>CP125974.1:45906140-46559350 GCA_030063025.1 Avena longiglumis | reverse complement strand
AAAACTATGGGCAATAACTCATGAAAATGGCCATAAACACGAAAGCGAGTTTTCGATCAAAACTCTCAAACATGTATCGGGTCTTAAGGTCATTGTAAATAGCCACGACCCCAAAATTGTGGGCAATAGATCATAAACGGCCATAAAACGCGAAAATGACAATTTTTGTCATAACTCTCAAACATGTATCGGGTCTTAAGGTTGATGTAAATGCCACGGAAACCCAAAACTATGGAAATAGCTCTTAATGTCATTGTAAATCCCAGAACCCCAAAGCTGTGGGCAATAGGTCATGAAACGCCATAAAAGGCGAAAATGACGACTTTACGGTCATATATCTCCAACATGTAAGGGTTCTTATGAGCCATGCATGTCGCATGGAACCAAAAACTGTGGGTAATAGCGGTGAAAGCGACCATAAACACGAAAACGATGGGTTTTTGGTCATAACTCTCAAACATGTATTAGGTTATAACTTGGAGTAAATCGGCCTAGAACCATAAAACTATGGCCAATAGCTCATGAAAACGGCCGTAAAACGCGAAAACAACGACTTTCTGGTCATATCTCTCCAACATGTAAGGGTTCTTACGAGCCATGCATATCCGCATCGAACCAAAAAACGTTGGGTATTAACTGATGAAAACGATCATAAAACACGAAAACGACGGGTTTTTGGTCATAACTCTCAAACATATATCGGCTCATAACTTTGATGTAAATCGCCCTAGAACCATAAAACGATGGGCAATAGCTCATGAAAACAGCCATAAAAGCAGCAACAAAAGTTCGGGTCGATCTCTCCAACATGTATCAGGTATTGAGGTCGCTGTACATCGCCCTAGAACACAAAACTATGGGCAATAGCTGATGAAAACGGCGATAAAACGCGAAAGCTACAAGTTTTAGTCAAATATCTCAAACATGTAGCAGGTCTTATAGGCCTTGCAAATCCAACTAGAACCGAAAACTATAGGCAATAACTCATGAAAATCGCCATAAACACGAAAATGAAGTTTTTGGTCATAACTCTCAAACATGTATCGGGTCTTAAGGTCGTTGTAATTCGCCTAGAACCCCAAAATTGTGGGCAAAAGCTCATTAAAAAAGGCCATAAACGCGAAAATGACGATTTTTGTCATAACTCTCAAACAAGTATCGGTCTTAAGGTAGATGTAAAACGCTTGTAAACCCAAAACTACGGGCAATAGCTCATGAAAACGGCCATAAAACGCGAAAACGGCGAGTTTCTAGTCATAACTCAGAAACACGTATCTGGTCTTAAGGTCATTGTAAATCGCCCAGGAACCCCAAAACTGTGGGAAATAGCACATGAAAACGGCCATAAAACGCGAAAACGGCGACTTTTGGTCATATCTCTCCAACATGTAAGGGTTCTTGCGAGTCATGCATATCCGCATGGAACCAAAAAACTGTGGGTAATAACTGATGAAAACGACCATAAAACAGGAAAATGAGGGTTTTTGGTCATAGCTCTCAAACATATATCGGGTCATAACTTTGATGTAAATCGGCCTAGAACCATAAAACGGTGGGCAATAGCTCATGAAAACCATAAAACGCGAATGTTTGGGTCGGATCTCTCCAACATGTATCGGGTCTTAAGGTCGTTGTAAATCGCCTGTAACCCGTAAACTACGGGCAATAGCTCATGAAAACGTCCATAAACACGAAAACTACGAGTTTAGTCAAATATCTCAAACACGTAACGGGTCTTACAGGCCTTGCAAATCAAGCTGAACCCAAAACTATAAGCGATAACTCATGAAAATGGTCATAAATCTGAAAATAGCGATTTTTGGTCATAACTCTCAAACATGTATCGGGTCTTAAGGTCGTTGTCGAAAATACTCGAACCCCAAAATTATGGGCAATAGATCATGAAAACGCCATAAAACGCGAAAATGATGATTTTTTGTCATAACTCTCAAACATGTATCAGTTCTTAAGGTTGATGTAAAATGCCCTGGAAACCCAAAATAGCGTGCAATAGCTCATGAAAACGGCCATAAGACGCGAAAATGACGAGTTTCTGGTCATATATCTCTAGCATGTAAGGGATCTTATGAGCCATGCATATCGCATGGAACCCCAAAACTGGGTAATAACCGATGAAAGCGAGCATAAACACGAAAACGATGGGTTTTTGGTCATAAATCTCAAACATGTATCAGGTCATAACTTGGAGTAAATCGCCCTAGAACCATAAAATTGTGGGCAATAGCTCATGAAAACAGCCAAAAAACGTGAAAACTGCGAGTTTTGGGTCATAACTCACAAACATGTATCAGGTCTAAAGGTTGATGTAAATCGCCCTGGAACCCAAAACTATGGGCAATAGCTGATGAAAACAGCCATAAAACGCGAAAACGATGACTTTCTGGTCATATCTCTCCAACATGTAAGGGTTCTTACGAGCCATGCATATTCACATGTAACCCAAAACTGGGTAATAATCGATGAAAACGACCGTAAAAACACGAAAATTACGCGGTTTTGGTCATAAATCTCAAACATGTATCGGGTCATAACTTTGTGTAAATCGCCCTAGAACCATAAAACGGTGGGCAATAGCTCATGAAAACAGTCATAAAACGCGAAAACTGTGAGTTTTGGGTCATATCTCTCCAACATGTATCAGGTCTTAAGGTCGTTGTAAAATGCGCTAGAACCCCAAAACTATGGGCAATAGCTCATGACAACGACCATAAAACACGAAAACTAGGAGTTTTAGTCAAATATCTCAAACATGTAACGTCTTCTGTGCCTTCCAAACCAACCGAAACCCAAAAACCATAGGCAATAACTCATGAAAATGGCCATAAACACGAAAAACGATGAGTTTTTGTCATAACTCTCAAACATGAATCGGTCTTGGTCGTTGTAAATCGCCTCGAAGCCCAAAATGGGCAATAGATCATGAATCTGACCATAAACATGAAATGATTTTTTCATAACTCTCAAACATGTATCGGGTCTTAAGGTTGATGTAAACGCCAAGAAACCCAAAAGTGCGGGCAATAGCTCATGAAAATAGCCATAAACGCGAAACGGCGAAGCTCGGTCATAACTCACAAACATGCATCAGTCTTAAGGTCGTTGTAAATCGCCTAGAACCCCAAAACTGTGGGCAATAGCTCATGAAAAAAAAGCCATAAAACGCGAAAATGACGATTTTTGTCATAACTCTCAAACAAGTATCGTTTAAGGTTGATGTAAACGCCTAGAAACCCAAAACGAGGGCAATAGCTCATGAAAATGGCCATAAACGCAAAAACGGCGAAGTTTCGTCATAACTCACAAACATGTATCGGGTCTTAAGGTCATTGTAAATCGCCCAGAACCCCAAAACTGGGCAATAGCTCATGAAAACGCCATAAAACGCGAAAACGTGAATTTGGTCATATCTCTCCAACATGTAAGGGTTCTTCGAGCCATGCATATCCGCATGGAACCAAAAAACGGTGGGTAATAACTGAGGAAAACAATCATAAAACACGAAAACGACGGGTTTTTGGTCATAACTCTCAAACATATATCAGTTCATAACTTTGATGTAAATCGCCCTAGAACCATAAAACGGTGGGCAATAGCTCATGAAAACAGCCATAAAACGCGAAAACAGCGAGTTAAGGTCGATCTCCAACATGTATCGGTCTTAAGGTTGTAAATCTCGAACCCCTAACCTACGGGCAATAGCTCATGATAACGGCCATAAACACGAAAACTAAGATTTTTAGTCAAATATCTCATACATGTAACGGGTCTTACAGCCTTGCAAATCCAACTGAACCCAAAACTATCAATAACTCATGAAAATGTCCATAAACGCGAAAATGACGAAGTTTTGGTCATAACTCTCAAACATGTATCGGGTCTTATGTCGTTGTAATTCGCCTAGAACCCCAAAACTGTAAGGCGATAGCTCATGAAAAGGAGATAAACGAAAATGATGATTTTTGTCATAACTCTCAAAGATGTATCGGGTCTTAAGGTTGATGTAAAACGCATGGAAATCCAAAATTGGCAATAGCTCATGTAAACGGACATAAACGCGAAACGAAGTTTCGGTCATAACTCACAAACATGTATCGGGTCTTAATGTCATTGTAAATCGCCCAGAACCCCAAAACGTGGGCAATAGCTAATGAAAATGGCCATAAACGAAACCATTTACTTTGGTCATATCTCTCCAACATGTAAGGGTTCTTATGAGTCATGCATATCCGCATGGAACCAAAAAACTGGGTAATAATCATGAAAACGACCATAAACACTTAAAACGAGGGTTTTTGGTCATAACTCTCAAACATATATCAGGTCATAACTTTGATGTAAATCGCCCTAGAACCATAAAACGGTGGGCAATAGCTCATGAAAACAGGCATAAAACGCGAAAACAACGAGTTTTGGGTCAGATATCTCCAACATGTATCAGGTCTTAAGGTCGTTGTAAATCGCCCTGGAACCCCTAAACTACGGGCAATAGCTCATGAAAACGGCCATAAAACACGAAAACTACGAGTTTTAGTCAAATATCTCAAACATGTAACGGGTCTTATAGGCCTTGCAAATCCAACTGGAACCCAAAAACTATGGGCAATAACTCATGAAAATGGCCATAAACACGAAAACGACGAGTTTTGGGCAAAACTCTCAAACATGTATCGGGTCTTAATGTCATTGTAAATCGCCCTGGACCCCCAAAATTTTGGGCAATAGATCATGAAAACGGCCATAAAACGCGAAAATGACAATTTTTTTGTTATAACTCTCAAACATGTATCGGGTCTTAAGGTTGATGTAAAACGCCCTAGAAACCCAAAACTATGGGAAATAGCTCTTAATGTCATTGTAAATCCCCCAGGAACCCCAAAACTGTGGCAATAGGTCATGAAACGACCATAAAAGCGAAAATGACTTCGGTCATATATCTCCAACATGTAAGGGTTCTTATGAGCCATGCATGTCGCATGGAACCAAAAAGCGGGTAATAATCGGAAAACGACCATAAACACGAAAACGATGGGTTTTTGGTCATAACTCTCAAACATGTATTAGGTTATAACTTGGAGTAAATCGGCCTAGAACCATAAAACTATGGCCAATAGCTCATGAAAACAGCCAAAAAAATGTGAAAACAGCGAGTTTTGGGTCATAACTCACAAACATGTATCAGGTCTAAAGGTTGTTTTAAATCGCCCTAGAACCCAAAACTATGGGAATAGCTAATGAAACGCCATAAAACAGAAAACTTGAATTTCTGGTCATATCTCTCCAACATGTAAGGGTTCTTACGAGCCATGCATATTCGCATGTAACCCAAAAACTGTGGGTAATAACTGATGAAAACGACCACAAAACACGAAAATGACGGGTTTTTTCGTCATAAATCTCAAACAATTATCGGGTCTTAAGGTTGACGTAAAACGCATGGAAACCCAAAACTGCGGGCAATAGCTCATGAAAACAGCCATAAAACGCGAAAACGGTGAGTTTCTGGTCATAAATCACAAACATGTATCGGGTCTTAAGGGCATTGTAAATCGCCCAGGAACACCAAAACCGTCGGCAATAGCTCATGAAAACGGCCAAAAAACGCGAAAACAACGACTTTCTGGTCATATGTCTCCAACATGTAAGGGTTCTTACGAGCCATGCATATCCGCATGGAACCAAAAAACGTTCGGTATTAACTGATGAAAACGATCATAAAACACGAAAACGACGGGTTTTTGGTCATAACTCTCAAACATATATCGGCTCATAACTTTGATGTAAATCGGCCTAGAACCATAAAACGATGGGCAATAGCTCATGAAAACAGCCATAAAACGCGAAAACATCGAGTTCTGGGTCAGATCTCTCCAACATGTATCAGGTCTTGAGGTCGTAAATCGCTCGAACCCAAAACTATGGGCAATAGCTGATGAAAACGGCCATAAAACGCGAAAACTACAAGTTTTAGTCAAATATCTCAAACATGTAACGGGTCTTATAGGCCTTGCAAATCCAACTAGAACCGAAAACTATAGGCAATAACTCATGAAAATCGCCATAAACACGAAAATGACGAGTTTTTGGTCATAACTCTCAAACATGTATCGGGTCTTAAGGTCGTTGTAATTCGCCCTAGAACCCCAAAATTGTGGGCAAAAGCTCATTAAAAAGGCCATAAACGCGAAAATGACGATTTTTTGTCATAACTCTCAAACAAGTATCGGGTCTTAAGGTAGATGTAAAACGCTTGTAAACCCAAAACTACGGGCAATAGCTCATGAAAACGGCCATAAAACGGCGAAGTTTCTACTTTTGGTCATATCTCTCCAACATGTAAGGGTTCTTGCGAGTCATGCATATCCGCATGGAACCAAAAAACTGTGGGTAATAACTGATGAAAACGACCATAAAACAGGAAAATGAGGGTTTTTGGTCATAGCTCTCAAACATATATCGGGTCATAACTTTGATGTAAATCGGCCTAGAACCATAAAACGGTGGGCAATAGCTCATGAAAACATATAAACGCGAAACAAATGAAGTTTGGGTCAGATCTCTCCAACATGTATCAGGTCTTAAGGTCGTTGTAAATCGCCCTGTAACCCGTAAACTACAGGCAATAGCTCATGAAAACGTCCATAAAACACGAAAACTACGAGTTTTAGTCAAATATCTCAAACACGTAACGGGTCTTACAGGCCTTGCAAATCCAACTGGAACCCAAAAACTATAGGCAGTAACTCATGAAAATGGTCATAAATACGAAAATGACGATTTTTTGGTCATAACTCTCAAACATGTATCGGGTCTTAAGGTCGTTGTAAATCGCCCTGGAACCCCAAAATTATGGGCAATAGATCATGAAAACGGCCATAAAACGCGAAAATGATGATTTTTTGTCATAACTCTCAAACATGTATCGGTTCTTAAGGTTGATGTAAAATGCCCTGGAAACCCAAAATAGCGTGCAATAGCTCATGAAAACGGCCATAAGACGCGAAAATGACGAATTTCTGGTCATATATCTCTAGCATGTAAGGGTTCTTATGAGCCATGCATATCCGCATGGAACCCCAAAACTGTGGGTAATAACTGATGAAAACGAGCATAAACACGAAAACGATGGGTTTTTGGTCATAAATCTCAAACATGTATCAGGTCATAACTTGGAGTAAATCGCCCTAGAACCATAAAATTGTGGGCAATAGCTCATGAAAACAGCCAAAAAACGTGAAAACTGCGAGTTTTGGGTCATAACTCACAAACATGTATCAGGTCTAAAGGTTGTTGTAAATCGCCCTGGAACCCAAAACTATGGGCAATAGCTGATGAAAACAGCCATAAAACGCGAAAACGATGACTTTCTGGTCATATCTCTCCAACATGTAAGGGTTCTTACGAGCCATGCATATTCACATGTAACCCAAAAACTGTGGGTAATAACTGATGAAAACGACCGTAAAACACGAAAATTACGGGGTTTTGGTCATAAATCTCAAACATGTATCGGGTCATAACTTTGTGTAAATCGCCCTAGAACCATAAAACGGTGGGCAATAGCTCATGAAAACAGTCATAAAACGCGAAAACAGTGAGTTTTGGGTCATATCTCTCCAACATGTATCAGGTCTTAAGGTCGTTGTAAAATGCGCTAGAACCCCAAAACTATGGGCAATAGCTCATGACAACGACCATAAAACACGAAAACTAGGAGTTTTAGTCAAATATCTCAAACATGTAACGGGTCTTACAGGCCTTCCAAACCAACTGGAACCCAAAAACTATAGGCAATAACTCATGAAAATGGCCATAAACACGAAAACGATGAGTTTTTGTCATAACTCTCAAACATGAATCGGGTCTTCAGGTCGTTGTAAATCGCCCTGGAAGCCCAAAATTGTGGGCAATAGATCATGAATACGGCCATAAACATGAAAATGACGATTTTTTTTCATAACTCTCAAACATGTATCGGGTCTTAAGGTTGATGTAAAACGCCCAAGAAACCCAAAAGTGCGGGCAATAGCTCATGAAAATAGCCATAAAACGCGAAAACGGCGAGTTTCTGGTCATAACTCACAAACATGCATCGGGTCTTAAGGTCGTTGTAAATCGCCCTAGAACCCCAAAACTGTGGGCAATAGCTCATGAAAAAAGCCATAAAACGCGAAAATGACGATTTTTTGTCATAACTCTCAAACAAGTATCGTTTCTTAAGGTTGATGTAAAACGCCTAGAAACCCAAAACTGAGGGCAATAGCTCATGAAAATGGCCATAAAACGCGAAAACGGCGAGTTTCTGGTCATAACTCACAAACATGTATCGGGTCTTAAGGTCATTGTAAATCGCCCAGGAACCCCAAAACTGTGGGCAATAGCTCATGAAAACGGCCATAAAACGCGAAAACGGTGACTTTCTGGTCATATCTCTCCAACATGTAAGGGTTCTTACGAGCCATGCATATCCGCATGGAACCAAAAAACTGTGGGTAATAACTGAGGAAAACAATCATAAAACACGAAAACGACGGGTTTTTGGTCATAACTCTCAAACATATATCAGTTCATAACTTTGATGTAAATCGCCCTAGAACCATAAAACGGTAGGCAATAGCTCATGAAAACAGCCATAAAACGCGAAAACAACGAGTTCTGGGTCAGATCTCTCCAACATGTATCAGGTCTTAAGGTCGTTGTAAATCTCCCTGGAACCCCTAACCTACGGGCAATAGCTCATGATAACGGCCATAAAACACGAAAACTAAGATTTTTAGTCAAATATCTCATACATGTAACGGGTCTTACAGGCCTTGCAAATCCAACTGGAACCCAAAAACTATACGCAATAACTCATGAAAATGTCCATAAAACGCGAAAATGACGAGTTTTTGGTCATAACTCTCAAACATGTATCGGGTCTTAAGGTCGTTGTAATTCGCCCTAGAACCCCAAAACTGTGGGCAGTAGCTCATGAAAAGGAGATAAAACGCGAAAATGATGATTTTTTGTCATAACTCTCAAAGATGTATCGGGTCTTAAGGTTGATGTAAAACGCATGGAAATCCAAAATTGTGGGCAATAGCTCATGAAAACGGACATAAAACGCGAAAACGGCGAGTTTCTGGTCATAACTCACAAACATGTATCGGGTCTTAATGTCATTGTAAATCGCCCAGGAACCCCAAAACTGTGGGCAATAGCTAATGAAAATGGCCATAAAACGCGAAAACGACGACTTTTGGTCATATCTCTCCAACATGTAAGGGTTCTTATGAGTCATGCATATCCGCATGGAACCAAAAAACTGTGGGTAATAACTGATGAAAACGACCATAAAACACGAAAACGAGGGTTTTTGGTCATAACTCTCAAACATATATCGGGTCATAACTTTGATGTAAATCTCCCTAGAACCATAAAATGGTGGGCAATAGCTCATGAAAACAGCCATAAACGCGAAAATGAGTTTGGGTCGATCTATCCAACATGTATCGGTCTTAAGGTCGTAAATCGCCTCGAACCCTAAACTACGGGCAATAGCTCATGATAACGACCATAAAACAGGAAAACTACGAGTTTTAATCAAATATCTCAAACATGTAACGGGTCTTATAGGCCTTGTAAATCCAACTGGAACCCAAAAACTATGGGCAATAACTCATGAAAATGGCCATAAACACGAAAACGACGAGTTTTCGATCAAAACTCTCAAACATGTATCGGGTCTTAAGGTCATTGTAAATAGCCCTGGACCCCCAAAATTGTGGGCAATAGATCATGAAAACGGCCATAAAACGCGAAAATGACAATTTTTTGTCATAACTCTCAAACATGTATCGGGTCTTAAGGTTGATGTAAAATGCCCTGGAAACCCAAAACTATGGGAAATAGCTCTTAATGTCATTGTAAATCCCCCAGGAACCCCAAAACTGTGGGCAATAGGTCATGAAAACGGCCATAAAAGGCGAAAATGACGACTTTCTGGTCATATATCTCCAACATGTAAGGGTTCTTATGAGCCATGCATGTCCGCATGGAACCAAAAAACTGTGGGTAATAACTGATGAAAACGACCATAAACACGAAAACGATGGGTTTTTGGTCATAACTCTCAAACATGTATTAGGTTATAACTTGGAGTAAATCGGCCTAGAACCATAAAACTATGGCCAATAGCTCATGAAAACAGCCAAAAAAATGTGAAAACAGCGAGTTTTGGGTCATAACTCACAAACATGTATCAGGTCTAAAGGTTGTTTTAAATCGCCCTAGAACCCAAAACTATGGGAATAGCTAATGAAAACGGCCATAAAACAGGAAAACGAATTTTACGGTCATATCTCCAACATGTAAGGGTTCTTACGAGCCACGCATATTCGCATGTAACCCAAAAACTGTGGGTAATAACTGATGAAACGACCATAAAACACGAAAATGACGGTTTTTTCGACATAACTCTCAAACAAGTATCGGGTCTTAAGGTTGTAAAATGCACCGAAACCCAAAAGCTGGGCAATAGCTCATGAAAACAGCCATAAAACATGAAAACTGTGAGTTTCTGGTCATAACTCACAAACATGTATCGGGTCTTAAGGTCATTGTAAATCAACCAGGAACCCTAAAACTGTGGGCAATAGCTCATGAAAACGGCCGTAAAACGCGAAAACAACGACTTTCTGGTCATATCTCTCCAACATGTAAGGGTTCTTACGAGCCATGCATATCCGCATCGAACCAAAAAACGTTGGGTATTAACTGATGAAAACGATCATAAAACACGAAAACGACGGGTTTTTGGTCATAACTCTCAAACATATATCGGCTCATAACTTTGATGTAAATCGCCCTAGAACCATAAAACGATGGGCAATAGCTCATGAAAACAGCCATAAAATGCGAAAACAGCGAGTTCTGGGTCAGATCTCTCCAACATGTATCAGGTCTTGAGGTCGTTGTAAATCGCCCTGGAACCCAAAACTATGGGCAATAGCTGATGAAAACGGCCATAAAACGCGAAAACTACAAGTTTTAGTCAAATATCTCAAACATGTAACGGGTCTTATAGGCCTTGCAAATCCAACTAGAACCGAAAACTATAGGCAATAACTCATGAAAATCGCCATAAACACGAAAATGACGAGTTTTTGGTCATAACTCTCAAACATGTATCGGGTCTTAAGGTCGTTGTAATTCGCCCTAGAACCCCAAAATTGTGGGCAATAGCTCATTAAAAAGGCCATAAACGCGAAAATGACGATTTTTTGTCATAACTCTCAAACAAGTATCGGGTCTTAAGGTAGATGTAAAACGCTTGTAAACCCAAAACTACGGTCAATAGCTCATGAAAACGGCCATAAAACGCGAAAACGGCGAGTTTCTAGTCATAACTCAGAAACACGTATCTGGTCTTAAGGTCATTGTAAATCGCCCAGGAACCCCAAAACTGTGGGAAATAGCACATGAAAACGGCCATAAAACGCGAAAACGGCGACTTTTGGTCATATCTCTCCAACATGTAAGGGTTCTTGCGAGTCATGCATATCCGCATGGAACCAAAAAACTGTGGGTAATAACTGATGAAAACGACCATAAAACAGGAAAATGAGGGTTTTTGGTCATAGCTCTCAAACATATATCGGGTCATAACTTTGATGTAAATCGGCCTAGAACCATAAACGGGCAATAGCTCATGAAAACAGCCATCAAACGCGAAACAATGAAGTTTGGGTCAGATCTCTCCAACATGTATCGGTCTTAAGGTCGTTGTAAATCAGCAACTCTGTAAACTACAGCAATAGCTCATGAAAACGTCCATAAAACACGAAAACTACGAGTTTTAGTCAAATATCTAAAACACGTAACGGGTCTTACAGGCCTTGCAAA
Organism: Avena longiglumis; assembly: GCA_030063025.1. NCBI lineage: Eukaryota > Viridiplantae > Streptophyta > Magnoliopsida > Poales > Poaceae > Avena > Avena longiglumis. The sequence continues at coordinate 46,547,446 of CP125974.1, read as the reverse complement.
TCCAACTGGAACCCAAAAACTATAGGCAATAACTCATGAAAATGGTCATAAATACGAAAATGACGATTTTTTGGTCATAACTCTCAAACATGTATCGGGTCTTAAGGTCGTTGTAAATCGCCCTGGAACCCCAAAATTATGGGCAATAGATCATGAAAACGGCCATAAAACGCGAAAATGATGATTTTTTGTCATAACTCTCAAACATGTATCGGTTCTTAAGGTTGATGTAAAATGCCCTGGAAACCCAAAATAGCGTGCAATAGCTCATGAAAACGGCCATAAGACGCGAAAATGACGAATTTCTGGTCATATATCTCTAGCATGTAAGGGTTCTTATGAGCCATGCATATCCGCATGGAACCCCAAAACTGGGTAATAATGAAAACGAGCATAAACACGAAAACGATGGGTTTTGGTCATAAATCTCAAACATGTATCGGTCATAACTTGGAGTAAATCGCCTAGAACCATAAAATTGTGGGCAATAGCTCATGAAAACAGCCAAAAAACGTGAAAACTGCGAGTTTTGGGTCATAACTCACAAACATGTATCAGGTCTAAAGGTTGTTGTAAATCGCCCTGGAACCCAAAACTATGGGCAATAGCTGATGAAAACAGCCATAAAACGCGAAAACGATGACTTTTCGTCATCTCTCCAACATGTAAGGGTTCTTACGAGCCATGCATATTCACATGTAACCCAAAAACTGTGGGTAATAACTGATGAAAACGACCGTAAAACACGAAAATTACGCGGTTTTGGTCATAAATCTCAAACATGTATCGGGTCATAACTTTGTGTAAATCGCCCTAGAACCATAAAACGGTGGGCAATAGCTCATGAAAACAGTCATAAAACGCGAAAACAGCGAGTTTTGGGTCATATCTCTCCAACATGTATCAGGTCTTAAGGTCGTTGTAAAATGCGCTAGAACCCCAAAACTATGGGCAATAGCTCATGACAACGACCATAAAACACGAAAACTACGAGTTTTAGTCAAATATCTCAAACATGTAACGGGTCTTACAGGCCTTCCAAACCAACTGGAACCCAAAAACTATAGGCAATAACTCATGAAAATGGCCATGAACACGAAAACGATGAGTTTTTGTCATAACTCTCAAACATGAATCGGGTCTTCAGGTCGTTGTAAATCGCCCTGGAAGCCCAAAATTGTGGGCAATAGATCATGAATACGGCCATAAACATGAAAATGACGATTTTTTTTCATAACTCTCAAACATGTATCGGGTCTTAAGGTTGATGTAAAACGCCCAAGAAACCCAAAAGTGCGGGCAATAGCTCATGAAAATAGCCATAAAACGCGAAAACGGCGAGTTTCTGGTCATAACTCACAAACATGCATCGGGTCTTAAGGTCGCTAAATCGCCCTAGAACCCCAAAACTGTGGGCAATAGCTCATGAAAAAAGCCATAAAACGCGAAAATGACGATTTTTTGTCATAACTCTCAAACAAGTATCGTTTCTTAAGGTTGATGTAAAACGCCTAGAAACCCAAAACTGAGGGCAATAGCTCATGAAAATGGCCATAAAACGCGAAAACGGCGAGTTTCTGGTCATAACTCACAAACATGTATCGGGTCTTAAGGTCATTGTAAATCGCCCAGGAACCCCAAAACTGTGGGCAATAGCTCATGAAAACGGCCATAAAACGCGAAAACGGTGACTTTCTGGTCATATCTCTCCAACATGTAAGGGTTCTTACGAGCCATGCATATCCGCATGGAACCAAAAAACTGTGGGTAATAACTGAGGAAAACAATCATAAAACACGAAAACGACGGGTTTTTGGTCATAACTCTCAAACATATATCAGTTCATAACTTTGATGTAAATCGCCCTAGAACCATAAAACGGTAGGCAATAGCTCATGAAAACAGCCATAAAACGCGAAAACAACGAGTTCTGGGTCAGATCTCTCCAACATGTATCGTGTCTTAAGGTCGTAAATCTCCCTGGAACCCCTAACCTACGGGCAATAGCTCATGATAACGGCCATAAAACACGAAAACTAAGATTTTTAGTCAAATATCTCATACATGTAACGGGTCTTACAGGCCTTGCAAATCCAACTGGAACCCAAAAACTATACGCAATAACTCATGAAAATGTCCATAAAACGAAAATGACGAAGTTTTTGGTCATAACTCTCAAACATGTATCGGGTCTTAAGGTCGTAATCGCCTAGAACCCCAAAACTGTAAGGTAGCTCATGAAAAGGAGATAAACGCGAAAATGATGATTTTTTGTCATAACTCTCAAAGATGTATCGGGTCTTAAGGTTGATGTAAACGCATGGAAATCAAAATTGTGGGCAATAGCTCATGAAACGGACATAAACGCGAAAACGGCGAAGTTCGTCATAACTCACAAACATGTATCGGGTCTTAATGTCATTGTAAATCGCCCAGGAACCCCAAAACTGTGGGCAATAGCTAATGAAAATGGCCATAAAACGCAAAAACGACGACTTTTGGTCATATCTCTCCAACATGTAAGGGTTCTTATGAGTCATGCATATCCGCATGGAACCAAAAAACTGTGGGTAATAACTGATGAAAACGACCATAAAACACGAAAACGAGGGTTTTTGGTTATAACTCTCAAACATATATCGGGTCATAACTTTGATGTAAATCTCCCTAGAACCATAAAATGGTGGGCAATAGCTCATGAAAACAGCCATAAAACGCGAAAACAGCGAGTTTGGGTCAGATCTATCCAACATGTATCAGGTCTTAAGGTCGTTGTAAATCGCCCTGGAACCCCTAAACTACGGGCAATAGCTCATGATAACGACCATAAAACAGGAAAACTACGAGTTTTAATCAAATATCTCAAACATGTAACGGGTCTTATAGGCCTTGTAAATCCAACTGGAACCCAAAAACTATGGGCAATAACTCATGAAAATGGCCATAAACACGAAAACGACGAGTTTTCGATCAAAACTCTCAAACATGTATCGGGTCTTAAGGTCATTGTAAATAGCCCTGGACCCCCAAAATTGTGGGCAATAGATCATGAAAACGGCCATAAAACGCGAAAATGACAATTTTTTGTCATAACTCTCAAACATGTACCGGGTCTTAAGGTTGATGTAAAATGCCCTGGAAACCCAAAACTATGGGAAATAGCTCTTAATGTCATTGTAAATCCCCCAGGAACCCCAAAACTGTGGGCAATAGGTCATGAAAACGGCCATAAAAGGCGAAAATGACGACTTTCTGGTCATATATCTCCAACATGTAAGGGTTCTTATGAGCCATGCATGTCCGCATGGAACCAAAAAACTGTGGGTAATAACTGATGAAAACGACCATAAACACGAAAACGATGGGTTTTTGGTCATAACTCTCAAACATGTATTAGGTTATAACTTGGAGTAAATCGGCCTAGAACCATAAAACTATGGCCAATAGCTCATGAAAACAGCCAAAAAAACGTGAAAACAGCGAGTTTTGGGTCATAACTCACAAACATGTATCAGGTCTAAAGGTTGTTTTAAATCGCCCTAGAACCCAAAACTATGGGAATAGCTAATGAAAACGGCCATAAAACAGGAAAACGACGAATTTCTGGTCATATCTCTCCAACATGTAAGGGTTCTTACGAGCCACGCATATTCGCATGTAACCCAAAAACTGTGGGTAATAACTGATGAAAACGACCATAAAACACGAAAATGACGGTTTTTTCGACATAACTCTCAAACAAGTATCGGGTCTTAAGGTCGTTGTAAAATGCCTGGAAACCCAAAACTGCGGGCAATAGCTCATGAAAACAGCCATAAAACATGAAAACTGTGAGTTTCTGGTCATAACTCACAAACATGTATCGGGTCTTAAGGTCATTGTAAATCAACTAGGAACCCTAAAACTGTGGGCAATAGCTCATGAAAACGGCCGTAAAACGCGAAAACAACGACTTTCTGGTCATATCTCTCCAACATGTAAGGGTTCTTACGAGCCATGCATATCCGCATCGAACCAAAAAACGTTGGGTATTAACTGATGAAAACGATCATAAAACACGAAAACGACGGGTTTTTGGTCATAACTCTCAAACCTATATCGGCTCATAACTTTGATGTAAATCGGCCTAGAACCATAAAACGATGGGCAATAGCTCATGAAAACAGCCATAAAACGCGAAAACAGCGAGTTCTGGGTCAGATCTCTCCAACATGTATCAGGTCTTGAGGTCGTTGTAAATCGCCCTGGAACCCAAAACTATGGGCAATAGCTGATGAAAACGGCCATAAAACGCGAAAACTACGAGTTTTAGTCAAATATCTCAAACATGTAACGGGTCTTATAGGCCTTGCAAATCCAACTAGAACCGAAAACTATAGGCAATAACTCATGAAAATCGCCATAAACACGAAAATGACGAGTTTTTGGTCATAACTCTCAAACATGTATCGGGTCTTAAGGTCGTTGTAATTCGCCCTAGAACCCCAAAATTGTGGGCAATAGCTCATTAAAAAGGCCATAAACGCGAAAATGACGATTTTTTGTCATAACTCTCAAACAAGTATCGGGTCTTAAGGTAGATGTAAAACGCTTGTAAACCCAAAACTACGGGCAATAGCTCATGAAAACGGCCATAAAACGCGAAAACGGCGAGTTTCTAGTCATAACTCAGAAACACGTATCTGGTCTTAAGGTCATTGTAAATCGCCCAGGAACCCCAAAACTGTGGGAAATAGCACATGAAAACGGCCATAAAACGCGAAAACGGCGACTTTTGGTCATACCTCTCCAACATGTAAGGGTTCTTGCGAGTCATGCATATCCGCATGGAACCAAAAAACTGTGGGTAATAACTGATGAAAACGACCATAAAACAGGAAAATGAGGGTTTTTGGTCATAGCTCTCAAACATATATCGGGTCATAACTTTGATGTAAATCGGCCTAGAACCATAAAACGGTGGGCAATAGCTCATGAAAACAGCCATCAAACGCGAAAACAAATGAAGTTTGGGTCGATCTCCAACATGTATCAGGTCTTAAGGTCGTTGTAAATCGCCCTGTAACCCGTAAACTACAGGCAATAGCTCATGAAAACGTCCATAAAACACGAAAACTACGAGTTTTAGTCAAATATCTAAAACACGTAACGGGTCTTACAGGCCTTGCAAATCCAACTGGAACCCAAAAACTATAGGCAATAACTCATGAAAATGGTCATAAATACGAAAATGACGATTTTTTGGTCATAACTCTCAAACATGTATCGGGTCTTAAGGTCGTTGTAAATCGCCCTGGAACCCCAAAATTATGGGCAATAGATCATGAAAACGGCCATAAAACGCGAAAATGATGATTTTTTGTCATAACTCTCAAACATGTATCGGTTCTTAAGGTTGATGTAAAATGCCCTGGAAACCCAAAATAGCGTGCAATAGCTCATGAAAACGGCCATAAGACGCGAAAATGACGAATTTCTGGTCATATATCTCTAGCATGTAAGGGTTCTTATGAGCCATGCATATCCGCATGGAACCCCAAAACTGGTAATAATCGATGAAAACGAGCATAAACACGAAAACGATGGGTTTTGGTCATAAATCTCAAACATGTATCGGTCATAACTTGGAGTAAATCGCCTAGAACCATAAAATTGTGGGCAATAGCTCATGAAAATGCAAAAAACGTGAAAATCATGAGTTTTGGGTCATAACTCACAAACATGTATCAGGTCTAAAGGTTGTAAATCGCCTCGAACCCAAAACTATGGGCAATAGCCGATGAAAACAGCCATAAACGCGAAACGATGACTTTCGGTCATATCTCTCCAACATGTAAGGGTTCTTACGAGCCATGCATATTCACATGTAACCCAAAACTGTGGGTAATAATGATGAAAACGACCGTAAAACACGAAAATTACGTTTTGGTCATAAATCTCAAACATGTATCGGGTCATAACTTTGTGTAAATCGCCTAGAACCATAAAACGGTGGGCAATAGCTCATGAAAATACCATAAACGCGAAACAATGAGTTTTGGGTCATATCTCCAACATGTATCAGTCTTAAGGTCGTTGTAAAATGCGCTAGAACCCCAAAACTATGGGCAATAGCTCATGACAACGACCATAAAACACGAAAACTACGAGTTTTAGTCAAATATCTCAAACATGTAACGGGTCTTACAGGCCTTCCAAACCAACTGGAACCCAAAAACTATAGGCAATAACTCATGAAAATGGCCATGAACACGAAAACGATGAGTTTTTGTCATAACTCTCAAACATGAATCGGGTCTTCAGGTCGTTGTAAATCGCCCTGGAAGCCCAAAATTGTGGGCAATAGATCATGAATACGGCCATAAACATGAAAATGACGATTTTTTTTCATAACTCTCAAACATGTATCGGGTCTTAAGGTTGATGTAAAACGCCCAAGAAACCCAAAAGTGCGGGCAATAGCTCATGAAAATAGCCATAAAACGCGAAAACGGCGAGTTTCTGGTCATAACTCACAAACATGCATCGGGTCTTAAGGTCGTTGTAAATCGCCCTAGAACCCCAAAACTGTGGGCAATAGCTCATGAAAAAAGCCATAAAACGCGAAAATGACGATTTTTTGTCATAACTCTCAAACAAGTATCGTTTCTTAAGGTTGATGTAAAACGCCTAGAAACCCAAAACTGAGGGCAATAGCTCATGAAAATGGCCATAAAACGCGAAAACGGCGAGTTTCTGGTCATAACTCACAAACATGTATCGGGTCTTAAGGTCATTGTAAATCGCCCAGGAACCCCAAAACTGTGGGCAATAGCTCATGAAAACGGCCATAAAACGCGAAAACGGTGACTTTCTGGTCATATCTCTCCAACATGTAAGGGTTCTTATGAGCCATGCATATCCCGCATGGAACCAAAAAACTGTGGGTAATAACTGATGAAAACAATCATAAAACACGAAAACGACGGGTTTTTGGTCATAACTCTCAAACATATATCGGGTCATAACTTTGATGTAAATCGCCCTAGAACCATAAAACGGTGGGCAATAGCTCATGAAAACAGCCATAAAACGCGAAAACAACGAGTTTTGGGTCAGATCTCTCCAACATGTATCAGGTCTTAAGGTCGTTGTAAATCGCCCTGGCCCCTGGGACCCCTAAACTACTGGCAATTGTTCATGAAAACAGCTATAAAACACAAAAACTACGAGTTTTAGTCAAATATCTCAATCATGTAACGGGTATTATAGGCCTTGCAAATCCAACTGGAACCCAAAAACTATAGGCAATAACTCATTAAAATGGCCATAAACACAAAAACGACGAGTTTTTGGTCATCACTCTCAAACATGTATCGGGTCTTAAGGTCGTTATAAATCGCCCTAGAACACCAAAACTGTGGGCAATAGCTCATGAAAAAGGCCATAAAACGCGAAAATGATGATTTTTTTGTTATAACTCTCAATCAAGTATCAGGTCTTAAGGTTGATGTAAAACACCTGGAAACCCAAAACTGCGGACAAAAGCTCATGAAAATGGCCATAAAACGCGAAAACGGCGAGTTTCTAGTCATAACTCACAAACATGTATCGGGTCTTAAGGTCATTTTAAATCGCCCAGGTACCCCAAAACTGTGGGCAATAGCTCATGAAAACGGCCATAAAATGTGAAAACGATGACTTTCTGGTCATAACTCACAAACATGTAAGGGTTCTTACGAGCCATGCATATCCGCATGGAACCCCAAAACTGTGGGTAATAACTAATGAAAGCGACCATAAAAAACGAAAACGACGGGTTTTTGGACATAACTCTCAAACATGTATCAGGTCATAACTTGGAGTAAATCGCCCTAGAACCATAAAACTGCGGGCAATAGCTCATGAAAACAGCCATAAAACATGAAAACAGCGAGTTTTGGGTCATAACTCACAAACATGTATCAGGTCTAAAGGTTGTTGTAAATCGCCTGAACCCAAAACTGGGCAATAGCTCATGAAAATGTCCAAAAAACGTGAAAACGATGACTTTCTAGTCATATCTCTCCAACATGTAAGGGTTCTTACGAGCTATGCATATTCGCATGTGAAAGGACTATATCTTCCCATGATGTTTTTGGTGTTAAAATGACAATCCCAACCGTGTTTTTAACTGTGCTCTTGAGTTTCAGGGGAAACGTCGTTGATGTCTCATTCTATTGTGATGGATGCTCTCTTGTGATCTTTTGAAGACGGTGGCCTTTTAGTCTTCTCCTAGTTTCTTTCGGTTGTTGTTTTTAGGTCACCGTACTATTAAGAGGGGGTCCATGTTGGAAGGTCAGGAAATCACTTGTTCTTGCACAAACCTATATGCACCGCCACAGCCATCCCATTATCCCGTGAGAGAGAGCGTGTTCCTGTTCTGTTGGGGCCTTTTGAGTCTCACCGGAACTTCCGGTCATAGGCCGGAAGTTCCGCTCAAACTTTTTCTGCGGGTTGTTCTACAATTTGTTCCGACGCTAGTTCCGCCCAAGTTCCGATGGCGGTTCAGTAACCTTCTTTTTTGAAGTGTGCTATTGGCCGGAACTTGGCTGGAACTTGCATCGGAACTTTTCCTGCCAAAAGTTCTTGAGCGGAACTTCGCGAAAGCCGAACTTCGGTCGGACTTCGCCATGACAAAAGTTCCGCTTGCTCGCCCAAGTTCCGGTGAAGGCTCGAACCTTCTGCTTGAAGCGTGCTATTTGCGGAACTTGGTCGAACTTGCTCGGAAGTTCACCGAACTTCCGGTCGTTTGACCGAACTTCCGGTTGCACTTCGAGGCGGCCAACGGTCTGATGACCGTTGGAGCCAGGCTGAGCGGAACTTCCGCCCCCTCACCGGAACTGACGGTTCAACGTGGGGGCCTATTTAAGGCACCCCCTTCTTCCTCCCACTCTCTCTTGAATTTTTCTCTCTCCTCCATTAATGCTTGAGCTTCACCTCACTAGATCTCTCTCTCTAGCCACTCAAATGACTTGATCTTTTGAGAGGTGAGGGAGGTGACCTAGATCTACACTTCCACCAAAGAAGAATTGATTTCCCCCACCCATCCTTTGTGGATCTTGTTGCTCTTGGGTTTCTTAGAACCCTAGACGGTTTAGGGCATCCTCGGAGCTGAGGCGTGTGTTGTAAAGCTGAAAGTCGTTGAGGGCCTCCAATTGAGTTGTGGAGCCTCCCCCTCAACCTTGGTGTAAAGGTTTCGGTTGGCGCCTTCAAGGTCACCGGTTAGTGGATTGTGAGGCCTCCTTTGTGGGGGAGCTCACCGGAGAAGAAGGTGAGGCCTTTGTGGCGCTCGGGTGACCTTGTGTGGCCCCGACACCTCTCCAACGTAGACGTAGCTCCTTGGGAGTGAACTACGGTAATTACATCTCCGTGTCCCCTCGCCGGTTACTTCGTTCCCTTCCTTTACTCCTTGCTATTTACTGTTTTTGTTGTTGGTGTTTGTTTTCTTGCATTTAGGTTGTTCACTTAGTTGGATATCTAGATAACTTCCTTTCTTGTTGAGCCTAAAAGTGAGAAACAAATTAAAATTGGGTAGACGCCTATTCACCCCCCCTCTAGTCGTATCAAGTCGGTACTTTCAATTGGTATCAGAGCCAAGGCTCTTACTTCGGGCTTTACCGCCTAAGAGACTATGGCCGACGAAGGGGGTAGTGAAACTGAAAAAGCCAAGAACTTGGCCACTATGGATGACCTCAAGCAATTGGAGTCATCCATGATGTCCAAGTTCGAGGAAATGATGACTCTCTTGCAGTCTCTCAAGACAAACCCCATGGTTGCTATTGACACACCCCAACCCGGCGAGGTTCCTCCCACCGTTATGGTGTCCGCCCCCGGGGTAACTCCCACGGCTGCCACCACTCACATGGGACTTGGTTTTGTTGCTCAAACCTCTACCAAGGTTCCAAGTGAGAACATCGAGGAGCCCGAGAACCCAACTTCAAAAGGGGAGAACGGAGGAAAGGACTACTCGGCGGTACCCCCACCGCCGAAGTACACTCCGGATCCACCCATTCCCATGCCACACATTATACCTCAAGGAGCACCACCCATGCTAGATACGTCTAATTTCGCCAATTGGCAATATCTAATGCGCTCACATATTTCCAGCTCATCCATTGAGTTAATGAGGATTGTGGAGGATGGATTCTCTCCATTTGACCCAAAGAAGTTGACACGAGGTGAAGTGGTGGACAAGCAACTCAATGCTACAGCTTTGGGAATGATTCAAAAGGCCTTGACTCCAAGGATTTTGCTCACATTCGCCAATTTGACACTGCCAAGGGAGCTTGGGATCAACTCACCGAGCTCTTTGTTGGGAATGCTAGCATCCAAAGCTCCAAGTTTGATGAGATCAACAACGAAAAGCGATGGTTTCGCAATGCAAGATGATGAGACCCCTGAATACATGTATAGGCGCCTTAAGGTCCTTTGTTCCACTATGAGGGACCTTGGGGCTCACTATGTTGATGACAAGTTTATGAAGAGGAAGTTCATTCAAGCTCTTCTCCCATTTGAAGAACAAAAGCTCAACTCTATCAAGGGAAGAACCAACTTTCACTTAATGACCTCCCAAGAAGTCTTGAGTGAAGTAATTGCCATGACTATTGCTAAGAAGAATGCGGAGTCCGCTCGAGCTAGAGCCATTGGATCAACAAAAGTGAACCTTGCTTTGAAGGCCAAGGCTATTGAAGTTGATGATGATGATACATCAAGTGAGTGGTCTCAAGAAGATCTCAAATGTGCCTTCAACGAACATCTTGCTCTCGCTTCAAGGGCCTTTTGGAACAAGTCTGGATTCAAGTCAAGATCAAGGGACAACTCAAGATTCAACTCACCCAACAAGTCTCCCAAAGCAAGGTCATGCTACAATTGCAACGACAAGAGTTACTTCGTGGCCAAGTGTACCTTTGAGAACCGTGAAGACAATGGTGGTCGTCTCATTCGCAAGGTCAAGTCAAGACCTCCTCATCCCTTAAACAAGAACTACACCGTCAAGAACGCCACTAACAAGGAACGAGCAATTGTGGTCCATGAAGAATATCTTTCGGGCACGGATGAAGATGATGATGATGATGATGATGAAGTTCATGGTGGAGAGATTGTGGGGGTTGCTGCTATTTCCACTACTTCAACTCCACGTCTATCCCTCTTCAACTCGCCAAATGAAAATGTCATCTCCTCCAACCAAAAGTGCTTCATGGCCAAGGCCACCGAGGTATCACCGAAACCCACTCCTCAACCTATCTCTAGTGAGCCTTCCTCTCTTGATCTTGTTGGTCTAGAGGTGAAGAAAGAGATGATTGACATGTGTGAATTTTTTGCTACCTTAGATGAAGAAACTAAAAACTGCTTTGAGTCCTTACTTGCACAACTTGAAAATGCTAGAGATTCCTTAGATGAAAAGGAAGAACTTCTTGACTTGCTAAGTAAAAATGAAAGAGATGCCGCCGATGAAATTGCCTCTCTCACTCAAAGTCTTGAGGATGAACAAAATATGAGAATTAATCTCGAAGAAAATGTGTCTAAGCTTGTAGATGATCATAACAACACTTTGACCTCTACAATTAAAGAACGTGACCATGCTCTTGCTTTGATTAAGGTTCTCAAGAAATAAAATGCTGAGTTTGTGGGTGGTCATGATAGGACTCAAAAGGATCTTGAGAAACTCAAAGAGGAACACAAAGCCTTGGAGAGTAAATTCTCAAGTCTTTTTGAGGCTCATGAACAGCTTCAAACTCAATTAACTTGTGATCTTTCTAAGTCTTCCGCTGTGCAAATTATAGACTTGTCTAGCTCTCCTAACCCTTGTTGCAAGCATGAGCATCTCATAGAGGAGGTCAAGGTTTTGAAGGATCAACTTGCCAAGACTAATAAGAAGAAGAAGAAGAAGAACAAGAAGAAGAAAAAGAACAAGGGCATGGCCCAAGGAGTACCAAATGGCCTAACCCTCTTGCAAAGTGACAACTTTGCCGGAAAGAACAATCCCTCTTATATTCTTTGCAAATCTTATGATGGTCATGTATATGCTAGATATGTGGGGACATCTTACACGCATGATTATCATTGGGACATTTGGGTGCCAAAGGTTCTTGTCACTAACAAAAGGGGACCCATTGCAAAATGGGTACCTAAAACCAAGGCTTGATTTTCTTGTAGGACTATGCTTCCATGGATCAAAATGGGTGCTTGATAGTGGTGCCACGAGTCATATGACCGGAAGCAAGTCTATCATGACCGAATTGAGACCCAATATTGCCAACACCATGGTCTCCTACGGTGACAAAACAAGCTCTCAGGTTTTGGGTTTTGGCAAAGTGGTGGTAACCCCGGATGTATCCTTGGTTGACGTCATGCTTGTCAAAACTCTTGGTTACAACTTACTCTCAGTTCGTGCTCTTGCTCTTATGGGTATTTCTTCTTTCTTTAATTCTCATTCCGTGGTCCTCATGTGGAGCAAGTCTCTCAAGGTGGCTTTTGTAGGATATGTGGAACATGACTTGTATGTGGTGGACTTTTCAGGGACCACTACTTCGCATGCTCTATGTCTCTATGCTAAAGCCGACAAGGGCTGGTTGTGGCATCGCCGCCTAGCCCATGTTAACATGAGGACTTTGCAAAGACTTCACTCCGAGGGCCACATCCTTGGAATTAACGATGTTTCTTTTGCCAAAGATCGTGTTTGCAGGGCTTGTATTGAAGGTAAGATGCATGAAACTCCTCACAAAGCGCTCAATCAAATCACTACCGAGAGATGTTTGGAGATCTTACATATGGATCTCTTTGGTCCTCCCTCTCATGATAGCCTTGGAGGCAAGAAGTATTGCTTGGTTATTGTGGATGATTTCTCAAGATACACTTGGGTGTTCTTTTTCATGTACAAGAGTGAGACTCAACAAACCGTCATTGACTTTGCTAATGTGGTTCAACGGAAGCACAATGCAACTATTCTCTCAATTCGAAGTGACAATGGCACCGAGTTCAAAAACTATACCTTGGATGAGTTTCTCAGTGATGAAGGAATCAAGCATCAATACTACACTCCCTACACCCCTCAACAAAACGGAGTTGCCGAAAGGAGGAATCGCACTTTGATGGATGCGGCTCGGTCTATGCTAGCTAAGTTCAAGTCTCCATACAACTTTTGGGCCGAGGCCATCTCCACCGCTTGCCATGCAACCAACCGGCTTTATCTCCACAAGAATAAGAACAAGACCCCCTATGAACTTGTCACCGGGAAAAAGCCTAATGTTAGCTAATTTCGGGTGTTTGGGTGCAAGTGCTACATCCTCAAGAAAGGAGTTCGGTTGTCAAAGTTTGAATCCAAGGCTCAAGAAGGAATTTTCGTTGGTTACTCAAATCAGTCCCATGCTTATAGAGTCTACAACAAAGCCAATGGAAGAGTTGAAGAGATGAGCAACGTGAAGTTTGATGAAAATCATGAGTCTCTTGTTAGGCAAGATGGTGTTTGTGATCCAAGTGATGAAATTCCTCCCAAGGCCATAGGAAGAATGGGTGTGGGTTTCCACCTCCCCATTGAGGATCCCCTTATGGATGAAGGAGAAGGACCAAGCTCTACTCAAGTGGAGCCCTCACTCTCACAAGATCATCTTGCACCTCAAGGACCTACTTTCTTGGCACAAGCTCCCTCAAGCTCTTCCGAAGCTTCCCATGCTCATGGCTCTCCAAGCTCTAAAGAACAAGCTCTTCATCAACAACATCAACCTCCCCACGATGGGGCTCCTCCTCAAGGCACCTCCCACGGACAAGCTCTTCATCAACCTCATCAACGTCCCCAATATGGGGCTCCTCCTCAAGGTCACGTTTCTCCCCAAGGTCAAGCTCGTCGAGATCAAGAGAAAGTCAATGATCCTCAAGGATCCTCTCCAAGTAATGACTCCCCCGAAGTGGAAATTGATGAAGATGACCCTCGTGTTCGTCCTTATAGTCAAGGGGGCGGCTCAATTGGTGGAAATGACCAAGTGGTAGCTCAAGAATCTCGAATTGAAGCACAAGCCCATTGTCAAGCCTATCGTCTCGCCAAGCTTGTTCGAGATGGCCATATACTTGATAATGTCTATGGAGATTTCAATAAAGGTTCCACTACTAGGAGGCAACTAGCTTCCTTTTGCTCTTACCATGCGTTTATCTCTCTTGTGGAACCACAGAAATTCTTCGAAGCTCTTGAAGATGATGATTGGCTTGATGCTATGAACGAGGAACTTCACAACTTCAAGAGGAACAATGTTTGGACATTGGTTGAGCGGCCTAAAGACTGTCAAAAGGTCATTGGAACCAAGTGGGTCTTCAAGAACAAGTGCGATGCGAATGGAATTGTCGTGCGCAACAAGGCAAGGTTAGTTGCTCAAGGATACTCACAAGTTGAGGGCATCGACTACGGTGATACTTACGCCCCCATTGCTCGCCTTGAATCCATTCGTATGCTTCTTGTCTTCGCTAACCAACATAACTTTAAATTGCATAAAATGTATGTTAAGAGTGCTTTTCTTAATGGTCCCTTGAAAGAGTTGGTATACGCCAAGCAACCTCCGGGTTTTGAGGATCCATTTTTTCCGAACCATGTCTACAAGCTCAATAAGGCACTCTATGGCCTCAAGCAATCCCCATGTGCGTGGTATGATTGCCTTAGGGAGCTCTTGTTAGACCGTGGCTTCGAAGTGGGCCTCATTGATCCCACTCTTTTTACTAAGAAAGTTGGAGGCCACTTGTTCGTATGCCAAATCTATGTTGATGACATCATCTTTGGGTCTATTAACAAAACTTTTAATGAGGATTTTGCCAAGCTCATGACCAACCGCTTCGAGATGTCCATGATGGGGGAGTTGAAGTTTTTCCTTGGATTTGAAGTCAAACAATTGAGGAAAGGGACTTTCATCAACCAAGCCAAGTACATCCAAGATATGCTCAAGAAGTTCAAGTTTGATCAAGTCAAAGGTGCCAAGACTCCCATGCCAACTAAGGTTAATATTGATCTCGATCCCAAGGGTAAGGAGGTGGATCAAAAACTCTATCGATCGATGATTGGTTCTTTGCTCTATCTTTATGCATCCCGACCGGATATTATGTTGAGTGTGGGTATGTGTGCAAGATTTCAAGCCGCACCAAAGGAAAGTTACATGGTGGCTGTCAAGAGGATCTTTCGATATTTAGTTCATACCCCAAACTTTGGGTTGTGGTACCCCAAGGGAGCCAGCTTTGATCTCATTGGTTACACGGACTCGACCTGGTGACAAAGTGGGAAGAAAGTCAACCTCCGGAGCTTGTCGTTTCGGAAGATCTTTGGTTTGTTGGTCCTCAAGAAGCAAAATTGTGTGTCTATGTCTCATCAAGCTGAGTATATCTCCGCAAGTCTGTTGCTCAATTGCTATGGATGAAGCAAACCTTGAAGGATCTTGGACTATCTTTTGACAAGGTGCCTCTTCTTTGCGACAATGAGAGTGCCATTGCTATTGCTCACAATCCTGCAACACAACCTGGACCAAGCACATTGAGATTCGTCATCATTTCATTCGGGACCATGTTGCTAGAGGAGACATTTCTTTGGAGTATGTTCCCACCAAGGCAAATCTTTTCACGAAGCCTCTTGATGAAGCAAGGTTCCGAGAGTTAAGGCATGAGCTAAATATCATTGATTCGAGCAATGTTGCTTGAGCCCTTGCACACCTACCCGTGTCTCAATGTGTATCTTGTTTGGATGTAGGCATGGATTTAGGGGGAGTGTAGTTCCTCTTATGAACAAACACTATCCCTATTATGCGCACATTAAAGTTTTCATACTCTATAGTCTCTAAAGGAGACCATTTGAGCTTCATGATGAGTGTTGGTAATGAACCCAAGATATATCTTCGCGGTGTCAAGCCATTTACTCTTATATAAGGTGGCTTCGGCCACCGACTCGTTTTTATTTGGTTCTTTGACCTTTTTTGTTTTTCTTGGTTTTTGTTGGTTTTGGTTCTTCACAGTTTGAGCTATCTATCCTAAGCCTTTCCTTACCTCAAGCCCTCTCTATTCCCTGCACAAGTTCTTCCTTGTTGTCCTATCCTGAGATGGTCTTCCTGGCGTCGGTGAACTTCCTGATCGACCCGGAAGTTCGATCCACCGAACTTCCGACCTGACCGAACTTCCCCTGACTGAACTTCCGGTGGTTCTCCCTGTCCTATATAAGGTGGGCCCTGGGGGAAACGAGATCTTCTTCCCTTTTTCCCCCAAGACCCATCTTCTATTTGGAGCGCCGCCGGCCAGGACCTCTCCACGAAGGAGCTCCGGCCCCTTCGTCTCCAACCTCTCCTCCGCAGATCTGCTCCGTGGGATCCTTCCCCACCTCCCTCCATTAATGGAGATCTTGCTCTCACCATGGCTTGAGTTAGGGCACACCTTGTCTAGGCTAGTTCTTTGGCTAGAACTTGTTGGAAGATCTTGGTAGGTCTAGGGTATCATGCTTGAGTAGATTGGTCCAATACATCCTAGAAAAATCTATGAACTTGTGGTTTTTTAGATCTACATCTAGTGAACTACTGTTGAACCGTTGTCAGGGCCTCACCGGAACTTCCGGTGAGCCACGACCGAACTTCCGGTGGACCATTTTCACCGAAGTTCATGATTCAATGGAAGTTCCAGCCACAATGCAACTTTTTATGTTTGTATTTTTCCAATCTATTTCTTTTGTTTCCTCTTCCGAACTTGGGCACTTATCCCACCTTCCCTCCCTATTCTTGTGCTTTCTTATCAGGGGAAGGAGATACTCGCCAAGGCAAGCGTGCCCGCCGACCATCCGCTGACATTCCTCCTGAGATTGATGAGGAAGATGCTGAGGTTGTGCGACCGACCGCTCAGACTTCTCGCCAGAAGGCTGCTGCTGCTCGACGTGTTGCTGCTGCTGCAGGGAAGAGGCCTGCTCTTGCTCAGAAGGCCACTGCTGCTGGGCCAGACATGAAAAGCCAAGATTTCCAAGTGGTCTCAGAAGGCTTACTCTGCATTTAGGGCTACGGACCCCTACCTCGTGCGTCGTGATCGTCTTTTCTTGGACCCTCACTTTCACACCTGCCGTCAGGAACAGATTTATGAAGAAATTTATGCATCAAATAAGAAGTTTGTGGTTGCTCCTCAAAAGTACATCAATGTGCCTCACATGGAAGAGAAGCAAGTTTACTTTGGAGAGGCTCTTGATATCTGCCGGAAGTTTGGACCGATTCCCCTCATGGAGCACCGTCAGAACTTTGATGTGACTGCTATTGCTCAGTTTTACTCACATGCAGTCCTCTACTGAAGGTGTGATGAAGTGGATGACCAGGGACGTGCTTCTCACCGCTACTTGAGCTGAGTTTGCTGAGCTTCTTGGCTATCCCATTCAGCCTGGCCGCGGGGCAAATGGTTGGCGTGTTCATGGTCCTATAGCTGCTGATCCTGAGGTCCTGGAGCCTCTCTACATTGAAGGGTGGGGGTGTGTTGGGTATGTGAATCATCTGCTGCCAGTTTTTGACATCATGCGCAGGGTGTACTTCAACACCATCTCTCCCAAGTGTGGCATCCCGCAAAACCACTACTAGAAAATCGCGTTGTTTTTGTGCATTGCATCATCATGACCGCATGCTCATGTCATCATGCCACATTGCATTTGAGCATCGTCATCATCTTGCAGTTGCTTGCATAAAACTATTTGCAGATAAACCTAGTTTTGTTTTCTAAAACGCCCCATCTTCATTCAAACACGCAACCCCGGGGCTCCGGAATATTTTTGTTTGACTGCTATCGGTTTGCAAACGGTGCATTTAGAATTAAATAAAATTATTACATTATTTTAGCGGGGCAGTCGAACGGGTCGGATCGACCCGAACGACCACCCCAGAAATTAATCGGTCCACCCCTTATTCCTAAACCTACCAACCTATCTACCCACCCCTCTGGCCACATCACCCCAACCAATAATCTGCCGCCACCTCACCTCATCTTTTCCCCCTAGCCTATCCCGGGCTGCCACTTGTCCAACCCCCTCACCCCACTCCCTCACACTCACCCTGCCTCCACCACACGACGCACACACGCACGCAGCCACTCTCCCCACACCGAATCCCCACCTCCCTGCTGGCCCACACTGGACCCACCACGCGTCCCCGCAGACACACGCCCCGCTCCCTCTTCCTTCTCCCTCCTCTCCCCACGCCTCCTCCTCCCACCTCCCTGGCCGCCGACCTCGGCCGGCCGGCCGAGCACGCCCACCTCCGCTGCGCCCTCCCTCGTCGACCACCGCCGCCTCTCTGCTCCCGACCTCCGCTCTCGGCCGGGCTCAGCCGCTGCCGCCGCCCCGTAGCTCGCCTCCATCCTCGCTGCCCCTCCTCCGCCATGCCGCACCGCCGTTCGCCGCCCCACCGCTCCTCCCAACCTCCAGCGAGCCGACTCGCTTCCTCCCCATCGCTCCCGCCGCGGCCTCCACTCCGCCCTCTCCTCCGCGTCTGTCGCCAGCGCGCAGCCTTCCGCTGCCGCCACCTCGAGCTCCTGCACCCGCCTCCTCCCGCCGGTGACCCCTTGCGCTTATCGCCGCCAGCGCCTCGCCTGCACGTTGCGCTGCAACCGCCGCCGCTTTCCTCCCCGCGCCGGCCATCTCCCAGTAGCGGAGCTCGCCGCCCTCCGCCGTCAGCGTCGCCACCGCCAAGCATCGCCGCCAAGCACCACCCGTTCGCGCCGCCCCTCTCGATCGCCGCTGGCCGCCTCTCATCGCCGCCCTCCGATGACCCCGAGCAGGGCATAGTCGCCACCAGAGATGTGCTGATAGGGTGCCAAGTGGAGGCTTGCTCGATCCGGCCATCTAAAGCCGCCAAGATCTTCCTGGATAATCCACACCCAGTTCCGCTAAAGACTGTCCACCGGAGACTGCGGAACCTCGAGACCGTCACGGAACGCCAAGGCCTTTGACACGGAACACTGAACCCCGCCGAACCCCCGACATGCCAAGTTCGCCAAGAACCGTTCCCGGAGTCCAGTTGTCGAGCCGAACCCGTGGAACCCGAACCTCCCCAAGATCTACGCTGCGGATGCCATGATCTTCGTCACGGACGCCGAGACCCCCGAACCCGAAGGCCGATCCCGTACCCGATGCCGCGCCAAGATCTCCTTCTCGGACCCCGATGACGCTAAGTTCTTCGCCGTAGAGCAACAAGGACTTCGACAAGACAAGGAACGTCAAGAACTTCACCCCGAATGCCAAGACCGACCCGACACGAGGAACCGACAAGTTCGACACCGGCCAGGGCGAGCCCGATGCCCGACGCCAGACCAAGTACGCCCTCCCGGAACGCCAAGGTCCCCCCGAGAGACGACAAGACCGACAACATGACCCGAAGACCACGGATGCGCCAAGACCTACCCCGTTATCCGAGAACGATCCCGTCGAGACCGATCCGTCGAACCCTGGACCCTGAGACCGACCACGAACCCCGGAACCCCAAGTTCGTCGAGCCCCCCTAATGTGTGAACCCCTTTCCGAGAACCCTATTTTATAACATAATATAACTTGTCGCATAATAATTGTCTTGCATGCATACATTCATGTGGTTTGGGGGCCTTATGTCGATTCACCTAAGAATTAAATATGGGGCCCATATGCGGGCAAATCTAGCCTTATATTGGCCTCATTTAAATTGGTGTAGCGAACCGGTATCTTATCTTGCCTTGTTATAACAACATTTAATTGCGGGGTAGCTAAACAACTTGAACCATCTAATTAAATTGTCGGGACCCCGGTTCCGCTTAATATGACCTAATTGCATCGCACCTTGCCATGCCATGCATCATACATGCATCATGCCCGATCTTCTGCCATTGTCTTAAATATTGCATCTGGTGTTCCTTCTAGTGTTTTGCTTCTTCGCGGAAAAGGCCGTTGAGTTGATGTGAGCTTCGCCCCGATCTTCGGTTGAACCTTCGACAATGTTTTCAGGCGAGCATCTCCCCGTTTCTACCTATCTTACTTTTATAGTGTTTTACTCCTTCCTGTTGATCTATTGCTATCTGTGTTGCGATGCTCTAGTTTTCGTACCCGTGATATCCCTTGCAGCCCTATATTGCCTTGGACACATCCTATTACCTGTTGCTTGATAGATAGTTGGACTTGCGCGTCATAGTCGCTTGCTCAAGTGTTGTTGCGTGTCGTCAAGTGCCACAGTTGTTGATGTATTGCCGCATGTTGATCTTGGAGATGATCATAGTTTTACTTACCGTTCACTTTAATTCCTGTTTAACAACTAAAATTGAAATAAGCAGAGGCATCGGTGGGTGATAGATAATATTTGGATTCCGAACGCCCACTTGTGTCCCGTAGGACCCCGAGTACTTGATACCTGTTCCTTGAATTATCGCGCTATCCACATCCGGGAGGTATATGGGACCCCCCTGAGCCAGAGCTTGATTCAGTCTTATTTCTTGGGGCCACAAACTAGTTTGAGGTTTTATTTACTATCCTGTACTTATGCCATGCTACTTATGTATTTACGATTGTGCGACAGATAGCACCTGTACTGTTTAGGATCGGGACACGATTCCGCGGTGTCGACAAGCCCAGTTTTGGGTTCCCGATGCTCCTGACCGTCTACCCAAACCTTGAGTCCATCTCGGAGCTTGCTTACTTCGTTGCGGGTCTACTCAATGGGGTGGCCCCCTGAAATATTTCTGAATCCAGTGATTGCTTTGTCGTGAAGGCCTCGTTGGGTTTTGATTTGGTTTTTCCGAGGTTGATCGAGCTATTGGTGCACCCCGGCCGGGTAAAACTTTCTGAAAGCCGTGTCCGCGGATATGGACGACTTGGAGCACAGTATCTCGACCATAGACAAGCATAACTAAAGTTTATTGCTATAAATTTGACTTTATAATGACTAGTAATCAGCTTCACTATAATGGAATGGCTAAATAATACTGCCCACAATTGCTTGTTTGGATTGTCGCTTGCGACCATTGTACCTGACTAGTAAGTATTGGAACTACAACGGAATGGCTAATTAAAGGACCAACAACTGCTGGGTTTTGGGTTTATCTCATGCTAATTGTATCTGACTAGTAAGTGTTGCCACTATAATGGAATGGTTAACTAAAAGTGCCCACTGCTTATTTTATCAGGATGACTATCTTTACCTGACTAGTAATTGCCGCAACGATAACCGAATAAGTAAAACTGCCAACGGTGTGAGTTCCTCGGTTGAGTTCCTCGATTGGTCTCGAGGGGGAAACGCCAGGATGGGTTTGTTTGATGGTAGCATCAGGTTGGTTCCGGATAGGTCCTTCTTACCCTCTCGATTCGACGGTTGTATCGAGTCTCTATAGGTTGTTTAATGCGTCTTGCCGCCGCTTTAGTCCACCATACCTGTGTGGCGAGGACCGCGAATTCTAGCCTCGCTGTCTTGGCCTCAAGATCGACGCTCCTATTTTTCCTTTGCCCTTTGTCGGCACCCCTTTTGTTTAAGCAGGTTTTGAGATCGACGTCGTTAGCAGGGTTACCCTTCCGGCTTGGCCTGGGCAGGGTTATGGACGCCATTGGTTATTCTTCAGGGCTCTTAGCCCCATTTGCCTCTTGTCCGTAGTCGGACGCTCCATCTTTTCGAGGTGATTTGGATCTTTGTACCGTGTATCTGTATTCTTGACTCTTTGAGTCGCTGTTGTATATATATTTGTTCTGTGGGTCCCATCGAGGACTGTTGTGTAATGTTACTACTTCATTTTCCCACCCGCACGAAAGTGCCTGGTGGGCACCTTTGAATCGTTTCTATGCGGGTTTGGCGAGTTTCGCCAAAATTTGCATAGGGCCGATTCTGAGGGTGTTACACCAAGGCTGGCAACTTTGATCAGTTTCATGGATATCAGGTTGACCTCATGCATCAGACTTATCTTCGCCGAGACACTGACAGGTCAATGGACGTTATGCACTTCATCTACTCAGAGATGTGGGCGGCTCTCATTGAAAAGCGCTCCTGCATCTATGCTCCCTACATTCAGACTCTCATCAATCACAAGTGGCTCGAGAAGACTGGCAACCCCTTCCCTCAAGACAACATCACCATTCATGAAGAGAAAAAGTTCCGTGTGAGTAAGCACCGGAATCCTCGTACTCAGGAAGAAAAAGAAGCTGCTCTCAAGAAGGCTCAAGATGTTGCTAGTGGTCCCTCCTCTGCTCCTGGTGGCTCTAGTGCTGGTGGTCCTTCTCTCCAGAGGCAGCCATATTGGGCAAAGAAGCTGCTTGGGAGAGTGAAGAAAACTTTCTGCTTTCTGCAGGACCGCGAGTATCAGGCTTATGTTGATCAGCGTCACAATATTCAGCGCCAGAAGGCCATCATGGCAGCCCTCAACATTCCTTACTCACCGGTCTCTAGCTCTGTCACTGCTCCCAAGGAGGATTGGATTCGCAACAATTGCAACTGGTCCGAAGATGAGTCTGAGGAGGAGGTCACTGGTCCGCCTGAGTCTTCTCCTCCTCCCCCTTCTCGTGGCTGGGACGAGTAGATTGATCTCTTCTTCCTTTTTGGTGTCTCGATGCCAAAGGGGGAGAAAGATGTCTATTAGGTTGTCTACGGGATTTGCATGGGATGAGTCGCGAGCCTGTTCTTGCCTTTGATCTTTTCTTACTCGCGAACTCTCTAGTTTATTTGTGTGCTTGTGGTTTTATGTCCGTGAACTTATGTGTGCTTGTGGACCATGTGGTATGTTATGTTTGAGACTATGTGGTATCTACTATGTGGTATCTTATACTTTGCCGTGAGTGTGGTATCTTGTTTTCATCTCTTGAGCTGTTGCTATGGTGGTGGAGCCTCATTGCTCTTTTTGTTATTATTACTCTGTTTGTCTCCATCACATTTAGTTGGTTCTGGTATGATCTCTATACCTTTTTGTACCTTGCACTTGTGCTATCTTTGCAATTGTTGGGGGGAGCCTTCGTGTATGTGTGCTAGTCCTGTCCTTAGAGGTCTTCTCTCTACCTTGCACACATACAGGGGGAGCTTGCCCCGTCCATTGCAAAGATTGCTTTGTTTCTATGCAAATCTGTGGGATTGTCATCTAACACCAAAAAGGGGGAGATTGAAAGGACTATATCTTCCCATGATGTTTTTGGTGTTAAAATGACAATCCCAACCGTGTTTTTAACTGTGCTCTTGAGTTTCAGGGGAAACGTCGTTGATGTCTCATTCTATTGTGATGGATGCTCTCTTGTGATCTTTTGAATACGGTGGCCTTTTAGTCTTCTCCTAGTTTCTTTAGGTTGTTGTTTTTAGGTCACCGTACTATTAAGAGGGGGTCCATGTTGGAAGGCTGTGGGAAATCACTTGTTCTTGCACAAACCTATATGCACCGCCACAGCCATCCCATTATCCCGTGAGAGAGCGTGTACCCATTCTCTTGGGGACTTTTGAGTCTCACCGGAAATTCCGATCATAGGCCGGAAGTTCCGCTCAAACTTTTTCTGCGGGCTGTTCTACAGTTTGTTCCGACGCTAGTTCCGCCCAAGTTCCTATGGCGGTTCAGTAACCTTCTGTTTTGAAGTGTGCTATTTGCCGGAACTTGGCCGGAACTTGCATCGGAACTTGTCCTGCCAAAAGTTCTTGAGCGGAACTTCCGCCTGAAAGCCGGAACTTCCGGTCAGACTCGCTCATGACCAAAAGTTCGCCCTTGTTCCGCCCAAGTTCGGTGAAGGCTCAAGAGCCTTCTTTTTGAAGCGTGCTATTTTGGAACTTGGTGAACTTGCTCGAAGTTCACGGAACTTCCGGTCCGTTTGACCGTAACTTCGGTTTAACCTGGAGCGGGCGTCAACGGTCTGATGACCGTTGGAGCTAGGCTGGGCGGAACTTCCGGCCCCTCACCAGAACTTCTGGTGAGGTCGCGGGGAGGCTGTAACGGTTCAGCGTGGGAGGCCTATTTAAGGCACCCCCCTTCTTCCTCCCACTCTCTCTTGAATTTTTCTCTCTCCTCCATTATGCTTGAGCTTCACCTCACTAGATCTCTCTCTCTAGCCACTCAAATGACTTGATCTTTTGAGAGGTGAGGGAGGTGACCTAGATCTACACTTCCACCAAAGAAGAATTGATTTCCCCCACCCATCCTTTGTGGATCTTGTTGCTCTTGGGTTTCTTGGAACCCTAGACGGTGTAGGGCATCCTCGGAGCTGAGGCGTGTGTTGTAAAGCTTCGAGGTGTCGTTGAGGGCCTCCAATTGAGTTGTGGAGCCTCCCCCTCAAACTTGGTGTAAAGGTTTCGGTTGGCGCCTTCAAGGTCACCGGTTTGTGGATTGTGAGGCCTCCTTTGTGGGGGAGCTCACTGGAGAAGAAGGTGAGGCCTATGTGGCGCTCGGGTGACGTTGTGTGGCCCCGACACCTCTCCAACGTAGACGTAGCTCCTTGGGAGTGAACTACGGGAATTACATCTCAGTGTCCCCTCGCCGGTTACTTCGTTCCCTTCCTTTACTCCTGGGTATTTACTGTTTTTGTTGTTCGTGTTTGTTTTCTTGCATTTAGGTTGTTCACTTAGTTGCATCTCTAGATAACTTCCTTTCTTGTTGAGCCCAAAAGTGAGAAACAAATTAATATTGGGTAGACGCCTATTCACCCCCCTCTAGTCGTATCAAGTCGGTACTTTCAGCATGTAACCCAAAAACTGTGGGTACTAACTGATGAAAACGACCATAAAACACGAAATAGACGGGTTTTTGGTCATAACTCTCAAACATGTATCAGGTCATAACTTTGTGTGAATTGCCCTAGAACCATAAAACAGTGGGCAATAGCTCATGAAAGCAGTCATACAACGCGAAAACAGCGAGTGTTGGGTCATATCTCTCCAACATGTATCAGGTCTTAAGGTCGTTGTAAATTGCCCTAGAACCCCTAAACTATGGGCAATAGCTCATGAAAACAGCCATAAAGCACGAAAACTACGAGTTTTTGTCAAATATCTCAAACATGTAACGGGTCTTACACGCCTTGCAAATCCAACTGGAACCTAAAAACTATACGCAATAACTCATGAAAATGTCCATAAACACGAAAACGACGAGTTTTTGTCATAACTCTCAAACATGTATCGGGTCTTAAGGTCGTTGTAAATCGCCCAAGAACCCCAAAACTATGGGCAGTAGCTCATGAAAAAGGCCATAAAATGGAAAAATGACAATTTTTTTGTCATAACTCTGAAACAAGTATCGGGTCTTAAGGTTGATGTAAAACGCTTAGAAACCCATAAATGCGGGCAATAGCTCATGAAAATGGCCATAAAACGCGAAAACGACTAGTTTCTGGTCATAAGTCACAAGCATGTATCGGGTCTTATGGTTGTTGTAAATCGCCCTAGAACCCCTAAACTACGGGCAATAGCTCATGAAAACAGCCATAAAACACGAAAACTACGAGTTTTTGTCAAATATCTCAAACATGTAACGGGACAGGCCTTGCAAATCCAACTCGAACCCAAAAACTATGGGCAATAACTCGTGAAAATGGCCATAAAAACGAAAACAACGAGTTTTTGGTCATAACTCTCAAACATGTATCGGTTCATAAGGTCGTTGTAAAATGCCTTGGAACCCCAAAATTGTGAGCAATAGATCATGAAAACGGCCATAAAACGCGAAAATGATGATTTTTTGTCATAATTCTCAAACATGTATCCGGTCTTAAGGTTGATGTAAAACGCCCTGGAAACCCAAAATTGTGGGCAATAGCTCATGAAAATAGCCACAAAACGCGAAAACGACGAGTTTCTGGTCATAACTCACAAACATGTATCGGGTCTTAAGGTCATTGTAAATCGCCTAGGAACCCCAAAACTTTGGGCAATAGCTCGTGAAAACGGCCATAAAACGCGAAAACGATGACTTTCTGGTCATATCTCTCCAACATGTAAGGGTTCTTACGAGCCATGCATATCTGCATGGAACCAAAAAACTGTGGGTAATAACTGATGAAAACGACCATAAAACACGAAAACGACGGGTTTTTGGTCATAAGTCTCAAACATATATCGGGTCATAACTTTGATGTAAATCGCCCTAGAACCATAAAACGGTGGGCAATAGCTCATGAAAACAGCCATAAAACACGAAAACAGCGAGTTTTGGCTCAGATCTCTCCAACATGTATCAGGTCTTAAGGTCGTTGTAAATCGCCCTGGAACCCATAAACTACGGGCAATAGCTCATGAAAACGGCCATAAAACACGAAACTATGAGTTTTAGTCAAATATCTCAAACATGTAACGGGTCTTACAGGCCTTGCAAATCCAAATGGAACCCAAAAACTATAGGCAATAACTCATGAAAATGGCCATAAACACGAAAACGACGAGTTTTTGGTCATAACTCTCAAACATGTATCGGGTCTTAAGGTCGTTGTAAATCGCCCTAGAACCCCAAAAGTGTGCAGGAATTACGCATCGTGCACCACCTAGTGAGGAATTATCTGTCTGTTTCGTTCGGCCTTTGTTTTCACATCGCTAATTGTTGTGGGTGATTCGGCCTCTTGTATGTTCTCGTGAAGTAACTCACAAAGGCTTCCTCAAAATCAACCCAATTGTCGATACTCCTTGGTGGCAAATTATTTAACCATACTCTCACTGGTCCTTCCAACATTTGTGAAACGTACCGCACTATCCATCTCAAGTTGCCATGAGCAATGTTTACTGGAGTTCCATAATCAATGAGCCAATCCTCTAGCTTGGTACTTCCATCATATGTATTTGTGCCCCTTGCCAGCTGAAAGTTAGGCATTGGTGGCCCTCTCATGATTCTTGGTCCAAAGCATGTTGGACCTGGCGGACCTTGCGCTTCCACAAGTTCATTCATTTCGATATGATCAAGCTTCAATCTTGCGTCATCTAGCTGGGGATTTCTGCCTCCTAGCCGAGTTCCCAGTGTGTTATACAGATGGTTTGGGATCTGATACCCGGCATTTATCATCGTCGAATATCCATCATTGTATCTGTTTGCATTTTGATCTCTAGGTTGCTATGCTTCTCGTCCCGCATTTTGTTGCGGTCTTTCCGGTTGTTCTGGTGGTGGGTTCAGCGGTGGGTCTCCTCCTCCAGCCAAGTGACTCCTGCGCCGAGATTGTGGTGTGTAGTTCTAATCGCCATTGTCATTCCTTTGTCCAGCATGCCTTTCTTGTCCAGCATGCCTTTCTTGGCTGGCATTCCCTTGATTCGCATTTCCCTAGCCAACATTCCTTCTTGTGCCTTGTCTGTGGTTGTGATTTCCTTGTGCTACCATCGGGTCATACGCAACTAGCTACTTGTCTCTGCCTGAGTTAGTGCTTTTTCCTTGCTTCTGTCTTGGCACATCTCCTAGCGATGAAGCCGTGTGCCCAATAGACATGGCCGGGTTTGGTGCTGCTGAATTAACCACTTGAGATATTCCTGGCAGACCTGGATTGGCCCTGTAGTAGGATTCATTTAGTTCTCTAGCTGATCTTACCAACTCGTTCACTCTTTCCTGTTGTTTCTTCTCTGCTTCACCCGTCAAGTGAGGTAACTCGGCCATTGCCGCTTCCGCAGCTCTGAGATTAGTTGCCGCCGTATTGTATGTTGGCCTTATGGTAGTGTCGTGGCTGCTCAAAGGAGTGAGCCTTGATGTGGAATCTGCCGCCATCTCGTTGTTGAGGTTTCTCCCCCTTATCTTTGATGCGTCGAGCTGGGTTTTGTTTCCCTTGACTCGCTTTGCCGAGTTATACTCTCTAAGAGTAATTTCTAGATCCTGTTGGAGCCGCGCAACCTCCTCGGCTCTTTCCAACACCTTTTTTCTTGTCTCTTCTAACTCGGCATGTGCCTACGCCGGGTCAGCTACTGGTGCCACTGGTTCTGCCAGTTTGTCTATCACTTCCTGCAACTTTCTCGCCCTGCTACTCGAAGCTATATTCTCTGGTCTTTCCAGTGGTAACTTTGCAGTTCTTGCTGCCTTGGGAGTAGCGTTCGGGTCATCCTCCTCCATGTTTACCATAGGAGCTACTAGGGGTGTCGGGGGACGCGAGCGAATGGGTGTAGTCATCATAACCTCAACTGAAGCAATGCTTCATTGGTTCTCCGCAAAGATGATCTGTGTGGATCCGGCCAGATGACTGCTTCGGCATCTGCCGCGTTCAACATGCACCGTGAGGTAGACTTGATGCTCGCTGAACTTGATGAAGCTGAAGGGGTTCGTAGCATGGAAAACAAAAAAAATCTATTGCATAAGCACACACACACACAAGACAAGATCTAATCTACGAGATCGGCGCAACAAGTTCATAGAGTACTAACCCTCGAATATCCAAAGTGTTGATGTAGTCGTTCACTTGTCGATCTCAAGATCATGTAGACGATCCTTCCGGCGCCACGTTCCGGCATCTCTCCCGCAGTCAGTCACACGTACGGTACTCGATGAAGACCTTCCTCTCCCTTGTTCCAGCAGACAGCGGAGGTTGTAGATCTCCTCGTGATTCCAACATCACGATGGTGTGGTGGTGGAGCTGGAGGAGTAGATCCCGCAGGGCTTTCCCTAAGCCAGAGCGGGTATGGTGGATTAGAGAGAGCCTCAGGGCTAGGGTTTAGATGCCAAGGGGAGGAGGTGGTGGCGCCGACGTCTAGGCTAGGGCTAGGCGGCGGCGGTTTAGAGGATCTTGGGTTTAGGGCGCCGGCGGCTTTGGAGAAGGCGGTGGCCTAGGGTTTGGGGGTGGCCAAGGAGGCGAATGGAGAGGTGGCTAGGGTATACAAATTCCTCCCCTAAATCCCCTTGGTGGTCGACAACAAGGAAGGAAGGGGAAACCTCTCCCCTCTAGGTTTCCTCGCCTCCCTCCACTAGGCTTTCAATGTTGGGATTTGACTTTTTTCAAATTGGAGTTTGACTATTCAAACAAGAGTTTGATTTCTATCTTCCCATTGCCCAACCAAGTGACCTAGTGTATGATGCAACCATTCCACATTGTCATGGCACATTCCAAGTACCCATCCCCCCGGGGTGGTGGACCTTCCAGAAGCTTCCGGTGAAAACACCAAAAACATTTACGAACCCTGGTATTGGACTTTCCTTACATGAATCTTATTCTCCGGACCATTTTGGATCTCCTCGTGATGTCCCGGATCCAATATGATACTCCGAACAACATTCAGTCCCCTACTCACATTGCATATCTACTAAACAACATTGAATTCTTAAGTGTCTCTCCCTACGGTTCATGAATTATGCTGACATGATCGAGAAACTTCTCTAATCAATAACCAATAGAGGAATCTGGAAATTCATATGTCTCCCACATAATTATACGATGACTTCGTGATCGAATGAACTATTTACATACGATACCAATTTCCCTTTGTCTCACGATACTTTACTTATCTGAGTTTTGATCCTCGGTATCTCTGCATACCTAGTTCAACCTTGTTACCGACAAGTAATCTTTACTCGTTCCGTGATATGTGATCCCTTGTGATCTAGTCACATGGTTGCAAGCTAATTGGATGATATTCCACTGAGAGGGCCCAGTGTATATCTATCTGTCATATGGATGGACAAATCCCACTCTTGATGCATGTGCCTCAACACATACTTTCAGAATACTCAATGCCAAATTTATAACCACCCAGTTACGAAGTGGTGTTTGATTTCATCAAAGCATCCTTCCGGTGATGGTGATTAACATGATCTCATGGTCGAAGGATTTAGGTTAATATGTATTTTAAAGCTTATAGCAAACAAATTATTCAATGACTTGATCTTATGATATGCTTAACTACTGGAGTGTGTCCATCACATCATTCTCCTAATGATATGACCTTGTTATCAATAACATCCA
Organism: Avena longiglumis; assembly: GCA_030063025.1. Classification (NCBI taxonomy): domain Eukaryota; kingdom Viridiplantae; phylum Streptophyta; class Magnoliopsida; order Poales; family Poaceae; genus Avena; species Avena longiglumis. The sequence continues at coordinate 46,517,622 of CP125974.1, read as the reverse complement.
ATGTTCATGATCAGGAAACCATGATCATCAATCAATCAACAAGCTAGTTTAACAAGAAGCTTACTAGGGACTCTAACATGTTTACAAATCACGCAAGTGTTAATGTTTCTAGTTAATACAATTATAGCATGGGATGTAAACATTCATCATAAATACAAAGATATAATAATAACTACTTTTATTATTGACTCTTGGGGCATATCTCCAATAGTCTCTCAGTTGCACTAGAGTCAATAATCTAGATTACATGGTAATATACCTAACACCCATGGCGTTCTGGTGTTGGTCATGGTTTTCCATAGGGATAAGTTTAGTCAATGCACCTATCGTATTCAGATATGTGTGTACTTGTAAATATTTATGTCACCATCTTGGACATGCTCACGAATAGCATGAAAACATAGCTTGATATGCTTTAGCTTGTTGTGTGACCTTGGCTCTGGCATTGGCTATGGCATCCATGTTGCCAAAGTAGATGGACATCGGGTCCAACGCACTAGGAACCACACCAAGCTCTATATTGAACTCCTTCATCCATATCGCCTCTTGTGAAGCCTCCGAAGCAGCTATGTATTCCGATTCAGTTCAAGATCTCGCCACAACGCTTTGCTTAGCACTCCTCCAACTCACTGCTGCACCATTCAAAGTAAATATGTATCCATATTGTGATTTAGAATCATCTAGATATGTGTTCCAACTAGCATCGGTGTAATCGTTTACAACGAATTGTTCATCACCTCCATAATAAAGAACCATATCCTTAGTCCGTCTTAAGTACTTTAGGATATTTTTGGCCGCTATCGAAGGATCCACTTGTGGATCACTTTCATATCTGCTAGTCAAACTAACAGCATATGCAATATCCGGTCTTGTACATAGCATGGCATACATGATAGAACCTATGGCTGCGGCATAGGGAGTTTTGTTCATCTTCTCTATATCTTCTGCCATAGTGGGACTTTGAGTCTTACTCAAGGTCGTATTGGGCAACATGGGCAAGAACCCTTTCTTGATGTCTTCCATTCCAAACCTCTTTAGAACCTTATCCAAATATGTACTTTGTGAAAGCTCTATTAAGCGTCTTGATCTATCTCTATAAATCTTGATGCCTAATATGTAAGCAGCTTCTCCAAGATCCTTCATTGAAACACTATTATTCAAATAATCTTTGACACTTTTAAGAAGTTCTATATCATTCCCAATCAACAATATGTCATATACATATAGTACTAGGAATGCTACAGAGATCCCACCCACTTTCTTGTAAATACAAGCTTATCCATAAGTTTGTATAAATCCAAATCTTTTGATCACCTTATCAAAACGTTGATTCCAACTCCGGGATGCTTGCATCAATCCATAAATCGATCGTTGAAGTTTGCATACCTTGTTAGCATCTTTAGGATCGACAAAACCTTTGGGTTGTACCATATACAACTCTTCATTAATGTCACCATTGAGGAACGCGTTTTGACATCCATCTACCATATCTCATAATCGTAATATGTAACGATTGCTAACAAAATCCTCAGACTTTAGTCGTTACGGTGAAAAGTCTCATCGTAGTCAACTCCTTGAATTTTTCGAAAACCTTTCGCGACAAGTAGAGCTTTATAGACGATTACATTACCATCAGAATTTGTTCTCTTCTTGAAAATCCATTTGTTCTCGACAGCCTTCCGGCCATCCGGTAAGTCCACCAAAGTCCATACTTGGTTTTCATACATGGATCCAATCTCAGATTTCATGGCTTCTTGCCATTTGATGGAATCTAGGCTCATCATTGCTTCCCCATATGTCGCAGGGTCGACGATGTTATCCACCAACATGACACTCATAACAGGATCATACCAATTGGGAGTGGTACGAGTCCTTGTCGACCTACGAGGTTTAGTAGTAACTTCGTTCGAAGTTTCATGATCATTATCATTAGCTTCCTCTCTTATTGGTGTAGGCGCCATAGAAACATCTTTCGGTGTTGCGCTACTCTCAAAACCGAGAGAAGGTTCGACAACCTCGTCGAGTTCTACTTTCCTTCCAGTCACTTCTTTCGTGAGAAACTCCTTCTCGAGAAAGGATCCATTCTTGGCAATGAATATTTTGCCTTCGGATCTATGATAGAAGGTATACCCAATAGTTTCCTTAGGGTATCCTATGAAGACGCATTTTCCGCTTTGGGTTCTAGCTTGTCGGATTGTAACTTCTTTACATAAGCTTCACAACGGCAAACTTTAAGGAACGACAACTTAGGTTTCTAACCAAAACACGATTCATACGGTGTCATTTCAACGGATTTAGATGGTTCCCTATTTAAAGTGAATGCGGTTGTTTCTAATGCATAACCCCAAAAGGATAATGGTAAATCCGTAAGAGACATCATAAAACGAACCATATCTAAGAGAGTTTGATTACGACGTTTGGACACACCATTACGTTGTGGTTTTCCCGGCGGTGTCAATTGTGAAAGTATTCCGCATTTCTTCAAATGCTCGCCAAACTCGTAACTCAGATATTCACCTCCACGATCAGATCGTAGAAATGCAATCTTCTTGTTACGTTTATTCTCTACTTCACTTTGAAATTCCTTAAACTTCTCAAAAGTTTCAGACTTATGTTTCATGAAATAGATATACCCATATGTACTCAAGTCATCCGTGAAAGTAAGAACATAACGACCAGAAGTACCTGCGTCATTAGCACGGCACAGTCGTGAGACTTCATGCCACTGAACCTCTGCTTCGCCTCGTCTAGGTATCTGCTTATCTTGCCCGCGTAGCCGTAAGAAAATTTGACTCCTAGAAGGCACTTGAAAAACTGTTTGATCTCATCCTGGCTTAGAGTGAAGCAAGAAGGAGGGCAGTAATATTCGTTCTTCTTGAACTTTTTACCCTTCTGACGACCTTGTGTCGTCTCTGACTCATGATCATCGTCATCTTCCTGATCATCAGGAGTAGTGCGTCCTCCGTGAAGCTCCTTCCAGATACCCAAGCATATCAGGTCGTGCCTTGCTTTCGGACCATCTTTCGTCCTATCTGGCATGTTGATTATGGTGGCGACCAGACTCTCGCACACGTTTTTCGTGATATGCATGATGTCAAGGCTATGAGGCGTGCGGAGAAACTTCCAGTATGGCAACTCCCAGAAAAAAGACCTTGTTTTCCATACCTTCATCAGCGGCTGTCTTTGCTGCCCTCTTTCGCTTCTTTCCAGGCTTAGGACAATCTTTCCAGTTTTTCAGCAACTCTTCCACTTCTTCGCTGCTCCTACGCTCTGGGATTCCTCGGGTCTCTGATTTGCCATCGAACAGGTCTCCACGTTTTCTCCATGGATCATTCTTGCCGAAGCCACCTCCGGTGCGCCATGAACACGGTTTCGACGACCCTGGATCTTTCTCTAGTTGGAGATAGCTTGTGTTATCCATGCACCTAACGCATGCAGAATCCTTGGATAACCTGCCCCGAGATATACCCGCAACCTGGATAGTCTTGCACCGTAGTGACCAACGCGGCTCTCATAGTGAAATAATCTTGTGCGACGGCGTCGTAAGTATTGGCTCCAGATTCCCATAACGTGGCTAGCTCCTCTTTCAACAGCCCGAGATACAGATTGATGTCGGTACCAGGTTGTTTTGGCCCTTGAATTAGCATACCTATTTGTATGTACTTCTTCTTCATGCACAACCATGGAGGGAGGTTGTACATCCATACAAACACGGGCCAAGTGTTGTGCGTGCTGCTCTGGATACCGAATGGATTGAGTCCATCGATGCTCGCACCAAGACTGATGTTCCTCGAATCTCCACCGAATTCTGGGAATTCGAGGTCCAATGCTTTCCACTGGCTAGCATCTGAAGGGTGCGTCAGCAGCTCATCCTTTTCGGGGTCATCATCATCTCCTGGCTTCTTCCTTTCCGCATGCCATCGCATGAGCTTCGCTTCCTTAGGGTCCACGAAATAGCGCTGCAGACGAGGAGTGATAGGAAAGTACCATACCACTTTTCGAGGTGCTTTCTTCCCTTTCTTGTATCGACTCACGCCGCACACCGGACATGTGGTTTTCTCCGCGTCCTCGCCCCGATAAATGATGCAATCGTTGATGCATACGTGATATCTAACGTGTGGTAGATCGAGAGGACAGACGATTTTCTTGGCATCCTCGATACTAGTTGGACATGTGTTCCCCTCCGGGAGACGATCGTGCCAGAATGCCATCATATCATCGAAGCTTGCGTCGCTCAATTTTTGTTTTGCCTTCATCTCCATAGCCTTGAGCGTTACATTCAACCGGGTATCATCGGGCCTGCATCCTTCATACAATGGAGTAATCGCGTCTTTCTCAAGTTGCGCAATCTTGGCTTTCTCTCTAGCGGCAGCCCTGGCATTACTCGTCTACTTGAGAAGCAGCTCTTGCACATAAGGGTCCCGCACCCAGCCTGACGTTGTTCCATCGTCGTCTGCTCCTCCTGCATCTAGATCATCATCATCCCGGTCTGCTTCCGCACCTTCACCATCTCCAGGAGACTCTTCATCATCTCGCTCGTTCTCGCCATGATGATGATCATTGTCATGTTGGCCACCTTCACCGTCTCCATAATCTACGTCATCGCTTATCCAACGAGTGTATCCATCCATGAAACCATGGCGGAGCAGGTGCGCCTGCAGATTCCCAGAATCTGGGTCGATCACCCAGTTGAGTTTGCATCTTCTGCACGGACATCTTATATCTGTCTTGTCATTTCGTATCATGTCGGCCGTCGCACATTTCAAAAATCTAGCCACAATGCCTTCGCTCATTATGCGGACCATTTTTGCCTGCACGGTGTACACGGTACAATTTTGAAGTCTATTAGAACCACATAATGAATGCATGCATGCAATGGTCGATAGAAAATTTCGGCATGACCTATCCTAAAATTAGGACCTTTGAGAAATTCCAAAGTCTTGCCAAAATGGAAATGAATCAACATTTTGGCAAAACAAATGGCAACTTGTTCACATACAAACACAAGAGAGAGAGATCGAGACCGATCCATACACACATGAACATATCATTATCCTCTCCATACGCACATGCATGAGCATCATCGATACTCTCCATATACACACACACATATGACCATCCTCTCCACATACACACATCATGAGCATCGATCATCTACATACATATGAGCACATCATCCATATACACATGAACACATCCTTACATGGACAACTTACCGAGATGAGAGACCGATCGCGAGAAAAGATGGAAAGGAGAGGTGCGCGCGTCGACCGGAGAAGGAGATGAGAGACCGGAGACCTCCTCTATTACTTATGTAACATCCAAAGCAAGTTTTACATGCTAAAAATGGTGAATGGGTGGAGAAATTGAGGTGGGAAGGAGAAGATCCCGACTAGATTTAAGGAGGAAGAAGAAGGGGAAAGTGAAGTGTGGGGTGGTGGATGTGTGGTCACACATGTGCACATATAGTGCTGTCCTAAAAAAATCGACACATCCGTGGCGCACACGGCCGTAGTGCGCCACAGGGAGTAGAAACAACTGTGGAGCACTAGGCCATGTGCGCCACACATGTTCCTACTCCCAGTGGCGCACTAGGCCGAGTGCGCCACAGAAGTTTGTGGCTGTTTAACAGCAGAGGGGGGTGAGCGCTTAGGCGTAGCGCACCCCCCCATGTGCGTCACAGATGAGACTAACAACCGTGGCGCACATGACCATAGTGCGCTACAGATGTTTGGCGTGCGGCCAACAGGCCCCTGGCCCACACACATCTGTGGCGCACTATAGTCATGTGCGCCACGGTTGTTCTAGTTACTAGTAGGGCACTGCCCACTGGTGATCCACGCCTGTTTTAGCCGTGGGGCACTTCAACCATGTGAGCCACGGATGTGCTGATTACCTATAGCCGTTTTCCTAGTAGTGTCATCTGCATGTGAATCACTGTAGACTACAGTAAATATTTCATCAGAAATTGATTGTACCGGTTCCGCGGAGCCCCAATTCCATGATTTCTCCTCCTCGAAGACGACGTCGTGTGTCACCACCACCTGTTTTTTCACTGGATTGTACGCGCGATACGCCTTCGAACCGTATTCATAGCCGATCATGACCATTGGAGTACTTTGATCTGCCAACTTGCTAGTATATGTCCGGTCACCGTCTTCACATGCGCCACGCACCCGAAAGTGCGAAGATGATCAATCGAGGGCTTGCGCCCGTACCATGCTTCGTCCATACCAACTACACTCTTAGTTGGCGCCCTGTTCAGCAAATAGACAGCTGTACTAACTGCCTCACCCCAAAACCTGCCTGGCATGCCTTTGCTCTTCATCATGTTGCGTGCCATGGCCACCACGGTTTGGTTCCTTCTTTCCACAACACCGTTTTGTTGCGGTGAATATGGTGCGGTGATATACCGCCGGATCCCATGAGCTTCGCAAAACTCCTTGAATTCATTGGATTTGAACTCCCCACCCCGATCGGTACGGAGGGCCTTCAACTTTGCCTCGGCTGCCATCTTCACAATCTTGAACGCTTGCAAAGCTTGATCCTTACTCTTCAGCAACACAACCCACATGTATCTACTGAAGTCGTCGACGATGAGCAAAAAGTACTTGTTCCCAGTGGGGGTCGCCGGCATGATTGGTCCGCATAAGTCTCCATGCACCAACTCAAGAAACCTTACTTGCTCGATATTGTCCCTCCCTTGGAAACGGGGCTCGCCTTTGCTTCCCAATGAGACAACCGTCGCACACCTGCTCAACATGATTAACACACGGTAAGCCACGTACCATCTCCTTCTGTCCAAGTTGTCGTAGAGCCTGGAAATTAAGATGTCCGTAGCGTGCATGCCACTTCCACGCCGAGTCTTCCATGCTTGTCATCAAACATACCGGATTCGCCCGATTGAGATTGAGGATGTAGAGTCTATTCTTCGACCTCTCCACCTTCATGATGAGCTGCCTTTGGCAGTCATATCCCCACAGGAACTCGTCCTCCAACACGATCTTGCATCCACGCTCCGCGAGCTGACCAAGATTGATAATGTTGGTCTTAAGCTTGGGAATATAGTACACGTCAGTGAGTACCTTGTGACCTCCATCCTTCAACTCAAACAGGACAGTGCCTCGTCCTGCAATCTCCACCTTCGACCCATCGCCGAATCGAAAGGAGCCTCCAACCGTGAGGTTCAACTCAGAAAACTGAGCCTTGTCGCCGGTCATGTGGTTGCTAGCGCCTGTCGAGGTACCAAAGCGTCGTGAGCCGTCTGCATCCTCCGCGGAAGACCTTCTCTTCCACAGGCGTGGCGATCTCCGTGGCGGACTCAGGAGTTGATTCCTTGGTGGTCATTAACTCGCAAGCTTGAGCATGAGCATCATCGGGCCATCATCTCCTTCGCCATGAGAGCCTTCTCCTTTGAGCGGTTAGGACACTCCGATTTGAAGTGCGAGCTGATTGCACTTATGGCAGCGAAGATCTTTCTTGTCGAATTTCTTCTTTGGCTTCTTTGGCTTGCTGTCGACTTCTTCGGGGACGAACCATCGCCATGCCGGATGCTTTATCGCTCCTCTCCTTGGCGACCATTGCCTTCCAGGGCGTGTAAGCATGAGGTGCTCATCTTGATTCGGCGTCGCCGTGGGTGATCTTCATCCGCTCGTCATGCGCCTTGAACCGTCCAACCAGGTCATCCATCGTGAGGGTGGTGAGATCAACGCATTGCTCGATTCCGACACCACAGATATGTACCGCGGCGGCGCCCGCGAAGAAACGCACACGACGAGATATCTTCCAGCTTCTCACCTTGCGCGAATCCGTTGACAATTGTGGCTACCCTCGAGGCAAAAGCGTCCAGCGTCTCATCTCCTTCCATCTCCGGGTTCTCGTGCTTCTTCGCAAGGTTTGTAGGTCGCCCTCGGGCGCTTCGTGCCCAAGATTCAACGTCTTGAGTGTCTCCCACGCCGCCTTTTGCAGAATCCTTCGAGATCAGGTGCTGCATCACGTCCGCCGGCACCACGGAGCCGATGGCCGTGAGTGCCTATCGGTCCTTGCGGTACTTCGACGCGCCCTTCTTGAACTTGTCGCCGTCGGGATCGACAGCCTCCCAGATGTCGTTGCCCTCCACGGCTCACTCCATCCGTTTCGCCCACGTCGTGTAGTTGCCGCGATCATACCGCGGGTACTGCGACGACACCGATGCACCCCCAGCCGCACCGGAGTACTCGCCTTGCTCCTTGCCCGTCATGACCTCCCATTACTAGGAGATCCTTCATGAGGCTCTGATACCAATTGTTGGCCCAGCCCCAAACGCCGAGTGTTGTCCGGCGTGACGACGACGAAGTATTCCAGCGAGTTGCGCGCACGTATAAGAACCAGCTAACAACGACCAGCTATCTAGCCTGATCAAAAGAACTAGCTCTCTCAACTCACACGAGTACGTACGGGAAAAACAATGTTGATGGCTACAGGGCCCTCTCGGTCCTGTTGTTTGTATTGAATCCCACGGTTATCTTACAAGGCTACTATATGGGTGTATATATACCCGGCAAGACGTAGCGTCAATACGAATAGTTGTTGGACTACTAGTTCTACTCGGAACACACACACGCACACAACACCGTTCCATGTCCTATCGGGATTACTATTCCTAACAGAGTGCACACAGGGTGAACTAGAGCTTCTTCAGGTTTGACTTGTGCAGTATTGGCTCAGGGCTTTCTATACTACGGCTAGGATCAGGTCAACTGCTCCTTGTTCTGGAGAGACTAAAAATCTTCACTTCATTTCCGGCAAGAAAATAAGATCAGTTGAGGTGAGATGGTTCTTCTTCTGAAGATGATAAAATTGGAATATTCAGGACTCGAGCATCCAACACCTTCTTGCACTTACTTGTACACTGCTAGTATAGTATCAGAGATGGCTCTTCCAGTCAAAGGTATCAGGCTAAATTAGTAGAGAATTATTTTCGCCAATGATTGATCCGAGTTGCTTGCTTCCTCGGTGCACCGGCTGATTCGGCTGAACCGATCAACAATCGTTGCTTGATGTCAGCAAGAAAGAAGATTTGGCACATCTTTGGTATTGCAACTTGTGTTAATAGTGCTATTTGTTTATGTTTCATGGATGAGGATCCAGGAGTTCATGGCGTCCCGGATTGTTCCACACAGTCTGAAGTGTTTGATGGGGATCAAATGGAACCTTTCCCCCTGTTCACATATCAGGAATGCAAAAAAGGATGATGTCAAGATTCTATGCATTGGATATTATCATTGGCGAAAATAATTCTCTAGAGAGAAAAAAAGATGTAACAAAGTCAAGATTCTATGCATCGGGTATTATCAAACTCCTGGTCATGTCTGACTGACAAAACCTCTAAAGAGAGAAACTAGAAACTTAAGACTTGCATTAAAGGGTCTTTATGACATTATATACGTTCTCCTCAGTACTTGAGATTGTTTTGGTCAGTAGTAGTAAATCGATGGATGAATGCGCACTATGCGCGTCTATTCGCTGCGTCACATCACGTTCGATGCAACCCAAGGAGCAAGGAATTCACAAGAGCCACTTGGCAAGATAGTCCTTTGTGCACCCTGAAGCAACACAGTCCCTCGATGCCAACGATACGCTTAAGTCAGTATATTTTACAAAGGAGAGCAATTATTCTCTATTCAACAGCTTACCAGTTGTTGTAAAGGATCCAGGTAGCTTGTTGAACACACGTTTGCTAAGAAACAGAAATGTCCAATTTGCAGTCTACCAATAGATAAAGCTATTATCTACATTCTGCATATGATTGGTGGTTGGAGTTCTGGTAAACCCTGCAACTTAATCCAATTGGTCTAATTCAATATTCACCATCACAGCACCTAACAAACTAAAAAAAGTAGCTTTTATGTCCCTATCAAGTCTCAGTCTGAATTTGGAGCTTGCGCTGCGTCTGCCCCCGTTCACCACCTCTTTGAGCAAAGATGGAAATTTCTTTGCCTTTCATAATAAATGACTAGTATAATAAACCTGCTGTTTTCCGCATAAATGGTCAACAGTATAAGTTTGTATTTTTTATTTACCTCAAGATTAAGAAACAAGTGCATTGGTGATCCCAAAAGTCCAATACCATCATGTCAAATAGCTGACTCAGAAATCCAAAGACTTCGTTGTCCCTCTCGAGTCCTAAGCTACCTTGGATCTTGCTCTTCGTCTGCTTTTCCTCTCATGATTTAGCAAATATAGAACTTGGCTTCCCCTTGGGATAAAAAAACTAGAAGAAAGCCGGCAATTTTCCGCATAAATGGTCAAAACTAGAAATTTTATTCTTGATTTGTCTCAAGATTCAGGGACAGCTGCACCTGAGATTCCTAAACCCCTATATCATCATGTCAAACCAATGCAGATATTGTTTAAACTGGCTCACAGCTTTGTCGCCCAATGCTCATAATTGCTTCTGTTGACTAGCTTGCTATGCTAGTGATATCTAATTTTTGCTCCTGCAGTATCAAAGCACAGGTTCGATATCTCTTTGTAAGAATATTCTCACTACATGTTGAGCACACAATATATCAACAAAATATACATCACAGAAACAATGTCAAACATTATTTATGGCAGAAGAAAAACTAAAATATGGTAAGTGACTATCGAAGCGTAGAGCGGTTCTAGTTATGTGGTATGCTGACCACCGAATGCATAAGAATCTTCCAGGGAAGAGACACTACTTTAGATACTGCTAATTAATTCAAGGCTTCTGCTTCAACGTTGAATCTGCGGTTTGGGGTTGCGAAAGGGCAATATATTCCTTAATGATTCTTCGGAGGCAAAATTAGCATCACTTATGTAGCGCCTTGATACTTAAGAGCTTAATTTTTTGGAAAAAATAGAATAGAATCTGGCCAGCTCCAAATGGTTTTCATCACTGATTTTTTCCAAGTCTGGAAAAATCAAACTGAACTGACAAATCAGAAAGCAATGGCCTATTATTGCTTTATGATTCAGTAAGCTTTCCATGTTCTATCCACTTTTATGTGATGCAGTTCTAGGATGCACCAAATAAAATACGTGTGGAGTTTTAGAGCAACTATGAATTGTTTACTTTGTGCTAGTAGTGTTGTGATGCAGCTAAGCATCACATCAATTGTTTTATGGAAAAATATCTGATTAGCACACAAATGCCGGGGTAACACTCCCCTTTTCAAAAAAGAATCTGATTAGCACACCAAAGGGCAACAGAGGTGAATACTTATTTAGTAAGCAAGGCTTTAAATACCAGATACTAAACCTTCTGGTACGGGTTACTGCAGGTTTTTTTTTGCTAACCAGTTTAGATGATCAAATAAAGCTTATATACATATAACAAATAGATGTTGTTTTGGATCTGTTATGCCAAAAAAATAACTATAGATATGTTTCAAATTGAGAACATGCCAAAAAAAAAATTAAATTATATATTTAGATTTGTCTCAAATTTTATATTCATGTACTCCCTCCGATCCATAATAAGTGTCGGGGGTTTAGTTCATTTTAGTCCAAATTTGAACAAAAGCCCTGACGCTTACTATGGATCGGATGGAGTAATATTTTCTTGTATTTTCACATTATTCATTGTAGTAAAAATCTATGGTCAAATATAAATGTTGAATACCTTGCCAATGTCCAACATCTATTTATGATATGATGGGATTATAAATTTTGCATGGTTTTAGCATGTGATGGTTTGGAACGAACACATGATCATTCAAAATATTTAATTTAGAGAAATTTCCCATCTGTACCTTTTATGCACAATACTCTCCACACGCTAAGTTTCCCATGAAGACCAAAAACGCCCTGGAAACCCAAAACTATCGCCAATAGCTCATGAAAATAACCATAAAACGCGAAAACGGCGAGTTTATGGTCATAACTCATAAACATGTATCGGGTCTTAACGTCATTGTAAATCGCCCAGGAACCCCAAAACTGTGGGCAATAGGTCATGAAAACGGCCATAAAACGCGAAAATGACGACTTTCTGGTCATATCTCTCCAACATGTAAGGGTTCTTACGAGCAATGCATATCCGCATGGAAACAAAAAACTGTGGGTAATAACTGATGAAAACGACCATAAAACCACAGCAGCGGGTTTTGGTCATAACTCTCGAACATATATCGGGTCATAACTTTGATGTAAATCGCCCTAGAACCATAAAGCGGTGGGCAATAGCTCATGAAAACAACCATAAAACACGAAAACAACGAGTTTTGGGTCAGATCTATCCAACATGTATCAGGTCTTAAGGTCGTTGTAAATCGCCATGGAACCCCCAAACTACGGGCAATAGCTCATGAAAACGGCCATAAAACACGAAAACTACGAGTTTTAGTCAAATATCTTAAACATATAACGGGTCTTACAGGCCTTGCAAATCCAACTAGAACCCAAAAACTATGGGTAATAAATGATGAAAACGACCATAAACACGAAAACAACGGGTTTTTGGTCATAACTCTCAAACATGTATCAGGTTATAACTTGGAGTAAATCGCCCTAGAACCATAAAACTATGGGCAATAGCTCATGAAAACGGCCATAAATCTCGAAAATCACAATTTTTTGTCATAACTCTCAAACATGTATAGGGTCTTAAGGTTGGTGTAAAACGCCCTGGAAACCGAAAACTATGGGCAATAGCTGATGAAAACGGCCATAAAACGCGAAAACGACGACTTTCTGGTCATATCTCTCCAACATGTAAGGGTTCTTACGAGCCACGCATATTCGCATGTAACCCAAAAACTGTGGGTAATAACTGATGAAAATGACCATAAAACACGAAAATGACGGTTTTTTCGTCATAACTCTCAAACAAGTATCAGTTCTTAAGGTTGATGTAAAACGCCTCGAAACCCAAAACTGCGGGCAATAGCTCATGAAAATAGCCATAAAACGCGAAAACGGCGAGTTTCTGGTCATAACTCACAAACATGTATAGGGTCTTAAGGTCATTGTAAATCGCCTAGGAACCCCAAAACTGTGGGCAATAGCTCATGAAAACGACAATAAAACGCAAAAACGATGACTTTCTGTTCATATCTCTCCAACATGTAAGGGTTCTTACGAGCCATGCATATCCGCATGGAACCAAAAAACGGTGGGTAATAACTGAGGAAAACAATCATAAAACACGAAAACGACGGGTTTTTGGTCATAACTCTCAAACATATATCAGTTCATAACTTTGATGTAAATCGCCCTAGAACCATAAAACGGTGGGCAATAGCTCATGAAAACAGCCATAAAACGCGAAAACAGCGAGTTCTGGGTCAGATCTCTCCAACATGTATCAGGTCTTAAGGTTGTTGTAAATCTCCCTGGAACCCCTAACCTACGGGCAATAGCTCATGATAACGGCCATAAAACACGAAAACTAAGATTTTTAGTCAAATATCTCAAACATGTAACGGGTCTTACAGGCCTTGCAAATCCAACTGGAACCCAAAAACTATAGGCAATAACTCATGAAAATGTCCATAAAACGTGAAAATGACGAGTTTTTGGTCATAACTCTCAAACATGTATCGGGTCTTAAGGTCGTTGTAATTCGCCCTAGAACCCCAAAACCGGTGATAGCTCATGAAAAGGACATAAAACGCGAAAATGATGATTTTTTGTCATAACTCTCAAAGATGTATCGGGTCTTAAGGTTGATGTAAAACGCATGGAAATCCAAAATTGTGGGCAATAGCTCATGAAAACGGACATAAAACGCGAAAACGGCGAGTTTCTGGTCATAACTCACAAACATGTATCGGGTCTTAATGTCATTGTAAATCGCCCAGGAACCCCAAAACTGTGGGCAATAGCTAATGAAAATGGCCATAAAACGCGAAAACGACGACTTTTGGTCATATCTCTCCAACATGTAAGGGTTCTTATGAGTCATGCATATCCGCATGGAACCAAAAAACTGTGGGTAATAACTGATGAAAACGACCATAAAACACGAAAACGAGGGTTTTTGGTCATAACTCTCAAACATATATCGGGTCATAACTTTGATGTAAATCTCCCTAGAACCATAAAATGGTGGGCAATAGCTCATGAAAACAGCCATAAAACGCGAAAACAGCGAGTTTGGGTCAGATCTATCCAACATGTATCAGGTCTTAAGGTCGTTGTAAATCGCCCTGGAACCCCTAAACTACGGGCAATAGCTCATGATAACGACCATAAAACAGGAAAACTACGAGTTTTAATCAAATATCTCAAACATGTAACGGGTCTTATAGGCCTTGTAAATCCAACTGGAACCCAAAAACTATGGGCAATAACTCATGAAAATGGCCATAAACACGAAAACGACGAGTTTTCGATCAAAACTCTCAAACATGTATCGGGTCTTAAGGTCATTGTAAATAGCCCTGGACCCCCAAAATTGTGGGCAATAGATCATGAAAACGGCCATAAAACGCGAAAATGACAATTTTTTGTCATAACTCTCAAACATGTATCGGGTCTTAAGGTTGATGTAAAATGCCACAAACCCAAAACTATGGGAAATAGCTCTTAATGTCATTGTAAATCCCAGGAACCCCAAAACTGTGGGCAATAGGTCATGAAACGGCCATAAAAGCGAAAATACGACTTCTGGTCATATATCTCCAACATGTAAGGGTTCTTATGAGCCATGCATGTCGCATGGAACCAAAAAACTGTGGGTAATAAGCGGAAAAGCGACCATAAACACGAAACGATGGGTTTTTGGTCATAACTCTCAAACATGTATTAGGTTATAACTTGGAGTAAATCGGCCTAGAACCATAAAACTATGGCCAATAGCTCATGAAAACAGCCAAAAAAACGTGAAAACAGCGAGTTTTGGGTCATAACTCACAAACATGTATCAGGTCTAAAGGTTGTTTTAAATCGCCCTAGAACCCAAAACTATGGGAATAGCTAATGAAAACGGCCATAAAACAGGAAAACGACGAATTTCTGGTCATATCTCTCCAACATGTAAGGGTTCTTACGAGCCACGCATATTCGCATGTAACCCAAAAACTGTGGGTAATAACTGATGAAAACGACCATAAAACACGAAAATGACGGTTTTTTCGACATAACTCTCAAACAAGTATCGGGTCTTAAGGTCGTTGTAAAATGCCTGGAAACCCAAAACTGCGGGCAATAGCTCATGAAAACAGCCATAAAACATGAAAACTGTGAGTTTCTGGTCATAACTCACAAACATGTATCGGGTCTTAAGGTCATTGTAAATCAACCAGGAACCCTAAAACTGTGGGCAATAGCTCATGAAAACGGCCGTAAAACGCGAAAACAACGACTTTCTGGTCATATCTCTCCAACATGTAAGGGTTCTTCAGCCATGCATATCCGCATCGAACCAAAAACGTTCGGTATTAACGGAAAGCGATCATAAAACACACGAAAGCGGTTTTTGGTCATAACTCTCAAACATATATCGGCTCATAACTTTGATGTAAATCGCCCTAGAACCATAAAACGATGGGCAATAGCTCATGAAAACAGCCATAAAACGCGAAAACAGCGAGTTCTGGGTCAGATCTCTCCAACATGTATCAGGTCTTGAGGTCGTTGTAAATCGCCCTGGAACCCAAAACTATGGGCAATAGCTGATGAAAACGGCCATAAAACGCGAAAACTACAAGTTTTAGTCAAATATCTCAAACATGTAACGGGTCTTATAGGCCTTGCAAATCCAACTAGAACCGAAAACTATAGGCAATAACTCATGAAAATCGCCATAAACACGAAAATGACGAGTTTTTGGTCATAACTCTCAAACATGTATCGGGTCTTAAGGTCGTTGTAATTCGCCCTAGAACCCCAAAATTGTGGGCAATAGCTCATTAAAAAGGCCATAAACGCGAAAATGACGATTTTTTGTCATAACTCTCAAATAAGTATCGGGTCTTAAGGTAGATGTAAAACGCTTGTAAACCCAAAACTACGGGCAATAGCTCATGAAAACGGCCATAAAACGCGAAAACGGCGAGTTTCTAGTCATAACTCAGAAACACGTATCTGGTCTTAAGGTCATTGTAAATCGCCCAGGAACCCCAAAACTGTGGGAAATAGCACATGAAAACGGCCATAAAACGCGAAAACGGCGACTTTTGGTCATATCTCTCCAACATGTAAGGGTTCTTGCGAGTCATGCATATCCGCATGGAACCAAAAAACTGTGGGTAATAACTGATGAAAACGACCATAAAACAGGAAAATGAGGGTTTTTGGTCATAGCTCTCAAACATATATCGGGTCATAACTTTGATGTAAATCGGCCTAGAACCATAAAACGGTGGGCAATAGCTCATGAAAACAGCCATAAAACGCGAAAACAGCGAGTTTGGGTCAGATCTCTCCAACATGTATCAGGTCTTAAGGTCGTTGTAAATGCATACAGCAACCGTAAACTACAGGCAATAGCTCATGAAAACGTCCATAAAACACGAAAACTACGAGTTTTAGTCAAATATCTCAAACACGTAACGGGTCTTACAGGCCTTGCAAATCCAACTGGAACCCAAAAACTATAGGCAATAACTCATGAAAATGGTCATAAATACGAAAATGACTATTTTTTGGTCATAACTCTCAAACATGTATCGGGTCTTAAGGTCGTTGTAAATCGCCCTGGAACCCCAAAATTATGGGCAATAGATCATGAAAACGGCCATAAAACGCGAAAATGATGATTTTTTGTCATAACTCTCAAACATGTATCGGTTCTTAAGGTTGATGTAAAATGCCCTGGAAACCCAAAAATGTGGGCAATAGCTCATGAAAACGGCCATAAGACGCGAAAATGACGACTTTCTGGTCATATATCTCTAGCATGTAAGGGTTCTTATGAGCCATGCATATCCGCATGGAACCCCAAAACTGTGGGTAATAACTGATGAAAACGAGCATAAACACGAAAACGATGGGTTTTTGGTCATAAATCTCAAACATGTATCAGGTCATAACTTGGAGTAAATCGCCCTAGAACCATAAAATTGTGGGCAATAGCTCATGAAAAGCGTGAAAAGCTGCGAGTTTTGGGTCATAACTCACAAACATGTATCAGTCTAAGGTTGTTGTAAATCGCCTGGAACCCAAAACTATGGGCAATAGCTGATGAAAACAGCCATAAAAGCAACGATGACTTTGGTCATATCTCTCCAACATGTAAGGGTTCTTCTGAGCCATGCATATTCACATGTAACCCAAAAACTGTGGGTAAGCGGTAAGCGACGTAAAACACGAAAATTACGGGGTTTTGGTCATAAATCTCAAACATGTATCGGGTCATAACTTTGTGTAAATCGCCCTAGAACCATAAAACGGTGGGCAATAGCTCATGAAAACAGTCATAAAACGCGAAAACAGCGAGTTTTGGGTCATATCTCTCCAACATGTATCAGGTCTTAAGGTCGTTGTAAAATGCGCTAGAACCCCAAAACTATGGGCAATAGCTCATGACAACGACCATAAAACACGAAAACTACGAGTTTTAGTCAAATATCTCAAACATGTAACGGGTCTTACAGGCCTTCCAAACCAACTGGAACCCAAAAACTATAGGCAATAACTCATGAAAATGGCCATGAACACGAAAACGATGAGTTTTTGTCATAACTCTCAAACATGAATCGGGTCTTCAGGTCGTTGTAAATCGCCCTGGAAGCCCAAAATTGTGGGCAATAGATCATGAATACGGCCATAAACATGAAAATGACGATTTTTCATAACTCTCAAACATGTATCGGGTCTTAAGGTTGATGTAAACGCCAAGAAACCCAAAAGTGGGCAATAGCTCATGAAAATAGCCATAAAGCAGCAGCGAGTTTGGTCATAACTCACAAACATGCATCGGGTCTTAAGGTCGTTGTAAATCGCCCTAGAACCCCAAAGCGTGGGCAATAGCTCATGAAAAAAAAGCCATAAAGCGAAAATGGCGATTTTTGTCATAACTCTCAAACAAGTATCGTTTCTTAAGGTTGATATAAAGCCTAGAAACCCAAAACTGAGGGCAATAGCTCATGAAAATGGCCATAAAGCAAAGCAGCGAGTTTGGTCATAACTCACAAACATGTATCGGGTCTTAAGGTCATTGTAAATCGCCCAGAACCCCAAACTGTGGGCAATAGCTCATGAAACGGCCATAAAAGCAGCAGCGGTGACTTTCTGGTCATATCTCTCCAACATGTAAGGGTTCTTATGAGCCATGCATATCGCATGGAACAAAAACTGTGGGTAATAAGCGGTAAACAATCATAAAACACAAAGCAGCGGGTTTTGGTCATAACTCTCAAACATATATCAGGTCATAACTTTGATGTAAATCGCCCTAGAACCATAAAACGGTGGGCAATAGCTCATGAAAACAGCCATAAAACGCGAAAACAACGAGTTTTGGGTCAGATCTCTCCAACATGTATCAGGTCTTAAGGTCGTTGTAAATCGCCCTGGCCCCTGGGACCCCTAAACTACTGGCAATTGTTCATGAAAACAGCTATAAAACACAAAAACTACGAGTTTTAGTCAAATATCTCAATCATGTAACGGGTATTATAGGCCTTGCAAATCCAACTGGAACCCAAAAACTATAGGCAATAACTCATTAAAATGGCCATAAACACAAAAATGACGAGTTTTTGGTCATCACTCTCAAACATGTATCGGGTCTTAAGGTCGTTATAAATCGCCCTAGAACACCAAAACTGTGGGCAATAGCTCATGAAAAAGGCCATAAAACGCGAAAATGATGATTTTTTTGTTATAACTCTCAATCAAGTATCAGGTCTTAAGGTTGATGTAAAACACCTGGAAACCCAAAACTGCGGACAAAAGCTCATGAAAATGGCCATAAAACGCGAAAACGGCGAGTTTCTAGTCATAACTCACAAACATGTATCGGGTCTTAAGGTCATTTTAAATCGCCCAGGTACCCCAAAACTGTGGGCAATAGCTCATGAAAACGGCCATAAAAAGCGAAAACGATGACTTCCAGGTCATAACTCACAAACATGTAAGGGTTCTTACGAGCCATGCATATCCGCATGGAACCCCAAAACTGTGGGTAATAACTAATGAAAGCGACCATAAAAAACGAAAACGACGGGTTTTTGGACATAACTCTCAAACATGTATCAGGTCATAACTTGGAGTAAATCGCCCTAGAACCATAAAACTGCGGGCAATAGCTCATGAAAACAGCCATAAAACATGAAAACAGCGAGTTTTGGGTCATAACTCACAAACATGTATCAGGTCTAAAGGTTGTTGTAAATCGCCCTGGAACCCAAAACTGTGGGCAATAGCTCATGAAAATGTCCAAAAAACGTGAAAACGATGACTTTCTAGTCATATCTCTCCAACATGTAAGGGTTCTTACGAGCTATGCATATTCGCATGTGAAAGGACTATATCTTCCCATGATGTTTTTGGTGTTAAAATGACAATCCCAACCGTGTTTTTAACTGTGCTCTTGAGTTTCAGGGGAAACGTCGTTGATGTCTCATTCTATTGTGATGGATGCTCTCTTGTGATCTTTTGAAGACGGTGGCCTTTTAGTCTTCTCCTAGTTTCTTTCGGTTGTTGTTTTTAGGTCACCGTACTATTAAGAGGGGGTCCATGTTGGAAGGCTGTGGGAAATCACTTGTTCTTGCACAAACCTATATGCACCGCCACGCCATCCCATTATCCCGTGAGAGAGCGTGTTCTGTTCTTGGGGCCTTTTGAGTCTCACGGAACTTCCGGTCATAGTGGAAGTTCCGCTCAAACTTCTGCGGTTGTTCTACAGTTTGTTCCGCTAGTTCCCAAGTTCGATGGCGGTTCAGTAACCTTCTTTTTTGAAGTGTGCTATTGGCCGGAACTTGGCTGGAACTTGCATCGGAACTTTTCCTGCCAAAAGTTCTTGAGCGGAACTTCTGCTGGCGAACTTCGGTCGGACTAAACCAGCGACAAAAGTTCCGCCCCTTGCTCCGCCCCAAGTTCCGGTGAAGGCTCAGTAACCTTCTGTTTTGAAGCGTGCTATTTGCCGGAACTTGGTCGGAACTTCTTTCGGAACTTCACCGGAACTTCCGGTTGCACTTCCGGAGCGGGCGTCAACGGTCTGATGACCGTTGGAGCCAGGCTGAGCGGAACTTCCGCCCCCTCACCGGAACTGACGGTTCAGCGTGGGGGCCTATTTAAGGCACCCCCCTTCTTCCTCCCACTCTCTTTTGAATTTTTCTCTCTCCTCCATTAATGCTTGAGATTCACCTCACTAGATCTCTCTCTCTAGCCACTCAAATGACTTGATCTTTTGAGAGGTGAGGGAGGTGACCTAGATCTACACTTCCACCAAAGAAGAATTGATTTCCCCCACCCATCCTTTGTGGATCTTGTTGCTCTTGGGTTTCTTAGAACCCTAGACGGTTTAGGGCATCCTCGGAGCTGAGGCGTGTGTTGTAAAGCTTCGAGCTGTCGTTGAGGGCCTCCAATTGAGTTGTGGAGCCTCCCCCTCAACCTTGGTGTAAAGGTTTCGGTTGGCGCCTTCAAGGTCACCGGTTAGTGGATTGTGAGGCCTCCTTTGTGGGGGAGCTCACCGGAGAAGAAGGTGAGGCCTTTGTGGCGCTCGGGTGACCTTGTGTGGCCCCGACACCTCTCCAACGTAGACGTAGCTCCTTGGGAGTGAACTACGGTAATTACATCTCCGTGTCCCTACGGTTACTTGTTCCTTCCTTTACTCCTTGCTATTTACTGTTTTTGTTGTTGGTGTTTGTTTTCTTGCATTTAGGTTGTTCACTTAGTTGGATCTCTAGATAACTTCCTTTCTTGTTGAGCCTAAAAGTGAGAAACAAATTAAAATTGGGTAGAAGCCTATTCACCCCCCCCCCCCTCTAGTCGTATCAAGTCGGTACTTTCAATTGGTATCAGAGCCAAGGCTCTTACTTCGGGCTTTACCGCCTAAGAGACTATGGCCGACGAAGGGGGTAGTGAAACTGAAAAAGCCAAGAACTTGGCCACTATGGATGACCTCAAGCAATTGGAGTCATCCATGATGTCCAAGTTCGAGGAAATGATGACTCTCTTGCAGTCTCTCAAGACAAACCCCATGGTTGCTATTGACACACCCCAACCCGGCGAGGTTCCTCCCACCGTTATGGTGTCCGCCCGGGGTAACTCCACGGCTGCCACCACTCACTTGGGACTTGGTTTTGTTGCTCAAACCTCTACCAAGGTTCCAAGTGAGAACATCGAGAGCCCAGAACCCAACTTCAAAGGGAGAACGGAGGAAAGGACTACTCGGCGGTACCCCCACAGTACACTCGGATCCACCTATTCCCATGCCACACATTATACCTCAAGGAGCACCACCCATGCTAGATCGTCTAATTTAGCCAATTGGCAATATCTAATGCGCTCACATATTTCCAGCTCATCCATTGAGTTAATGAGGATTGTGGAGGATGGATTCTCTCCATTTGACCCAAATAAGTTGACACGAGGTGAAGTGGTGGACAAGCAACTCAATGCTACAGCTTTGGGAATGATTCAAAAGGCCTTGACTCCAAAGGATTTTGCTCACATTCGCCAATTTGACACTGCCAAGGGAGCTTGGGATCAACTCACCGAGCTCTTTGTTGGGAATGCTAGCATCCAAAGCTCCAAGTTTGATGAGATCAACAACGAGTGCGATGGTTTCGCAATGCAAGATGATGAGACCCCTGAAGACATGTATAGGCGCCTTAAGGTCCTTTGTTCCACTATTAGGGACCTTGGGGCTCACTATGTTGATGACAAGTTTATGAAGAGGAAGTTCATTCAAGCTCTTCTCCCATTTGAAGAACAAAAGCTCAACTCTATCAAGGGAAGAACCAACTTTCACTTAATGACCTCCCAAGAAGTCTTGAGTGAAGTAATTGCCATGACTATTGCTAAGAAGAATGTGGAGTCCGCTCGAGCTAGAGCCATTGGATCAACAAAAGTGAACCTTGCTTTGAAGGCCAAGGCTATTGAAGTTGATGATGATGATACATCAAGTGAGTGGTCTCAAGAAGATCTCAAATGTGCCTTCAACGAACATCTTGCTCTCGCTTCAAGGGCCTTTTGGAACAAGTCTGGATTCAAGTCAAGATCAAGGGACAACTCAAGATTCAACTCACCCAACAAGTCTCCCAAAGCAAGGTCATGCTACAATTGCAACGACAAGAGTTACTTCGTGGCCAAGTGTCCCTTTGAGAACCGTGAAGACAATGGTGGTCGTCTCATTCGCAAGGTCAAGTCAAGACCTCCTCATCCCTTAAACAAGAACTACACCGTCAAGAACGCCACTAACAAGGAACGAGCAATTGTGGTCCATGAAGAATATCTTTCGGGCACGGATGAAGATGATGATGATGATGAAGTTCATGGTGGAGAGATTGTGGGGGTTGCTGCTATTGCCACTACCTCAACTCCACGTCTATCCCTCTTCAACTCGCCAAATGAAAATGTCATCTCCTCCAACCAAAAGTGCTTCATGGCCAAGGCCACCGAGGTATCACCGAAACCCACTCCTCAACCTATCTCTAGTGAGCCTTCCTCTCTTGATCTTGTTGGTCTAGAGGTGAAGAAAGAGATGATTGACATGTGTGAATTTGTTGCTACCTTAGATGAAGAAACTAAAAACTGCTTTGAGTCCTTACTTGCACAACTTGAAAATGCTAGAGATGCCTTAGATGAAAAGGAAGAACTTCTTGACTTGCTAAGTAAAAATGAAAGAGATGCCGCCGATGAAATTGCCTCTCTCACTCAAAGTCTTGAGGATGAACAAAATATGAGAATTAATCTCGAAGAAAATGTGTCTAAGCTTGTAGATGATCATAACAACACTTTGACCTCTACAATTAAAGAACGTGACCATGCTCTTGCTTTGATTAAGGTTCTCAAGAAAGAAAATGCTGAGTTTGTGGGTGGTCATGATAGGACTCAAAAGGATCTTGAGAAACTCAAAGAGGAACACAAAGCCTTGGAGAGTAAATTCTCAAGTCTTTTTGAGGCTCATGAACAGCTTCAAACTCAATTAACTTGTGATCTTTCTAAGTCTTCCGCTGTGCAAATTATAGACTTGTCTAGCTCTCCTAACCCTTGTTGCAAGCATGAGCATCTCATAGAGGAGGTCAAGGTTTTGAAGGATCAACTTGCCAAGAATAATAAGAAGAAGAAGAAGAAGAAGAAGAAGAACAAGAAGAAGAAGAAGAAAAAGAACAAGGGCATGGCCCAAGGAGTACCAAATGGCCTAACCCTCTTGCAAAGTGACAACTTTGCCGGAAAGAACAATCCCTCTTATATTCTTTGCAAATCTTATGATGGTCATGTATATGCTAGATATGTGGGGACATCTTACACGCATGATTATCATTGGGACATTTGGGTGCCAAAGGTTCTTGTCACTAACAAAAGGGGACCCATTGCAAAATGGGTACCTAAAACCAAGGCTTGATTTTCTTGTAGGACTATGCTTTGCGGATCAAAATGGGTGCTTGATAGTGGTGCCACGAGTCATATGACCGGAAGCAAGTCTATCATGACCGAATTGAGACCCAATATTGCCAACACCATGGTCTCCTACGGTGACAAAACAAGCTCTCAGGTTTTGGGTTTTGGCAAAGTGGTGGCAACCCCGGATGTATCCTTGGTTGACGTCATGCTTGTCAAAACTCTTGGTTACAACTTACTCTCAGTTCGTGCTCTTGCTCTTATGGGTATTTCTTCTTTCTTTAATTCTCATTCCGTGGTCCTCATGTGGAGCAAGTCTCTCAAGGTGGCTTTTGTAGGATATGTGGAACATGACTTGTATGTGGTGGACTTTTCAGGGACCACTACTTCGCATGCTCTATGTCTCTATGCTAAAGCCGACAAGGGCTGGTTGTGGCATCGCCGCCTAGCCCATGTTAACATGAGGACTTTGCAAGACTTCACTCGAGGGCCACATCCTTGGAATTAACGATGTTTCTTGTGCCTAAGATCGTGTGTGCAGTGCTTGTATTGAAGGGAAGATGCATGAAACTCCTCACAAAGCGCTCAATCAAATCACTACCGAGAGATGTTTGGAGCTCTTACATATGGATCTCTTTGGTCCTCCCTCTCATGATAGCCTTGGAGGCAAGAAGTATTGCTTGGTTATTGTGGATGATTTCTCAAGATACACTTGGGTGTTCTTTTTCATGTACAAGAGTGAGACTCAACAAACCGTCATTGACTTTGCTAATGTGGTTCAACGGAAGCACAATGCAACTATTCTCTCAATTCGAAGTGACAATGGCACCGAGTTCAAAAACTATACCTTGGATGAGTTTCTCAGTGATGAAGGAATCAAGCATCAATACTCCACTCCCTACACCCCTCAACAAAACGGTGTTGCCGAAAGGAGGAATCGCACTTTGATGGATGCGGCTCGGTCTATGCTAGCTAAGTTCAAGTCTCCATACAACTTTTGGGCCGAGGCCATCTCCACCGCTTGCCATGCAACCAACCGGCTTTATCTCCACAAGAATAAGAACAAGACCCCCTATGAACTTGTCACCGGGAAAAAGCCTAATGTTAGCTAATTTCGGGTGTTTGGGTGCAAGTGCTACATCCTCAAGAAAGGAGTTCGGTTGTCAAAGTTTGAATCCAAGGCTCAAGAAGGAATTTTCGTTGGTTACTCAAATCAGTCCCATGCTTATAGAGTCTACAACAAAGCCAATGGAAGAGTTGAAGAGATGAGCAACGTGAAGTTTGATGAAAATCATGAGTCTCTTGTTAGGCAAGATGGTGTTTGTGATCCAAGTGATGAAATTCCTCCCAAGGCCATAGGAAGAATGGGTGTGGGTTTCCACCTCCCCATTGAGGATCCCCTTATGGATGAAGGAGAAGGACCAAGCTCTACTCAAGTGGAGCCCTCACTCTCACAAGATCATCTTGCACCTCAAGGACCTACTTTCTTGGCACAAGCTCCCTCAAGCTCTTCCGAAGCTTCCCATGCTCATGACTCTCCAAGCTCTAAAGAACAAGCTCTTCATCAACAACATCAACCTCCCCACGATGGGGCTCCTCCTCAAAGCACCTCCCACGGACAAGCTCTTCATCAACCTCATCAACCTCCCCAATATGGGGCTCCTCCTCAAGGTCACGTTTCTCCCCAAGGTCAAGCTCGTCGAGATCAAGAGAAAGTCAATGATACTCAAGGATCCTCTCCAAGTGATGACTCCCCCGAAGTGGAAATTGATGAAGATGACCCTCGTGTTCGTCCTTATAGTCAAGGGGGCGGCTCAATTGGTGGAAATGACCAAGTGGTAGCTCAAGAATCTTGAATTGAAGCACAAGCCCATTGTCAAGCCTATCGTCTCGCCAAGATTGTTCGAGATGGCCATATCCTTGATAATGTCTATGGAGATTTCAATAAAGGTTCCACTACTAGGAGGCAACTAGCTTCCTTTTGCTCTCACCATGCGTTTATCTCTCTTGTGGAACCACAGAAATTCTTCGAAGCTCTTGAAGATGATGATTGGCTTGATGCTATGAACGAGGAACTTCACAACTTCAAGAGGAACAATGTTTGGACATTGGTTGAGCGGCCTAAAGACTGTCAAAAGGTCATTGGAACCAAGTGGGTCTTCAAGAACAAGTGCGATGCGAATGGAATTGTCGTGCGCAACAAGGCAAGGTTAGTTGCTCAAGGATACTCACAAGTTGAGGGCATCGACTACGGTGATACTTACGCCCCCATTGCTCGCCTTGAATCCATTCGTATGCTTCTTGCCTTCGCTAACCAACATAACTTTAAATTGCATCAAATGGATGTTAAGAGTGCTTTTCTTAATGGTCCCTTGAAAGAGTTGGTATACGCCAAGCAACCTCCGGGTTTTGAGGTTCCACTTTTTCCGAACCATGTCTACAAGCTCAATAAGGCACTCTATGGCCTCAAGCAATCCCCATGTGCGTGGTATGATTGCCTTAGGGAGCTCTTGTTAGACCGTGGCTTCGAAGTGGGCCTCATTGATCCCACTCTTTTTACTAAGAAAGTTGGAGGCCACTTGTTCGTATGCCAAATCTATGTTGATGACATTATCATTGGGTCTATTAACAAAACTTTTAATGAGGATTTTGCCAAGCTCATGACCCAGCTTGAGATGTCCATGATGGGGAGTTGAAGTTTTCCTTGGATTTGAAGTCAAACAATTGAGGAAAGGGACTTTCATCAACCAAGCCAAATACATCCAAGACTTTCTCAAGAAGTTCAAGTTTGATCAAGTCAAAGGTGCCAAGACTCCCATGCCAACTAAGGTTAATATTGATCTCGATCCCAAGGGTAAGGAGGTGGATCAAAAACTCTATCGATCGATGATTGGTTCTTTGCTCTATCTTTATGCATCCCGACCGGATATTATGTTGAGTGTGGGTATGTGTGCAAGATTTCAAGCCGCACCAAAGGAAAGTTACATGGTGTCTGTCAAGAGGATCTTTCGATATTTAGTTCATACCCCAAACTTTGGGTTGTGGTACCCCAAGGGAGCCAGCTTTGATCTCATTGGTTACACGGACTCGGACTGGGCTGGTGAAAAAGTGGGAAGAAAGTCAACCTCCGGAGCTTGTCAGTTTCTCGGAAGATCTCTGGTTTGTTGGTCCTCGAAGAAGCAAAACTGTGTGTCTATGTCTACTGCTGAAGCTGAGTATATCTCTGCCGCAAGCTGTTGTGCTCAATTGCTATGGATGAAGCAAACCTTGAAGGATCTTGGACTATCTTTTGACAAGGTGCCTCTTCTTTGCGACAATGAAAGTGCCATTTCTATTGCTCACAATCCCGTGCAACGCAACTGGACCAAGCACATTGAGATTCGTCATCATTTCATTCGGGACCATGTTGCTAGAGGAGACATTTCTTTGGAGTATGTTCCCACCAAGGCAAATCTTGCGGATCTTTTCACGAAGCCTCTTGATGAAGCAAGGTTCCGAGAGTTAAGGCATGAGCTAAATATCATTGATTCGAGCAATGTTGCTTGAGCCCTTGCACACCTACCCGTGTCTCAATGTGTATCTTGTTTGGATGTAGGCATGGATTTAGGGGGGTGTAGTTCCTCTTATGAACAAACACTATCCCTATTATGCGCACATTAAAGTTTTCATACTCTATAGTCTCTAAAGGAGACCATTTGAGCTTCATGATGAGTGTTGGTAATGAACCCAAGATATATCTTCGGTGTCAAGCCATTTACTCTTATATAAGGTGGATTGACCCGACTTCGTTTTATTTGGTTCTTTGACCATTTTGTTTTCTTGGTTTTTTTTTGTTTTTGGTTCTTCACAGTTTGAGCTATCTATCCTAAGCCTTTACTTACCTCAAGCCCTCTCTATTCCCTGCACAAGTTCTTCCTTGTTGTCCTATCCTGAGATGGTCTTCCTGGCGTCAGCGGAACTTCCGGTCAGTCTGACCCGGAAGTTCCGGTCCACCGGAACTTCCGGTCCCTGACCGGAACTTCCGGTGGTGCTCCCTGTCCTATATAAGGTGGGCCTTGGGGGAAAATGGGATCTTCTTCCCTTTTTTCCCCAAGACCCATCTTCTATTTGGGCCTGTGCCGACTGGGACCTCTCCACGAGGAGCTCCGCCCTTCGTCTCCAACCTCTCCTCCGTAGATCTGCTTCGTGGGATCCTTCCCCACCTCCCTCCATTAATGGAGATCTTGCTCTCACCATGGCTTGAGTTAGGGCACACCTTGTCTAGGCTAGTTCTTTAGCTAGAACTTGTTGGAAGATCTTCGTAGGTCTAGGGTATCATGCTTGAGTAGATTGGTCCAATACATCCTAGAAAAATCTGTGAACTTGTGGTTTTTTAGATCTACATCTAGTGAACTACTGTTTGGAACCGTCAGTTCGTGGCCTCACCGGAACTTCCGGTGAGCCACGACCGGAACTTCCGGTGGACCATTTTCACCGGAAGTTCCGGCGATTCAGCGGAAGTTCCGGCCACAATGCAACTTTTTCTGTTTGTATTTTTCCAATCTATTTCTTTTGTTTCCTCTTCCGAACTTGTGCACTTATCCCACCTTCCCTCCCTATTCTTGTGCTTTCTTCTCAGGGGAAGGAGATACTCGCCAAGGCAAGCATGCCCGCCGACCATCCGCTGACATTCCTCCTGAGATTGATGAGGAAGATGCTAAGGTTGTGCGTCTGACCGCTCAGACTTCTCTCCAGAAGGCTGCTGCTTTCGTCTTTCTTTCTTTGCGAGGAAGAGGCCTGCTCTTGCTCGAAGGCCCACTTCTTTGGGCGGACATGACCAAAGCCAATATTTCCAAGTGGTCTCGGAAGGCTTACTCTGCATTCAGGGCTACGGACCCCTACCTCGTGCCTCGTGATCGTCTTTGCTTGGACCCTCACTTTCACACCTGCCGTCAGGAACAGATTTATGAAGAAATTTATTCATCAAAGAAGAAGTTCGTGGTTGCTCCTCAAAAGTACATCAATGTGCCTCACATGGAAGAGAAGCAAGTTTACTTTGGAGAGGCTCTTGATATCTGTCGGAAGTTTGAAATGATTCCCCTCATGGAGCACCGTCAGAACTTTGATGTGACTGCTATTGCTCAGTTTTACTCACATGCAGTCCTCTACTGAAGGTGTGATGAAGTGGATGACCAGGGACGTGCTTCTCACCGCTACTTGGGCTGAGTTTGCTGAGCTTCTTGGCTATCCCATTCATCCTGGCCGCGGGGCAAATGGTTGGCGTGTTCATGGTCCTGTAGCTGCTGATCTTGAGGTCCTGGAGCCTCTCTACATTGAAGGGTGGGGGTGTGTTGGGTATGTGAATCATCTGCTGCCAGTTTTTGACATCATGCCAGGGTGTACTTGAACACCATCTCTCCCAAGGCTGGCAACTTTGATCAGTTTCATGGATATCAGGTTGACCTCATGCATCAGACTTATCTTCGCCGAGACACCTTGTGTCAATGGATGTTATGCACTTCATCTACTCGAGATGTGGGCTATCATTGAAAAGCGCTCCTGCATCTATGCTCCCTACATTCTGACTCTCATCAATCACAAGTGGCTCGAGAAGGCGGCAACCTTCCCTCAAGACAACATCACCATTCATGAAGAGAAAAAGTTCGTGTGAGTAAGCTGAATCCTTACTCGGAAGAAAAAGAAGCTACTCTCAAGAAGGCTCAAGATGTTGCTAGTGGTCCCTCCTCCTCCTCTGGTGGCTCTAATGCTGGTGGTCCTTCTCTCCAGGCAGCCATCTTGGGCAAAAGAAGCTGCTTGGGAAAGTGAAGAAAACTTTCTGCTTTCTGCAGGACCGCGAGTATCAGGCTTATGTTGATCAGTGTCACAATATTCAGCGTCAGAAGGCCATCATGGCATCCCTCAACATTCCTTGCTCACCGGTCTCTAGCTATGTCACTGCTCCCCAAGGAGGATTGGATTATGACAATCGCATCCCAGTCTCAAGATGAGTCTGAGGAGGAGGTCACTGGTCCGCCTGAGTGTTCTCCTCCTCCCCCTTCTCGTGGCTGGGACGAGTAGATTGATCTCTTCTTCCTTTTTGGTGTCTCGATGCCAAAGGGGGAGAAATATTTCTATTAGGTTGTCTACGGGATTTGCATGGGATGAGTCGCGAGCCTGTTCTTGCCTTTGATCTTTTCTTACTCGTGAACTCTCTAGTTTATTTGTGTGCTTGTGATTTTATGTCTGTGAACTTATGTGTGCTTGTGGACCATGCGGTATGTTATGTTTGAGACTATGTGGTATCTACTATGTGGTATCTTATACTTTGCCGTGAGTGTGGTATCTTGTTTTCATCTCTTGAGCTGTTGCTATGGTGGTGGAGCCTCATTGCTCTTTTTGTTATTATTACTCCGTTTGTCTCCACCACATTTAGTTGGTTCTGGTATGATCTCTATCCCTTTTTGTACCTTGCACTTGTGCTATCTTTGCAATTGTTGGGGGGAGCCTTCGTGTATGTGTGCTAGTCCTATCCTTAGAGGTCTTCTCTCTACCTTGCACACATACAGGGGGAGCTTGCCCCGTCCATTGCAAAGATTGCTTTGTTTCTATGCAAATCTGTGGGATTGTCATCTAACACCAAAAAGGGGGAGATTGAAAGGACTATATCTTCCCATGATGTTTTTGGTGTTAAAATGACAATCCCAACCGTGTTTTTTAATCGCTCTTGAGTTTTGGAAACGTCGTTGATGTCTCATTCTATTGTGATGGATGCTCTCTTGTGATCTTTTGAAGATGGTGGCCTTTTAGTCTTCTCCTAGTTTCTTTCGGTTGTTGTTTTTAGGTCACCGTACTATTAAGAGGGGGTCCATGTTGGAAGGCTGTGGGAAATCACTTGTTCTTGCACAAACCTATATGCACCGCCACAGCCATCCCATTATCCCGTGAGAGAGAGCGTGTTCCTGTTCTGTTGGGGCCTTTTGAGTCTCACCGGAACTTCCGGTCATAGGCCGGAAGTTCCGCTCAAACTTTTCTGCGGGTTGTTCTATAGTTTGTTCCGACGCTAGTTCTGCCCAAGTTACGATGGCGGTTCAGTAACCTTCTGTTTTGAAGTGTGCTATTTGCCGGAACTTGGCCGGAACTTGCATCGAAACTTGTCCTGCCAAAAGTTCTTGAGCGGAACTTCCGCTGAAAGCCGAACTTCGGTCAAACTTCGCCATGACCCAAAAGTTCCGCCTTGTTCCGCCCAAGTTCGTGAAGGCTCAAGAACCTTCGCTTTGAAGTGTGCTATTTGCCGGAACTTGGTGAACTTGCTCGAAGTTCACCGAACTTCCTGTCTGTTTGACCGAACTTCCGGCGCTCGAGCGGGCGTCAACGGTCTGATGATCGTTGGAGCCAGGCTGGGCAGAACTTCCGGCCCCTCACCGGAACTTCCGGTGAGGTCGCGGGGAGGCTGTAACGTTTTAGCATGGGGGGCCTATTTAAGGCACCCCTCTTCTTCCTCCCACTCTCTCTCGAATTTTTCTCTCCTCCATTAATGCTTGAGCTTCACCTCACTAGATCTCTCTCTCTAGCCACTCAAATGACTTGATCTTTTGAGAGGTGAGGGAGGTGACCTAGATCTACACTTCCACCAAAGAAGAATTGATTTCCCCCACCCATCCTTTGTGGATCTTGTTGCTCTTGGGTTTCTTGGAACCCTAGACGGTGTAGGGCATCCCGGAGCTGAGGCGTGTGTAAAGCTTGAGGTGTCGTTGAGGCCTCCAATTGAGTTGTGGAGCCTCCCTCAACCTTGGTGTAAAGTTTTGGTTGGCGCCTTCAAGGTCACGGTTAGTGGATTGTGAGGCCTCCTTTGTGGGGAGCTCACCGAGAAGAAGGTGAGGCCTTTGTGGCGCCGGGTGACCTTGTGTGGCCCCGACACCTCTCCAACGTAGACGTAGCTCCTTGGGAGTTAACTATGGGAATTACATCTCGTGTCCCTCGCGGTTACTTGCTCCTTCCTTTACTCCTTGCTATTTACTTTTTTGTTGGTGTTTGTTTTCTTGCATTTAGGTTGTTCACTTAGTTGCATCTCTAGATAACTTCCTTTCTTGTTGAGCCTAAAAGTGAGAAACAAATTAAAATTGGGTAGACGCCTATTCACCCCCCCTCTAGTCGTATCAAGTCGGTACTTTCAGCATGTAACCCAAAAACTGTGGGTACTAACTGATGAAAACGACCATAAAACACGAAATAGACGGGTTTTTGTGAAGGGTTTCGCGGCATAGTAAATCAAAATTTTCTACGGATGCGAACAGAGGGAAAGCCAAGATCTAATCTAGGAGATGAAATCAACGAGAGATTGGATTAGATCTTCATACCCTTGAAGATTCGCAGACAATGAACGTCTCGTTAACGGGTGATGTAGTCGACTCGCTTCTCCTCGCGATCCGGTCCGATCTAGCACCACAAGTGGCGGTGCCTCCGTGAGATGCACGTGCATCACCTCGACGTCTCCTCCTTCCTCGGACCAGCGGTAGGGTGGAGAGATAGATTGGATCTACAACATGACGTGGTGTATATGGTGGAGAATTTCGCAGCAGGCTTCGCCTACAAACAATGGAGGGAGAGAGAAGGCGCAGGCTACTAGGGCTTGGAGGAGGTGTGTTGGGGAGGGGCGCACCACCCCTCTATATAGAGGGGACGGCCAGCCTTGCCCCTCCTCCAAGCCTATCTCTAGTTTAAACAATTTAAACTCTCCTTATCTAGAAATCCTATCTCTAGTTTAAACGATTTAAACTCTCCTTATCTAGAAATCCTATCTCTAGTTTAAACGAGTTTAAACATATCTAGGATCGGGGGCCCTATGGGGCCTTGTGCCCCCGGCCCAATGCGCCCAGGACACTCCCTCATAGGCCCATGCCCCTCCCGAAGGTGGGGCCACGTTGGTCCCTTCCGGAAGGTTCTAGAAGCTTCTAGTACAATACCCGATTAACCCGAACAATTCCGAACTCCAAAACTGCACTTATATGAATCTTATTCTCACCATTCCGGAACCTCTCGTGATATCCCGATCCCATCCGAGACTCGAACAAAATTCATAAACCAATTATCCAATCTATCCTAGCGTCCAAGACACGTTATGTGTGACCATGGTTCGAGAATATGCACATGATCTTCTATCAATAATCAACAAATGGGTCTGGGCACCCATATTGACTACACATTCATCGATGATCATATCGGATGAACCACGATGCAGATTCAATCAATCCCATATATATATTCCTTCGTCTCGCGATATTTTACTTGCCGAGATTCGATCGTCGGTATCGTCATACCTAGTTCAATCGTTCACGCAAGTACTTTACCGTCCGTAATCCGATATCACTTTGTGATTAACTCCTTAACCACATGCTTGCAAGCGGTGTTGATATCGACACGAGTGGGCCCAAGTATATCTCTCCGACTTGGGAGGGACAAATCCCATCTCGATACATACAACCCAATGATACTTTCTGATCACCTGAGAGACACCTTTATGATCACCCTCTCATAGGATGACGTTTGATGACCTCAAAGCTTTCTTCCGGTACCAGGGAGTTGCATTATCTCATGGTCTAAGGAATACAATATTTGACATAGGAAAGCTTCGCAAAGACGAACACGATGACACGATCTAATTGCTCTGCTTTGTTTGGGTCTATCCAACATATCATTCTCCCAATGATATGATCTTATTATCAATTGACAACTCATGTCTGTGGTTAGGAAACCTTAACCATCATTGATCAATGAGCTAGTCCATAGAGGCGTACTAGGGACACGGTGTTGTTCACAAACCACACAAGTATTAAAGTTTCCGCTTAATACAATTATAGCATGGAATATAAACTTTATCATGAACAAGAATTATAATAATAACATCTTTATTATTGCCTCTAGGGCATAATTCCAACATTTTGGTCATAACTCTCAAACATATATCAGGTCAAAACTTTGATGTAAATCGCCCTAGAACCATAAAACGGTAGGCAATAGCTCATGAAAACAACCATAAAACGCGAAAACAGCGAGTTCTGGGTCAGATCTCTCCAACATGTATCAGGTCTTAAGGTCATTGTAAATCACCCTGGAACCCCTAAACTACGGGCAATAGCTCATGAAAACAGCCATAAAACACGAAAACTACGAGTTTAAGTCAAATATCTCAAACATGTAACGGGTCTTACAGGCCTTGCGAATCCAACTGGACCCCAAAAACTATAGGCAATAGCTCATGAAAATGTCCATAAACACGTAAACGACGAGTTTTTGGTCATAACTCTCAAACATGTATCGGGTCTTAAGGTCGTTGTAAATCGCCCTGGAACCCCAAAACTATGGGCAGTAGCTCATGAAAAAGGCCATAAAATGGGAAAATGACAATTTTTTTGTCATAACTCTCAAACAAGTATCGGGTCTTAAGGTTGATGTAAAACGCTTAGAAACCCATAAATGCGGGCAATAGCTCATGAAAATGGCCATAAAACACGAAAACGACTAGTTTCTGGTCATAAGTCACAAGCATGTATCGGGTCTTAAGGTCATTGTACATCGCCCAAGAACCCCAAAACTATGGGCAATAGCTCATGAAAACGGACATAAAACGCGGAAACGATGACATTATGGTCATATCTCTCCAACATGTAAGGGTTCTTACGAGCCATGCATATCCGCATGGAACCCCAAAACTGTGGGTAATAACTAATGAAAACGACCATAAAACACGAAAACGACGGGTTTTTGGTCATAACTCTCAAACATGTATCAGGTCATAACTTGGAGTAAATCGCCCTAGAACCATAAAACTACGGGCGAATAGCTCATGAAAACAGCCATAAAACATGAAAACAGCGAGTTTTGGGTCATAACTCACAAACATGTATCAGGTCTAAAGGTTCTTGTAAATCGCCCTGGAACCCAAAACTTTGGGCAATAGCTCATGAAAACGGCCATAAAACGTGAAAACGATGACTTTCTGGGTATATCTCTCCAACATGTAAGGGTTCTTACTAGCCATGCATATTCGCATGTAACCCAAAAACTGTGGGTAATAACTGATGAAAAGGACCATAAAACACGAAAATGACGGGTTTTTGGTCATAACTCTCAAACATGTATCGGGTCATAACTTTGTGTGAATTGCCCTAGAACCATAAAACGGTGGGCAATAGCTCATGAAAGCAGTCATACAACGCAAAAACAGCGAGTGTTGGGTCATATCTCTCCAACATGTATCAGGTCTTAAGGTCGTTGTAAATTGCCCTAGAACCCCTAAACTATGGGCAATAGCTCATGAAAACAGCCATAAAACACGAAAACTACGAGTTTTTGTCAAATATCTCAAACATGTAACGGGTCTTAGACGCCTTGCAAATCCAACTGGAACCTAAAAACTATCGGCGATAACTCATGCAAATGGCCATAAACACGAAAACGACGAGTTTTTGGTCATAACTCTCAAACATGTATCGGGTCTTAAGGTCGTTGTAAATCGCCCTAGAACCCCAAAACTCTGGGCAATAGCTCATGAAAAAGGCCATAAAACGCGAAAATGATGATTTTTTGTCATAACTCTCAAACAAGTATCGAGTCTTAAGGTTGATGTAAAAATCCTAGAAACCCAAAACTACGGGCAATAGCTCATGAAAACGGCCATAAAACGCGAAAACGGCAAGTTTCTGGTCATAACTCACAAACATGTATCAGGTCTTAAGGTCATTGTAAATCGACCAAGAACCCCAAAACGGTGGGCAATAGCTCATGAAAACGGCCATAAAACGTGAAAACGATGACTTTCTGGTCATATCTCTCCAACATGTAAGGGTTCTTACGAGCCATGCATATCCGCATGGAACCAAAAAACTGTGGGTGATAACTGATGAAAACGACCATAAAACCCGAAAACAACGGGTTTTTGGTCATAACTCTCAAACATATATCGGGTCATAACTTTGATGTTAATCGCCCTAGAACTATAAAACGGTGGGCAATAGCTCATGAAAAGAGCCATAAAACGCGAAAATAGCGAGTTTTGGGTCAGATCTCTCCAACATGTATTAGGTCTTAAGGTCATTGTAAATCTCCTAGAACCCTAAACTACGGGAAATAGCTCATGAAGACGGCATAAAACATGAAAACTATGAGTTTTAGTCAAATATCTCAAACATGTAACGGGTCTTACAAGCCTTGCAAATCCAACTCGAACCCAAAAACTATGGGCAATAACTCGTGAAAATGGCCATAAAAATGAAAACAACGAGGTTTTGGTCATAACTCTCAAACATGTATCGGTTCTTAAGGTCGTTAAACGCCTCGAACCCCAAAATTGTGAGCAATAGATCATGAAACGGCCATAAACGCGAAAATGACGATTTTTTGTCATAACTCTCAAAAATGTATCGGGTCTTAAGGTTGATGTAAAACGCCCGGAAACTCAAAATTGTGGGCAATGGCTCATGAAAATAGCCACAAAACGCGAAAACGACGAGTTTCTGGTCATAACTCACAAACATGTATCGGGTCTTAAGGTCATTGTAAATCGCCTAGGAACCCCAAAAATGTGGGCAATAGCTCGTGAAAACGGCCATAAAATGAAAACGACGACTTCGGTCATATCTCTCCAACATGTAAGGGTTCTTACGAGCCATGCATATCTGCATGGAACCAAAAAACGGTGGGTAATAACTGATGAAAACGACCATAAAACACGAAAACGGTGGGTTTTGGTCATAAGTCTCAAACATATATCGGGTCATAACTTTGATGTAAATCACCCTAGAACCATAAAACGGTGGGCAATAGCTCATGAAAACAGCCATAAAACACGAAAACAGCGAGTTTTGGGTCAGATCTCTCCAACATGTATCAGGTCTTAAGGTCGTTGTAAATCGCCTTGGAACCCCTAAACTACGGGCAATAGCTCATGAAAACGGCCATAAAACACGAAACTATGAGTTTTAGTCAAATATCTCAAACATGTAACGGGTCTTACATGCCTTGCAAATCCAACTGGAACCCAAAAACTATAGGCAATAACTCATGAAAATGGCCATAAACACGAAAACGGCGAGTTTTTGGTCATAAATCTCAAACATGTATCGGGTCTTAAGGTCGTTGTAAATCGCCCTAGAACCCCAAAAGTGTGCAGGAATTACGCATCGTGCACCACCTAGTGAGGAATTATCTGTCTGTTTCGTTCGGCCTTTGTTTTCACATCGCTAATTGTTGTGGGTGATTCGGCCTCTTGTATGTTCTCGTGAAGTAACTCACAAAGGCTTCCTCAAAATCAACCCAATTGTCGATAATCCTTGGTGGCAAATTATTTAACCATACTCTCACTGGTCCTTCCAACATTTGTGAAACGTACCGCACTATCCATCTCAAGTTGCCATGAGCAATGTTTACTGGAGTTCCATAATCAATGAGCCAATCCTCTGGCTTGGTACTTCCATCATATGTCTTTGTGCCCCTTGCCAGCTGAAAGTTAGGCATTGGTGGCCCTCTCATGATTCTTGGTCCAAAGCATGCTGGACCTGGCGGACCTTGCGCTTCCACAAGTTCATTCATTTCGATATGATCAAGCTTCAATATTGCGTCATCTAGCTGGGGATTTCTGCCTCCCAGCCGAGTTCCTAGTGTGTTATACAGATGGTTCGGGATCTGATACCCGGCATTTATCATCGTCGAATATCCATCATTGTATCTGTTTGCATTTTGATCTCTAGGTTGCTATGCTTATCGTCCCGCATTTTGTTGCGGTCTTTCCGGTTGTTCTGGTGGTGGGTTCAGCGATGGGTCTCCTCCTCCAGCCAAGTGACTCCCGCGCCGAGATTGTGGTGTGTAGTTCTGATCGCCATTGTCATTCCTTTTTCCAGCATGCCTTTCTTGGCTGGCATTCCCTTGATTCGCATTTCCCTGGCCAACATTCCTTCTTATGCCTTGTATGTGGTTGTGATTTCCTTGTGCTACCACCGGGTCATACGCAACTAGCTACTTGATTCTGCATGAGTTAGTGCTTTTTCCTTGCTTCTGTCTTGGCACATCTCCTAGCGATGAAGCCGTGTGCCCAATAGACCTGGCCGGGTTTGGTGCTGCCGAATTATCCACTTGAGATCTTCCTGGCAGACCTGGATTGGCCCTGTAGTAGGCTTCATTTAGTTCTGTAGCTGATCTTACCAACTCGTTCACTCTTTCCTGTTGTTTCTTCTTTGCGTCACCCGTCAAGTGAGGTAACTCGGCCATTGCCGCTTCCGCAGCTCTGAGATTAGTTGTCGCCGTATTGTATGTTGGCCTTATGGTAGTGTCGTGGCTGCTCAAAGGAGTGAGCCTTGATGTGGAATCTGCCGCCATCTCGTTGTTGAGGTTTCTCCCCCTTATCTTTGATGCGTCGAGCCGGGTTTTGTTTCCCTTGACTCGCTTTGCCGAGTTATACTCTCTAAGAGTAATTTCTAGATCCTGTTGGAGCCGCGCAACCTCCTCGGCTCTTTCCAACACCTTTTTTCTTGTCTCTTCTAACTCGGCATGTGCCTACGCCGGGTCAGCTACTGGTGCCACTGGTTCTGCCAGTTTGTCTATCACTTCATGCAACTTTCTCGCCCTGCTACTCGAAGCTATATTCTCTGGTCTTTCTAGTGGTAACTTTGCAGTTCTTGCTGCCTTGGGAGTAGCGTTCGGGTCATCCTCCTCCATGTTTACCATCGGAGCTACTTGGGGTGTCGGGGGACGCGAGCGAATGGTTATAGTCATCATAACTTCAACTGAAGCAATGCTTCATTGGTTCTCCGCAGCATGATCTACAGGTGGATCCGGCGCCAGGATGACTCGCTCGGCATACGCGCGTTCAACATGCACCGTGAAGTAGACTTGATGCTCGCCGAACTTGATGAAGCTGAAGGGGTTCGTAGCATGGAAAACAAAAAAAAATCTATTGCATAAACACACACACACACAAGACAAGATCTAATCTACGAGATCGGCGCAACAAGTTCATAGAGTACTAACCCTCGAATATACAAAGTGTTGATGTAGTCGTTCACTTGTCGATCTCAAGATCATGTAGACGATCCTTCCGGCGCCACGTTCCGGCATCTCTCCCGCAGTCAGTCACACGTACGGTACTCGATGAAGACCTTCCTCTCCCTTGTTCCAGCAGACAGCGGAGGTTGTAGATCTCCTCGTGATTCCAACATCACGATGGTGTGGTGGTGGAGCTGGAGGAGTAGATCCCGCAGGGCTTTGCCTAAGCCGGAGCGGGTATGGTGGATTAGAGAGAGCCTCAGGGCTAGGGTTTAGATGCCAATGGGAGGAGGTGGTGGCGCCGATGTCTAGGCTAGGGCTAGGCGGCGGCGGTTTAGAGGATCTTGGGTTTAGGGCGCCGGCGGCTTTGGAGAAGGCGGTGGCCTAGGGTTTGGGGGTGGCCAAGGGGGCGCCCCACCCCCTCCTTTTATAGGTGGGAGAGGTGGCTAGGGTATACAAATTCCTCCCCTAAATCCCCTTGGTGGTCGACAACAAGGGAGGAAGGGGAAACCTCTCCCCTCTAGGTTTCCTCGCCTCCCTCCACTAGGCTTTCAATGTTGGGATTTGACTTTTTTCAAATTGGAGTTTGACTATTCAAACAAGAGTTTGATTTCTATCTTCCCATTGCCCAGCCAAGTGACCTAGGGTATGATGCAACCATTCCACATTGTCATGGCACATTCCAAGTACCCATACCCCCGGGGTGGTGGACCTTCCAGAAGCTTCCGGTGAAAACACCAAAAACATTTACGAACCCTGGTATTGGACTTTCCTTACATGAATCTTATTCTCCGGACCATTTTGGATCTACTCTTGATGTCCTGGATCCAATCTGATACTCCAAACAACATTCAGTCTCCTACTCACATTGCATATCTACTAAACAACATTGAATTCTTAAGTGTCTCTCCCTACGGTTCATGAATTATGCAAACATGATCGAGAAACTTCTCTAATCAATAACCAATAGAGGAATCTGGAAATTCATATGTCTCCCACATAATTATACGATGACTTCATGATCGAATGAACTATTTACATACGATACCAATTTCCCTTTGTCTCGCGATACTTTACTTATCTGAGTTTTGATCCTCGGTATCTCTGCATACCTAGTTCAACCTCGTTACCGACAAGTAATCTTTACTCGTTCCGTGATATGTGATCCCTTGTGATCTAGTCACATGGTTGCAAGCTAATTGGATGACATTCCACCGAGAGGGCCCAGTGTATATCTATCTGTCACATGGATGGACAAATCCCACTCTTGACCATGTTCCTCAACACATACTTTCAGAATACTCAATGCCAAATTTATAACCACCCAGTTATGAAGTGGTGTTTGATTTCATCAAAGCATCCATCCGGTGATGGTGATTAACATGATCTCATGGTCGAAGGATTTAGGTTACTATGTATTTTAAAGCTTATAGCAAACAAATTATTGAATGACTTGATCTTATGATATGCTTAACTACAGGAGTGTGTCCATCACATCATTCTCCTAATGATATGACCTTGTTATCAATAACATCCAATGTTCATGATCAGGAAACCATGATCATCAATCAATCAACAAGCTAGTTTAACAAGAAGCTTACTAGGGACTCTAACATGTTTACAAATCACGCAAGTGTTAATGTTTCTAGTTAATATAATTATAGCATGGGATGTAAACATTCATCATAAACACAAAGATATAATAATAACTACTTTTATTATTGCCTCTTGGGGCATATCTCCAATAGTCTCCCACTTGCACTAGAGTCAATAATCTAGATTACATGGTAATATACCTAACACCCATGGCGTTCTGGTGTTGGTCATGGTTTTCCCTAGGGATAAGTTTAGTCAATGCACCTATCGTATTCAGATATGTGTGTACTTGTAAATATTTATGTCACCATCTTGGACATGCTCACGAATAGCATGAAAACATAGCTTGATATGCTTTAGCTTGTTGTGTGACCTTGGCTCCTGCGCATTGGCTATGGCATCCATGTTGCCACAGTAGATGGACATCGGGTCCAACGCACTAGGAACCACACCAAGCTCTATATTGAACTCCTTCATCCATATCGCCTCTTGTGAAGCCTCCGAAGCAGCTATGTATTCCGATTCAGTTCAAGATCTCGCCACAACGCTTTGCTTAGCACTCCTCCAACTCACTGCTGCACCATTCAAAGTAAATACGTATCCATATTGTGATTTAGAATCATCTAGATATGTGTTCCAACTAGCATCGGTGTAATCGTTTACAACGAGTTGTTCATCACCTCCATAATAAAGAACCATATCCTTAGTCCTTCTTAAGTACTTTAGGATATTTTTTACCGCTATCGAAGGATCCACTCCTGGATCACTTTCATATCTGCTAGTCAAACTAACAGCATATGCAATATCCGGTCTTGTACATAGCATGGCATACATGATAGAACCTATGGCTGCGGCATAGGGATTTTTGTTCATCTTCTCTATATCTTCTGCCATAGTGGGACTTTGAGTCTTACTCAAGGTCGTATTGGGAAACATGGGCAAGAACCCTTTCTTGATGTATTCCATTCCAAACCTCTTTAGAACCTTATCCAAATATGTACTTTGTGAAAGCGCTATTAAGCGTCTTGATCTATCTCTATAAATCTTGATGCCTAATATGTAAGCAGCTTCTCCAAGATCCTTCATTGAAACACTATTATTCAAATAATCTTTGACACTTTTAAGAAGTTCTATATCACTCCCAATCAACAATATGTCATGTACATATAGTACTAGGAATGCTACAGAGATCCCACTCACTTTCTTGTAAATACAAGCTTATCCATAAGTTTGTATAAATCCAAATCTTTTGATCACCTTATCAAAATGTTGATTCCAACTCCGGGATGCTTGCATCAATCCATAAATCGATCGTTGAAGTTTGCATACCTTGTTAGCATCTTTAGGATCGACAAAACCTTTGGGTTGTACCATATAAAACTCTTCATTAATGTCACCATTGAGGAACGCCGTTTTGACATCCATCTACCATATCTCATAATCGTAATATGTAACGATTGCTAACAAAATCCTCACAGACTTTAGCTTCGCTACCGGTAAAAAAGT
This sequence comes from Avena longiglumis, assembly GCA_030063025.1. Taxonomy (NCBI): domain Eukaryota; kingdom Viridiplantae; phylum Streptophyta; class Magnoliopsida; order Poales; family Poaceae; genus Avena; species Avena longiglumis. The sequence continues at coordinate 46,476,042 of CP125974.1, read as the reverse complement.
CTCATCGTAGTCAACTCCTTGAATTTTTCGGAAACCTTTCGCGACAAGTCGAGCTTTATAGACGATTACATTACCATCAGAATCTGTTCTCTTCTTGAAAATCCATTTGTTCTCGACAGCCTTCCGGCCATCCGGTAAGTCCACCAAAGTCCATACTTGGTTTTCACACATGGATCCAATCTCAGATTTCATGGCTTCTTGCCATTTGATGGAATCTAGGCTCATCATTGCTTCCCCATATGTCGCAGGGTCGACGATGTTATCCACCAACATGACACTCATAACAGGATCATACCAATCGGGAGTGGTACGAGTCCTTGTCGACCTACGAGGTTTAGTAGTAACTTCGTTCGAAGTTTCATGATCATTATCATTAGCTTCCTCTCTTATTAATGTAGGCGCCATAGGAACATCTTCCGGTGTTGCGCTACTCTCAAAACCGAGAGAAGGCTCGACAACCTCGTCGAGTTCTACTTTCCTTCCAATTACTTCTTTCGTGAGAAACTCCTTCTCGAGAAAGGATCCATTCTTGGCAATGAATATTTTGCCTTCGGATCTATGATAGAAGGTATACCCAATAGTTTCCTTAGGGTATCCTATGAAGACGCATTTTCCGCTTTGGGTTCTAGCTTGTCGGATTGTAACTTCTTTACATAAGCTTCACAACGGCAAACTTTAAGGAACGACAACTTAGGTTTCTAACCAAAACACGATTCATACGGTGTCATTTCAATGGATTTAGATGGTTCCCTATTTAAAGTGAATGCGGCTGTTTCTAATGCATAACCCCAAAAGGATAATGGTAAATCCGTAAGAGACATCATAAAACGAACCATATCTAAGAGAGTTTGATTACGACGTTCGGATACACCATTACGTTGTGGTTTTCCCGGCGGTGTCAATTGTGAAAGTATTCCGCATTTCTTCAAATGCTCGCCAAACTCGTAACTCAGATATTCACCTCCACTATCATATCGTAGAAATGCAATCTTCTTGTTACGTTTATTCTCTACTTCACTTTGAAATTCCTTAAACTTCTCGAAAGTTTCAGAATTATGTTTCATGAAATAGATATACCCATATCTACTCAAGTCATCCTTGAAAGTAAGAACATAACGATAACCGCCGTGCGATGCCACATTCATTGGGCCACACACATCGGTATGTATGATTTCCAATAAGTCTGTAGCTCGCTCCATCATACTAGAGAATGGAGTCTTAGTCATTTTTCCCATCAGACATGCTTCGCATCTTTCAAGTGATTCAAGAAGTCCATCACAATGGAGTTTCTTCATACGCTTCACTCCAATGTGACCAAGACGACAGTGCCACGTGTATGTAGAATTATCATTCGATTTCAAAAGTTTAGCATCAATATTATGAACATGTGTATCACTACTATCGAGATTCAATAAGAATAGACCATCTATCATAGCCGCATGACCATAAAATATATTACTCATATAAATCGAACAACCATTATTCTTGGACTTAAACAAGTAACCGTCTCGCAATAAACAAGATCCATATATAATGTTCATGCTCAACGCAGGCACCAAATAACAATTATTTAAGTATAAAACTAATCCCGATGGTAGATAAGAGCAAGCGTGCCAACAGCAATCGCATCAAGCTTGGAGCCATTTCTAACGTGCATTGTCACCTCGTCTCTCGCTAGTCTTCGTTTATTCTGCAACACCTGTTTCAAGTTACAAATATGAGCAACCGAACCAGTATCAAATACTCAGGCACTACTATGATTACTAGTAAGATACACATCAATAACATGTATATCGAATATACCTTTCTTCTTGATGTTGTCATTCTTTAGATCTGCCAGGTACTTGGGGCAATTCCGCTTCCAGTGACCACACTCTTTGCAATACAAGCATTTATCATCATGACTAGCACCAACTTGGGTTTTCTTCTCAGGTGCAGCAACGGATTTGTTTCCTTTGAAGTTACCCCTGAGCTCATCTTGATTCTTCATGTCTACTTCGGCAGCCACCAAAGTGGCAGCAAGTTCAGTGAGCGATCCAGTCGCACCACTTATCTTGTAATTCAGCACAAACCTTTTGTAACTGGGTGTGAGCGATTGCATAACTCTATCTATCACAAGATCAATTGGGATTTCATATCCTAGTACCTTGATACGTTGAACATAGTACATCATCATCATGATGTGATCGTTCATAGAGTTGTGTCCCTTCATCATAGCACTAAAGAACTCGCTAGAGATCATATATCTCTCAGCACGGATTTGGCCCTCAAACATGGCTTTGAGTTCCTTCACCATGGCAGCAGCGCTGCTAAGTTAAAAACATTCTTGGAGCGCAGGCTCCATCAACATAAGGATCGCATATTTCACAAGATTGTAGTTATCACTCTTTTTGTCATACACATTGCGCTCATCTCGAGATGCGGTATTTGTAGGTGGGTCACCTAACGGTGCATCCATCACATAGGTCAAATTTCCAGCATTGAGAACAATCCTCATGTTACAGAACCATTCTGTGAAGTTGCATCCATTGTATTTCAACTTTTCTTTCTCTAGGAACGCATTTAAAACGGTGGTAGGGGTCGCCATGATCAACATATTTACAAAAGTTTAGACTAAGTTTATGACAAATTGAGTTTAAATTTAATTCTTAAATTAACTAGGTGAACTTCCACTCAAAACAATATCCCTCATATTGTTTTAGTGATCACATGAACCAAATCCACTACACCAAGTCCGATCATCACGAGAGATGATATAGTTTAAAAGGAGAACAATCAACATGTTCATCGTATCATCTATATGACTCATGCTTTACCTTTCGGTATTCCGTGTTCCGAGACCATTTATGTACATGCTAGGCTCGTCAAGGTTAACCTTAGTATCCGCATGTGCAAATCTGGCTTGCACTTGTTGTATGCACACGTAGAATCTATCACACCCGATCATCACGTGGTGCTTCGAAACACTTTATTACTTGATATTTAGTGAGAGGGATCATCTTATAATGCTACCGTCGCGATCTAAGCAATACAAGATGCATAAAAGGATTAACAACACATGCAATTCGTAATATGTGATATGATATGGCCTTTCTTCTTGTGCCTTCGATCTCCCTCTCCAAGCACGAACATGATCTCCATTATCACCGGTGTGGCGTCAAGGTCAATGGCGTCGCTTCATGGTTGTCCTCCACCAATAGCAACTATTACAACTACTTGATGAATAGACATGCAGGTCTTAAATGAAATTTAAAGACAACCATAAGGCTCCTGCCGGTTGCCAACTTACAATAATGATCATTGCATACATCATATATAATCACAATCATGGACATATCACATCACAACACAAGCCCTGCAAAAACAAGTTAGACACCTCTAACCTTCTTTGCATGTTTTACGTGGCTAGGGATTTCGCAAAAGAACCGTTCTAACTTACGAACATGAACCACAACATTGATACAAGTATTGTCAAGTGTCTGTTGTAAATTGAATCTTTACTATGGTGGGAGAGACAGACACCCGCAAAGCCACTTGTGCAATGCAAGTTGCACGTTGAGCGTGGAGCAAGTCTCATGAACGATGTCATGTAAGGTTATCCTAGGCTGCTTCATCCCACCATCCTGCAAGATCCAAAGTACACAAAAACAATCGACAACAAAAGAATCAACGCCCACAAAACCATTGTGTTCTACTCGTGCAATAGATATACGCATAGAGTCGGCTCTGATACCACTGAAGGGATTCGTAGCATGGAAAACAAAAAATTATATCGCATGAACACACACAAGCCAAGATCTAATCTACGAGATCGGTGCAACGAGTCCATAGAGTACTAACCCTCGAAGATCCAAAGAGTTTTAACGAGATTGGATTCTCGTGGTTGATGTACTCGTTCACTTGCCGATCTCAAGATCGTGTAGACGATCCTTATCGCGCTATGTTCTGGCAGCACTCCCGCAGTCAGTCACACGTACGATACTCGATGAAGACCTTCCTCTCCCTTGTTCTAGTAGGCAGCGGAGGTTGTAGATCTCCTCGCGATTCCAACAGAACGACGATATGGTGGTGGAGGTGGAGGAGTAGATCCCGCAGGGCTTCACCTAAGCCGAAGTGGGTATGGTGGATTAGAGAGAGCCTTGGAGCTAGGGTTTAGACGCCGAGGGGAGGAGGTGGTGGTGTTGGTGGCTACGCTAGGGCTAGGCAGCGGCGGTTGTTGGAATTATGCCCTAGAGGTAATAATAAAGATGTTATTGTTATAATTATTGTTCATGATAAAGTTTATATTCCATGCTAGAATTGTATTAAGCGGAAACTTTGATACTTGGGTGGTTTATGAACAACACCGTGTCCCTAGTACGCCTCTATGGACTAGCTCATTGATTAATGATGGTTAAGGTTTCCTAACCATAGACATGAGTTGTCGATTAATAATGATATCATGTCATTAGGAGAATGATATGATGGACAGACCCAAATCAAGCAGAGCAATTAGATCGTGTCATCGTGTTCATCTTTGTGAAGATTTTTCCTATGTCAAATATTGTATTCCTTAGACCATGAGATAATGCAACTCCCTGGTATCGGAAGAAATCTTTGAGGTCATCAAACGTCATCCTATGTGAGGGTGATCATAAAGGTGTCTCTCAGGTGATCGGAAAGTACTTGTTGGGTTGTATGTATCGAGATGGGATTTGTCCCTCCCAAGTCGGAGAGATATACTTCGGGCCCACTCGGTAATCGATATCAACACCGCTTGCAATCACGTGGTTAAGGAGTTAATCACAAAGTGATATCGGATTACGGAACGAGTAAAGTACTTGCTGTGGACGAGATTGAACTAGGTATGCCGATACCAACGATCGAATCTCGGGCAAGTAAAATATCGCGTGACTAAGGGAATATATATATGGGATTAATTGAATCCTGGCATCGTGTTTCATCCGATATGATCATCGATGAATATGTGGGAGTCAATATGGGTTTCCAGATCCCGCTGTTGATTATTGATAGAAGATCATGTCTGCATATTCTCGAACCTGTAGGGTCACACACTTAACGTGTCTCGACGCTAGGATAGAATGGATAAATGGTTTATGAGTTTTTGTTCGGAGTCTCGGATGATATCCAGGACATCACGAGAGGTTCCAGAATGGTCTGGAGAATAAGATTCATATAAAGGAAAGCAGTTTTTTGGATTTCGGAATCGTTTCGAAATGTTCGGTATTGTACCGGAAGGTTCTAGAAGCTTCCGGAGTGGGACCAACGTGGCCCCACTTGTCGGAGGGGTGCGTGGGCCTACGAGGGAGTGCCCTGGCCGCATTGGGATAGGGGCACAAGGCCCCATAGGCCCAGCCGGCCAAAACCCTAGGGGAAACCCTAGGAACCCTTCTAGAAGGGAGGGGGAGACTTGCCCCCCACTCCAACCCTTGGGGCCGCCACCCTAGGGCTTGGAGGAGGGGCCAAGGGGGGCGGCCAGCCCACTATATAAATAGGGTAGGGTCACACCCTCCTCCCCCCACTCCTTCAACCCTAGCCACCATACTGCTGCGCTCCCTCCCTCTCTCTCTCTCTCTCTCTCTCTCTCTCTCTCTCTCTCTCTCTCTCTCCCGACTGCGTGTAGGCGAAGCCCTGCTACAGAAACTCTCCACCATAGCACCACGCCGTCGTGTTGTAGATCCAATCTATCTCTCCACCCCACTTTCTGGACCGAGGAAGGAGGAGACATCGCGGCACCGTACGTGTGCATCTCTCGGAGGCGTCGCCACTTGCGGCGTAGGATCGGATCGGATCGCGAGGAGGAGACGGCGAGTACGACTACACCAACCACGTTCTGTTGAACGTTTCCGCTGTGCGATTTCTTCAAGGGTATGAAGATCTCATATATCCCTCTCGTTGATTGCATCTCCTAGATTAGATCTTGGCTTTCCCGTTCGCATCCGTAGAAATTTTTTGATTTACTATGCTGCGAAACCCTTCAGCGGTTTAGAGGAGCTAGGGCTTAGGGCGTCGACAGCTTGGGAGCAAGCGGCGGCCTAAGGTTTGGGGGTGGCCAAGGGGGCGCCCCACCCCCTCCTTTTATAGGTGGGAGAGGCATCTAGGGGAGGCCGAGTCCTCCCCTAACTCCCCTTGGTGGCCGGCAGCAAGGGAGGGAGGGGAAACCTCTCCCCTCTAGGTTTCCTCTCCTTCCTCCACTAGGCTTTCAATGTTGGGATTTGACTTTTTTAAATTGGAGTTTGACTATTCAAACTAGAGTTTGATTTCTCTCTTCCCATTGCCCAGGCAAGTCACCTAGGGTATGATGCAAACATTCCAAATTTTCATGGCACATTCCATGTACCCATACCCCCGGGGTGGTGGACCTTCTAGAACCTTCTAGAAGCTTCCGGTGAACACACCGAAAACATTTCCGAACCCCGGAATTGGACTTTCCTTATATGAATCTTATTCTCTAGACCATTCTGGATCTCCTCGTGATTTCCCGGATCCAATCCGAGACTCCGAACAACATGCGGTCTCCTACTCACATCCCATATCCACTAAACAACGTTGAATCCTCAAGTGTGTCTCCCTATGGTTTGTGAATTATGAAGACATGATCGAGACACTTCTCCGATCAATAACCAATAGAGGAATCTGGAAATTCATATGGCTCCCACATATTTCTACGATAACTTCGTGATCGAATGAACCATTGACATACGATATCAATTTCCCTTTGTCTCGTGATACTTTACTTATCCGAGGTTTGATCATCGGTATCTCTGCATACCTAGTTTAGCCTGATTACCGACAAGTACTCTTTACTCATTTCGTGATATGTGATCCCTTGTGATCTAGTCACATTCTTGCAAGCCAATTGGATGACATTCCACCGAGAGGGCCTAGAGTATATCTATCCGTCATATGGATGGAAAAATCTCACTCTTGATCCATGTGCCTCAACACATACTTTCAGAATACTCAATGCCACCTTTATAATCACCCAGTTACGAAGTGGTGTTTGATGTCATCAAAGCATTCATCCGATAATGGTGATTAACATGATCTCATGGTCGAAGGATTTAGGTTACTATGTATTTGAAAGCTTATAGCAAACAAACTATTGAATGACTTGATCTTATGCTACGCTTAACTATAGGAGTGTGTCCATCACGTCATTCTCCTAATGATATGACCTTGTTATCAATAACATCCAATGTTCATGATCAGGAAACCATGATCATCAATCAATCAATCAACAAGCTTGTTTAACAAGAGGCTTACTAGGGACTCTAACATGTTTACAAATCACACAAGTATTAATGTTTCGGGTTAATACAATTATAGCATATGGGATGTAAACATTCATCATAAACACAAAGATATAATAATAACTACTTTTATTATTGCCTCGTGGGCATATCTCCAACAGAAGCGACCGTCCCTAGGGAACGGCCTCGTGCCGAAGCATCCAGCATTGTCGCTGACGAAGTTGAGCACGCCGAACCTTTGGACTAGGCCGGGTAGACGCGCTTGCCCGATGAAGCGATGATGTTCCCCGTCCGGATGAAAACTCCAGCAAGGGCCGCTGCTGGCCCCACGGTGGGCGCTAACTGTTGTGATGGTGTCACGGCAGATGTCATGGGTAGGCATAAGATGGGGGCCGAATGGACATAAGAGGAATCTAGGGATGGTGTGCACGGTATTTCCGCACACGAAGAACTAAGTAGAACTACAATGAACTTGCAATTTTATTCCTTCTTCTCGTTTACAAGTGCTCCTTGAGCTGTTTCTCTAAGTAGCTACCAGCAAGAAGTAGTGCCAGCCTTGAATCTTCTCTTATGCACTGTCTCTAACCCTAGCCTTACCCCTCCTTATATAGGGAGTGGAAACAACTAGGTTACAATTTGGATCCTAGGGTTTACTGTTTGGGCTTTGTCTTTACCCTACGGGTCGGGTCAATGGATTAGCCCTAGGCCCTTGATCTAGTCTATGAAGTTACGTAGCCAACGGTCTTTCAGTACGTAGACACCAGCTCCTTTGGCGTCACTCCTCGCTTTACGCGTCACTCGGTACTTTGGGCATCACCCGGTGGCTTTAGTTGTCACCCGGCGACGCCCTTCTCCTTTGGCTCAGCTTTTAGCGTGGTCCTCCCTAAATCAGACTCGAAAGGGAACCTTTTGCCTTCCTTCACTCGGCTTCTCCTCGTGAGACTCGCATGTCGTTACCTGCAGACGTCTAGTGATCGACAATAGGATTCCCACAGCAGGATGATCCAAATATATAAAGCTAAGGCTAACTATTTCAACAGCTACAACCGAGGATATCCGAAATTCATTGGGAAACCTCACTACTTTCTGACAATAATTTTTTGCATATGGTTGCAGCAATTTGATAAGAGCAAGTTTCTCTTTAGCATTCTGCAGTACCCAACGACAAATATCATTGCATCAACCGATTGAATACATTTCCTGTCTCTGCTGGCCTGAAGAACAGCTTCAGTTTTCTGCATATCAAACATATCAACGACAAAGACATTACCAATCATGCAAGCACAGATGCAAGAAGAGTTGCAATAGGAATTCGCTTCCTCATAAACACTTGTTTAACTTTCATCAGAAAGGTGACTGTATATCAACGACAACGCCAATGCAGACTAAATTAAACGAGATTCGATCGCTTTAGTAGTAACAGTACTACGTACGTGCGTCTCCTTGATGGAATCATCAAAGCATCATTTATTTTATTAAAAATGGATAATTTTGTCAAGAGATGTGAGCTCATGATAACCTCATCAAGCATTGCATAAGTATGGCGAATAATATCCATTTCTCTACATGCAACTACATAAAGGTGAGTATGATTACTGTACTACTCTGGATTGTGTAGTCCAACTTGTAAGGCACCAGCTATCCAGTTAACATTAGGATTTTTTGTTAAAAAATTTTTAGGAATAAACCAATTGTTCATATATAAGATGACCGGGCTCACAATCTTTTTTATTTTTCTGTACTGTATGTCTCCACTTTAAATTAAATCCAACAAAATTAAGGTATATACATTATCACAAAAAACATACTTGATTCGAGTTTTTTTTGTTTAGTTTACAGTGTCATCATTGCGGAATAACCAAACAACTGTTGAATCTTGATTCGAGTTTTACACGAGACAATGTTTCTGGAGAGAGCCAAGTGCATTTGTTTTGGATTTGCACCCCGAAGCATAGAGGAATGGAACTCCTATTTTACAAAGTGGATAATTTAAAACAAGGGCAAGAACTTGCCTTGGTTATCCACAGAGCAAAGAGGAAACACTCACAATCTTTGGTGTACATATACACCTCAATACACGTTTTTTTTGTTTTTGTTTGTGCATGAACCTTTTATTTTATTGTATGTAGAAGGAAGTTCTCATACGGGCTTCTTAAAAAAAAGGATTACTGGATACCTTGCAAAACAAGTCTGACCGGCAAACTGATAACCTCAAAACATATTTGTTCGTTTATCAAAACTGCTACCACAAATTAATTGGTTATGCTTTTACAAAATGGACTAACCATCAGAAGGTTCTAAAATATCTCCTAATCATCATGCACATTATTCAAGTTAATTTTATTGTCGCGTTGAGAAATACGCCACATGCAATTGTATAACAATATATACATACAATATAAATTGGAGTCATATGTATAATTTTGCGGGAATTTCTCATGTAAACTCAATAGGTAAATTACGATTCTCTCTCTACCATGACGAGCATTATATCTTTTTTGCGTGGAAATCCAATGACAAGTATTCAATACAGAACTACATGTAATGAACACTACAACAAAATCATATTTTGCAAAAATAAGGAGACGAAAACATTGATGAAGAACACTAATAACAAGATATAATATTGTGTAGATGTGAATTGGAGAGACAAATATAAGCCCTATCTCACCACATATCTATGAAGTACTAATCCCAAATATTGCCAACATAACAAACATGTTCGGAAATTGGCTTAATGGGATGGGAAAGAATGATAAAGCTAAAATCCTTATTGGTATTTGTGCATTGCTATGGTCTTTATGGAATGCGAGGAACGACCTTGTTTTTAACAGATTTGGCACTATCAATTTCTTGTAGGTTATTCGAAGAGCTGTACACTTGATTCATATGTGGTCCTATCTTCTACCAGAGGACCAACGGCCGCCTATGGATATTGGATGCATTCAGTTGGAGACGGTCGCTTTGGCTTTCTACAATCAGGCTGGGTGGCGGCATGCTAAAAGGATAGATGTTGCTTAAGCGTGTGCTCTTTTTATGGTTTAGGTGACTAATTTTTTTTAGCCACTTTAAGTGATCCTTGAGTTTGTAATTCCAGATTTTGTACTCTTATGATTTGAGACTTTTTAAACGCTGCAATAAAAGGCTGTGTGCGTCAATTGATGCAGAGGCCGGGGTATACCCCATTTCGAAAAGAAAAAAACTAATCCCAAATATCAAAATCTGCATATTTTCCTTGCAATACATGTTACACAAGCTGGGTTTGTATCATTGTTGTATTAAATTATGTTTTAGTATGGATTTCAAAATTAAAGAAGAAGAAGTTTATCTTGAGATCCAAATTATGGTCCCCGGTGTGTCTCAAAACCTGAATCATGGAACAGTTCATGTTAAACCCTAAACTTCAGACAACCATTTTTCAACTTAAAAACATTTTGGTTTGGGATAGTCAATTCTTGTCTCAGAGCAGCTAAACAATGTAAAAGGTAAATAGATCTAAGGAATAATATGAGATCATAACGCAGAAAAAACTCATCGAAAAATTTGACTGATTGTTTCACGTAGATAAATTGTTGTACCGCACAACTATTTGTATCTACCATAAATTTGAAACAATTCAAGGTGTGTGGAGAATGCGTGCTACAAATGAGAAGTAGGAAACAGTCCACCTATTTATACGATCCTTTTGGAATCCATACCAAAAGGACCAAACAACACCAAATTCGCTTTTCATTTTTCTTGGCATGACATCAAAATTCATATTTTATGAGTTTTTTGCAGGTTATCATTTCTTAATATTTCCTCATTTTTTGACAGTATTTAAGGCCCGAAAATACACACCAGAACCACTTTTCAGAACCGGGTTTGAATATGGTAACCAGTTTTCAGAAAGTCCAGGCTTACATTTGGATTGTTTCATTGTTCATGTTCAAGTATAACCATATATTTGTGCATGGTTCGAATTCAACTCTTTCTAAAATTTAAATTAGCAGGAGAATTAGCACATACTAATAGAGACAACATAAGATAGAGAGCCAACCAAAAAAATCTACAAGATCCATATATATTTTACTCTGGCTACATATGTAATTACATTGAGCCATTTGACCAAAGGGTTTTTGTTATTTATAACTACTGGAAAACCGCGTGGTAATTACCTCTGGTGATCCTCTAGGACACCAAATTAATAAGCACATTATCATCTCAAAAAGAAATGATTTGCACTAGGAAACGTGAATTAGTTTCTCCATCCGTGAAAAGGGGGGAAAAGAAAAAAGAAGAAGAAAAACACAGCAAAATATTTCTACTATCCTGCAAAAGAGGTAGCTAGACGCAGTCCACGGCCATGGTGCCAGTGTCCAGGAACTGGTGGAACGTGTACCCGGCAGCGGCGCTGTCGAAGCCACACTCACCGCTGCTGGCATCGGCGTCGACGTCCATCCAGCCGTCTTCATCGCCGCACGCAGCCGGCTGGTTCAGGTCGAGCCACAGCCCGCGCTTCATGCCGCCGCCAGCAGCAACATCATCACTTCCTGCACCGTTCTTACCGATCGCCGCCACCGGCGGCCTCACACCGCCTCCGGAGGCCATGGCGCGGTGGCGCCGCATGTGGCCGCCGAGCGCCTGGCCGATGGGGAACTCGAGGCCGCAGACGGAGCAGCCGTGCAGCTTGGGCTTGAGGTCGCCGCCGTCGCCGTCCATCCGGGGCTTCTTGTGGCTGGCCCGGTGCCCGCCCAGCGCCTGGAACGACGGGAACGCGCGGCCGCACGTCTTGCACACGAACGCCCGCTCCGGTGCGCGGTCACCGCGCCTCGATACCGGAACCGGCATCCACATCGGCATCGGCATCGGCATCGGCATCGCTTGCTCCCGCGACACGAGAGCGAACCCCTTCATCATGGCTTACTGCTCAATAATCTTTCAACCCAATCCACCGATCTCTGAATTAAAAGAAGATAGAAGCTGATGAAGACGAAACGCATCAGACCGCAGCTGTATTTATAGGCCATATGCACCATAAACTAATCATCATCCACTTCATCTGCTATCTGTGTGCCTAGCTACGATTATAAAACTGCAGCAGCACAAAAGGTTGCTACCCCTACAGGGAGATGAAGAGTGAAGCAGCAGCGGCGTCGAGTTTCCTCGGCGCCGATACCAAGTGGGTCGAGATCGACCGAGCAATGCGTCCCGTCGCGAACCGGTGAATCTTTGCACCACGATGACGCACGATGCTTGTGGAGTGCACACAGGGTGAACTAGAGCTTCTTCAGGTTTGACTTGTGCAGTATTGGCTCAGGGCTTTCTATACTACGGCTAGGATCAGGTCAACTGCTCCTTGTTCTGGAGAGACTGAAAATCTTCACTTCATTTCCGGCAAGAAAATAAGATCAGTTGAGGTGAGATGGTTCTTCTTCTGAAGATGATAAAATTGGAATATTCAGGACTCGAGCATCCAACACCTTCTTGCACTTACTTGTACACTGCTAGTATAGTATCAGATATGGCTCTTCCAGTCAAAGGTATCAGGCTAAATTAGTACAGAATTATTTTCGCCGATGATTGGTCCTAGTTGCTTGCTTCCTCGGTGCACCGGCTGATTCGGCTGAACCGATCAATAATCGCTGCTTGATGTCAGCAAGAAAGAAGATTTGGCACATTTTTGGTATTGCATCTTGTGTTAACAGTGTATTTGTTTCTTTTTCATGGATGAGGATCCAGGAGTTCATGGTGTCCCGGATTGTTCCACACACTCGAAGTGTTTGATGGGGATCAAATGGAACCTTTCCCCTGTTCACATATCAGGAGATAGAAAAAAGGATGTTCAAAGTCAAGATTCTATGCATCGGGTATTATCAAACTCCTGGTCATGTCTGACCGACAAAACCTCTAAAGAGAGTAAGCAGAAACTTAAGACTTGCATTAAAGGGTCTTTGGGAAATCTCATTATATACCTTCTCCTCGGTACTTGAGATTGTTTTGGTTAGTAGTAGTAAATCGATGGACGAATGCACGCTATGCGATGCAACCCAAGGAGCAAGGAATTCACAAGAGCCACTTGGCAAGATAGTCCTTTGTGCACCCTGAAGCAACACAATCCCTCGATGCCGACAATACGCTCAAGTCGGTATATTTTACAAAGGAGAGCAATTATTCTCTGTTCACCAGCTTACCAGTTGCTGTAAAGGATTCAGGTAGCTTGCTGAACACACATTTGCTAAGAAACAGAAATGGCCAATTTGCAGTTTACCAATAGATAAAGTTATTATCTACATTCTGCATATGATTGGTGGTTAGAGTTCTAGTAAACCCTGCAACTTAATCCAATTGGTCTACTTCAATATTCAGCATCACAGCACCTAACAAACTAACAAAGGTAGTTTTTATGTCCCTCTCAAGTCTCAGTCTGAACTTGGAGCTTGTGCTGCGTCTGCACCCCATTCGCCACATCGTTGAGCAAAGATAGAAATTTCCTTCCCTTTCATAATAAACGACTAGTAGAATAAACCTGCTGTTTTCCGCATAAATGGTCAACAGTACAAGTTTGCTTCTTTATTTACCTCAAGATTAATAAACAAGTGGATTGGTGATCCCAAAAGTCCAATACCATCATGTCAAATAGCTGACTCGGATATCCAAAGACTTTGTTGTCCCTCTCGAGTCCTGAGCTACCTTGGATCTTGCTCTACCTCTCCCTTTCCTCTCATGATTTAGCAAAGAAAGAACTTGGCTTCCCCTTGGGGATAAAAAACTAGAAGAAGACGGCAATTTGCCGCATAAATGGTCAAAACTAGAAATTTTATTCTTGATTTGTCTGAAGATTCAGGGACAGCTGCACCTGAGATTCCTAAACCCTTATATCATCATGTCAAACCAATGCAGAGATTGTTTAAACTGGCACACACCTTTGTCACCCAATGCTCAGAATTGCTTATGTTGACTAGCTTGCTATGCTAGTTATATCTGATTTTTGCTCCTGCAGTATCAAAGCATAGGTTTGATATCTCTTTGCAAGAATATTCTCACTACATGTTGAGCACACAATATATCAACGAAATATACATCACAAAAACAATGTCAAACATTATTTCTGGTAGAAGAAAAACTAAAATATTGTAAGTGAATATCGAAGCGTAGAGCGATTCTAGTTTTCTGCATCTGCTTTCTAAAATATGTCGTGTGCTGACCACCGAATGCATAAGAATCTTCCAAGGAAGGGACACTACTTTAGATACTGCTGATTAATTCAAGGCTCCTGCTTCACCATTGAATCTGTGGTTTGGGTTTGCGAAAGGGCAATATATTCCTTAATGATTCTTTGGAGGCAAAATTAGCATCACTTATGCAGCGCCTTGCTACTTAAGAGCTTAATTTTTTTGGAAAAAATAGAATAGAATCTGGCCAGCTCCAAATGGTTTTCATCACTGATTTTTTCTAAGTCTGGAAAAATCAAACTGAACTGACAAATCAGAAAGCAATGGCGTATTATTGCTTTATGGTTCAGTAAGCTTGGCATGTTCTATCCACTTTTATGCTATGCAGTTCTAGGCTACACCAAATAAAAAAGTGTGGAGTTTTAGAGCAACTATGAATTGTATACATTGTGCTAGTAGTGATGTGATGCAGCTAAGCATCACATCAATTGTTTTATGGAGAAATATCTGATTAGCACACAGATGCCAGGGTTACACTCCCCTTTTTGAAAAAAAATCTGATTAGCACTCCAAAGGGTAACAGAGGTGAATACTTATTTAGTAAGGAAGGCTTTAAATACCAGATATTGAACCTTCTGGTAAGGGTTACTGCAGGGTTTATTTTTGCTAACCATTTTTTACGATCAAATAAAGCTTACATACATATAACAAATATATGTTGTTTGCGATCAGTAATCGCTGCTTGATGTCAGCGAGAAAGAAGATTTGGCACATTTTTTTGTATTGCAACTTGTGTTAACAGTGCTATTTGTTTCTGTTTCATGGATGAGGATCCAGGAGTTCATGGCGTCCCGGATTGTTCCACACACTCCAAGTCAAGATTCTATGCATCGGATATTATCAAACTCCTGGTCATGTCTGACTGACAAAACCTCTAAAGAGAGTAACCAGAAACTTAAGACTTGCATTAAAGGGTCTTTGAGAAATCCCATTACATACCTGCCCCTCGGTACTTGAGATTGTTTTGGTTAGTAGTAGTAAATCGATGGATGAATGCGCACTATGCGTGTCTGTTCGCTGCGTCACATCACGTTCGAGGCAACCCAAGGAGCAAGGAATTCACAAGAGCCACTTGGCAAGATAGTCCTTTGTGCACCCTGAAGCAACACAATCCCTCGATGCCCACGGTACGCTTAAGTCAGTATATTTTACAAAGGAGAGCAATTATTCTCTGTTCACCAGCTTACCAGTTGCTGTAAAGGACTCAAGTAGCTTGCTGAACACACATTTTCTAAGAAACAGAAATGGCCAATTTGCAGTTTACCAATAGAAAAAGCTATTATCTACATTCTGCATATGATTGGTGGTTGGAGTTCTAGTAAACCCTGCAACTTAATCCAATTGGTCTAATTCAATATTCACCATCACAGCACCTAACTTGCTAACAAAAGTAGCTTTTATGTCCCTCTCAAGTCTCAGTCTGAATTTGGAGCCTGCGCTGCGTCTGCCCCCGTTCACCACATCTTTGAGCAAAGATGGAAATTTCTTTGCCTTTCATAATAAATGAATAGTAGAATAAACCTGCTGTTTTCCGCATAAATGGTCAACAGTATAAGTTTGTATTTTTATTTACCTCAAGATTAAGAAACAAGTGCATTGGTGATCCCAAAAGTCCAATACCATCATGTCAAATAGCTGACTCAGATAACCAAAGACTTCGTTGTCCCTCTCGAGTCCTGAGCTACCTTGGATCTTGCTCTACGTCTGCCTTTCCTCTCATGATTTTGCAAAGATGGAACTTGGCTTCCCCTTGGGGATAAAAAAACTAGAAGAAAACCGACAATTTGCCGCATAATGGTCAAAACTAGAAATTTTATTCTTGATTTGTCTCAAGATTCAGGGACAGCTGCACCTGAGATTCCTAAACACCTATATCATCATGTCAAACCAATGCACATATTGTTTAAACTGGCACACAGCTTTGTCGCCCAATGCTCAGAATTGCTTCTGATGACTAGCTTGCTATGCTAGTTATATCTGATTTTTGCTCCTGCAGTATCAAAGCACAGGTTCGATATCTCTTTGCAAGAATATTCACACTACATGTTGAGCACACAGTATATCAACGAAATATACATCACAGAAACAATGTCCACCATTATTTCTGGCACAAGAAAAACTAAAATATGGTAAGTGACTATCGAAGCGTAGAGCGGTTCTAGTTTTGTGCATCTGCTTTCTAAAATATGTGGTGTGCTGACCACCGAATGCATAAGAATCTTCCAGGAAAGGGACACTACTTTAGATACTGCTGATTAATTCAAGGCTTCTGCTTTAACGTTGAATATGCGGTTTGGGGTTGCCAAAGGGCAATATATTCCTTAATGATTCCAAAATTAGAATCACTTATGCAGCGCCTTGCTACTTAAGAGCTTAATCTTGTGGAAAAAATAGAATAGAATCTGGCCAGCTCCAAATGGTTTTCATCACTGATTTTTTCTAAGTCTGGAAAAATCAAACTGAACTGAAAAATTAGAAAGCAATGGCCTATTGTTGCTTTATGATTCAGTAAGCTTGTCATGTTCTATCCACTTTTATTCGATGCAGTTCTAGGCTGCACCAAATAAAATAAGTGTGGTGTTTTAGAGAAACTATGAATTGTATACTTTGTGCTAGTAGTGCTATGATGCAGCTAAGCATCACATCAATTGTTTTATGGACAAATATCTGATTAGCACACAGATGCCGGGGTTACACTCCCCTTTTTGAAAAAAAAACCTTATTAGCACACCAAAGGGTAACAAAGGTGAATAGTTATTTAGTAAGCGAGGCTTTAAATACCAGTTTTGACAATCAAATAAAGCTTATATACATATAACAAATAGATGTGGTTTTGGATCTGTTATGCCAAAAAAATACCTATAGATATGTTTCGTACAATTAAGATTGAGAACATGTAAATTATATGTTTAGATTTGTCTCGAATTTTATATTCATGTACTCCCTCCGATCCATAATAAGTGTCGGGGGTTTAGTTCATTTTAGTCCAAATTTGAACAAAAGCCCTGACACTTACTATGGATCGGAGGGAGTAATATTTTCTTGTATTTTAACATTATTCATTGTACTACCTCCGATCCTAAATAAGTGTCTCCATTTTGAACTAGAGTTAGTTCAAAACCGTGACACTTATTTAGGATCGGAGGGAGTAGTAAAAATCTATGGTCAAAGATAAATGTTGAATACCTTGCCAATGTCCAACATCTATTTATGATATGATGGGATTATAAATTTTGCATGATTTTAGCATGTGATGGTTTGAAACGAACACGTGATCATTCACAATATTTAATTTAGAGAAATTTCCCATCTGTACCTTTTATGCACAATACTCTTGACGCGCTAAATTTCCCATGAAGACCGAAACCATCTAACCAAGATCTAATCCAAGGTATATAATTTTTTGGTCATTAGGACAATTGATAAACAAGAGAAAAGAATCTATCCACAAAATAATAATGTACTTTATCTCGCAAGTGACGAACTTGGTGGCGGAAGCTTTGCTTTTCAAAAAGCAGTTAAGTTACTGTCAGAGAAAAGAACATGAGCGAGTTGCTGCGTTTAGGGCTGTAGCTCACCCAGTTGGGACCTCCCTGGGTGTGTGAGAGAGAGAGCATTTTGCTTCTTGCCTTGATTTTATATGATTTTCGTAGCCTTCTCCACGCAGGTCGCCACTAGTGTGATGCAGACTACACTCCCCCAAAACGTAATCAGCCTAATTAGTGCAATGGCAATTGGTTTAGTGTTAAACATATTTTATTTTTGAATACAAACTTGATCAAAGTGTATAGAGTTTGATCATGAAAAAATAATATGCAGTAGGTTTGGAATGAATTTATGGAATAGTTCAACATCGCCCACACCAATTTATGGAATAAATTGGACTCTTTTCAAAAATTAAATTGTGTGAGAGAGTAAGAAAAAGAGGTGACATAACATGCATGGAGCACGAAATGGAAATCAGAAAGATCCATATAACTCTAATAAAATCTATAATTACATTGAGCCACTTGACCAAGGTTTTACACCAATACAAACGGAGAAATAATGACCGATAAACCCGAGATAATTAGCTCAGGCTAGCTTCTACGACACCAAATTAAGCCCAATATCATCCCAAAAGCAAACTTTTTTTTTGCCATGCCATACCTTATGATAGGTGGTCATATATGGTGCTAGTCAATCTGGATTTTCACGTGGCAAGTGCTGTAAGAGAAGAAAATCTATAGTTTAAATTCAAATCGCAAAGGAAATCACAAGCTTGTCTCTGCATTTTTGTTAGTATCTGAATTGTTCTATCGCCAAGATTGAGCGAGGCATAATTGTATGCGATAGGCCTCGTCACAGATGGTTGCATATAGTGCAATAATTACCTTATACACAGTTTAAAATGTGAAAGTGTGTGCCACAAGTACCAACGCACACGGTTTAGGAATATAAATCGTGTCCGATGTGTGATCATGGCATTCACAAAAATGTAATAATATGTTTTCAAAACTAAAAAATCTTCTTTGTTATATTATTTTATTATCATGTTATGGGACATGATTGTGCAAAAAATTGGGGTCATTACCATGAAAGATACCTTAAAATAGGAATTACCTTGATCATCTAGCCTAGGTTGAAAAAGCCAAGATTGTTTAGTCATGAAATGCGATTTTGTGATCTAAGTTTCTTTGAACTTGTGAAAATTCAAGTGAATAATGTTTCCTCTTGACTAGAACCCGTAAAATGGGTGCAAGATGTCGACACAACATTTCAACGTAGGCCTTCACATTTTGTTCATAGAAATTACAAATATTACATATATTTATAAATGGGTACATGGATATGATTATTTTTTTAGATTTTTAGAACAGCCTTTAGCACACCTATAGTTCAATTTTAATTACTTCCTGTGAATTGACCGAAATTTATTAAACTGTTGAATATGGGGAAAATGCTTGAAATTTGGCAAAAAAAAACTGTAGTAGTTCTACAATAAGGTCCAATTTGTGTGAAAAAATTGTGTCTACCAATTTGGACCATATTCATTGTACTTCATTGGCAATCTAGGCCTTTATAAGGGTCAGGCCGTTTTTAACCAGCAAACTGTGTGCGATGTGTGGGAACACCGCTTGCGTTCTCAGACAACTCAATTGCATATTGTATGGCAGAAAAATTGTGTGCTACATCCTTGTATGCCGCTCTTGTTCTCTGTCGTGCCGCTTGTGTTCCCCATCTTTCAGTGGTCCTAGATGAAAATTGGTTGTCGTTCATATGCAACTTGAAGAACAATTGAAAATATTTGGGTATAGGCGGTAAGGGCTCCAATCAAATATGGTTGTCCTTCCTATTATAAAATACCGCCAACTTAACATTACATACATATATAGAGGGCCTAAAATATGTGATACCTAGATATACTAATTAAATGTCTAGAGAGAGAGAGAGAGAGAGAGAGGATGATGACGTTGGCGGTGGTGGCTCCGTCCTTCGGGGAGCCTGATGCCTCGTCCTTGTCCATCTTGCACTTTGCCGCGGGGGCCTTCCAAATCCATGCAATCTCATCAAACCTATCGATAGGAAACTGCGGACAGGCCACTGCACCGACGGCCTCTTTATCCTTCATCTTGGCATGCGTACATGCACACACCTTGACCGGAACTCGGCGAACAGGCTATACAGGTCAAATGGAACTCCATGAGACAACTTGGAGGGAACACACTATATACACGAATTAAAATTGAACTTATCCGGGAGTAGATTGTTTCACTTTTCATGTGGGAATCTAGCCATACAGTAGTGTGTGGTTCAAAGTGGACTTACTAAAATTGAACTTATCCAGGAGAATTAGCACGCACTCCTTCTGTACTATTGGAAACATAATGAAACATACTTTCATAGCATATATGTTTGATATTGTAGATAGCGATGTTTTGTATGTTATACTTGCTTAAACATTACAAAGATTGATTTTGACTTGGTCAAAGGTGCGAAGTAATATGAAAAGGAGGGAGTACTAAAAAGAGACAGACATAAGATAGAGCACCAAATGAAAATCCATAAGCTCCGTATTTATATTTTACTCTGACTAATAAATATATAATTACATGGAGCCACTTGACCAAGGGTTTTTCCATCCCGAGGTAATTAGCTCCGGTGAGCCTACAAGCCACCAAATTGAGCACAATAGCACCACCAAAAGAAATGATCGATGTGCCACTGCCATGTCTTCCATTAGACACTCATATCTACTTACAAAATGTGGATTAATATTTTCCATCCATTGAAAAAGAAAATAAAAAAGAAGAAAAATAGAAAGTTGAAAAGAAGTGTACAGGAATATATTCTACTATCCGGCAAAAACCCGGCAATGGTGAGGCAGGGTTGCTAGACGCAGTCCACCGCCATGGTGCCAGTGTCCAAGAACTGGTGGAACGTGTACCCGGTCGCAGCGGCGTCGTGGCCGCAGTCGCCGTGATCGGCATCATCGCCGCACGGTGGATGGTTCAGGTCGAGCCACAGCCCGCGCTTGTTGCCGCCGCCGCCAACGACAACACCGTTGCTAGGCTTCTTGATCACTGCCAGCGGCGCCATGACGCCGCCCATGGCGCGGTGGCGCCGCATGTGGCCGCCGAGCGCCTGGCCGATGGCGAACTCGAGGCCGCAGACGGAGCAGCCGTGCAGCTTGGGCTTGAGGTCGTCGCCGTCCAGCCGGGGCTTCTTGTGGCTGGCGCGGTGCCCGCCCAACGCCTGGAACGACGGGAACACGCGGCCGCACGTCTTGCACACGAACGCGCGCTCCGGGGCGCGGTCACCGCGCCCAGACGCCGGCACCGGCACCGGCATCGGCATCTGCATGGCCTGCTCCCGCGACACGAAGAGCAGCACGCGCGCCATGTCCTTCTGCTCTAATGCAAGTCTCTGCATCATGGCTAACTGCCCAACCTCTCTCTCAAGTCTCGACCCAGGTGATCGATCTCTGATGCTCTGATGCTCTGAAGAAGATGAAGAAGCTGAGTATCATGCCGCAGGTGTATTTATAGGCCATATGCACCATAAACTAATCATCCATGATCCAGTAAGCAGTAGTGACGCCTCCGGATAAAGAAACACACTAGTTGCCCCTAGAGGGTGACCAAGAGAGCGAGAACAACGGCGTCGAGTATCTTCCTCCTCGACGCCACTTTCAGCCGCTCGCCACGCGCATCGCAGACCGAATGCATCCCTTGGAACTAATGGAAAGAATATGCAGCCTCTTGAGTTCAGATCATCAAGAAACCTGTCCTGCTTTGGAGGGGCTGGAGAATCTCAAGAGCAGAAATCTTTGAGTTTCAGACAGCATAGTGATTGAGCTCAGAAAACTGTACTTCTGAAGATTATGACATGGTACTTTGTGTCAATGTAAGCCTTATATTTTCTAGGGATGCATGCATAATGGCCCACTCAACTACTTGCAATCCTAATACCTTCTGTCAGTCAGTCCAATCAGTTTAAGTCATGGCTAGCTAGGCTGACTGATTAGTAGGGCAACAAGGAATCACAATTAAATTAGTATCGCGATGAGGATCGATGACGATCGCTTTCCTAATGACGAGCTTATAAAACGTCTCATGCTTGCTCCAAATGCCACATGAAAACAGTACTAGTATCTTCCTACATTTTCTTTCTTGGGGGCATCTAATACCTTTTGCACTCAGTTACTTGCAGTGTTAGTAATAGTATCAGAGATGGCTCTTCCAGTCAAAAGTAGCCAGGACTAAACAGTAGTGTCATCTGGCAGACTGGCACTGGAACTAAACAAATCCAACCCTCTGCATCTTAAGCGATTCTCGTCACGTCGATGATTGGTTCTCGCGTGGTTGCTTGCGTCCGCGCCGCACTGGCTGATTGGACTGAAATGGTCAATAATTGTTTGCTTGATGTCACCAAGGCCTAGTGTTGTGCGTTCTCTCTACTCACTACTAATTGTATTGTTGCAACTGGCCCCAATTGTTATTTCTCTTGTTGCAACTTGTGTTCCACATTGTCTTCCAAAATCCTGTTCATGGATGAGAGTTCATGGCGTCTCGGTTTGTTCCGCGCGATGGAAGCGTTTGATGGGGATGAAATGGAATCTTGCCCCTGTTCACATTACATAGAAAAGGGGGGAAATCTGTCAGGTTAAGATTATATCCCATGGATCAAACTCTTGTGATGTGTCTGATTAAACATCTACAAAATATACCTGCTGCTCACTACTCGAGATTCTTCAGATAAGTAGTACTACATCCCATCTGTTCGCCGCGCCACATCATTGTGAATGGGGTTCAAAGAGCAAAGAATTCTCAAAGGCCACTTGTCATGATAGTCCTTTGTGCACCCTGAAGCAGCACAATCTCTCGGTGCGCACGATACGCTTGAGTCAGTACTACTGTACTAAAAAAGGGGCAATTGTTCTCTGCTCACCAGCTGCCCAGTTGTTGTAAAGATTCAGATAACTTGCTGAACACAAATTTGCAAGGAAACAGAAATAGGCCAATTTGTGATTTGCTATAGATGGACCAAATTATCATATGTGAAAGCTGATGACGATTGGTGCTTGGAGGCTGGAGTTCTAGTTGCCCCAGCAACCTAATCCTGTTAGACTAAGCCCTAATAATCACCATTACAGCACATAACATATTAACATAAGTAACTGTTTGTGTCAGTATCAGTCTGACCTTGGAGCTTCGCCCTGCATCTGCCATTCCCGCATAATCGAGAAATGATAGAATTTCGCTTCCCTTGCATAGTAAATAACTAGAACAAGCCCGGTTATTCACCGCGTAAACGGTAAAAAAAGAACTTTTCCTCTTCATGTGCCTTAAGATTCAGCGACAGCTGAATCAGATATCCCAGAACTCCTATATCATATATGTCAAACAGCTGACTCGGAGATCCCAAAACTTTTGTGTCCCTTTCAAGTGAGTCTTGATCTGACAGCCGAGCTCGCTCTACGTCTGCCGTTCCCGCATAATTGAGCAAAATAGAACTTCGCTTCCCTTTCGGAATAAAATAACTAGAAAAGACCCAGCAATTTGCCGCATAAATGGTCAGAAGTAGGAAGTTTTTTTTGAACTTTACAAGTAGGAAGTTTTCACCTTGATCTGCCTCAAGATTCAGCAACAGCTGCACTGAGATTCAGACAGCTTTATTTGTCCAATGATCAGAATTGCTTGTGTTGACTTGCTTGCTGTGCTACTTATCTGATTTCTTGGTGCTGCACTATCAAAGGACAGGTTTGATACTTATTTTCAAGAATATTCGTACTGCATGATACATGCTGAGCACAACATATATAAATAAAATATACATTAGAGGAACAATGTCAACCAGCATTTCTCAAGGGAAAAAACTACTCCCTCCATTCCAAAATTTAAAATGTTTTAGCCTTTTTCTAAAACAC
Source organism: Avena longiglumis (assembly GCA_030063025.1). NCBI lineage: Eukaryota > Viridiplantae > Streptophyta > Magnoliopsida > Poales > Poaceae > Avena > Avena longiglumis. Next base: position 46,452,166 of record CP125974.1, on the reverse strand, counting down.
ATGTAACTATACTTTTTTAGTGTGTAGTTTTACTTATTTTGCTCCGAACCTACACATCAAAAGGCGTCAAGATACATGTGTTTCAGAAAAAGGCTAAAACATCTTATAATTTGGAAGGGTGGAGTAAATAAGAGATGGTAAGTGAAGATCAAGGCGTCGAGCGGTTCCAGTTTTCCGCATCCACTTTCTAAAATATGCAGTGCGCCGACCACTGAATGCGTAAGAATCTTCAAGGGAAGGGACACTACTTTAGATACTACTACTGATTGATGCAAAGGGTGGGCACATAATATGATATTGAGGCGTTACGTCACCATTGAAACTGCGGTTTCGGGTTGCGAAAGGGTAGTATATTCCCTAATGATCCATTGGGGGCAGAATTAGCATCAGTCGTGCAACCCCCTGCTACTTAAGAGCCAGCATCTTAAGTTTAATGAATCAGGACAGCTACAAATGATTTTTTCTTCGCAGGTTATTTTTCCATGTCTTGAAAAACTGGATCGAACTGACAAATCAGAAAACAACGACCTGTTATAGGCTAGGCAGTGGTGTTTTGTTTAGAACCCTAAGATACTGTTCTGTGATTCAGTTAGCTTGCCATGTTCTGTCCACTTCTTTTCTGTGGTGCAGATCTAGGCTGCACCAAATAAAATAAAATAAAATAAAACAATATAAGAACAGGTGTGGAGTTTTAAAGCAGCCATGAATTGTATAACTTGTGATGTAGTGCTGTGATGCAGCTAAGCACCAGTGCAATTGATTTTATCCATTGAAAGAGAAATATCTGAGCAAAGCACACATAAAGGTAACATAAGTACATGACTATTTTAAGATTAGGTAAGACTAGTTGAATAGTAAGCAAGCAGAGACGGAACACTATGCCACCTCGCCGATGTGGTATTTCGGCAGTAACTATTTTCCCTAGCCAAACAGGTGTGAAGGTAAAAAATTAAAATTAAGATATGTATTTTCCTGGATTTAGCCTGTCACTGCTCACTGGTCAGAACTACTTTTCATAATTTAATTTCACTTTTGTGGGGTTGCTCACCTCATGAAGGCGACATCAGGAAAGGATTTATCATTTGTTTCGAACACTAGGATCCTTCTTACCCTCAATAATAAGTTTATAAGAAGGGGAAATTTATGGAAATATTACGAGGTGCCGAAAATCCCCACGGATTAACAAAACTGCGTAAACGGGGACTAATCCAAGGTGAACATTTCTCTTTTGTTCTGTCAATGGATAAAGAAGGAAACTGAATCTCCCCAATAGTATGAATTTAACAAAAAGTTCGCTACCATGAACAAGCTGTTGCTCTCACAAGTGACAAACTGGGTGAAGGGAGCTTGCTTTTGAGAAACAGTTAAGTCACCGTCAGAGAAAAGAACAGCGGGTTGCTGCGTTTAGGGCTGGAGCTCACCAAGTTGGGGCCTCCCTGGCTGAGAGAGAGAGAGAGAGAGAGAGAGAGAGAGAGAGAGAGAGAGAGAGAGAGAGAGAGAGAGCACTTCGCTTCTTGCCTGGATTTTCTAGTGTTTTGGTCGCCTTCTCCACGTCGGTCGCCACCAGTGTGATGCAGACTGCTCTGCCTCAGAAACCTGATCAAGTTGGAGTATTAATCAGAGCAAGTGGTCAGTGGTGATTGAATCAGATGTCAGCACCCAGTAGTAGTAAGCATACTATCATGTCAAGATTATATGTTCTTTCTGATTAAACCTCTAAAAAATATATACATGCTGCTCACTACTTGAGATTCTTTATATTATTAGTACATCGATGAGTGCGCATCTGTTTGCCGCGTCGCATCATGGTGGATGCGATGAAAGGAGCAAAGAATTCGCAAAGGCCACTTGGCAAGATAGTCCTTTGTGCACACCAGAAGCAACACAATATCCCTTGGTGCACGCGATGCGATACACTGAAGTCAGTATTTTTTTTAAAGAGAAATTACTCTCTGTTCACCAGCTGCCCAGTTGCTCTAGAAGATTCTGATAACTTGCTGAACAGACATTGGCCAAGAAACATGGCCAATTTGCAGTTTGCTATAGATAGAGCCATTATCCACATGCTGATGATGATTGGTGCTTGAAGGCTGGAGTTCTAGCTGTCCCTGCGACCAAATTGTACTGGCTTAGCCCTAATAATCACCAATGACAGCACATAACATATTAACATAAGTAGCTTTTTGTGTTCCTCAAGTCTCAATCTGAACTTGGAGATTGCGATGCGTCTGCTACCATTCCCCGCATAGTTAAGAAAAAATAGAAATTTGCTTCCCTGTCATAATAAATGGCTAGAATAAACCCAATGTTTGCTACTGCATAAATGTTCAAAAGTAGATGTTTGCTTCTTCATTTCCTTAAAGATCCAGCAGAAAAAGCACCAGACATCCCAAAACTCCCATATCATCATGTCAAACAGCTGACTCAGATATCCAAAGACTTCTGTGTCCCCCTTAAATCTCAAGCTGTCCTCGGGAGCCTGCTCTACGTCTGCCGTTCACCGCATAATTGAGCAAAGATAGAACTTTGCTTCCCTTTCGGAATAAAATAACTATAGCAGAGCAAGCTATTTGCTGCATAAAATGGATTTGCCTAAATATTCAGCAACAGCTGCGCCTGAGATTCCCAAAACTCCTATGTCATCATGTCAAACCTTTGCAGGGATTGTTTAAACTGGCACACAGATTTGTTGTCCAATGTCGCGAATTGCTTGTGTTGACTTGCTTGCTATGCTAGTTACATCTGATTTGTTGGTATTGATGTATCAAAGAACAGGTTTGATACCTTTTTGCAAAACAAAACAAAATACTCACTACGTGAAGCATGCTGTATATAGACAAACAATGTCAACCATTATATCTGAAGGAAAAAAAAAGAATCTGAAGTGTGGTATGAGACGATTGAGGCATCGAGCAGTTCTGGTTTTCTGCATATACTTTCTAAATTATATGCAGTGTGCTGCTGACGACTGAATGCATAATAAGAATCTTCCAGGGAAGGGGCACTACTTTAGATACTACTGATTGGTTCAAAAGGTTGGCTGCATAATATGATATTGAGGTGTTACGTCACCGTTCAAACGGCGGTTTCGGGTTGCGAAAGGGTAGTGTATGCCTTAATGATTCATTAGGGGGCAGATTTAGCATCAGTTATGCAACCCCTTGCTACTTAAGAGCCAGCATCTTAAGTTTATGAAGAAAAAAAGGCGAGGAATCAGGACAGCTACAAATGATTTTCATCATTGATTTTTCTAAGTCTTGGAAAGTTGAACTGGACTGACAAATCAGGCCAGGCAACTATGTTCTCCTTAGAACCCAAAGATACGGCTTGCCATGTTCTATCCACTTATTTTCTGTGGTGCAGCTCTAGGCTCCAGCAGATAAAAGAAAATAATATAGAACAAGTTTGGAGTTTCAAAGCAGCTATGAATTGTATAACTTGTGCTTGTAGTGCTGTGATGCAGCTAAGCATCAGTGCAATTGTTTTTATCCATCGAAAGAGAAATATCTGAGCAAAGCACACAAAGGAAACAAAAATAATTTTCTTATCTAAGATTATGTAAGAGTAGATAACTAGTAAGAAAGGATTTAAAAACCAGATACTGGAAATACAAGACTGCCACCTCAGTGATACCGGATAATGGCCAAACATGTGAGATGACCCTCTTTTTGCAGCACATTAGGATCCTTCTCACTTCATTATAAGTTTATAGCGAAGTAGAAATTATGGAAAATATTACAAGGTGCCAAAAATCCCCACGGGTTAACAAAACTGTGTAAGCACGAACCAATCCAGGGCGATTTTTTTTTTTTTTGTTCTGCCAATGGATAAAGAAGGCAACTGAATCTCTTCATCTATATCAATTCAACATAATAAAGTTCTGTGCAATGAGCAAGCTGTTGCTCTCCCAAGTGACGAAACTTGCTTTTGAGAAAGAGTTAAGTCACTGTCAGAGAAAAAGAACAGCAACAAGCTGCTGCGTTTAGGGCTGGAGCTCACCCAGTTGGGACCTCCCTGGCCGAGAGAGCAATTCGCTTCTTGCCTGGATTTTCTAGGGTTTGGGTCGCCTTCTCGACGTAGGCCACCACCAGTGTGATGTAGACTGCTCTGCCTCAAACCCTGGTAGGTGCAATGACAAGGATATACATATCATCATGCACAAAGCAACTAGTGAGTGATGACTGAATCAGATGTCAGCATCCAATAGTAGTAAGCATGCTTTTTTTAACATGTTAATACTTTGTACAATATCCTATTCTTATATATTTGTGTGGTTCACTAATTATGTATAATTCGAACCAATTCTTTTTTGAGATATATCTTTGAAACCGAATATTAGAATTAGTAACAAACACAGTAGTGTAACAAGGAACACATTCTGATGCAAGATGTGCTTTTAAATGATCGATATATAGAGATAATGCAACAGATCAATGTTGTTCCTGGTAAAAGTAAGCTGGAATTGTGGATACAGTTCACATAGATTTGAGTAATTGACTGCCTACTTTATGATGCACCCAAAATTGTCCCAGTAAAAATAAATATAAATGAGGCAGTCAAAATCTGACAAGGGTAAATAGAAGATACAACACTAGTCTATTGCATACATGATTGCTCTCTGAAATGTCTTCTGATCATCCTATAGAGAACAATTTCTTCTCCTTTAGAGGACAAGATTCTTCGTGCGGTTCAAATGGCAGGCACTACCTATCAAAAAGGAACTGATCCACCGTGATCAATTGGCTTGAGCAGCTGTCTTGTTGGGGCACTCTGATGAGAGATGACCAGCTATCCCACATTCATAGCATGTCCTTCTCTTCTTTTTCTTTGGAGGCGCCGAACTTGTGTCATCAGTGGGCTTCTTTTCACCAAAAATGGCTGTAGGTAGTGTGCTTGAGCCACCAACAGGTTTAGCTTCGTCGAAATGAGTCTCGGTGTCCTTTTTGTTGGGGCAAGCAGACGAGAGATGACCGGAGATGCCACATTCATAACATTTCCTCCTCTTCGAAGGTGCTGAATTCGATACATCAACTATTTTATTTTGCTCATAAACCATTGAAGGTGCAGACTTTGGTTCATAGAAAGGCTGTGTGTTGTTAGAAACAACCTCAGGAGCACTTTTGTTTGGGCAAGCAGATGACAGATGGCCAGGAACGCCACATTCATAGCATGTCCGCCTCTTCTTTGACGATGTTGTGGCTACTACATCAATATTAGCCTTAATTTCATCATCTATGACTTCAGAAGCCTTCTTGTTGGGGCAAGCTGATGACAGATGGCCAGGAACACCGCATTCATAGCACGTGCGCCTCTTCTTTGACGATGCTTCAGCAGAATCAAGATTAGCCTTCTTTTCACTAGATTCGACTTCAGAAGCCTTCTTATTAGGGCAAGCAAAAGAGAGATGGCCAGGAGTACCACATTCATAACATGTGGATCTTATTCTTCAATGAATCTGAGTTTGCATTCCCATCTGATTTCTGGTTTTCTTTCTTGGGTACTGCGCATCTGATTCTGACTGGTCTCCCCTTAATCACGTTCTGGTCAAGCTTCATAGCAACGGCAAGAGATGTGCTATCAGAAAAATCAACATGCGCAAAGCCTTTGAAATCACCTGTCTCCTTGTCCGTTCCAAATCGGATGGACGAGATCTTGCAATCAGAAAAGAACTTCCTCAGGTCATCCTCTGTTATGTCCCATGCTAGGTTTCCAACATACATCCTATTGTATCCCTCTATCATCTTTGGTGCAAAGTCTTCCTTCTCATGATTAGATTTGACCTTTTCACGATTAGCTTTGTAAGGCTGTACTTTCAAAAAGAATCCTCCCCTGTGATGGTTGACAAGAATGTTATCACTTATGAATTACAACTAAAACAAAGATATGGTTACATTCAGGTAATGTTCTTACATATCTGCACCATCAAGAGCTAATGCCCTTTGTGCTGCCCCGTCGGTCTGCACAAGAAAACTTAGTCAGGCTCCAACCTCCAAACAATGATAATGGCCAAAAGCAAGGTGCTGACTTATAATAGCTCAGTAAGAGCATTGTATGCTAGTATCAAGCAGACTCTGATGAATTATATACAATTAATGCTTTACCCAAAAGTAGTACACAAGGGTATATCACCAATTACCATCAAGATCTTAAAGATAAATATGCCATAGAGGTTATGGAAATTAAACCTACAATTTCTAGATCAGAACAGTGAACAGGTCAGACTGCCATCTCTACAGAATTAGTTGAATCAAACGCTAGTGACATGGAACCTTGAACATTCAGTACACTAACGCCAGTGGCATGGAACCTTGAACATTCAGTGCACAAACAGGAAGATACAACTAGAGCAAAGGATACAGGTTTCGAAGATGACCTTGAATGTGAGAATGGCAATACCCCTGAATTTCCCACTCTCAGGAAAAGTCATGCAGTCCAGTGCAGTGATACTGCCACATCCTTCAAAGAAACTTCTAATGTCATCCTCAGATGAATAGTATGGGATGCCACCAACATACACCTTCTTTATACTTTGCCCACTGAAACAAGGCAGCAAAATATTGAACAACTTGTGTCGACAACTTGTGTCGACAAGGCCAACATCCTATAAGAAACTAAACTCCCGCCTGTCCACCGCACTCTTTACTAGTCCAATGAACATACAACCAGAAAGCACTAAAATTACCATATCATTTCACAAAGAAACACTGGAGACAAGGCAATTTCTTATGTATTGTAGAATTATTGCACTATTCCCGTCAGCAAAGCTGGACAGTCCAAGTCACCTAAATATGCTAATCACCGATCCTGCTATACCGTTCTAAGTTACTATATGTTACTATAGTCCCTCTAATTATCTGCACAGTGTCTTACCGAAATCACCTCTATTTGGTGATCTGTAGTTCTCACGCCTATCCAACAAGAAAGGAGGTACTTAAACACTGCAACATATATCACTGAAAGCTCTAACTCACCTATCTTGCGACACAATTGGAAGGTTGGATGCAACTGCCTGGATTGACTCTTCAGACTCATTTTTCTTCGCCTTCCCTTCCACCTTTGTGTTGTCAAGATTATTCGCCTTTTCTTCCACTTTGGTGATGTCCAGATTATGTTCACTGAAACAAGGACAATAAAACATTTACACAGCTTATGTCAACACAAGGATAATAACAGGTACACCTGCATTGTCATTTACTTGAATGAAGATAACAACAGAAAGCAAACAAATGGTTTCATTTCATTAAAGTTAGTGTTATTTACCACCATGTTAGACATAATTGTGTTTACCCCAAGCGACAACCAAACCAGACTGTGAGACAAATTTTAAGTACAATTGCAATATGAGACTACTTATGAACGGTGAAGTTATAAACGGCTTGTTGATCAGTTACACTGCTATTCTGAACTCATCTCACACTGTTTCCCTACTTCCATGAGTCTAACAACAACAAATTCTTCATCATTTCCCTACTTGCATGAGTCTAACAACAAATGGAATATCCCAGCACAGAAGCACCAATATTTCGAAGCTGATTGAGCTCACCTTTCTTCTGGCACGGCCGGATCAGCGCCGGCCACTTCCGACTCCTGGTCCACGGCCGCCTCCGGGTCGAGCTTCTTGTTCGCCGCCTCCTCCGCCTCCATCAGTCTCCTCACCCTCCTCTTCTCCTTTTTCTCCTTCCTCCTCCTCCTCCGGCGCTCCACCTCCGCCTTCTGCGCCAGGGCCGCCTCGTCCACAGCCGGCTCCTCATCCGACTGCTCCTCCTCCACGGCCGCCTCCTCGTCCTCTTCCTTCTCCTCCTCCACGGCCTCCGCTTCCACCACCGGCGCGGGTGTCGGCTTCTTGGGACGCTTAGGCCGGGGCCGCTTGGACGATACCAGCCGCACCTTCAATTCCTTCACCTCCGCACCAGCCCCCTCCTCGGCCTCTCCGCCGGGGAGGAGGGTGCGGAGCTTATGCTTCAGCTTCTTGCGCGCGAGCACCATGGCTGCGGAGGCGGAGGTGGAGGCGGCGGCTGCGAGGTTTTTTGCTCGAGTGGTAGAGGACGACGACGAGAGGGCAAGGTTTATATTTGGGCCGGGCTGATACGGAGTCACGCGGGCCTGGCACCGAAAAAATGGCACATACCGGCCTGCCATGGCCCATTTGCTGATCTCCACTTACCCTAAGCCCGACGCCGTCGAGGCCACCCTAGCGATCGCGTCTGGAGGAGAAAGAAGATGGCCGGGAAGGGGGCGGCGGCGGCGGCTACGGCGGCGAAGTGGGCGGAGGGGTACCCGTGGAAGGACAAACTGGCCAAGTACAAGGGGGAGCTGAGCAAGGGGGTGTGGGGTTACTGGGAGCTGGGCGCGTGGAAGCCGCTCGGCATCAGCGGCCGCCAGCGCGCGCGGCTCCGCAAGGAGGTCCTCCTCGCCGGTGAGGACTGGACCTACGACCCTCCCCGCGGCGAGATGCGCACCAAGCGCAAGGGCCACAAGGTCGACCGCATCGCCGCCGAGAAGTGAGCCCATTTCCTCCCTTGTGATTCCGCGTCCTCCTCCTCCTCTTCTCAGTTCTTAAATTTGGTTCTTTTTTGTCAGGCGTGCCAACACTGTTGAGCTGATGAAGAAGATGCCACAGATGCTCCTCGACTACAAGGTTTGTTGCCTCCTCGTCTCATCTTCCTGTCGTTTCGTTTGCTATCCAGTGCCTGCACATTACGTTAGTATTGGTAATCCTTATGTATAATCATGCCATTTCAAGTAATCCTTGTCTATCAACCATGTGTATCGGTATTCGGTAGCTTGGGTGCTGTTTTAACTACCAGTGTTTATTGCTCGACTGTAAGGCGGTTTAGCACACAGATGTCTTTTGATTTGATCACGCTGGTATTGCCACTCGGTGTTCATGCCATCTATCTGCAGCATATATAAGAAAAACCTGATATTGTTATGCTATGTATTTTTGCTCAACAACTAGCTGATGTTTTGACATAATGAAACACGGATGGTTTTGCAAACTAGCAATATTAACTATAATTGTTCGTGCTGCAAACCTGCAGTGCACCTTGTATTTGTAAACCGCAAGAAGTTACGCAAAAGAGATTTCAAACCTCCTTGTGTGTTGATTTATCTAGTAGCTCCCTCGAAGAACCTCCTCGAAAATGTACATTTAAACTCCATTTCCCCAGCTGCAGCTCATCTCTTGAAACAATCTGTAAAGCCCAGTGAGCCTGCTTGTATGATAAAGCACAAATACTTGCAGTCCGTAATAAAGATCGGTGTTGATAATTAAATTGCTGGACAGTTGCTCATTATTGATTATCTCATCATGCATAAATTGGATGGCTCAATTTGAGAAAATATGTTACTCCCTCCGACCTAGTTGACTTGGATTTGTCTAGATTTGAATGAATCTAGACACTATTTAGTATATAGGTTCATCCAAATTTTGACAATTCCAAGTCAAGTAATATGGGTCGGAGGGAGTATTTGAAAGTCACTCCGCTAGTTTTGGTTTAGCTGTTACCAAATTGTTGCGTATCTTGTATGTGTTCTAATAATAAGGCTAAATACGGTGATGAATCATAATGACTGTGGAACTGTGGCATGCCTTGATCTGACGCCTGTTTGCTTGAATTGCTTTTTCTTCAGAAACGTAGATGGGACAAAAAGATGAAAGAGGAGGAAGCTGCGGCGGCAAAATCTACTTAGGGGCTGGCGTTGGTGTGCTGGTGACTCTACCCTTTTGTTGTTGCAATCGGGAAGGAACTGGAATATTGGGAAAAACATATCCTGCCTATGCTGAAACCAGTCTCCCTTTTCGTTTGCTGAGACAAAACTACAGAAGTGTCGATTCATAACGTCGCTCTTCTTGAATAATGTCGAATGTGATTCAGTGTAGGAATTCCGTAGGATGACTGGCCTGTGGTGTCTTTCTCCTTGCTGGTTTCCAGCTTTCCTATCACCAATCACACTTTGTAATGCAGATTTGTTTTTATTATATAGGTAAATACTAAAATATTGGTCATAGAATCAGGACTCTGGCCAACTCAGTGTTTGTTGAAACATGATGTGATTGTGTGTGCACGTTGCCAACAAATCGTGTACATCCTCGCCGCTGCAGGTTGTTTACGTGTTGTGTTTTAGGAGAGCCATCAGGTTACCGCTGCTACTGACAAATTCAAATTCCATGTCATGGCTGCGCAATTCACCCATGTATCCGGGTGCATCTGGAAATAGGCCTTGCATTTGAGTTGCCAAGCACGAGGGTTGTCCCCATCGAAAAGCGGAAAATCGACACGCGGTGGCGGTGGAAAACGATGAGACCTCGATCCCTGAACAAATTCAGACGAATCGTCGATCCCCGAACAAATTCAGACGAATCGTAACCTGGACAAGGTAGGTAGTACATACCCTTGACTGGGGCTACACCAGGTGTTGGAAGATCACCCAGGTGGTCACCCCGTAGGTTCAATGCGTCGTGGTGGCCGGATCGTCCGTGGTTGTTGCCACCTCGAGCACCAGAGAAGCGGGCTTGAGAGATGACGTCGTCGTGGTGGCCGGATCACCCGTGGTTCTCCACCTCGAGCACCAGAGAAGCGGGCTTGAGAGATGGCGTCGGCGCGTCCACCGAGGTCAGGAGCAGCTCGCCCCGTGGTGAGGTAGCGAGGATCTTGTCCTTGGAGGGCTTCAGGACTGCCAACCAGGTACCAGGGCACTCTACATAGCCATGAGAGCCTCCTCCATTCAACTGACTGCTGAGTTCCGTTCAAGTTCAATACCTAGTGGACACCATGGAATTATGGTCAGGATCATGACTCTGTCCAACAACCATGGCTAGCTGCCCCCACAATCATCCCGAACATCGTCAATATGTGTGCTCAAGATGCAATAAGCCGCGTTGCTGGCCAAGATCATACAAGTGTCACAACAGCACCAGCAACAACATACAGAGGCACATGGTGTTACACATATGCAAGGGAAACAGCCAAATGCCCTCAAAATCTCAAATGACAAGTCGGACACTGATTGTTCTATCACTGCAAATGAAGAATGCAAATCCTCAGACAAAATTAACACAAAAAATGCCTCGACCTGACTCAGGTATCACTGCAACCAAACTTGTACCAAAGTTTTTTTTTCCTTGCTGTTATGGGCCAACGTATTTATTTCATTATCGTGATGATTCACTTATCTTTCTCCAAGCCGGAGCAAGAGAAACTTGGAAATTACAGTGCAACCAAACTGGTTGTGACAACTCAGCAAGAAAGAAGGAAGAAAACTTGTTATGCCCACAAGCTCAACCTAGCTTGTCTACTATCGATCTCAGCACCAGGTTACACTTTCGGTAGCACCGTGGTGTCGTATGGAGTGGATGGCTCAACCTACAAAAACGAAGTAATAAGCTCCAGCGTAAGAATCACCAAATTCCCAGGGTGAAGAACATTTACACTTGTAACTTGTCAGGTTTGGGGATATAATGAAACCATAGCCTGGCTGGGAAAAGAGCATACCGCAAGATACCGAGCCAGAAGACTTGCGCTGCTGGGGTTGAAGCCCTCGATGGGCTTTTTTTCCATTCGTGATGCGTGCAGCTGTTTCCTCACTTGAGAAGCCAGTGACTGAAACATCAAGTTCCATACATAACACAATCAAGATCACACGTTTAGAAGATAACATAACAAAAGAATAAGCTGCTAAATAAAACATGTGCTGCTAGTAACAACTCCCAAAAGGAAGTTAAGCGACATACTAAATGGAGCACAAACATGACTTTTCTTTTGAATGAAAAGATACAAGCTGCTACTAGTAACTCATAGAAGGAAGTTAAGCTACATGCCACATGGAACACAAAGACGACTTTGCTTTTAAATCAATAACGGACATATTGGAGGAAGTAATATATATGCACATACCTTGCCCAGTTCCACTCCCCACTGGTCAAACGAGTTGATTCCCCATATGAAACCCTGAACTGCGATCCGGTGCTCGTAAATGGATAAAAGCTGAAAGGTACAGACTAGATAAGTACATCTACAAAAACAGTGACAACAGAATTTGGAGAACCCCGTACAACATTGGAAATGGAAATAAATAAGAGACTGCATATGGACCTGATCCGGATCTTATAGAATAATTTTTATGTAAATTAAGCATTTCATATGGGCTTCATGAAGGTGGAACAAAAACAGCTACTTCAACCACTTTGCACAACAAGATCACAAGCAAGAAAAAATGATGAGGCGACACAAAGTTTGTGGTGGAGAATGTGTGCAGCTTCAGCAAAAACATGCATATCTACCAGCAAAATGTGCCTAAATGATATCAGCTCATCTAAATTTTTATATTAAGTTTTAATATTTAAGATCATGTTCATTCTTGACAAAACCATGATAAGAACTCAGTGTGTACAGAAAAACCATAATCCTATTTTTTTTAACTGATGCATGATTCGCACCACAACATAATCATAATCTTAGTGGGGGAAAAGAATAGAATGTATAACAATGAATTCAGGGTTTAAGAACTTGCAACTTCAAATGAGTATATGGAATATAATTAGTATACCTGTCCAACCTCATAGGCAGATAATGAGGACAGCAAGAAACTCAGTGATGGCCGGTTGCCCTGAAAAGTCTGAAGAGAACAAAAGGACGAGAATGCTTAGTCAGGGAGAAAACATTTATGGTGATAAGCTTGATGCATTGGAATAACCATATAAGAAATAAGTGAACCATTATCACCTTATGAGGGATAAGATTTTCAGAAACGTTCTCACTGCGTAATTGTTCAGGAGTCTGAAAAGATGCAGTCAGCTCTAGTAAGTCAGCTCTAGTAAGAAACCAAAACAGTTCATGAAACACGTGTGTCAAAAATACTGTTGAGAATATTTACCTTTCCATAAGCAAGAGCATCAGGCTGAGCAAAGAAATTGGACATCAGCTCATCATGATTGCTAACAGTTTCCCCTGAGAAAGATGTAGTGGAAGTGTTAAGAAGGCCATTTGAAGAACGGCAAGCCTAACAGGCTGCATCTTATATAAGTTATGAACCCCAAAAGAGACATTCAGTGCCAGACCTTTCAAGTAAACAGGCTGCTGGCTTTTTATGACGCCAATAAAATCACAAGGAATAACTCTTCCCTGGAAGTGTAGGCACAACCATTGTCAACAAAGGTGCATATTCATTGAAATATATGGTTGTTGTAAATAATAATACATATATAGTAATCAAGTACGCAACAAGACAGATGTAAGAGGTGCCAAAATATAACATGCACACGTCATTAAGGTAACTGTGAGTATATGAAAGCCTCATCCGTGTGGCATTATCAAATTTTTGCATATTGTAACAGTTGAACCATTACCCGACTTTTAAGAAATACTAGTGTCATCCTTGTCTCAGTATCTCACTATTCAGTTCACTTAATACAAATACGCAAACCACTACAGCACTTGGCAACATTGCTACTGAATGTGAAAACAGTATTTACCTGATGAATTAATTGGTAGAAGCTGTGTTGCCCGTTAGTTCCAGGTTCACCAAAATCAATTTCACCAGCCTCAAATGGAAGTCGAACGCCATCAATGGAAACACCTTTTCCGTTACTCTCCATGCTAAGCTTTACAACATAATGTGCATTTGTCATGATAAAAAAATGAACAAAAGAGGATCTCCAAAAATGTCTGTTGCTAAAGCAAAGCTGGTAATGTACCTGCTGAATATGTGGTGCAAGTTTCTCGAGTGCTTGAGAATACGGCAATATTGCCTAGAAAAAAACATTAAATACTCAAATGGGGAACTAGATAAAATCTGTAACTGCAATTTAACAAGGCAATGGTATGGAGTCGCTCACTCTAGCCGGATATCCGAGAAATGAAACATTCCACACACTCAGCAAACCAAGGAGTACCTAAGTAGAGACGGAAGACACTGTTACCAGAACAGTTGATGGTTGGCATTGCTAATTCCCATAGAGAACTCACTTACAGGTAGATTTTTCTCAAATGAAGATGTGCGGAAGTGGTTATCAATGCTCAAAGCACCCTCCAAAAATCTTCAAACAAGAAAATAATTCAAAATAGGATCAGTTATCTCTCTTCACTATGAAAAAATGAACTTTTTCGGACTTTAGCACTTGACACTAAACAAAGTTGAACAAAAATAGTTGGATATTTTTTATATTTAAATACTTCTTTACTTACGCCGTATTTGAAGGATAACAGAAGGAGTTTGACATTTCCAGTTAAAAGTGGGTTTATGTCTTTATGATAGCTGGATAAGTTATCTCCGAGTAAAAACCATCTAGCATGGGTTTATTTTGCATGCTCGAGGTACAGAATTATTCAAGACACTCCAACCTGTAGATACTAGATGTGTTCCAGCAGAACTAAACTTATCATATCTTTCTTTCTTTTTATTTTTATAAAAAGAAGGATAACATCCTATAAAAATTTCCACAATACTATGAAACAATAGTGCAGTTGAGTCGACGACTTCTGTTTGGTACTAAAGGTTTCAGGTCAAGTTCTTGTATTTTCTCAAGGCAATTACACCTGGGTCATGACACTTGCTGTTGACCAGACAAGTGGGACATGCATTAGCATCCTCTAAGCTCTCCCATCTACTCTGGCATAATCCTCGGTTCTTAACATAGAACGGAACAAGACACTAACTCGTTTGCCCGTCATGGAAATGAATTGTTCCTTACTAGCATTCTAGCAAAAACATGAACTGATGTTATACAGTCCAAACTCCTGTGTTGCACATTTGTATTGCCTATTGCAAAAATATTATATTCACGTCAGAGTTAAGATAACATACTTCTGCACAATGGGAAACCCATACTGAAGAGATAAGGGCAGAACACCAACAGCACTGCAAACTGCAACAATAGAGTAGAATTATTATTATACAGACTTATATGATTTATTGGTAACTTTAATTACAGGAAAAAGTTCTCACCGCTGTAGCGGCCACCAACCCAATCCCAAAATGCAAAAGCATTGTTAGGGTCGATACCAAACTCCTTGACAAGCTTTTTCAAGAGAAAAAGGCACAGTTGAAAATTTATCACATTAGAATCATGGATCTTGAGAATAATGGCATTTAAGAGACTATCCCAACATGTAGCGTATGGACATGGATAATGCAATGGATTTTCAAATGGGAAAACAAATATGATTACGTGAAATTTGGTCGGAAAGTTACCTTAAGATTAGTACTGACAGCAATCATGTGCTTGGAAACAGCCTGAGGTC
This sequence comes from Avena longiglumis, assembly GCA_030063025.1. Taxonomy (NCBI): domain Eukaryota; kingdom Viridiplantae; phylum Streptophyta; class Magnoliopsida; order Poales; family Poaceae; genus Avena; species Avena longiglumis. The sequence goes on along the minus strand of CP125974.1, from coordinate 46,436,924 downwards.
TGAATCAATAAAGTTTACATTAATGACTGAACAATAAGGGTGCATGACAGGGCAAAAGATTTTTCAAGCATTTAACAATATAAAGGTGTTGAACAGACTAACCCAAGAGCAGAGACAATCCACTCCTTAATAGTTCTAGCATTTAACATTGTCTCAGCTGTTGTGAAGGTCTTTGAGACAACCACAACTGCACATTTGTTCGATGAGAACGATTAGAACTTGTGATGATATCTGTAGAATTAGAGAAAGCATCTGTGCTGAGAGTTGATAATAGAGGGTGAAATATGATGATTACCAAGAGTGGTTGCAGGATCTAAGTCCTTGATGCTTCGTGCAACATCAACTGGATCAACATTTGCAAGACTGCAGCATAACCAAAATTGACCATAAGTTACTTGTTCGAAGAGAAATTGATTGCACGAATGGTACAGAAAGTCAAATGGTGACCAATTCAATCACAGTATTCAAGAAAACGCTAGAAGGATTGCACGAATGGTACAGAAGGTTACAAAGATAGCCATTAAATCGCATTATAATTCTGAGCATCTATAGGAAGTGTCAACACAGGGATGACAGGTGCAGGTAAGTGGAAATACAGAAACATGTCCCAAGTACTTACAATCTCAGTTGACGTCCTTTGGCAGATGCTACTGCTTCTGGGTCTGAAAATTAGTAACATTTTCAGACGGCAAATCAGATCAAAATACCGCAGTATATAGTCTCCGTTTAGGAAAGAAGGAGGAATAAAAAGAATTGTTTACCAGTCTGGAGAGCTGTATGCACAAACAGAGGCCCAAGGAAGCTACCGCCAATTCCGACCGAGACAACATTTGTCAATGGTTTCCCAGTAGCGCCAACCTGCAGTTCCATAAACAGCAGCGGGGGGTCAATCTTCACAGTCTGTGCCATATTTTTGTTCTAGTTCAGAGTTCTCTTGTATTTCGTAATTTACCCATGATCCACTTCTGAAGGTCTCTGAAAACTGCTTGATTTTATCCTTCACAGCCCAGACTTCGGGAACCACATTGACCCCATCGCTGTTGATGACTGCGTCCCTGGGAGCCCTTAGAGCCACATGGAGCACTGATCTGTTCTCGGTGGTGTTTATCTGACAAAGAAGCAAACCATCAAGTCAACTGGGACACATGTTCCATTCCATCCACTCCAAAAGATATGGGATGAGCTCGAGAGCTTGCGAGCATAAAAACGGCTAGGACTAATAATAACAATTGTATTATTGCTCAAATTATTCGTTCCGGATGATCTTCCATGCTTCCATAAATTAATTGTACGCAAACTTATAATTATTATAAGCACCCAAGGTCACATGGGGAGACGTTTATTTATAGAAAAGACTGGTGCATGCTGAAGAAGCGCATGTGATGTGACGGAACAGGTGAAGGATGATGGTTACTGCGGGGCACGACAGGTACCTTTTCGCCGCTGAACATCTTGCCAATCTTCTCCTTGAGCTTTGCAGCCTACGAGGAATTCGGAGCATAATATCTCGGTCAGGTTACCACGAACGGGCATATACAGTTACAAGGGGACTGATTATGAATTTTCATCGAACAAGCTTTTTGTGCGTCACCTCTGCCAGTTTGAAGAGCTTGTCGACCGTCTCGGTGGTGGCCTGCTGCCTCGAGTAATCCAGGAAGACCCCCTCGAACTCCCTGCCAATCACAGGACGGCCTCAGGTAAAGAGCAGGCGAGAAACGAAAAAATTCATGGGGGGCACGGGCGGGAGGGTCCTCACGCTGTCATTGCCTTGCAGCGGTCGGCGTCGGCCATGAGATCGCGCAGGTGGGTCTTGTGGATCGCGCCGACGTGCGCCTGCCCGTTCACGGAATCGGGGTCAGAGACCGCCTGCCTAGCGATCGAATCCAAAGACGAAGAGGGGGTGGGGAATCCGCGGGCGGAGGGCGCGGGTTACCTGGAGGGCCTTCCACTGGTCGGTGTCGGAGATGAGCGCCGGCGACGCCATGGATGCGGCGGCACAGGGGGTCGGGGCCTGGCGGAATTGAGGTGGAGGATAAGCTGATTATTTTTTTTAAATTTAGCATAGAATAAATAGGAGCGGGTGGATTGGAGGAGGAGGAGAAAGAGAGGAGGAGCGATTCCGGATCGGGTAAAGTGGTTACCCCGCTTGGATGCGGACCGGGTGATGGGAGCCTCGCCGCGCCGGCTGCCGGAGAACGGGGAGCAGATCGGTGGGCGGTGGAGGAAGGGGGGGAGGGGAGGTGGAGACAGACAGGAGCTCCTGGTGGCCGTGGCCGTGGTGGTATATGTATCGTATCGGTCGGCGCTCGGACCGCCCGGTGGGTCTGTGTTCGTGCCGTGTTTGTGGGCCCTGGCTGCCAGAAAATGTCTGGTCGACGTCGCCCAAAAAAAGGAGAAATACCCGGATCTGTTTATCTTTTCGTACACGTCATGCGACCGGACGATTTAAAAACCCGTGGGTGGGCTGCTCCTTTTTTCTGTGGGCCGTTGCTTGGAAGTGCGGCCATGGAGATGGAGGCTGCTAGTAGTATTTTTTTTCTTGGGACAAAAGAAGGTGGGCCGGGGGCTGCTGCCACACGGCGACCGGTGCGGCTGCGCACCGTCGGAGTACCTGCTCTTTCTGGTGCGGAACACGTGGCGTCCCGCACGGCCACCTAGACCACTCCCGCACGGCTTGCGAATTTTTTTAAATAATATATTTTATTTAATTAATTTGAGTTCTATTATATTTTTTTTGAAAATTACAGATCTAACACTTTGTCGGCTTGGGGCAAGCCGAAAAAAGAAAAGCCAGCCCTGGCCGACAGCAAGTGGCACAAGTCAGTCGGCTTGGTCCCACCCTCGGCTTGCTCCAGGCCGATTAGAGCAACCGGTCTGGCCCTGCAATCGGTCAGACCCAGACCGACAGCCTAATCGTCCTGCCTCTAACAAATCCTGCATGATCAATGCAAACCTAATTTTTTTCGGCCTTTTTTCCCGCCACTACTTCACGCCCTTTTTTCCCGTCTATTCGGTTCGATGTCTCTATAAATCCGGGCAATGAGATGTATCTTTTAACCCATTTCATCTCTTTCTCCCCTTACTCTCTCATTTTCCTCCTCTCCTCTTGCTCTCGCATTTCCCTCCACTCCTCTCTATTATGACCGACGCGTTTCCCTGGCCGACAGATATGTCCATTGGGCTTCTCCAAATAGCCAGAAGTGTTATGATAGGCGATGAACCAGCCCACTGGGAGACGTTGGTAAGGAACTATGATGCTCTCGTTATGCTTGGTAAGGAACTTCTTCGGAGAGGGTGGAAACTGAAGACCCCAAATCGGGTACGAGCAGATCTTATCAGGATCCAGGCAAGGTGGGACAAGCTCAACTTCAAGAGTGAAGCTCGCATGATGGAGCGGGCTGATGCACATTGGTCCTAGATAGAAGAGAGCGAAGATGAGGATGATATCTTCATGTCGCCACCCGTTGGAAGCAAGGCGAGAGCTGAGTGGGACAAGAGGCAGGAGAAGAAGAAAGCGCAGGCCAAGAAGAGTCAAGCTGACATGACGGAGCAGGTTGTGGCACCTAGGGCCTGGATAGAAGAGAGCGAAGATGAGGATGATATCTTCATGCGCCACCCGTTGGAAGCAAGGCGAGAGCTGAGTGGGACAAGAGGCAGGAGAAGAAGAAAGCGCAGGCCAAGAAGAGCAAGTGTGAGGGATCATCAAAGGAAAAGGGCGAGGCATCATCGAAGGGAAAGGGAAAGGCATCATGCTAGGGATAGATAAGACTCTTATTTATGTACCGCAATTTATGCTGAACTGTGTTGCAAGCTATGTTGAGTAGTTTGTCGAATAAAAATCGTGAAATAATAGAATAGTGTCTCATATATATGTAGATATATGTCTCATACATAAGTAGATGTCTCATGCATAGATAGACATGTCTCATACATAGATAAATATATGTCTCATACATAGATAAATATATGTATCATATACCGATAGATAGATACGTCTGCCGTCTCAGCGACGTCGTCTGCCGCGACGCTCGGATGGTGGGTTAGGAGGGGTCGTCCAACCGAACCAGTGGGGCGACCGAACCTGTCGGGGAGGAATCACCGACCCGTAACCATCGTACTGAGTCTCCTGTGTGGGGTCCGGGGGGAGTCTGAAAAATGTTCAGCCAACTGCTCTGCGTCATAAAATCCTGAGTGCAATGATCAGCGTCCTGATCAGTCCAGGCGGATCCGGACATAGACGACTAATAGCCATGTATAGACCCCTGCATTCCGAATGCTCCTGCACATGAAAACGAAGTATGTAAGAACTTGACATGAACTGAGCCTCGACGCTTATCTTGTAAGACACATATCATGTGGTTGTGGGCGAAACCCGTAGTTTGGCATGGGAGGGTGACTCCAAGGCTTCTATTGCTGGTGCTGCCACGACGAACCTCCATCGTGCAAAGGTAGCTGCTGCTGCTGCCAACAGTCGAAAGAATACTGCTGATGCCACGTCGAACCTCCAGCCTGGTCTGGGGGAGGAGGTCTCGGAGTCGTCTGTGGTGTAAGCCGTGGACGGGGAGACTTTCGTAGGGGCGAGGGTGGCTGCTGCTACTGGTGGTGCGTCGAGTGCCTCGGAGGACGCTGTGGTGCCGGGTGGTGAGCAATGTCCGAAGGGCGGGTGCACGTGATAACCCCGTATATACGCCGTATCTTCTCCTCCAGGCGACTCAGCCAGGTCTCCTGGACCTGCCGGTGAATAAGTAGGGGTCCGGACGAAAGAGAGCGTTTGTACTCAGCACTCTCCGTCTCAAGATCGACTAACATTTGTGCCTGCAAGTGACACCACAAGGTTCGCGATATATATTGAAAATTATGTAATAAATATGTGCATTAGATGAAGAACATACCGTGTGCTGTCTGCTGCCCACAGTAGACTGGCTCGGATAACTATCCCAAGTAGCCGCGCCCGGCATCTCCTCTGGGTGAGATTGCTGCGCGATGCATAGTCGTGTGGCCCTCATGTAGCTATACAAATACCTGTTGAACTCTTTCATGTCAAACTCGGCGTTCGAGTCCCAGACTCGGACTGTAGCGGTGTCCCAATCTTGAACATATACCCCAACCCTGTGTAGCCAACCCGTGACGGTCTTGCTACTTTCCTTCCTCGACAACCTAACATTTAATATGGTTAGTGTCATGTCAATAAATCATGTTAAGATGGAAGTAATGTGTAAAGGAAACATACGTGTGTACGACTGAAGGTATGGCGCTCTCCGTAGGATGAGGATCAGCCAATTGGCGAAGAACAAACTGTCTCATTACTCTATGTAGGCTCATCTCCTATGCCTGCATGTTGAAGATGATCTTCGATTTTGTGAGCCAATACAGCTCATCCCTGGCGCATAGAATAGAAATTTGTATGTTCTCCCCATCCCTCTAGAATCTAGCAGCGACAGCTTCATTCGTGTAGGGCTCCCACATCACCGAACTTCATGACGATCGTCAAAGCTCGGACAGTGCGGGGTAGCAACCCCTCACCTGACTGTGAGAAAAGCGTCTCTGTGAATAATAATTTGTTAGCTCTATGCATAGTTTATGTCAACTAAATAATGAATGTAACAAGTAACTTTGCACATACCTGGCGGTGTGTCCAAACTGAACCGAAAGTAGGCAAGTCGATGAGGTCTGAATCGAACAATCAAGTCAGAGGGTCGCCCAAAGTAGCTGTAGGGTAAGGCGTCTCAACCATAACGTCCGGTCGGCCGATAGGAAACCGCTCCCAGGACCAAAGCTGCAACAGTAGTGGGCATCCAAGCAGGCCTGACTTCGGCGCCCTCCGTTGGCAACCGCTGCACATACCTCGGTACGTGGCTGCTAAGACCGTAGAACCCCAACACCTCTGTATAATCATGGCAGCGCTAGTTGCATTGGCGATCTCCAATGCGATAGGGATGTAGCGAGCGGTGATAGTGGTGACATGGTTCTCGGTGAACATCACCTTCCCGAGAAGCCAAAGTATGTATGCCTCTAAGGACCGAGTGATTTGTGCCTCTGTCAACTGAGTCTCTGGATAGCCTAGGTGTTGAATCTGCATTAATCAAATATGGTTCGATAAGTAAAACATATGACGGTAATGTGTAATGTCTTACGGATTAAAGAGAAGTTAGCAAACACACCTGACATCCTAGTAACCAGTCGAACTTGGGCCCGTGTTCTTCATACTCCAATGGACTAGTAATACCCTGAAATCGTTGTGCCATATCCTGTTGCCAACCCGCCGGTGCCTGCAGAGGTCCAATAGGCTGTCCAGCCAAAGGAAATCCCAACAGGCATGACACGTCCTGAAGAGTATGAGCCATCTCTCCCCAGCGAAAGTGAAAAGTGTGGGTCTCGGGCCTCCAGCGGTCGACCAAGCATGTGAGCAACGAGTGGTAATATAGTAGGCGTGTAGAGTCTGTAGTGGCCTCAACCAAGCAACAAAAGGTAGAAGCCCACCCCACTTCAACCTGCATAACCAAAAAACGTGATCAATCATTTACCTCGAATCAAAAATACTCATATAATTCATGATTAAATCGTACCTAGGAACCCAAGCGGGGTGTATCCTCCAGTTAACATTCGGTGTGCGAGTGACCAAAGACTCAAGGGAGTTGGGATCATCCTCCAAAATTCTAGCCCGATCCTTCTTTTCAATGTCTGGATCGAGCAACCTGTATCTTCTCGCCATTTCTGAACAATTTAAAAATTAACATAAGCATTTGCATATTACAACTTAAAACATCGTTCGCCACATATTACAACTAAAAACATAATTCGCCACATATTACAACTAAAAACATAGTTCGCCATATATTACAACTTAAAACATAGTTTGCCACATATTACAACTTAAAACATAGTTCTAGTTTCACCCGCGTCCTCTACCTCTTCGACCTCGCGCAACCCGTCCTCGCGTAGGTGCGACGCCAGTACCGAAAGTGGGACAATGAGTATCCCTGTGACCAAATACATTGCATATAAAACATTGCCGAGTTGGGCCGCCAGCTTCTGATTCGTCCATATCATTCCGGATGCGCCTACACTGGCGTCTGCCTCTGCTTGTTCGCATTAGAGCAGGGTTTACATGCCTATCTTCGCAGCCATTTAACCACTTAAACCAGTCTCTGTCAGTATCTACATGCCTTAAAGTCCAGATATTTTTTCTTGACTTTGTCCATAATGCTTGCACGCTGACGGTGTACGTCTCGATGTTATAGCCTAAATATCCTGTCAACCATTCCTTCAACTGACTAACACTCCAGGTTTGAGGGGCAGTCAAATCTAACTGTGTACACATGAACTCTCTCAGATCTGCTCCAAAAGTCATTTGTTCGGACATTCCCAGGACCGTAATAAAACACGAACTTTACTAAATTGGTCATCTCTGCTGACATAAAATAAACAACCTAATCAATTAATTATCAACAACGCGTATAACTTTGGGCAATGCTTGCAAATATTTTAAAAAATATGATATTATTGCTACCGGTAAAATATTGTTACTAATCCACCGGCCAAATATTTGTGCCTAACCCACGTACGTAACCATATACAATAACCGTGATTATCGAGGGATTAGAGTTTACCCTTAAAGCGAGAGAATCCACTCGGTCCACCACCACAGCTCCACCACAGACAGCCGCAGCTCCTCCACTATAGCTCCACCACCATTGTCATTGCTCCACCACAGCTCCATCACCGTTCCTCCAACAAACCAACGCCAAATCAAGCCATGAGCTAACCCATCCGTAGATCGGGCTTCCACTACCTCTCTACTGATTTTGGATTGAAGTTTTTATGGTCAAATCGAGCCAAATCGGGCAAAAATGGTGGTTTTAGAAATAGGAACGACGAACAGGAGAGAGAGGAGTGATGCGCGGTCGCGTGGAGAAGAAAGGGGCGTCTGGCGGCGCGGCGTCGCGTGGCCCTTATCCTGGCCCCAGTCGGCGTGGGCCTAGCCGATTAAGCGATGCTGGGCTCGGCCGATGAACTGTCGATCTGGCCTGGCGATGAACTGTCGGCCCTGGGTGGGTCCCGCGGCCCCACTGGCCGACCTGCTATCGTCTAGCTGCTCGACGAGCCCTAGGCTGTCGGCCAGGGCCTGGCCGATTAGACAGCCATAGCTCCTCCACTATAGCTCCTCCACTATAGCTCCACCACCATTGTCATTGCTCCACCACAGCTCCATCACCGTTCCTCCAACAAACCAACGCCAAATCAAGCCATGAGCTAACCCATCCGTAGATCGGGCTTCCACTACCTCTCTACTGATTTTGGATTGAAGTTTTTATGGTCAAATCGAGCCAAATCGGGCAAAAATGGTGGTTTTAGAAATAGGAACGACGAACAGGAGAGAGAGAGGAGCGCTGCGCGGTCGCGTGGAGAAGAAAGGGGCGTCTGGCGTCGCGTGGCCCTTATCCTGGCCCCAGTCGGCGTGGGCCTAGCCGATTGGGCAATCGGTCTGGCCGAACACTGTCGGCTGGGTGGGTCCCATGACCCCACCGGCCGACCTTTGTCGTCAATCCGTTGCTCGACGAGTCCCTCTGTTGTCGGCCGTCTGGCCGATTGTCCCAGTCGGCTTCCCCAAGGACGACAAAGTGCTAGATATGTAATTTTCAAAAAACATATAATAGAACTCAAATTAATTAAATAATGTGTATTATTTTAAAAAAATCGCGCACGGCTTCTAGAAAACGGTTTGATTTCTACAGTATAAATAAATAAATTAATCATGTGAATTTCGATGAAATTTTTAGCAAAATCTAGTACCAAACTCTACGATAAGAAATAAATAACAAATCAATCTTATTAGTTCCCTCAAAAATTCAATCTATTAGACATATCCTTAAATTATTTGAATTTTATAAAGAATATACACGTCTTGCGAAGCTCGAGATAACAAGACGAGATTAGGGTACTTAGAAGTTTATTAAAAAAATCTTCTAAATAAAACAATATAATTGATCGCAAATGTAACATAGCAAATATAGCAGTGGACGAATCGACAAAAAACAAAGTAAAAAATAAAACAACATAGATATACTCCTTAAAAAAAATAAACACAACACCAAACATGTATAAGAAAAGAACAACATTAAAAACTATAAATGGAGGCATGGATTTATTTCCAGGTTCAACACCAGAGCATGCAAGAGTGGAGATGGGACGTGTTGGAAACCATACAGTCGGACGATGTCATCACTATGGTTTCCGCTTAGACGGTGATGTAAGTAACCCTTGATCCCGGTGGATGATAATGACCAACATTAGTAGTTGAAATCGAGGACCTCACATGGTATACGCCTCGAGCTTGACAAGCTAAAGCATTGTGTGCAATCGGCTCTGGATGGGCATAGAGAAGTATCATAAGAACAAATCAATTAATTACAGACAATTTGTAATTGCTAGCCTTTTGCAAAGCTATAGAACATCTCATCCCTAGCGTGTGGCTAGATTTGGCAGCCCTATGATCGTGGTACAAGTCCATGGTTGGATATGTCACTGGGTTGAGGGTTTTTTTAGCATGATAAAACATATTGTAATTGCTAATAACTGCATGAAAGTAAAGGATCGTCATGGTTGTAGGGGGAAGGGGCAGAATTTATGACGCTTACTATCTACTACCTAAAAGGCTAGAAAAAGGACGCGTTCTTAGACGGTCGTGCCATGTCGCTGCTGCTGCCTGCACATGGAGGACGCGGAGTGCCTCACGCTGTCCCGGACTTCTTCCGTGCGACATGTGGTGGATGCAGACAGGGTCGCGGGTCTTTTTTTTCTTTTTATAGATTTGAACACGAAAACTGTGATATCTTTTAAACGGAGAGTCCAAATTGATATCCATTTCCATAGCCTTGCTAGTCACGTCTAGATTTATTGTTGATGTTTTGATGAACTTTTTCCTCGTACTGTCTTTGATGCGTAGGTTGCACTGCCTTTTGGTCTAGTGTCTGGTGCCTTCGGTTGCAATGCACGGCACGGTGTCCTGACAGTGCACTGCCTTGTTGTACTGTGTTGCATTGCCTAAGGTCGCAGTGCACTTCACGGTGTCCTGGTAGTACACCGTCAATACACTGCCTTGTTGTACTGCGCCGCACTGACTAAGGTCGCAGTGCACTGCGTGATGTTCTGGCAGTGCACCGCTGACGCACTGCCTTATTGTTCTGTGTTGCACTGCCTTAGTTCGCAGTGCATTGCGCGGTGTCCTGGCAGTGTACTGCATTGCACTGTCTTCGGTCGCAATGCACTGCACAATGTCCATGCAGTGCATAGCGCACTGTCCAGACAGTGCATTGTCCATGCATCCGTTGTACTATGTTGCACCGTCTAAGTCGCAGTGCACTATGCGGTGTTAAGGTAGTGCATGGTCCATGCACTGCCTTGTTGTACTGCGTTGTCATCATGAGCAGCTGTCGTGCAGTCGAAAATACGCACAAGTAAATTTCCACATACCACGTGCTAGGCTGCCGAGCAGCCGAAAACGCGTGCGCTACGGCCGAAACACGCGCTTTCTAGATAGCGTGCTCCTGCTAGTCGTGCTCATCTACTATCTCTATACTGAAAAATATCTTATATTATGGAAAATATTTACTACTTAAAAGTACGATTAATTAGATTTATGCCATTGCAATTTTCACCTATTTTAGAAATGCCATTACAAAAACAACACTTGAAAATATGCCACTCCAATTTTCTCATACCAACTTATGCCATTTTCTCCGCTTTAAAGAATAGAAGTTCAAAAATATATGTATTCTAGAGTATATTACAATATTTACCATATTATGAACAACTTTAAGTAACACTTTTTGGTCTTCCGAAAGTCTAAATATTAAAAGGAACAATTTAGCAAAAATTGCACTTCTTACAAAAAATAACAAAATTTCACAAAATCCAAAACACTAATTCGAGTCTACTGGTCAAATATGAGCCCATGGCTCGTTAGCCCTACCTAGTCATGCCATGAGGTTGAACTCTAGCCTCTATCATCCAATTGGCCCCAATCTTTTGCGTGAAGAATATTTTTGACATAAACCAGCTATATCTACCAATCGGTATTTTGTTTCTTGACGAGAGAGGTGGAGATATAGAACACATAAACAGAGAGGTTGCAGTTCGATGTCGAAGGAAGATTAGAGGGGACCGCTGTCGGAATCACCTTTGTCTACCCTCTTCCTCTTTCACTAACACATCCACGTCGCTCTCCATCATGAAGGGGAGTAGTACACCCCATAGACTATGGGTTTGTGGTGGTAACTTGGTCGATCTTCTCAATGTACGCAATTTTATTAGTTCGTATGAGTTGCCCAAGATGATTAAAACTTTGATGCGATTTCTATGGTGGATATTGTGGTATGAAAGATGTTACACAATTACTATTCTGTTGGAAGGTTTATAAATACATGTATGCTCTAGAAACATTAATATGATATGTAATGCAAAAAAATGGTTAGATTATAATCATCAAGTTCGATATGTCTTATTTGCTCACGTCACAAGGTGCTTGACAACACCGAGGGTAGGTAGATCAGACATATGCAGGATGCGCATGATAAATGAATTGTTGTATTAGTTAGTATATGCATGATTTTAAATAAAAGGGGGCAGTACAGTGTGAGTTAGGTGTGTGCGGTATTAGAGGGTGCAATAGAGTGACAAAAACAGCACCGCTACGTACGTGAGAGATAACACCGCATCCTTTTGGTATACACGCATCTATGTGTAAAAATTAGAACATATACTTGTGGTCAAGTGACATACATGACATGCTAAGTGACAGTAGCGTACATTTGTGTAGTGACCCAGCACAACACTACATGTTGTAGTGCACAAGTCGGTGGCATAACACTAACGCAACACCGTTTCACGAATATTATACCCAATAGAGTAGTACAACAGAAACATCAAAGGTTCAAGGTATGACTAGATTATTCATATTCAGATCCATATATAGAAGATCCGCGGAACCTCCGTGGCACAATGAGGTTTGCCAACTAAGTTTTTGTTAATCAGAAATTCAGAAAGAGCAACTGGCAGACTAGTCTAGTACTAGATCTACCTCTCTAACTATCTCTATAATTAATGTATGTCTATTGATCTATAAGTAATGTTCTAATGGTATGGTTTCTAACACTAGGAATTTAATACCATCTATGTTTAACTTGATCTTCACCATCATTATTTGTAGTATCTGACTCTTTTGACTATTTTGCTCCTATTATTTAATTCTAGCTCCTCGTAGTGGTCCTTCTTTGTCGCCCTCTTGGGTTGGGGTAACGTTTACAACTTACCAGAGTCTAGCAAGGAATAAGAAGATAATTTGAGTACATCATACTCATCAAGTTCTAAATATGCGGTTGTTTGGCATCCCTCTTGTTGATCTCCTTGATCTTTTCCTTGAGAGTCATGTATGTTCCTATTGGTAGCAAAGACATCATCATCAAATAAAACTTAAATACGGTGTATCAATTAACCATCTATGACAACATGAAAACCATTTAGGCCATAGTACTGAACACTTGAGCATTGCAATAACCATCTATGACAACATGAAAACCATTTAGGTCATAGTACAAAGATTGAAATTTAGTCAGGCTCAAGAAAACATTGCAAGAAAATCCCACCAATTGTATAATGCATAGTTATTAACTTACATAACCGACCCAAATACAATGCCAATTCTAGGAGACATAAGTCTTTTGTTTCTGAATAGGGGAAACATAAGTCAAATGAGTGAAAAAATACCACGGACTCATAGTTTTATAGTGGAAAATATGGCACCCGTCCTTGATTGGAAGGTTCTCTAAGTGATTTGTGTACATAATAGTTATCAAATGGGGATTTTATCTTATGAATAGGGGAGGCATAAGTCAAATGAGCGAAAAATACTACAGTCTCATAGTTTCGGAGTGGAAAATACTACACCCGTCCTTGATTGGGAAGGCTATCTGATTTAGTTGTCTACATAATAGTTATCAAATGGGGATTTTATTTATACAAGTACAACCCTCGCTTTGTGCAACCTGCTTTGATTTCAATCAAATACTTGCCAACATAGATAAAAGAATCAGCATAGCTGAACATTAGAAGTATTAGCTCAGTACATCAAGCATGTAAAATATATAGGCATGCAAAATAATATGGATAAGAATAAGTGTATTGAGATGAGAAAAAAGGTGTTTATGATAAGAATAAGCCAAGATGTTTATGCCATTGGATATTGGATGATACAATTTTCACCATTTACCATACATATGTCTGCAAAGCATGTGTCTAAATTCAATTGAACATTTTCCTGAGAAGTGAAATAAGTTCAGGAACGAAGGGCTTAGAGATTGTTGGTATCCATCATCAACCTTCAGACCTATTCATGCACTTTTATGTTTGGTATGATGTTTCAGTGTTTTGTTTTTTCTCAAAATTTCTTAGTTTGCTACAAAGTTCATCAGTTCACCATTATTTTGTTAATTGAATGATTGTAAAGTGTACTACTTTAACATTTTCCATGCACACCTATTTGGCATTCTCATGTTTCTACCGGAATCACATATCTGATACATAAAAAGAAGCTCCATAATTTTCTCTTATTTTTTCCCCATCTTGATATTCATGTTGCATGTATGTAACTCTTGCCAATTTCATTTTAGTTCAACTGAAATTTTTAAGGGATAGGTTGGCATGTAGTAACTGAAATTTCTATCCGATGATGTTTTTCGGTTTAATGCATCATTTTATTTGCATTTCAGCTGATAATGTCTTCCTACAAGTCTGTCACAAGAACTGGATGTGAGTCGTTAAGTTACATTAAGGTATGATGTCCTGGACGAGTCATGCCATTAGTTGGTCTAGGTAAATCAGACAAAAATCTTCCTTCAATTTGAAAACAAGTAACTATAAGTAATAGTTTCCAACTCCTAAAGACAGTAGGATCCCCTTAGACATGCTTTATGCTTATTGTCATTTGCACCGAAATTGTTTATGAACGCTGGATGTAAAATTAGAAAAGAACTTTCTAGACATGACCTTTTTGTGCACTAAAATAAAAAAAGTCTATTCACTAAATCATGGAAATGCATGATTTTGAAGCAAAATAATTATGTGTATTCTAAACATGTAACACACAACTATTGATAATTGTTTACAAATAAGTTGAGCTATCTATAAATGTGGACTAATAAAAAACATTTAACATGACCTTAAATCTTAATGGAACCGTAGTGTTATTTTACCAATAGATCGTCTGAGGGAGAATTGTCCATAAGTACTCCAAAATGTGAATTAGTATTCAAAGTTATATAGAATGAGTCAACCAATTGTAACCGAGCTTAGCAATTGGGTATCTTGAGGAAGGTATTGTTTCGAATCTCTGAATTTCAAAAGATGGATAAAAGTAATTTTTGATAGTGATGACACGTATACTGACAACCTTGATATTTATAGATGGAGTCACCCTTCACATATGGCATAACCATTTTTTCTTACTCATTCGTTTACTTCAAAATTTATGTGTTATACCTGACCTTTTTTTGTGGACACCGTAGACGGTGGATAGTGCATTAAACCGTATTTGTGTATCACACAAAATATTTGTTTTTGAGAAAGCTAAGTGTGCATTGAAACTTCTGATACATTGACACTTTTCTCCATCTCTGAATTGCAAAGTGAGTTGTTGCGATTGGTTCCAGCTAACAATGAAGGAAGTACAGAGTGGACGGGAGATATACTTTGCTGGACACACCTTCAGGGAGAATATAGATCAACTTACCTTACTCTGCGATCAGTTTCTTTGTTGAGCGATCTGTTTTTTCTGGACCAATTATCAGGTTGGGGCTCATATCTTGCTCTGTGGGATGAGTTTTGTCGATGTTGTAAATTTTTAAGTGCACACAGATATCTGATTAGGCTAAACCTAGACCTTAGATTATTTAAGTGGACCTGATCCTATGGTTGCAGTCCGTCCGTATGTGGTCTACGAGGTAAGTTAAGCGAAATTCTTGTTACGTTGAGTAGTAGATACTATCACTATTTTTTTAAACGGAGGCAAAAGCTTTGCCTCATCTCATTCAATTAAGAAGAGGTTGTGAGACCCTGGCAGATGGCTTAATATGATTGATAGGAAACTCATACCAACATTGCAACTTTTTTTTCTGAAAGCTCATTTAAAATGAACTCTAAGGTTAAGCATGCTTGGTCTAGAGCAATTTTAGGATGGGTGACTGACCAGAAAGTGGATACCGGGTGCGCACGAGTGAGGATAAAGTGCGCAGAAAAGACTAGTGTTGGTCTGTGGGATTAGTCTAGAGATTCTATTGAGCTGCCAGAAGTGATAGCCGTCGGTCCGGAGTGACCGGAGGTGTTACAAAGTGGTATCAGAGCCCACCCTCACGGTTACATGGCGTGTGCGGGTCAGTGGCGGACATGTGTAGCATGGCGCGTGTGGCCTGAAGAGGACACGACATGGCAATGTGCCGGCACTGGACGCACAGACGTGTACCAAGAGGGGACGTTCCTGGCTTGTGGTTGATCGACGAGGACGTCGATCTTCTAAGGGTGGGTGTATGTGAGACCCTGGCGCATGGCTCAATAAGATTGGTAGGAAACCCATACCAACAAGTTGCAACTTCTTTTTCGGAAGCTCATTCAAAATGAACTCTAAGGTTAAGCGTGCTTGGCCTAGAGCAATTCTAGGATGGGTGACCGACCGAGAAGTGGGTACCGGGTGCGCACGAGTGAGGGCAAAGTATGGAGAAAAGACTAGTGTTGGTCTGTGGTGTTAGTCTAGAAATCCTATTAAGCAGCCAGAAGTGATAGCCGTCGGTCCGAAGTGACCGGAGGTGTTACAGAGGTTATAACAAAGTTCGGTTACAAACGAACAACAAAAAGTGCCCGCAAAAACAAAAGCCTACTCTCCCGACAGATAGATCCCAAATGTTTTACCCTGGCCAAAACTCAAAGCCTCACCCCCTCCTTGATTTTTTTGAAGTATCAAAGTTAGCAAGGTAGATATCTTGCGGAAGACCCTCACATTCCGTTTGTTCCTAACCTCCCACAAGACTAGCATGCAGAGGGACACCATCGATTTCCTCTTAGTGCCATTTGTGAATAAGGCTAAATTCCAGCGTCCTCAACTGAGTCACATACGACCCAACTTGTAGCGTCGATGTGGTGGAGCCAAGCCAAAGAACCACGGAGTTCCAAATCTGGATGGTGTAGCGGCATTTGAAAATAAGATGTGCTGCGGATTCGTCCTCCCTCGTACAAAGTTGGCAAAGGCCACAATTTGACCATCCTCGCCTTTGAAGGCGCTCGGCCGTCCAAACCCGGTTTTGAAGGATTAGCCGCATGAAAAGCTTGCACTTGGGAGGAGCCCAATTTTTCCAAACCAACTCCGGCATCTAAGAGCGGACAATGCCTTCAAATCATGCTTTGTAAGCAGAGTTTGCCGTATAGATCCCGAGCTAGTAAATTTCCAACAAATGTCATCGGTCACCCTTCTGAAGATGCACCTCTCTAGCCATAGTCCAAAGTTCCACAAACTCGGATATGTGTTGAGTAGTGAGACCTTTCGATTGTATTTATGTTGTTCCAATAATCATCAGCGAAGCCCTTTTTGACAGTAAACTTTTTGCGAGTGGATAGCTCAAAGATAGAGGGTGCAATATCCTTTGGTTTTCTCCCACGAGCTAGGGATGTGGATGTAAATGGCATCTAAATGGCGGCCGCAAGTCCCGGTTATTCAACCTGTTAGTTCATTTCTTCGAAAAACACAATTTTTATTAAACTAGAGTATTGATAAATGGTATTATGCGGGATTAAATGGTGCTTCGCTTACATCCCTACACGGAGCCTCGTGCTAAAGGCTCGCAATGGTCCCATCCCCGATGGTACATACAATGTTTTGGTAGGCTAAATCAAGGAAGTAGTCGATATTAATTTGAAACATTATATTTTGCTCACACATTAATTATTTCAAAGATTATTGTGAGCAAAAAAAACTATCAGGGAAATAATATGTTAGGAGAACGAATAAATAATTAATTTAATAATGTAATAATACAGTAATAATCATCGAAAAGAATGAAGCAAATGGACTTGTCTAGAAAAAAAAAGAAACATCAACACCTTCCGTCCTCCCACTGCAACATTCGGATCCCCTTTCCGTGCTCCCATTATCCGCTCCTCCCATCGGCCCCGCCGCCGGCGGCCAACCTCGCAACATACTCAGTACGGCCACGGCGACGCGCTGCGAAGTCTCTCTCTGTGCGGCAGAGCCGGGGACAACCGGCGCATGCGGGTCAAGAGGGGAGGACGGCGGCGACCTCCGAGCGAGCGGCAACAGCTCCGGATGGCGGACGAGGCGGCCGCAGTGAGCTCGTTGCAAGCGGCGGCGGCGCTGGCCTCCCTCCATCTCCCCCCACCAGGAGTGACAGGTGCGCGGTGCCCCAAAGTTTTTTTTTTTGTTTCATCCTCTGCTCCAGGCGACTGGAAATGTTAGTACGGATGCTGCATCTTTCTCTGGAATCCGTTGCAAACCCTGTACCGAACCAGTTAAAATTCACGCAAGAATAAATCTTTGTAAAGATCTGTGATGCTATCATATTTACAAACCTGGATTTATTTACTTTGAATGGAGGACCGTCTGTTGGGAAGCAGCAAGGATTAATTTGTTGAGTGTTGGGATGCAGCACCTGACCGCCAAGATCGGAGATATTTTGGGAGAGGTGCACGTATAAAGCGTAAGGCGAAGCGGAAATGGGGCTTCGATTCAGGCGGAGCAGGCACCGTGGACTCCAGCGGACTGCCTCCTAGGAATCTTGGTCATCGCCGGTCGACCAGGTCTGCCCTAGCCAACCCTTCTCCTGTCATACAAGTTGTGCAATAATTGGAAGTAAGATATCATCATGGGATAATTGTCAAACAAGTTGTTTCTGTATGTATATGTTTAGCTGTATCCAATGTTGCAGTTGATAATATAATATGTTGAAGCAGCAGGGTATGTAAAGGTTCTCATTTTTCGTTGCATAGTTTTTTTCCACTGATTGTTCATGCAGCATTTGAATGCCATGTTGCAGTTAGTTCTTGTGTGTATGTTGTTTCCTCTGTTTTTGTTCTTGCTGTATTGCTCTATGTAACAGTTTTTCTGTGGCGTTTATACTTATGTTTGCTTGTTTCTTTTGATTACAGGGGAGGAGTTGGATCCATGAATGAAATATTACATGGTGAAGTGTGCATCAGGAGCCGTTTCAGTGCACGGAGGATTCGGGAGATCATGCGGGGTCTTACACCTCGGCAGCAGGGATATGTTGCAAAGTATGGATTTGAGCATCTCAGTCGTATTGGGGAATTCAATGTCCACGAGCCACTGACTGAGTGGATCATGGGGAAAATTAACCCTCCATTCTCTGAGTTCAGAATTGACGCAGACAGGACAATAGTTTTCACCAAGTCCCTTGTTCAGAAAGTTTTGGGTGTACCATCAGGGCGAAGACCCATTGTGCTGCATGGGCAGAAGACTGAAAAAATCAATGAACTACGAGCTCTGTACTTAAATGACGGGCTAAGGGCAACCATCCCCCAGGCTGTTAGCTTGCTTAAGAACATCGAGGATGAAGACGAAGAGTCCTTCATGAGGACATTCCTTCTTATTGCACTTGCAACAGTGCTCACCCCCACCACTGGAAATACAATAGACCTTGACTACCTGTTTCCCCTTGAAGATATGTCAAAGATTCATGACCTCGATTGGGCTGGCCATATCACGGAGCATCTTATGGACGAGGTACAGAAATTCCAGTACAAGGCTAGGGAGGAAAAGATGACGAACTTCTGGGTTGGCGGCTGCTTGCCTTTGCTCATGGTATGACCACTCAATCTCTCCTCCTTCCCTCCCTCCTGCTGTATATAGTGCACAGCTGACATGTCTTTGATTTTGCTGCTGGCATTTCTTGTCTGATGTTGCTGTTATTGTAATAGTGATGCTGTAATTTTAACTTATACTTCATGTTGTAATAGTTATTGTACTGTGAATGCTGCAGTCAGATTCAGCTCATACTGCCATCTATATACATACCTTCTTCTGTTTGTTACTGTGATGCTGCAGTTAGTGCAATTTCTTGTTAAAATAGATAGTTTCTAGATTTATTCATGATCCTTTTCAATGCCAGATTTTCTTTTGCCAAAAGTGTTTATAACTTTATATGTAGTATGATCCTTGTTTCAATCTCTGGTTTTGTAGATTGCGTACATGGATCACTTGGATCTCCCCAGAGGGCGAATTGTAGACCGTGTAATTAACTACTCGGTGCCCAGGATCTGCCATGTTTCTAAGCATGATTTTCAGTTTGCTGCGATTGCTGACTTGCATCGTCAACATTACAAGTTTGCCACATTTGGGATACTTCCTGTATGTTATTTCTCTACCTTTTTTCAATCTGCACTTTGTCTTTGCAGCATAAACAATTAAAACTGTGCTATTTTTTTTCCATTCTAACTTTTGTCTGGGTATGTATACAGTTCCGTGATAGAACACCATACACTGATAATCCAATAGCTGAGACAGATGTAGCGGAAGATGATCTTCATGTTCTCTCAAATTCGAAGAATCAAGTCTTATCAGGGAAATGGGAGATTATAGAAGTACATGAGGAAAGAATAGATAAATTTGCGCAGGAAATGCAACCTGAAATCCTTGGGTTTGCAGAGCCGAGCATCGATCATTCTTCCTTTGGAAGAACTGCTGTTGGCTCAGATCAAGGTAATACTGAGAAACTAGTATGCATTATTTTAATACTATTTCAAGGAGTTCCATGATGATACCACACGATTATCAGGAACTACAATACTGAGAAACTGTGGAAGGGGCAGTTCCAGCAATTGTCGGAATACTACAAAGGCGGCTCTGACACCCTCTTCATCTGAGAAATCAGGTCATATTGTGAACTTACATGCACATATGCATCAAACCTTCAATTACTCATGGATTTATTTACCTGTAAACTTTTGTACAGAAGAAGACAGTGCTCGAGAATACGAATCATCTGATTCAGCTGATCATCTGACACCTCCTGAAACTGATTATGGGGTAATATTCAGGAATTGCCTATCTGGAGCACAAATGGAGAAAGTAAACACGGTTATCCAGGAAATTCAACCAAAAGCTACTGTATTTGTAGCTACCATGAGGAAGCCTGATGTTCAGCTACCTAGTCCCCTTCTGGTATATCTCTATTCTTTTATATTGAATGTGCACCTCAAGTTTTTCAATATGAACTGTTTGTTGCGGTATGCTGTAGCATTCCTGTTCTGAAACCATGCCACGAGGAAAATCCTTTCATCTTCAAGTTCCCATGAACTTTCTTAACAATGGGAAAAATGGTCTTTTTTGCTTTACAATTGAGACCATGCCTTTTCCGTTCAGCCTGATCTTTCCTTGTTTCTTTTGCAATGAAATGACATCTTGTCCACGTGTAACCAGATGATTTCGAAGGAAAGCACCTTAGCCGCAGCTGCCCACTTTCCGCATGAAAATGGGACTGTCACACTTCAGATGCCTGGCAAGAGTGAGAGTTGGCGCCCGAGATTCTTCATAGAAAAAGAAATGTGCATGCTTGCTGGCAATTGGTTAGACTTTGTGTGTGACAACCAAGTGCAGGCCGGTGACATCTGCATCTTCGTACCGGCAAAGGGCGGGGAAAGGTCCACATTCATGGTTTATATAATTCACGCAGAAGCTATCCATCCTAGGCGAGCTAAAAGGGCTCGCTCCAGCCATGATTCTCCGGTTGATAAGGAAGGAATGGCTAAAACAGATGCTTAGGAATGGCAAGAGACGGTTGCTTTCGTGCACGATAACGGTGTGTGTTCCCTGGCTGAACATGTGCCTGTTCGAACAGAATGAGCTTACAATTGGTGTCATCATTTCTACAGACAAGTTGTAGTTCGTCGGAAAACAGAACGGTATGAGAGGGCCCGCAAGCTCTTCCTGTTGGTGTGTGTGGATATTTGGCATCTTTTGTACTCCCTCCGATCTATATTACTTGTCACTAAAATGGATGTATCTAGACATGTTTTAGTGCTAGATACATCCATTTCAATGACAAGTAATATGGATCGGAGGGAGTACATTGAAATCAAGCCGTGCTTTCCCTCTGATCGACGATATCCATCAGGAGAGACTTGTTTTGGTTTGTATTTCTCTCAGGCTGAGAACTGCATGATCTTTTTTTAGTGTTTGTTGCATGTCATTATATCTTAGCCGGGAAAATATACGGTGGAAACCACACTTATAAATTTCAAATTCCTAAAATTTCTGTAGATATCACTGAGTCCACTTTTTTGCACTGACACTCAAGATCTCTGAAAACAACATGCTTCAGATGATCACAACAGAGTCAAATAGACCATAACATCTTAACTTCCGATGGAGCCAAAATAGGCAAAGTAGACCAAAACAGTTCAAGCGTGTAGTATATCTCCTTCCCGAACTGGTCGAGCCAATCGATGTCCTCGTTAGAGATGAGAAACACTAAGGCAGGTTTTTAAAAATCTGTCTGAATAAAAAACCAGCAACATGACAATCAAAGAATAAGTGTTGCTGGTCTCATCTTGATCACAAAATAGCAAATCTTGCTCTCCTTGTTTGTAAGTAGAAACTAAATGCCTTTCAAGATAAATGCCAACTCTTAATCTTTAGGAGAATTTCAGTCCCCAAACGTGTTTATGATTTTTTTTCACGAAATGGGGAGCATAGACCTGGCCTCTTCATCAATCGATGCACCCAGCCGATTTATTGCATAGTTTCAGAGTTTAAACAATTTACAATTTATAGATCACACAAGGTGTACATAAAAATCAGCCAACGAAAAAGATGAAGAAGTACAAACTATCTATGCATCATGTAGTCTTCTAGCAAGCCGCCAGCCAACCTGGAACATGTTTATGATGAAACATGACGTCGCAATTAATGCGAGTTCTGTAAATGTGTTGAACCAAAAAATTGCCACTCTATAAAGACTTAAGAAATTGTGTCATGATAATGTGATAACCAAATTGGATCCCAGGTGTTGCATGAGTAGGATTTTAATTGATAATTTTCTTTCAAATTCGTTTGCCCCTATTTTCCATTAATGAAGTCCTTAATAACATGAGCTGGTGCAAATCATGTGCCTCTGTTTCATTTTCTTGTCAAACCTACAGTTTGTACATTGTTTCATATTGTCTATCTAGTTTCTAGGTTATCATCATGGAAATGAAAGCATTTGCCACTGAAGAATTTGGATTGGGCTAATCAACATGTGTACTTGTGCATTTTAGGCCTGCAATAATCTCCATGGTTACTGATCTATAACACATTTGGTTATCCAAGCATGTCAACTTAAAATGTTGACCTCATACTGCAAAGGTGCACTTTGTAGAATATATAAGGTATTATATATTCAGTTTGTGGCAACGCTAAGGGGAGACTGACCACCCCATTGCACATGCCCTAAAAAATCAGGACGGTTAACTAATTTTGTTATAAACTAACTAACATTTGCAGAGAGAGAATTAAGAAATAGAAGGCTGCCTTCCCTTAGCTAAGGGATGTTCCCTTAAGAATAAGAGAAGACTAATCTCTCCACTGTACCTTGTGTCTTCCCTTATCAACACAACTTCTTACTATAATTAGTTATTCACATTAATTCTTAGATATGATAATAAGAGATGATTTATTGTACAACTTATTTTTATTGCCTTCTCTAGATTATGTGGAGGGCTATGAGAATATCCACCTTTTCTACCATTGTACATGGCCTTAGAGACTCAAATCCTACATGTAATTGCTTTTGGACATAACTTTTTTTTGTGAAAATTGATGACATAACTTTGAAGCTGAATGTTACAATGAGCCATGCTTAAAAATAGTTTGTCCCATGTGCACGCACCACCATGTAATGTTACCTAAATTCAAGTAGCAATTTTAGAGTTTCTCACCATTAAGTAAGCAACATTTGCATCAATATTTTTTTGGTAGGGCTCTAGTACCATAAATTATTTTGCGGTACATAAGTCATAAATTCTTCCAACAAATGAACATCTAATATATGTTTGTTGAATCCCATATTATAAGAGGAGGTGTTCTTGCTCGTCCTGTCAATTCCCATACAAATCCATATAAGACCGTAGCTAGCAAAAACACAGAGAGATAGAAGAATACAATTCAAATTCAGAATCTTGTCAATAGGAATGAGATGAATTAGGAACATATGTTCAATATGTTGAATGTATATGCTGAGAGCCAAAGTAGGGGGGCGCACATATTTCATAAGATCGACATGTACCAGGGCATGGTAGTATCATGAATATTTTGGGAAATGCTACTATTTTGACCAACGTGGCACTGGTCCGCCGCGTTTGGCAGTCAAGCAGTTGCCCTGATAAGCAAAAGAGAAGTGATATTTTGATTCGCTTACTTGCTTGCCCCCGTACGTTTAGATGCAGTACCTCTTTCAAGAATATGTGAACAAGAAATAAATAACTGAAATTTCATCTCTATTCTCTTCTGTCCCGTACTTTGCGCTTATGTTAAGAGTAAATTACAAGAAGCTACAATTTCAAGAGTCAATGTACCAAATAACTACAACTATATTATGTTTACACAAGCAACTATGTATATCCAGGTAATCACTCACAACAAACACGAACTGATTTTTTCGCTGTGAGACCGAAGCTGACGTGTTAGCTAGCAAGTCAGGCTTGGGTTCAATGTTAGTGGCCGTCGGTATTCTCGAAAAATGTTAGTTGCTGCCCGGACTACCATCGTCATGTGATTTTCAAGAATTACTTGTTTTTATACATCAATCATTGGGATTGGAGTTGTCTTCCATGTACCCAATATTTATTTTTCTATTTACACTGGTCTTGTGCAATATTTACTTTATATATATAATGTGGTTTTGTGCAATATTTGGTTTTTATTTATAATTTCATATTTTATCTTGCATTTTTATTCAAATTAAAGGCATGGAGATTCTTCGGCTGATACTGCTTAAATATAACCTCCTACTACAAGCACCATCAAACGAAAACACACGGAGAAAGGAGTCATCCTCTCCAGTCATGTTCAACACGACAGTTTCATCTACTATAGGAACTAATATCCGTTCTATACAAATTTCTATGGAGTAGCTAGATGATCATACACTATGAGTAAAATTGGTATGCTAGTGATAAAAGATTGAGCAAGTAGGAGTGCAAAATGAAGCACAACAGATCGATGACCTTTTCACGCATCTTTTTCTTTTATTTTTCAAAAGGATAGAGACATAGAAGATCCCAATAGCATATTCTTTAAATAATTAGATGCTTGTGGGACCTTAATTAAAGTCGGGGTGGTTTTATGGTACTCCCTCTGACCCATATTAGTTGACTTGGTTTTGTCTAGATTTGGATGAATCTAGACACTATTTAGTATATAGGTTCAACCAAATTTTGAAAAATCCAAGTCAACTAATATGAGTCGGAGGGAGTACATCCATTGCTTTAATCAGGGGAGGTCGGCTCACTACTTCATTCTTGCTTTTTTTTGCCCGAACAAAATGTAAGGTATTCCATATTTTTTTTGGTCGGTATAGACATGCATAGTACTTTTTGCACTCTTTACTTTTTATATAGCATTAGGTTGTACTGGGATTGTGGTTCATCCAATTGGATCCCAGGTATTGCATGAGCACACTCCATGCCACTAATCAGGTTTCAATTACGGATTGTCAAAGAGTCGTGTTTGTCAGTAGAGTAGGACATTGAATCTTCATTTTCCTTTAGCATCGTTTGGCCCTATTTTCATTTGCTGAAGTTCTTAACTAATGAGATGCTGCAAATCATGTGCCCCCGTTTATTTTTTATCAAATCTATGGTGTGTTCATTATTTCATATTATCTGTCTATTTCATAGTTACCGTCATATAGGCCGACCCATTGGAAACCGTAGCTAACATAACTGCATAAGTACAAGAAAAGCCAAGCTACAAGAACAAACTTCAAGTCTAGAGTCTTGTCTGTAGGAATGCTACGAATCAGGAACATACTGTGTTGGATTTACATGCTCAGACCATGGAGCTAGACCAGCAGTACATAAGTCGTAAATGATTCCAACAAATGAACCTCTAGTATATGTACAATAGTACTAGTAGATGGAGTAGAAATCTTGCATTTAGTTGATGTGATAGGGAAGTTCACTTTTCATGTTACAGCGTGCAACAGTTACTCTGAAGCACATTATATAAGAGGCGCGTTGCTCTCACTTTTCTTCGCATCTATTCACATATCAATCTAGCACACATACAAGAAAACAACCACCCCAGAAGAAGATAAATCAAATTCTAAACCTTTCCGGTAGGAATGAGAGAAATCACGAACACATGAGCACTCTTCTGGAGGTATTGGTCGAGAGAGAAATGCAGGAACTACACGAAAGCCATGATGTTGAGATGTCTTTTAGTGCATGGCAGCGCCGCATAGTTTTGGGAAATGCTAAAGCAGTGAGTAAAGTGGCACACTATCGTGGAGCTTCTCAACCTATTAACTGCCAGAGTGTAAGAGGAACATCGTCTAAGATTCTCTTACGAGGATTCGAAAATTAGAAGTGATGTTTTAATTCGCGTATTTGCTTTCCTTGGGACAAGACTGCTTAGAAACTGTCTTGCACAATTGTAAACGAGAAATAGAAAGAGTGAATTTCATTTTCTACCTTCTATTTTGATATTTATGACATTAATTACCCCATTTAGCAGCAATTCACACTTGTGGAAACGGGGCTATAGGTCCCGGTTGGTACGGGGCTTTAGTCCCGGTTGCCCAACCGGGACGGGCAATCGGGACTAAAGCCCTAACCTTTAGTCCCGGTTGCCCCACCGGGACAAAAGGGTGCACACGTGGCAGCAGCAGAGGGCGAGGGGGGTGGAGCATTAATCCCGGTTCGTAACACTCTGGCACATTTCTCTGTCGGGGCAGAGAATTCATTTTGGCACATTTTGTTACCGCGGCAGCATTTTCGCCACTTTTTGTGCCGCGGCAGAGAATTCATTTAGGTTGTTTTATTATTTATTTAGTGATTTGCACTTATCAATGAAGGAACCTTATATTACATCATGAATATCATGAAAATATTACATTCAATACACGGATCGAGTTCATACACTACATACAAAATTTGCTATTCGATGCTACCGGCCAATTCCTTCAAAGTTGCTATTTTTACAATCCCTATTGTCTATACACAGCCGAATAGTATTCCTCTTTTGGGTCTAGGACAGCAGATGCTGGCATGCTGCTGTTGATTTTTTCGTGTCTCTGAAGCTATCAGTGATGTAACGGTTAGCTGCAGCTGCAGTGGAATAATGTGCCGTTGTCACCATGCCACAGATTCGGGTATCTGATGTATTTCTCATGAACTGAACTAATGAATCGATCTAGTCTAGTTCTTCATTCTCGTTTCTTGGCTAGTATCAAGTGTGTTGATCACAGCCGTTGGACTCATCAAAGGCTACTTCGTCAATGTCTGAAATAATTACACACTGACGCTTACTTGTGCATTGGTGCCATTCTATTCAAGTTATCTTGACAAGTAATTTCATTCTACGGTCTATGAAATTAGCTTATCTTCTCCATGGATGAAGCACAAAACACCTCACTTTGTTTCCTCTCTCAAGGCATCCCCACGTGTTAGATTCTTAGTTGATTGCTGCCATTCGATGTATGCCTTTTTATCATGTGTATTTTTTTATCTGGAGTTGTATGCTGGTGGCTCTTCAGTTGCATTTAGTTGGTGAAATAACACCATACCAGGTTACTGGTGATACTCCAAATTTTTGGTATACCTTAATGTATGGTTATAAGATCAATGGCAAGCGATATATATCACTCTATTGATGTATTGGCCTCTGTTATTTTACAGTTTTCTGCTCCTTTGATTCTGGTTGGGTTGGACGATATATATACTCTATACCAGTATGCTTATGTGGTGGTTATTTATTTACAGGTTTCTTCTTCTTTGGTTCTAGTGGGGTTGGACGAGCCACCGCCAGCACACATGGCATATATAAATTGGAGTTATCTAATCTTTCTTTTGTGTTTCCATTTGGTTGTGAAATCTGGATAGTTCTTGTAGGAAAGACTGAGATTTTGTCCTTTTCAGCACGATGATGGTGATACTGCTCTGGACATGTTGTAGCAGAGGAGGAAGATGTTATAAAGTTTGAATAGCTAGAGCTTATCTGAAATATTTTTTCATGCCTTTCTAAGTTATTATGAAATCTGGACATTGTTCTTGTATGAAAGACCGAGACTTTGTCTCTTACTCGTTGTAAACTGGTATTTTTGTCATGCAGAATTACGTGATGATGTCATGTCAGCTTCACTTGCATCTAGATCTATTGTTGCTGTAAAAATTGTATTTTTATTCAGTCTTGCACTATTCATCTGATTCCATGCTATTCCAGTGAAATTTAGTCTGAAATTATCCCTGTGTACAAAACAGACAATTTGGAGTGGGCATTTGGGGTGGAAGTGGATTCCATTGGAACCAAGTGGATTGGGTGTCAGCCGTGTTTTCACCCAAACCCTGTGGATTCATACCCAAAATTCCCGGATAAACCACTACCACAAAACAAGGCCTAAACGAATATTCCACCTTTTTTCCACCCATCTTCGTGTTCCTCCTGGACAAACTAGCGTCGCCAGAGTAGCCCAACTGCCGACCTGGCCCCCGCCCCCCACCTAGCTGTCCCCGTGTCCACACGAAATCATCGGTCACGCTGGACATGGCTATACTAGAACTGTTGTATACCATGATTGTGAGAATCGATCAAAGGAAGCATCATATGCAGGTGTAGTAAGATAAACGCGCCAATAGCTTCTAGACATATCGAAATAGTTCTGGATTTCATCGAGATGCCTCAAAGAGGAATCAGAACTGTTCCGGTAACACTACAAGGACGCACGCGCTACGCCGAGGGCAAAAAGCCATCGGCGTAGGCCAAAATGCCCTCAGCGCATGGTACGCAGACGGCTGCCCTTGGCGTAGCCTCCTCGGCAAAAGTCTTCCTCGACGGAACACATACATGCCATCGGCGTATAGAAATACCGTCGGCGTACGCTACACCGACGGCTTTTCCCTCGGCGTAGAGGTCGTCGGTATAGCCTGTCGGCCGGTTTCAAAAACATTTTTTTTTAAAAAATATTTTTATATTTTTTCTCAATTTTTTTAATCTTTGAATTGTTAGAATTGTTAATCTCTCATTTTAAACATTTTTAACACTAATTACACTTAATATTTGATTAAATTGCAGTCTTGGTCAAACTTCCCGCTCCAGCTTCAACACGCTTAACTTCCTCGTTCCTTCAGAATCTGTTTCTGTAAAGTAATTCATACATTGTTGTCAAAACTATGATATCAATCCTATTAACTCTTATATCATCATGTCACATGTTTGTATTTTTTGAAATTACAAATAATTATTTAAGTAAACATTAATGAATAATTAAAAATATTAATGAATTCAAATAAAAATATAACAATTTTACTATTTTGTATTTTTCTATTTAATATGGAATAATTAATATCTTTAAATCTGTAAATCGGAATTCGACAAATAACATGTCTAAATTGATCACAAAAATGAGAGGAATACAAATATGATATCCATATCAACTAAAGACTAACCCTTCGTTTTTTAATTAGCTATTTGGTGGTTGCTTCAGAAAATCCCCTTTTTTGCGCTTGGAAAATAAAAAATGCCTTTTTGGTGCGATGAAAAGGAAAACTTGCATTGGATCTTTGATATAATAGCATATTGTGAACCTAAAAATGATTTTTCTAAAAAAATAAGCATCGGATCATGTACCTGTAGTTCAAATATGACCCACTTCCTACCGATTCGGCAGGAATTTGTCTTTTTCACCAGAGATGGACGGAAAGTTTTCGGATTCCCCTGTTGGGACATTGTCCATATAAGGTGGTATATTATTTTTGTAAAATGTGGTGGTAGCATTTTGAATTAGCCATTTGGTGGTTGCTTCACAAAACCGTCCGTTTTTTGTGCTCGGAAAATGAAAATGGCTTTTTGGTGCGACGAAAAGGAAAACTTCCTCCTGCAACATTGTTCGCCATCCCATGATGCACATGTATGCACAATATGGATACATTATCACAAACTATGCCTTAATTCTAGCCATAACATTGGTCATTTGACCCGAAAGCCAAGAAACCTCGAATGAGATATATCATTTTGTGAAGGTTTTTTCAGACATAATCAATATACCACGTTTGATATTTTTCCTTGTAACTATGTCACATATTATGACACCACGCGAAGGTTTCGCATTATTTCGATCGTTTTTGAATTTTTTATGCCTGTTTTAAACTATCGTCAAGCTTAGTCGAACGACGGGCATGAAGATTCTTAGCTCGGGGCCGAGCCGCGCTAAACTTGCATTGGGTCTTTGATAAAATATCATATTGTGAACCTAAAAATATTTTTTCTAAAAATACATGAGCATCGGATCATGTACATGTAGTTCATATCTGATCCGCTCCCTACCGATTCGGCAGGAATTTGTCTTTTTTACCAGGGGTGGACGAAAATGTTGAAGATCTCCCTGTTGATACATTGTACATATAAGATGGTCTAGTATTTTTGTAAAATATGGTGGTAGAATTTTGAATAAGCCATTTGGTGGTTGCTTCACAAAATCGTCCGTTTTTTGTGCTCGAAAAATGGAAAATGGCTTTTTGGTGCGACGAAAAGGAAAACTTCCTCCTGTTCGCCATCCCATGATGCACATGTATGCACAATATGGACACATTATCACAAACTATGCCTTAATTCTAGCCATAACATTGGTCATTTGACCCGAAAGCCAAGAAACCTCGAACGAGATAGGTCATTTTGTGAAGGTTTTATCAGACATAATAAATATACGACGTTTGATATTTTTCCTTGTAACTATGTCACATATTATGACACCACGCGAAGGTTTCGCATTGTTTCGATCGTTTTTGTATTTTTATGCCCGTTTTAAACTATCGTCAAACTTTGTCGAACGACGAACATGAAGATTCTTAGCTCGGGGCCGAGCCTTGCTAAACTTGCATTGGATCTTTGATAAAATAACATATTTTGAACCTAAAAATGATTTTTCTAAAAATACATGAGCATCGGATCATGTATATGTAGTTCATATCTGATCCGCTTCCTACCGATTCGGCAGGAATTTGTCTTTTCCACCAGGGGTGGACGGAAAGGCTTAAGATCTCCCTATTGATACATTGTACATCTAAGGTGGTCTAGTATTTTTGTAAAATGTGGTGGTAGCATTTTTAATAAGCCATTTGGTGGTTGCTTCACAAAACCGTCCGTTTTTTATGCTCGAAAAATGGAAAATGGCTTTTTGGTGCGACGAAAAGGAAAACTTCGTCCTGCAACATTGTTCGCCATTCCATGATGCACATGTATGCACAATATGGGCACATTATCACAAAATATGCCTTGATTCTAGCCATAACATTGGTCATTTGACCCGAAAGCCAAGAAACCTCGAATGAGATAGGTCATTTTATGAAGGTTTTTTTCGGACATAATTAATATACCAAGTTTGATATTTTTCCTTGTAACTATTTTATATACTATGACACCATGCGAAAGTTTCACATTGTTTCGATCGTTTTTGAATTTTTTATACCCGTTTTAAACTATATATAATATTTTATGTTTTACTTAATTTTTATTTACAAATGTATAATATTTGAGTGTAGATAGATAGGTCTTATTTTTCTGCAAATTTTGATATATTATTTGTATTTATCTAAATTAGAATGATTTAGTTATGATTTTTCAAAGTTTAATGAGGTAAAAGAAAAAATAGCTACGCCAAGGACAGCCGTCGGCGTAGCATAGGATACGCCGACGGCTGCTTGGCGGGGCTGGTCTGGACAATGGCTATGCCGACGGCCCCTACGTTTGGCCGTCGGCATAGCGACCGGCCGTCGGCGTAGCTTCCTATTCCTGTAGTGTAACATGACCTAATTTGGAAAGGTTGTTCCGAAGTCGTCGATGGTGATTCTGAGGTTCATCGTAATCATCCTGAGAGGACGGTTATGTCGAAGAGCTTTCGGAAACGTTCCGAAATACCAGTTACGCAGTTTCGCCAAACTTGTGCAATCTTTTACCCTGTTTAATCTCTAATCCCATTTTATCCATAGTGCCGGATTATCAGATCTGTTTAGTAAAAGTTGTGCTAACATCCCTGGTTGCTGAGTGCATGGCAATCAGATAAGAAAGAAATTAAAAGAGTGAATTTCATTTTCTACCTTCTAGTTTGATATTTATGACAATAATTACCCAATTTAGCAGCAATTCATACTGTTTAGCCAACCTTGTGCCAGTTTTTACTCTGTTTAATCTTTAACCCCATTTTATCTACATGGCCGGATTATTAGATCCATTAAATAAAAGTTGAGCCCATTTTTATCATGTTCTACTAGGTAAGGCCGGATTTCTAGGTCTACACAAGCGGCAATATTTACAGGGTCTCCGAAGAGTGCTCACAACCATGTGCGGCACTAGTTGTTGAATGCGTGTCCTTTGATACCCCCCTCTCTCAAAATTATGAAACTGAAAATACAAAGATGGTCAGAATTGTTTCATACTCTTTTGGTTCAGAGGTATCGACCGATCATGAGCGTCCTTATGTTTTTCAGTTTGGAAAAGGGGGACACCGAAGCAAAAGTCGCTGAATGCACACATCGCAACCAGCTTGTAAGCATG
The DNA here is from genome assembly GCA_030063025.1 of Avena longiglumis. Classification (NCBI taxonomy): domain Eukaryota; kingdom Viridiplantae; phylum Streptophyta; class Magnoliopsida; order Poales; family Poaceae; genus Avena; species Avena longiglumis. The sequence continues at coordinate 46,405,102 of CP125974.1, read as the reverse complement.
CTCATCCACGACAGCCTGAAGTTTGGGATGATGTTGCATGCTGGCCGGTGGACTTCCTGTATTGAATGACCTCTAGTACCAATCCCTTTGGTGTATATTTTTTCATTGCAGGAGTGGAACCCGGCAGTGCTGCACTTGTGTAAATGCTATGCTTTGCAATGAATGCATGATGCAGGGTACACTCTGCTACTTAAAGAAATCAGCAACCGGGATATGATCATTGCTGCATCTTCTTGTGTACGAAAGGGTCAGTCCTTAGTACTACACAATGTTCAATCGTAGTAAGATAGCAGAAATCTTGCATTTAATTGAGGTCATAGAAAAGTTTCCGTTGCATGTTATAACATGCAACACTTCTCTGGGCCCATGATATATGAGGGCGACGGTGTTGCTTTCCTTCATGTCGATTCCCCTATACCATTTCATAATATACCGTAACTAGCATAAATTCAGGAGAAAAACATAGTTAGGATAGTCTTCTCGTTAGGAATGAGAGGACCCAGGAACACATTTTCATTGTGTTGAATGTATGTATATGCTTAGACCCAGACGCTGGAACAACACAAACTACCAGTGTGAAGGAAACGATAGTGTCACATAGTTTTTTGTCTACAACAATAAGCAAAGTGGTACACACAGTCAGGATGTTTGGCAGATAAGCAATTGCCAGAGTGCAAAAATATGAGTGTACATCGTTTTTGATTTCCGTAGTAGGATTAGCAAAGGAGAGGTGACATTTAATTTGGCTCCTGGCCTCTTGTACTTGCTTGCTCCGGGACGAGTCTATTTATATGCAGTCTTTCTTGGATGAAAACCGAAAAAGATCTTTTTTTATGTCTAGTAAACTTCCTAATTTTTTTGTTCATGTTGTTTATGTTTAGAGTACAAAAAACTAGTATCAATAAATCACAGCTATATCATTTTCACTTATCCAACTATGTTGAGGTAATCTCTCACAATAACATGAACCTAGTTCTGTAAACTATTTGACACAAAAACTGAAGTGTCAGACTCACAAGACAGATTTTGACGCCTTTATCGGGGAAAAGGTCGGCTTTGACATGTTTATGAAAAAGGATACTATTCCCCTTGTCCGGGTTGCTCTCCCTCGCTTGCGCGCGTGAGGTAGACCCACGCCACGTTCTTTTTTAGCGACATCACTTCTTATCTTCTACCTCCTCTCATGCGGCACCTCGCCGCCGCCCTCTGCTTGCTGCCGCGCGGTGCCCCGCTCCATGCCCCACCGCCGTTCATGCGCCGCATCTGGCCGGCCCGCCATTGCTCGTCCCGCCGTCTGGCGAGCACCACCGCGTCGCCCCTAACCCAGGCTCCTCTCGTCGGAGATGGCGGCCACGGCCACGGCCGCCGCCTAGGGCGTCCCGCTTCTCCGCCTCCAACCCGCAGCAGCCCCGCCTGCCCCCGGAGATGGAGGCCACCCGCCATGGACGCTGTCCAGGGAGCTCCACTGCTCCGCCTCCACCCCGAGCACGCCTCCCTGCAAAGCTCCGTCTAGTTGTGTTGCCATATGTGACCCCCGGCCGGCGTGCGGCCGCCGCTGTAGACGACAACAGCCGTTTCCTCACGGGTTTGCTACATGTGACCACCGGCAGTGCTACCGAAGAACATGAGCGCCGCTACATACGCCATCGAGGTTTGCTACAGGCGTGGTAGTCGGCGGTGCTACAAGGGGCATCGGATTTTTGCTACAATGTTATAATTTTTTTGCTACATATGTTCTAAGCTTTTGCTATAATTATACAAAACGTTTGCTACAATGTCTCCAACGATGTCTACGACAAAGTCAGTTATGGTACATTATGACAAAAATTTCTTCAAAGTCTCCGGCAAGGTCTTTTATTGCTACATTATCATATTTTTTGCTACCACCTTTTCTGATTCTGCTACAATAGTGTAAAGTTATTGCTACGAGGTCTCCGGCGATGCCTCCGGCAAGTCGGTTTTGCTACATTAGGACATTTTTTTTGTTACAAGGTCGACAGCGAGGTCTCCGGTGAATTCTCCAGCAAGGTTGAGTCTGTCTGTTCTTTTTATGGATCAAACCGTTTTCTGCTACATGTAGCTAAAGCAGGACAAAATGTAGCAAAAGTGGGATGAAGTCAGGAGGGAGGGATCTGGACCATTGATTTAGTTCGATCGGACGGTTGGGGACCCAGGGATGGACCATAGGACGTCGTAGCACTGCCCCATGTTTATCGCGGAAAAAGTCCAGCTTAATGTATGATTAACTTGCCATGTAGAACACAAAACCTGTTGTAATTTATTTTCCCACGACACGCAGAGTAACATCTGATCATCCTAGCCGAGGGTATGCCCGAGCCACATCATATCCTCAAGCTGGATCAAAAAATTTAGTCAAGCATGGCATACCTGGAATTAAACTTTTAATCACTTGGGTTCAATGTTATTGAGTGTTGCAGCAGTTATGGTTATGTGACTTTTCGAGAGTTACTTTTTTGGGACCAACCATAGGTATTGGGTTTGTGTTTCCTTGTATATTTTTTGTGAAAAGGACCAACCATCTATTAATAACCATTAACAATAGTACAAAGAAACCTAAAAGTAATATAAGTTTCAAATAGGTTCTTAGACCACCTAGAAAAGACTACACACACTAGAGCAAGCCAAAGGCGTGCCTCCATCCTTGACACTCCCTCACTGAAGGTGGGCAAAGCTTGTTGTAATACACATGGAGTCGTCGTGGTAAGGCCTCAAGGGACCAACGCACTAGATCATCAATCATCACCAAAGATGAAAATAATAGATTGGAAGGAACCGACCTGTAACCACACCAATTGACATGAAGACCAATCGAATCCTAGAAGATATGATAGTAAACAACTCCACAAGCCCCCCGTTAGTGCTAGACGCACCGCCAAAGAAGGGATATGGCAAGGAGGAACTTATTCTAGCTTCAATATGTATCTAGCGCCTCACTATCCTGAGGAAGAGACTAAAAAACTAAAAAAGAAGAACGGGAACCTCCCACCCGCTAGGGGTCGTGGTACGCCTCACCTCCGAAGCCGCAAGGCCACCAAAGGCAGGTCAAACTAGCGAGAGGATGAAACTCTAAGGTCGATTTTGTCTTCTCATCTCTCTCGGTTGACTGGCCATACAATTTCCTTCTATTTTTTTTACCGCGTGGCTTCCATGGCCTGATGGTGCACTGATGATCGAGGATGCAGCGGTGAGAGATGGTGCATGATGGATCTCTACCCCGTGGATGAATTCAATCAGAAGACAAGTTGTGAGCTACATGTGATACTGAAGAACATATCCATGAAGGTGGAGGTCATCTTTGCTTTACCATGTGCATCGGGAGAAACCTACCATGGTCGTAAAATTCCAGCTGGCTATGCTCGTGTCGGTGTGGATGAAGTTCAACCGGGATTTCAGTCGCTGGAGCTTGACATCCCTAGAGATAAAGGGGAGACAACACTAGGAGAAGTCAAGTGTGGCTTCATTCTATCAAAAAGGAAAACATCGTGTTTCCAGGCTCGACACCAAGGCCACCGTCTCCTCCTAGAAGCAATCCACCACCTCCAAGGCCACCGTCTCCTCCGAGAAGCAATCCACCACCTTCAAGGCCACCGTCTCCTCCGAGTAGAAGTCCACCACCTCCAAGTCCAACTCTCCCTGAGAGGGATCACAACGCGAGTCCATCTCGATCTCCGGCGCCTGAGCCGACTCCGCCTGGTAAGTCAAAGGGACAAAAGTGGAAGATTACCACCGCTTCGTCGATGGATAACCGACGCGGAAACCGACAACGCCTCCCAAGAGTACCACCGACTCCTCCCAAGTTAGCTTACCACCAGACTGAAGAGGAAAACAGGGTGATTGTAATGTCAGAAGTGAAGGCCCATTTTGCACCGCAACGACCCGAGTCAGCGGAGCCAATAGATCCGAAAGTCAGGGAGCACTTTAAGAATCTTCTTACGCAACCATCCCAACATGATTTAAATAAGCCAGATAACTATACACGCTGTCATATGAAGACAATGAAAGAGAAGAGATCAAATATAGTGCAAGAGGGAAAACGACATTCCCCAACTTGGAAAACATGCAAAACGATCGACTTCACATTGAAGGTGTTACCTGAACAACAAATAGATATGAAAATAGCTAAGCTATTAGCTAGGGAATGTGGTATGACTATTGCTGAATTTCTAGGTGGCACAGATATCCCCAAGGCTGATGTAGCATGGAAATATGTCTACAGGGATTCTCTGGTCAGCAGTGAGATACTCCGGCATCACCAACACAAATGCGAAAATTGCATGACTGATAATTGAAAGCCACAAAGGAAGGGTGAGAAATGATCCTAGCGAAAGTTAGAGAGGAGCATTACTTTCGTCAAGACGAGATTCATATTGATCTTCTAGAATTCTTTCAGTTATTCAATCAAGAGGCCCTCGGCAAATCTCTAGTCAGTTTCTATTGTCTGTAAGTGATTAATTTATTTCTGTAATTAAGTCTCTAGGTTAGCTCGTTCAATTTATTGTATGTAATTATCCTCAATACTCCCTCCATATTGGTTTAAAGGGCTAGCACGTAGTCCAATAAAAAATTTTGATCACAAGTTTGATCAACAAAATATGAATTATAATTTTCAAAAATTATACCATTGTATTCATATTCAAAATATCTTTTCAATGGTATGATTTTGTGACATACAATTCATGTTTTGTTGGATAAATATATGGTTAAACTTTTTTCTTGGATTACGTGATGGCCCTTTAAACCGATATGGAGGGAGTATATCCTTTTGTACGCTATTATGCAGAATGAAGATTCTGAAATATAAAAGAAAAAAATCTATTGTGTTGGGCTCATTGACCCAAATCGATTTAATTCTGCTACGCTACATATGAATCCCGCGGACACTGAGCATAACTTGCTAAGGTTTATAAAGAAGCAAAATTTCCGTACAAATTCAGGTGAGAGTGTTATTGTCTTGTACACATTCACTTTTGCTTACTCGATATTAAGATAAAACCCTAAACCCCATCTCCTGCCTGCCCAAAACTGTTGTCACGACGGAAATCCTTTAGTCCCGGTTGATGTCCTCCAATCTAGCGCACTTCATATAGTCACGTGAAGGGTCTTTTATCCCGGTTTGTAACAGAAATAAGACTAAAGGTGGGAGCCTCTAGTCCCGATTTGACAGTTCTGATTGGGCAATCGGGACTAAAGGTCTGTTTTCTACCAGTGAGAACGGTGTGTACCAGATGTACACGTGGCAAGTGGTGGACTGTAGCACCCCCCAGGATTAGGGTTAAACTAACCTCAGATCACCATCTAAGATAAGTTCAACTCCAAACACGGAAGATCACAGTATGATTCGGTAACATTACAGAACACAGGGATTCAACAACATAAGTTTAAACTCTTAACAGAGTAATATATTAGTGTTCTTACAAACCAGTGATCATAGACCCAACAATACATCACACAGCGAAAGCAAATTATGTTGTTCTACACAACAACTTAGCAAAGGGCCTAAGAGGCCTTAAACAAAAGTGACGTCCATCCCATGGTCCTCAGGCTGCTACCTAGGACCCCCAACTACTCGTCGATGTCAATGTAGAAGCCACCTTCAGTTGCAACCAGATCCTCTGTAGAAAAACAACAATGGCGCAAGGCTGAGTACGAGAATGTACTTCGCAAGACTTAGATAACCTAGTATCTACATGCTCTGGCTAGAAAGGCTTTCTCTGGATTTTCTTTTGCGGAAAGCAATCTTTATTTGTAAACAAGAGAGAGAAGAGGCTCGTCTACTCAGAATCTTGTAAAAAGGATAAGATAGCGACTTCTTCATCTTGTTCATCACATCTCGATAACCACCAGCTTCATCAGAACCTCCTATCTAGGACCCCCTCGACCCAGAGGAAGCATTCTTAAGCACATGTGGATCAACAAGTTTTATAGTGGTTAAAGTTATCTATGATCTTAGAATCTGGTCACCAAGTGTTCATAACCGTGAACACGGCTTTTCGGAAAGATTAATACCCTGCAGGGGTGTACAACTTTACCCACACGTACCAACCGACTCTTAATGCCAAATATTATTAGACCTCTTCCTTGGAAGGCCGGAAGAGGGTGGTTGACCATGACCTTTACCTTGCTTTCGCCGAGACCATGAGTCACGCAATAAGTATGATTCCGCCGTAATAGGTCAAATCCCGAAGCCGGTACTTAAAGATGTGAGGCGAGGTTGGTTTACCAGGGGCTTCTACCCCAAGCAACCCGGTCCACGCTTCCCTACCTGTTATGATGCACCTCCATCACCTCCTCTTTCGAAAACGTTTTCAATGATATGTCAAATGGAAGGCCCAAACTATGTGACTCATGGAATCTACTAGGCAAGTTAGTCAGTCGAGGGGTTCCCAAGCCCCGTGTGGTTGCACGCTCATCTCGGTTCCAAAGGCAAGAACTCAGTTCCTAGTGGTGGCGAGCATGGGACTACAAATACCATACCCAACGTGGCCTCCCATACAAGCCTTAGCATATTTAGTTAACTCCTTTGAGGATGTCATCATCTTCTACCTTTCTAGATTCTCCGGCATCTCTGATTCATTATTCGGATAGATCAGACATTATTACTATGCATGGCTAAGCTGTCGGTGACAAAAGCTCTAGCAACGCTCAAATGCCAGACCTAGGTATGCTAGGAGCAGTGGATCAGGAGTATAAGGCTACAAGAAGGAAACTATGTAGCAGATAGGTAACACTAACTACTGACAAAAGACCACATTGGAATCGTGTGCATCATAGCGAGAAAGTAATATACTTTGTAAAAGTAGGTTCAGAATGAGAGGCTACGCTTGCCTTGTCTGTCAGTAGACAGGTATGGATCTTCGGTGTTGTTGACTTCAACCTCGGGTTCGGTTCCTATTCGCGAAGAACCAAATACCGGAAAGGAGAAAGCAACATTCAATACATGGCATGTGAAATGCTCAATCAATATGGATGATATGACAAGTTAAATAGTGTTGAACGGAACCCTAGAACATGCTTGGGCATTTTAACCGGGGTTCGAGAGGTCCAAACCCTAGAACAGGGGATCCTCGGAATCACCTGTGGGGTTCAATTGGTTCTTCTAATTAAACTTATCATGTAATTTGATTAACAATGCATGATTATAGTGTAATTAGATAGATCTTATTTTTCTGAAAATTTTGGTATATTACACATATTTTTCTGACTTATAGATAAAAAGATATTGAATTTATAAGATTAAACCAATTTTTGGAATTATTAAAACTATTATTAAAAGATTTTATTGCATCAGGCTGATGTCATAACACAACCCAGAACTTTAGTTACCACACCTGATCCTACCCATAGTGACTGACCGGTGGGGCCGAAGCCACATCAGCAGCCACACGCGCAAAGTGGGGTCAGGCATTTCTCACTGGGGCTGGCTCTAGCCACTGCGGCTGCCAGGTGGGGCCTGGGCCAGGTCGGTTGCCACCGTGGCGCCACGTCTGACTCGCCAGAGAACGGCCAGACGGCGGCGATAGACGGCGGATGGGGGCGCGCGTGCTTGCGAGACTAGGCGCGCTAGAACAAGGGCATCGCGGGCTACCTATTAGTGGCGGCGCCGCTGCTAAATGGTCACCGGAGGCGTGGTGGTGACGGTGCCCGACGGCGGCGGATGGTGAGGCATGGTGCGAGGTCGAACCAGAGGGGGAAGAAGAGGTTGGAGAGGTCCACTGGGACCGTTATCTCACCAGGAGCAAGAAGGGATCGACAGAGAGGCTTGGGGTGGCCGGAATCGTGGGGGACGGTGACGGAGTTCGTCGGAGACCGAGGTCTCGATTGGAACTTCTGGGAGAACGCCGGCTCAAGCGGGTGGGGGAAATCGACGGAGTCGACCTCGGCGGTCACGCCTGTGAGCTCGGAACTACGAGAGGAGGTGAGAAACGACGGCGAGCCGGAGCTCCCGTGAGCTAGGGTTCGTCCAGAGGTGGAAATTGGTGATATGGAGAAGATAAGGATCGTCTAGCGGCGGCAGGGGGTCTTATAGACATCGGCGACGTCGGTAGCGAGGATCTTGATGCACGGCGGGCATCGCAACACCGGCGATCGATGGAGACGACGACACACAGAAGCTTCACCGTCGTCGTCCTTCTGTCACCGAGGAAGAAGAAAGGGGAAAAGAGGCGAAGGGGTATCGGGCCGGCTCCTGGGCCCCGGGTGGGCTGAAGCTGGGCCGCGGAGAAGTTCCATGAGGGGAGGAAGGGAGTGGGCTGCGGCCTGGTTCTCTCTCCTATCTATTTTTTTAGAAATCCTTTTCTTTTTCTGATTTTTCTTCCTCTTTTCCAATTCACTTTCAAATCTGTTTTTGAATATTTCAAAATTACCAGAGAGTGTATAAAACATGTAAAATACTGCAGAGCCCTTGTTTTTGAATATTTTGTAGTTTTGAAAATCCAAACACCATTTGAATGCAGTTTCAAAAAGAGGGGAATTAGGGTTTTGAATTTGCATTTACTTGAACACATGCTCACATGCAAATATTGCATTGTATTGATTTAAACAGATGCAAAAGCCAGGCCAGGCCTTCAGCTCTGTGATCTCTCCATCCATGGACCCCCCAGCCAAAGGAGCGCAGCAGGGTCAGACTGGGCACATGGTTTTCTTCCTTTCAGTCCAACGTGCTTCGTCTCAGACAATCGGTTCTACAACGATTTCCTCACAGCATGCAATCCATAGAAAACATTCCCCGAGAATGGAAGGAGCCACCAAATCTGTGGGTATCAGCAGGTCATTCTGCTACGTAGCTTAATTCACAACCTCGATCCATGGGTTGCTGCAACATACAGAAGCTTCCCGCATTTGAAAACCTCTGGTCGAGTTCATTTGAAACAGAGTTAACTGCTATTGTCTTCCTCTTTGCCATTGTGGATAGATGCATCCGGCAAACTATAAATGAATCTATTATCTTATATGACTAATGTGTCATAACTTACACGTCAATTAGTACATATAAACAAGCTCAGCATCATATACATATTATTTACAGCAGGAAATGCATACATATCTTGTTAGTGTAGAATATTTTACAACAGCCGTGCTGTGTCCCTACTTCAACGTCAGCATATGGTCAGGTCTTGTACACTAGGACCATATCAACTAAAGACTGGTGCTATTTGGAGTGTACAACAAGCTTCTCTGCAACCAACCGAATCCCAGCATTCTGTTGGTAGTCGTATATTTCCAAAGAGAAGAACGCGTCGAGCCTGTTCCCTCGAACAAACAGAGAGTCCAATTCCGCAGCATCTACTTTGCTAAAAGCAAGCTTCCGCGTGCTGCCGCTGGGCTCTTTCTTGTACATATCTGTCGAGTAGATCGAAGCATCGCCGCTGACGGTGGTAGGGATGCTGCAAGAGCAATTCGAAATTACTAGATCAGAAAAGTGTGAAAAATCCTAGAAATATATATATATATGAAAAGAGAGAACAGAGCTCACTTCAGGCGAACAGTTGGACGATTCACGTAACCATACTTCTTCATCAAAGGTCTCCACTCAGAAGCGGAACCAGATTCTTGCAAAGATCTTTGAGCAAGATTGTCGCAAAATTCTAGAACTTCGCTTAGATCTTCGGGGATATCGACAACTATGTTCAACTTTGGCCGACCCGCGTTGTCTAGAAACTTTGTACTGACTCCAAACTGGACTTTCAAGCCCGCACAGCAAAGGTGCAGTGGACTATCTTTGTGCTTGATAGATGTTCTTTGAGTATGGTAGGAAGGGGTAACAGAAATCTTGATGCACTCAGTTGATACGTCATCCGGCTCAAGGAACCCAGAAAAAACACTGGAACTCGCATCCATCTGCATAGTGGCATCTAACTTCATCTCCTCAATGTGGGATATCAACTCACTAGGATCTCTGTTCATTGCAGGTTCGACTGATTCCTGATTATCTACATCTGGAGTTGAATTGTTGACCTGAGAAACGGTACGTTGTCGTTTCGAAGAATCAGGTGAAGAGTTCACTTGAGACTTTTTTGCCTCGGGAGAAGTAGCTCCATTAGTTTTGTTTCTTGTACTTGCACCTTCCACAAGGTTCTCAACAGTAAGCACTTCTGGAAGACTTGCCTCCTGTGAGGAGAACTTCAGGAATTAGCCAAGCGATTTCCTTGAAACACTGAAATAGATAAATGAATTCTACAAGCATGTCATAACCGTATGATTCTTCATTGGTTCTTTAGGCCCAAGATAGTACTGTTTCTACGAGTACTTCAATTTGAAATTCCATACGAGTTTGCAGAGCCCAATTATTACAATTTACTAGAATGGTTCTCATTTATTATTATTATTATTTTTATCTTCGCCGCAAGAAAGCAAAAACATACGATGTATTAACACATCAAGAAAATAGAAAGATGTATTAACAGTTCATGAGGCTCCCGCCATTGATATGAGGTGTATATTGCAATAGTTATACCAGTCCATTAAGGTACTCCTGATGCTGAATAAATCAGCAATGACAGAAAAAAACTACTATTACAGTATTTCAGGGAAACAAAACACTGGACAATGCAACTATCCAGCTATCACATTATAAAGTAAGTACATGTTCAGCTCATGAAGGTCGTCAATAGGCAGTTCAGCAAACATACCAGGAACAGTACTGTAGCACAATATTTAAGAACTTCAAGATTCATCCTGACATCATCCAGACTCCTGCAGATAGATTGCAAAGAAAATTAGTACAAGATCACTAACTCCAGTTTCATGTCAGCAATAGAAAAATCAAAGGAAGATAAGCATATGAAATAATAACGATATGTCCTTGTAGAAGTGATTGCAAATCAAACTCAATAGGAACTGAGTGCACATTGGGCACAATCATGAGCGGATTGGTGTAGTCCAGGACAACTAGATAGTTGTTTGCAACCATTAATGTGTAGTAAGAGTAACAACCAATGGGCTGGGTCACATATAACTGTGATATCTATTGTACTCATCATGATATACCTATAAAAAAAGACTCGTTATAGGTAACATAGTAGTCTTAGGCTCTTAGCCTTTTAGGGGAGACTAATTTTCCAATGAGTAACCTAAGATGGGATGGGGCGAATTCCGAGTTGGACTGGATCTGGGTATCTAAGTTACATGATGCTGCCAAAACATCCGAAGGGCTGGGCCATATAGAATTTCAACATTTCTTCCATTCAGCACGATATAAATGTAAAGAAGTCTGAATCCTTGTAGGTCACGTGACATATTAGAGAATACTACATGATGGGGCAAAATTCGGGGTTGATTAGACCGGGGATCCTAAGTTGTATGATGCTGCCAAAACATGTTAGATAGTTAGCAGGTCAAATGCGGCGTGCCGCGACAGAATTTCTTGTATCACACTACTCGAACTTCCCTAGTAGATATGCTAATGTGGCACCACAGCTGCATAATGGTTAGCAAACAATCAACACATGTTCCGATGTTCGAGGAAGTGAAGTGAAGCAATCATAATTCGGATGAAATCATAACGTATGGATTGACATGTTATATACCTGTGCTTTTGCTTCCCTAATCCAAAGTAATTTGCCAAGCTTGCCATCTATGGATGCAACAAACGAGATAATAACATCAGAATATTCCTATGTCGCAATAAGAAGGAAGTGTCAACTGTCTATTCCTGAGACCATTCAGTAAAAGGTCACATGTTTTCAGCTGCTCTCCTCCCAAACCAGATCCTCATAAGTGACTCTACTTCAACACAAGGTGGCATACCTTCATGTCCCCTGCTCTCCTCCCAAACCGCTGGGTAAGCAGAGGCAGCGTGTCGATCGTCCCCTTGGGCTCCGGAGGTGACCGGCCAATCTCGTTGAACGCTTCCCTTATTCTTGGCAAATCAAACCTCAGGATGTTGTGCCCAGCCCAGACCCTCCCTGTCCAAAATTGACAAGATTTTTCCGTGAGAAGTGTGCGCAAGAAGGCACATATTTTCCCCCCATTGACTTATTGCCAAGAAGCAGATCCCGGTGATGACAGAAGAGGATAAAAAAGGGGGAATTGCAGAGGGCAGTCACCGTGCAGGATGTGGTAGACGGCGTCGGCGACGTCGAGGAAGGAGGGCGCGGTGGCGACGGCGTCGCGCGTGATGCCGTTGCAGCGCACGGTGGCGGCGGAGATGACGGCGAGATCGGCGGGGCGCACGAGCGTGGCGTAGGAGGCGACCTCGACGAGGCGGCGCGGGCAGACGAGGATGGCCCCGAACTCGAGCAGCGCGTAGCCCTGCCCGGCCCGCTGCGGCACCGAGGTCTCCAGGTCGAAGAAAGCGATCTCGGGGCCCCGCGCCTGCGGCGCCGCTGTCGCTGCCCTCGACCCCTCCGCCACCTCCTCCCCAGCAGCAGCAGCAGCAGTGACAGGTACAGGTGCCGTGGCCATTTCGGTAGACGCGAACGGAAGGGCAGGAGGTTGATCGAGGCGGCCTCCGGTGGCCAAGGGGATGGATAAATAGGAGGCGGCAGCTCGGGGTAGATGGGGGTGGAAGGTGGCGTGACGGGAGGTCGGCGACGGGGAGGTGTTCGACGGAATGCCGCGGTGTCCCTGCCGTGGAGGTGGGGAACGGAATACCAGTTGCAGTTGGATTTGGGTTTTGGTGGTATCCTTAACTTGTGGATTAAGGTCAAGTCATCTGTAACTTGTGGATTAAGGTCAAGTCATCTGTTGGTGGCGTCAAGCCATGGGACTGCGAATCCAATCAAGGTCGGCATTCACCGTATTAGGCGATTCCTTGCTTTTTACAACATCCAGCCGCTTGATTTGGGAACCAATTTCTCTCGCAAATCGGTTGTTGTACAATGGTTGATAAAACTGATTTGGATAGTATAGTATAACAATATGACATGATGTACAATGTGTTATTTTTAGTCTTATCTCTAATAAGTGGACATTCTAAATATGTGGTGAGATGGTCTTAGCCTGTTAGGACACGTATAATGGTGATATCTTATAAGTGACACGTAGGATAAACACCGAGGTGAAGGAAAGAGAAAGTTTGCCTTCTCTTAATTAAGAGACGATCTCTTAGCAATACTCTCTCTCATCATATATATACGAAGACCCATTAATAGAGATAAGACTAAGAAATAACACATTGTATATCATGTTTTGTTGTTATATCTAAATTACATTGCGCAATTATGATAAGACTATCTTCTGAACCATTGTACATGTCCTTAGCTAATAGAAGACAACCCTCGTTTTTGTTTCTCTCTCCTCCAGATCATCAATCATCCTATGTGGCATTGCTTAAAAATAGTTATCCGGATTTAAGCTAGTTCTCGGGCGCCTGAGAACTTCTTAAGTCTCAGTCGCCTCTTTCACTGTTCGATTTACCTCGTGATTCGTGTAAAATGGAAGTTACATATGAGTTGCAACTCGGATGTAACTGAGAATTTAATGAGTTATAACTAGGTTGCAACTGAGAATTAGTACAAATTTTATAAGTTGCAACTAGATTGCAACTGAGAATTAGCATAAATATTAGGATGACATCAGCGACTTAGGCATAAGAAGTTCTCAGGCGTCTGAGATCTAGGTACTCCCTTAAGATAAAACCATCGTACATGCACTTAGTTGCTTCATTGCCCTATGTAAGAGTTATCTGAGTTGTCCCCTTTCTTTTGTCTATGGCTCACAATCTTTCACGGGAAGCTTCAAATGGAGACCCTTGCGAGAGAGATGTGTCTAATCGGCATTGTGACCTTCTAGCAGCACCATGGGGCGGAGTACTCGGAGCTCATCTCCCCCAAGAAAGTCACCTAGTGATGACACAACTTATACATGAAGGAGACGGCTCCCGCTACATTCTCTAGAGCGGAGTCAACCACGCAACCTGAACGACAAAGTTCTAGAAGAGGACTCGGCCATGGTCGAGAAGTTAGATCGTCTCCATGAGATGATTACGAAAGAAAAGCCGAAGCAGGATCAATCTAGAAAGCCTAGACCTTATAGAAATTATTCTCTCAGGAAGGCAATATACATGGGTTAATCGAAGGTAAAACTTCATAGGTTCCTGACGAGTGTTGAATGGCAACATAAATTCCCTTTTGTTAATGGTTCGTGCACTTACTCGTGCAGGGTCATGGTCAGATCACGCACCTTTGCTTATTAATTCATGAGTTAAGGCTTATTCGGATAATAAGGCATGATTTTCCTTTCAATTGTTTTGGTTGTGCTAGGAGGGTTGCCCTTAATCTTGGTACTAACCGTATCATGAGGATTGCCCCTAAGATTGTTAGACCAACTCGATCGGTGTTTATGTCAGGAGGGTGTTGTTGTTCTACATGAGACATACATGAGCTTCATAGAAAGAAAATGGATGGCGTTTTATTTAAGGTTGATTTTCAAAAGGTGTATGATAAGGTAAAAGTCCTTTCCTTCAACAAAATTTGCATATGAAAGGATTTGCACCAGAGTGGCGTAGATTAATACATCAATTTGTGCAACAAGGAAGTGTCAGAATAAAAGTCAACGAGGACATTGGACACTACTTTCAGACTAGGAAAGGTCCGAGGATAGGTGATCCTTTGCCCCCTATGTTGTTTAACATAGTAGTTGATATGCTAGCTATCCTTATTGCGAGCGAAAAAGAGGATATGAACAAGTTGGTGGTATCATTTCTCGTCTTGTTGATGGTGGGGTTTCCATATTATAGTATATATATATGATACTATTCGCTTCATGGAACATGATCTCCATATGGATCTTAATACGGAGCTTATTTTATGTATCTTTGAAAAGATTTCCATAAAAGAGAAAATTTCTTTTTGGAGAAGGAAAAGGATGAGGAAACCCAGTACAAAAAATTATTTGGATGTGAGTCTGGTTCCTTGCCCTTTAGGTACCTAGGGGTGCCTATACATTACATAAAGTAATAAATTTCAGATTGGTATCCAGTTGAAACCCGATGTGAAGGAAAATTGGGTTGCTGGAAGGACAAGCCACTATCATATGGAGACCGCTTAGTCCTGGTCAATTCTGTTCTAACAAGTTTACCTATGCTCATGTTGCCTTTTAGGGCTAAGGGAGTTGGGAAGCGACTCGATTTTAATAGGTCACGCCTTTTCTGGCAAAGTGAGGAGAATAAACATAAATATAGGTTAACAAAATGGAATATTATATGTAGATCAAAGGATCAAGAAGGTCTTGGTATTTGAGGTTCCAGAACTCAAAAATAGGTCTTTATTAAGCAAATGGCTTTATAAACTATTTAATGAGGAAGGGGTATGACAGGAGCTATTGCACAACAAGTACCTTAATATAAAACACTATCAGAATTTCAGGCAAAACTACCCGATTCACCCTTTTGTAATGGTCTTATGCAGGTGACAGATAATTTTTCTAGTAGAGATCATTTTATAGTTGAAGATGGCTCCACTACGAGGTATTGGGAGGACATTTGGGTGGGAGACACATCACTAGTACAATAATAAGAATGCAACCGTTGCAGATGTGGTAGCCCAAGTACCCTTAAATATTGGTTTTAGAAGAGTACTAATGGGTAATAAGTGGACATCATGCCTGAACTTATGCCACTAATGATGGTACATTTGAACGACGAACCATCTAGATTTTTTTGGAGATTAACGGCCTCAGGATTTTTTTGATCAAATCTATGTATGAAGATCTTATGAATAATCATACGCATTTCCTTCGCAAATGCCTTATGGAAGTTGAAAATCCCACTTAAGATCAAAATTTTCATGTGGTTCTTTAATAGTAAAGCGCTCTGGACCAAATATAGTCTAGCATAAAGGAATCAGACTCAATGTACTAAATGTTGCTTTTGTGGTTCACAAGAAATAGCTGAACATTTATTTATTTCATGTCCATTTGCTAGACTTCTATGGCGCCTAGTAAGTTTTACCTATGATATTACTCCTCCAACTAATATTACAAATATGTTTGGCAATTGTTTGAATGGAGTTGACAAATATTATGGCTAGAATTCGTATTGGTGCCTCAGCCTTATACTGGTTAATATGGAGATGTAGGAATGACATTGTGTCTAACAGAAACAAAACATTTAACTTTTTCCAGGTTATTCATATGGCGACACATTGAGTGCTTCTATGGGTCTTCCTACTACCACAAGAGCAGTGGGATATTATGGATACTGGATGCTACTATCTTCTGATGGTCGCACATGATATCTCCAACTGGCTTGGTTGACATCATACTAGTCGACTTCATGATGCTTAGTTGGCATATGCTTTTATTCTTTCGCTAGTTGATTCATGTATCAACTTTAAGCGGCACTTGGGTTAGTAATAATTACTAAACGCTAGTTTTAATAAAAGGTCGTATGCATCGACCAGAAATTAAGGTATTAATTAACAGTTGTTTCCACATGTCAGATCTATGGATATAGACGTCGAAGATCTCTCAGATCTAACAGTCTTGCTCCTTTTATGTTGGTATAGATATAGCTGTAGTTCTTTTGCGAACTCACAAATATGTTCCAACATGTATCCTTCCTTTCATTGCTAAAGAAATCCTCATCCCAATCACATACCCAACCATGTACTTCTGTCGCGATCGCCAAATCAGGCCATTGGACTAGGGATGTCATGTTATATAGCTCTCCAAGAGGCTAGCAATAACAATTTGTCTCTAATGAATTAATTTGTTCTTCTTGGTGCTTCTCTGCCCATCCAGAGCAAATTCCATACAATAGTACGTCTGGTGAAGCTAAGATGTTCTTCGATATCGGCTACAGACGTTGGTCCGGAGGGGGGCAATCACACGACTCAAAATATAACTTCTCTTTTGCTAATCCTTGTGAGAGAATGACAAACACATTAAACTTTAATCATCTTACGATCTGGAAACTTCTGGTCTGCCTACCGCACAGTCGTAGCATTGCCCAAAATCTACGTGGTCCTATCATTCCCTCATACAACTCGAACTAATAAAAGTTGTGCGGCTATGGGATCCGTCTCAATGCCTATACATCTAACATAGTGAGCGTGTATTCCTGGATCCTCTTATTCCTATCAATTAGACTCTAAACTTGCTTATCTTCTCCTAGGTTTTTATTTTATAATTTGGCTAGCTGCGGTCTCCTTTGGCTTGTAATGTGAATAAACCGGAAGAGAACCAAGGCCACCTCCTCTTATATATATATCATGGGCCTCTGCTATGAGGAATTGGTGTTGTTGTAACATGCAATGGAACTTTTGTATGACTTCAATTTCAATGCAAACTTTCTCTCTTTTATTACTATTGGATACAGATAAATTTTTTACTCACAGTTAGGGGTATCCAAGGTACGAGCATGCTCTTATACTTATGGGTAGTACCCACACCCTACATGTTAAGTCATGGATATGACGCGAGTAAAGTTTTGTATTTTTGGGTATACCCATACCCTATCCGTTTAAACTGATGTGTGAATCTTTACATGCAGAGTTCCAACTTAGCCTGGTAACACAAGAGCCGAGTACGAGATTGCAATTTCTAAACTTCGATAATTATCATATACTCATCTACCTATTATTGAGTTGAGATATTTATTTATTTTGTCAAATGTGCTATTGATGAATGGGTATGTTACTCGGTGGGTATGGGTATGGTAAAGTTTTATACCTGCGGGTATGGGTATGGATAGATTTTTATACCCATTGACTATACAGATATGGGTATGGTATTTCTCTATCCTGTCCATACCCTACACATTGCCATCCCTACTAGTATTGGACATACATTATAAGTTATTTATTGAACAAATTCACAATGCATCTACCACGAAGGAAATTTATGATACATGACGTGGCTTACTTTTGAGCCAGACATGATGATTTTTGTGTTAAACGGCTAAGAGTACCGGCTTCACCTTGCTTGTTGTAAAAGATTACTCCACTATATATAGTTGCATATGTGGAAAAATAGCTCCAGGATTTTTAGCAGTGGAACTCTCGAAATGGTAGTTTTGCGTAATTCACTTTAAACATAAATGCGATGGTATCTTTACTCGAAATAGGTGACTAGATAAAAAAAATGACAGATTGACGGATTATTTTTGAGTGAACTTCATTTTGTACCTCCTATTTAGTAGTAGTAAGTTATTATGCACACCGGAGCCGGATTTTCGCTGGTACACACCCTAGTGCTAACGTTAGCATGATGTCAGCCATGTGCTGACCCAAATTTTGAAAAATTTGTGAACCACGTGTGAAACTTGTGAAACATTTTGTACCGTTCACGGACGGTTTTACTCTTTATATTTTGTTTTAGTTAGTGACGTCGGCATGGCGTCACCCATGTGCGGGTCAGAAAAAAGGCCAAACTGACGCATACGCATCAATCTCAAAGCGGAAATAGGCGGTAGATGAGGCTGCTGGATGTAAAGGCTTCTTCTAAAAGGTTGTTCCACGTTAGGTGTTTTGGCGTCTCCAGTGAGAACATGGCAGCCTGTCCAGCGGCAGGTCTTTCATGCGTTAGTTTAGCAACTTCTACACGCAGCCGGCGATGACAGGTCAGAAGTTTCTATTACTCGCTCTGTCCCAAAATAGATGTCTCAAGTTTTCTAAAATTTAAATAAATCTATATACTAAATAGATTCAGATTCATTCAAATTTTAATAAATCTAAGACATCTATTTTAGGACGGAGGGAGTATTTGTGATATGGCGTGTCCGGGCACAACATAGATGGAGGAAGTTGACGTACGTGTAGCTTGCCTAGCATATATGCTTGTACAATCAAGGTGGGTTTAGTGCATTTAGAGTTTTGGAGGTCATGCGCCACCATATGCATCCATTGCAGACTACTCCCTCCGTTTTAAAATATAAGATGTTTTAGGTTTGTGAAAAAAAAGAATCTAAACTTCTTTTAGCATGTAGATTCATCCCAAGTTTGAGTGAACCTACATACTAAACCATGTCTAGATTTATTTTTTTCACAAATCCAAAATATTTTATATTTTAAAACGGATGAAGTAAAAGGTAGCATCTGCTAGAGTTGGAGGTCATGGACGGGCTGGTTGTGATGCGTGCACCCAGCAGGCAGCATATGGTTGTGAGCAACTCAGAGATACTGCATTATGAGCCGACATAAGACCTGACAACCCGTCCCTATCTGATAGAACGGGATAAAATATTACAAAGAGTAAAAATGGACACAATTACTACTTAATAGATCTGACAAAATATATCTGGAAGCAAGTCTGTTTCGAGGAATATTGACACATATACAATTGTTAGTTTAGAATAGTTAGGATCCTAATCCTAACTTGACTTATGTTGTGGTGTACGCCTATATATACTCGTCCATAAGACTTAATAATACATCCAATATATTCCACCAAAATTTCGTTTCTATCGTTTTACACTTGACTGATAAAAAATGGTCAAAGATTAAAAATGGTAAAAAGTGTCACATATTTAGCCAAATAGAGCAGTCCAGTATTTGGTGCTAAATAGGATAATACAAGCTTTAGAGTGGTTGGAATTTTTAATAACCGTCCATGAGCCTTGATCTAACGGAAAAAAGTGGCGGAACAAACATGATGGAAAAATTTATAGGCAACGAACTGGACGGAACTCGGCGGAGTTCCGCCCCAATCACCGTAAAACAACTTATAGGATAATTATTATCACAAATCTCAAACTAGAAAGTAGAAAATGGAATTCACTCTGTATTTTTAATGTTTACAATCGTGAAAGAATGCTTCTAAACAGTATGGACAAAAAGGCCAAGCAGGTATATGCGAATCAAAACATCTGTTCTCCCTTCGCTAATCCTCGTAAGGAAATGAACTTTGATCTTACCCACTCGCAATTGCTTGGTCGCCGCAATCCACTATTTTATGCCACTTCGGTCACAATTATAGAATTGGCCAAAATCTACACGGTAGTATCAAAGTTGATCTAATGAAACCTGTGATGCTCCTGCATTTCTCTCTCGACCTATACATCTAATAGAGTTCGCATGCGTTACTGATTTCTCTCATTCTCATTGACAAGATATAAGAATTGATTTATCTTGTTCTAGGGTAGTTGTTTCTTGTATTTGCGCTAGCTATTGTTTCCTATGGATTGCTATGCGACTCTAGACCCAAAGAAAAGTGAGGCCAACCTCCTATTATATTCGTGTTCTCCATATAGTAACCGGTGCATGCTGTAACATGAAAAGGAAACGTTTGTACCACCTAAACTCAATGCAAGATTTCAGCTCCATCTACTGCGTACTACGTGACTAGAAGCTCATTTCTTGGAATCATTTAGGCTCATGTACTGCTGGTCCATCTCCACACGGCTTGGGCATGTACATCTAGCACAATCCACATATGTTTCTAAGGACGAGTTCGATGAACGAAAGGTTCTCAACGCCAAAAGTACCGCATCATGTTCATGAAGAGGAGCCAGAAGGTGACCGCGAACCGGTTGGGTTTCATCTAGCATGACGTCAACAAAATATGTGGCTTTCTTGAGTATATACTTGACAGACCCGTGAGCGGCGAGAACATGGAGAATAAGTTTGTGAGGGTGCTTGAACTGTCCAAAAAATGCAACAATGAGAAGGATCAGATTTCAAGTACATGCTTTGCTATACAAAGGTCGTCGACCATGAAAATGGAAGCTCGTTCGAAGGCAACTCAAGAAGGGCATCAATGGAAGCGCCATTAATGTGGACACGCCCGCGACAACCTCTCTCGGATGTGCCATCAGCCACAAGATGGCCAAGGCGCTCGTTTAATCGGTGTCAGCATCAAACAGGGTGCAAACATCGATCGGCAAGTGCCTCGTCGATGTCTCATCAAGCTCGCTCCTGCGGCGACAAGAAGCAGACTCAAGGTAGGCTGATATCATGCATAAGTCGGACAAGAAGCTCGAGCTCCAGACGGAGAGAGTAGAGGTGTGTAAGGAGAAGGAGGATTTAGCTCTCTTGACGACCGACACATCGTTTTTTAATGAGGAGGTGAGGGCACATGACAATATCTGCAACGACATCCCACGGAGATGGGCATCGGAGGACGCCGCTGTCACGACCAATGGAGAGACATACGCGTGCGATGCCACCACAAGCGTTATCGTACTATCAATTTGGGATCTGTAATATGTGACTGGACTTGGTGGACGGGATTTTGAATGGACGGTACTTTAATTTGTACTTTCATTTGAATTTGCCTCAAAAACCATTTGAAAATCACATAGGCATCCTCAATTGGGGATCGCAGGTGGGGAGTGTTGCGCCCCAAAGGCCGGCGCTCGTGCCGGCACTCCCCAAGCAACCAACCCATCACATGCTCTAATTCCTTGTATTTCTATCGACAATACACTAAACTTGATTTTTTCTCCTAGCTTGGTTTTTTCTTGTACTTATCGTAGCTATGGTATCCTATGGATTGACCTATATGATGATAATAACATATTAAATATAATGATAATATGAAATAATGGACACACCATATGTTTGATCAAAAAATAATTGTAATGAAAGCACATGGTTTTCACCATCTTATTAATTAAGAAGTTCAACAAAGAAAAATAGGGCCAAACAATGATGAAAGAAAATGAAGATTTAAAAACCTCTCTTCCAACAAATGACTCTTTGATAATCCATAATTTAACCCAGATTAGTGGCAAGAATTGTGCTCATGCATGGGATCCAATTGGCGGAACCACAACCCTACTCCAACCGAATGACATGTAAGAAACAAGAGCCCAAAATGTGCCATCCGCGTCTGACAAAAAAATTGGAGTACCTTGCATTATTTTTCGGGCAATAAACGCAACAACAAATTTGGCAGTTGGGTTGGCTTTATTAATGGAATGGATGTAAAATCAAACCCCTTTCATCTGGATTTAAGTTCTCACGAGCATCTTATTATTTATAGAACTAGATGAAACCCCACGCCTTCCGGCGAAAATTTGTAGGGACTAAACAGTTGAAGATTGAGCCATGTAAAACTATTGCATACTTCGAGATGCATTTGATACATCGATCCTCCAAACACGAACTATCCGTATTATATTTTAGAGCAACAAAAGGTTATTAGAGAAACATGAAACACAGGATCATCAATAGTCATACACTCGATCGAGACTCTATTCCAAATGTCGTGCTTGTGGTACATGAATACTGCAGAAAAAAACTGATTTGAAGAACTATTAGGAGAGTGTTTTGTAGCACTTGCCTCCGGGCGGACTTACTAAGTTGGCATCCAACTCCAAATCCACACATTAGGCTTCCTTTTATGTCGGCACACAGACTATTGAATTAAAACAGCGATTTGTAACCGAGAAGACTGACATTGCGATTTATAACCTAGATTAAGCCATTATAGACAGAAAGAATGACAACTTTGCGGAAGTACTCGATCGTGTATCATGCAGAATCGCTGGAGGTTTCTAATTGTTCTATACGTATGCGTGCGTGTTTACTCGACCTGGACGCTTGGCCTGGCTGTGCGATCGGCCTATTTCTTTTTCCATTTACTCCGCCATGTATATCTATCTTCTATCTAGAGGTAGGTACGTCCTTCTCAATTTCCGTTCACTTTTTTTTTCGGTTTTGCCCTTAACGGTTTGGTGTTATTACAGCACTTGCCACCGCCAAATGGAGTATCCTGAAAAATAGAAAAAACAGCCGTCGTCGCCTGTCTTCCTCTCCATCCCCGAGCGCACCTTTCCTCCCCAATCCTACGCCCCCAATGCAGGCGAGCGCCGCGGGATCCACTGGCGAGGTGTCATGGGGGGCGGCGCCGTCGTCGTTTCGAGAGGGGCGGCGAGGAGGGGGTCGTCGAGGACGAGGAATCCTCGATGGGTGGCGCACCCCTCCCCAATCCTACGCCCCCAATCCAGGTCGGTGCCGCGGGAGCCAGCCGCTCTGATGTAAAAATCCCCAATCTCCACCGTGGGTCAGCGACGCTGCCCCTCCTATTGGCACCGCAGCCACCGGAGCCGCCGCCCTACTCCAAAATTTGTCGGCGACGGCTCAAGTGTACGAAGCGTAGCGTATCTATGCGTGCCACGTCGCAGGGTCTGGCGGGCGTGCTGGTGTTCTCCGCCGTCAAGGCCCTCGCCGGCAGCCCCCTCGGCGCTCGCCTCCACCGCCGCCTCGAGGCCAGGAAGGCCTCCGCCGCCGCCAAGGCAGATGCCGTTCGCGCCTCCGCCCACAAAGCCCGCACTCCAGGTACGCACTCTCCCTCCCTCCTGACGAAAACCAAGCCACTCCATGTCTCTTTTCTTGTCGATTCTCCGTTAGTCTGTACTATAAATCAGCTGACCATCATGATCCGTTTGGGAATGTATTTTTGAAGCTTCTGTATGGTGGAGCTCGGCCGCGGTGGCTCCGTCCCATCCCGTACGACTACCCGGAGCATCTGGACGCAGAGTTCCCGGGCGATTACGCTTTCGATGTAGCAGGTCTGGGCAGGGATCCCTTTGCTTTCGCAAACTACTTTAAGTATGTCACTGTTCTTCTTCTAATCCTTCGTGGAGTATTTACATTCCTGTACCAGTACATTGTTTATATAAATGTCTTACCGGTGAACCGGTCCATTTTGAACAACAGTGGTTAATTGATAAGTAGTCACTATTTAGGCTCTGAGTCCACCTTCTTATAAAAAAAAGCATCATGTCTCCATCTTGCATATTGCAATTGACTTGTCTGCCTGCTCAGTGTTAAATCCTTATAGTTAGTCGTTCCCGTCTAATTCTACTTTCTTTATATCCATCAATATTTTTTTGTATTCCAAGATTTTTGTTTACCTAAGTGAAACAAGATTTTTTACATAAATTCGTAGGAGATTGTTCTGTGTTGGGTAGGATGACGACAGTAATGCTCTAGCTCTACATGATTTGGTGCAGAGATGATCCGATGAAATCAAATTGTGGGAGTTGCGCAAAATGCCAATTCCAATCTTGATTGATTTGGCATGGACAACGGCCAAAAAATAAATGGCTTAAACTCTTATGAAAAATGAGAAAACCCAAAAAAAAAAGAACTATCAAACAAAGGATAATGTTGACCAAGGACTGGTGGAAAAATAAAAGTGATTGAGAATTTGAGATGCAAGGAGAAATTATGTTGGATGATTCTATGCCTTCTTCTATCATATGTGTGTTACTACGTAACTTACCTAGCAATGTCTTCTACACAGGTCACAGCAACATTATGTCTGAAGCTTAGAAAGACTTTTACAGTAGCTAACGATTATTCATGTTGTATTTTTCTGAATCTATTTTCAACTATCATGCAGGAGCAAGATCATTGAAACATGTCCCTACAAAAGTAACCGTGCTATTTCAAATACAATAGTAGTAAATGGTATGCTACTTTTGTGCTCCATTTTGTTCATATTGCTTGTTGCTTAAAGTAGAGGTCCTTACCAAACAAGGCGCATTGTAGGCTTATCTGCACTATATGATAATATATATGCTTTTAATTCAAGTCTTCATTTTTGGATTAAACTGATGTATAGTTCATTGGTAAACATTTCCTTTGTGAAGCTGAACCACAACTATAATATCTCACGAACAATATCTTCATTGTAGCTTTGAGATCTTACATTGTCGATGGGCCATGCTTGCTTGCTGCCCTGGTGTTGTTGTTCATGAGCGGTTAGATATATACTTGAGCCTGTCTGGTGGAAAGTTCGTTATATGAAACTCCGGTGACATATCTGTATTTTTGTTTCCATGTCTGACTTGGTTTAGCATACAAAGACAGTTTCTACAATGGAACTGAAGATCTATGCATTCTGAAGACATCCAAAGATCATAGTTTCTGTCATGTTATAATCGCTTTAGCTTTTTGTTCAACATCTGAAAGCTCAATCCGTGCTTTCCTCCTAATTTGACTACCTACAGTGTCCCCGTCTCTCCTACTACCGCACATCGATCTTTTCCATGACAAGGGCGTCGACGAGCTCAAGAAGAAAGGCAGAGGAGAGCGCTCGCTCGGTGGAGGTCGACGACGCGATGCAGGGCATGGTCGCGAGGCCAAGACGCGGCACAAGGTTCCTACGGCTACCAGGCAGGAGGTGAACGCACGAGGCCTCAAACCTCTTCGCTGCCTCGCCAATCCCTCGAGTCGCATCGCTGCGGCTCACCATGGGCAACAACAGAGAGTGCTACAACCTAGGACTACTACAAACTAAGGAGTACCAATTAGATGCCACCCACAATTGGATCAAGCGATCCACGTTCGTCTTCTTCAATTCTAGCGGCCGAGCGCCGCCATCATCGTCCCCGCGCCATTGGTCCTCGATGCAGCCGAGCATCCTTCTGTGATCCGGCTGAGAGGCCGACTTGCCACATGACTACTTTCGTCCAGGGCCCTCTATTTCGTCGCCCCGTCGTGTCCCTCGAACCCAACATCCATGGGTATGGGCGATCAATCTTTGAATTTTCAGATCAACGATACTAGAATGTGATTCATTGGGCGGCTCCAGATGTGCAACTCCATGCAAAATGCCTGCCTTGTTAAGAACTCGACTCCAAGGGCATGACCTGCCAAGCCCAATCTTGAGGGACAGAACATTTGATTTGGTAGGGCAAGCTCGCGGGAACAGAGAAGAAAGTGGATCTTCAGTTCAGACACTACAGGCAAGGTTATCCTATTTAGGTGGCTCTATGGCTGTTCAAAGGACAGACAAGTACAAATTGGTGGCTAGAGAATTAAACTCTGACCAATTACACATAACGCACAGTTTTCCATTAACTATTTGGACTTGGTTTTTACTTGGCCCAAGGAACAAAAAAAGTGAAATAAAGGTTGTTAGGCAAAATACACGTACTAAAAAAGTTAACAAAAGATCGACCAGTTAGCAGATAGTGACATATGAGTTATGAGGGGTTGAAGATGTTCTTTAAAAAGATGATTATTATTCATACTAACGTGATATGATAGAGATTTTTTTTACCATATAAAGTAATTGATCTGATGGATTAGGAGCATGTTCTACAGAAAAAATAAAGATAAATACGGCTCACAAGGTGTACACTTGAAAATAATAGAAATATATATTACACATAAATACTAGAATATGGTGGTGTTCAACAATTTTGTATTGCATACCATAAAATGTTGATGAACAATAATGCAAACTAGAAAATTAAAATATCACGGTTTTATGCCGTAGCAACGCACGGGCATTTAGCTAGTAGACTATAGTATGTACCATGTCAACAAAAAAAAGACTATGTATGTACTAAATATGGGCCCCACTTTGCTTGGGCCTCAGGCCATTGCCCCTCTTGCTCTGGGCTAGGGCCGGCCCTGCGTGTATCATACAGAAAGAACTATATTTTCATTCCCCTCTCGGCTCTCTTTCCAAATAATAGGATGGTCTAGTTGGAAGAGAACCATCCAAATAAATCAAACAACGCGTGTAGATCAACTAGCTTGCTCGGAAACTCATTGTGTGTGATGTGCATACAGATTGTAGAGATGTATAGAGTATCACTTGCAATCAATATAACACATAATATACTCCACCATCTAGTATAACAATTATGTTTGGCAATTGGCTTATGGGATGGATAGGAAAAGAAAGCTAGAATACATTGGCTTTTCCGCTTTATGTTGAAATGATATTATTTTTAATAAACAGAATGACACTAATTTTTGCAGGTTATTCGAAAGACTACACACTCAATTATTTTATGTTCCTACCAACTCCAGGAGGATCAGCGGGATCCTACAGTCATTGGATGCAACTAGCTATTGATGGGTTTGTCTGGTGGCACATTAATAGGCTATAGGATGGATAGCTTTTTTATGCCGTTTATTTTTAGATGGTTGATACATGTCTCGACCCAAACGATTCATGATTGTAATAACTTAAATCACTTTGAACTTTACAATAAAACGGCTATGTGCATCTATTGATGCAGAGGCCGGACTTTGTTCTCTAGTTTGAAAAAAATCAGTAAGACATGACCTCACTGTTAGGTTACGATTACCGAATATTAAAAAGCACAATCTGCAATAACTAAATAATTGGCAGGCAACTAATTATCTATTCAATAGTTGATAGAAGATGGTTAATGAAAAAGCTATAAAGATATAGGTGCTCACATCCGTCCAATTAATGAAAAAATTAAATTGGTGTATGTGATGGCCAGGTGGATCAGTGGAATCTGCAAGTGATTCTGTTCGACCTAGGAGAGACTAGAGTGTTCTGTTGATCAATAAACCGAATCTATGGGGTGGTGCTGGCAGATTATGTTGGAGGATGGGGAATAGGCGGGATGAACATTCCATTAATATGGGAGTAGGCGAGTGCACACGATGTGGTTGAACGCGATCATATTTGTAGGAAGTCAATAAAGGAGGAAGGGGAGGTGTTTGTAAGAATGTTGTATCTGTCATTTCGGTGTTATTAATTTAACGCATGGCTAAGGCCTTTAGTTTATTTAAAATAAAGAAGGAAGGGGAGGTGAATTGGCTGATTCACCATGATAGTGGCGAGGAAAACATGCTTTAATTGATTGATTATTCCATGCGGTTTTAATGTCTTCTCCTCTTTGGTTACTAACTCGTAGACGAGATTGAAAGAATCCAATGAATTCTAAAGGAGGAAACTTAGGACCGCTAAACCAAACTGTGATGAACTAACAAACTTGGCGAGCGGCTATTGTTTCCCGATAAGGGTCATGCGTTACTAATCGACACAAAGTATAGGCTCCCAAAACTATTGGGGTGACGTGGCTGCCCGAAATTGAAGATAATTCCTTGTTGTGGGGGGCTTTGCTATTTTTTTCGAAATGGGAAGCGAAGCCCCAGCCTCTACATCAAGCGATGCACACAACCTTTATTTAATATTAGAGCAACAATCGTATGACAAAAGTATTATAAAGATTATACAAACCGGAACCGCCAAACTAAAACACTGAGCAAAACCTAGATATTTAGATTTCAAAATGGGGGCTTCGCTATTTAGATATAGAAGATATGTTATGCTCTTCCATGCATGAGCACCTAGATATTTTATAGAGAATTGTATAGAACGGGCATGAGTTCCTATAGTAGACGTAACTATCGTGTGGATAGTACTTGAAGAGGATAACTCCTCTTTCCTTGTGTTTTTGGTTTGATGGTGATTAGAGTGGAAGGTTATATTGAGGTCCAAGAAAATCCATGCTTCTTATAATTGATAAAAATTGTAAGAGAAATCCTGACAACATAAATAAAAAGTAGATATTGCACAAAACCACATTAGACATTGAAAGTAAATATTGCACAATACAATAATGTAAATAGAAAATAAATATTACATGCAAGGACAACCCCAGTCCCAACAATTGGTGTATAAAAAAGAGTTAACTCTTGAAAAACCGCACAACGATCATTGTCGGGGCAGCCAGACAAGCCTCTAAATTTTTCATGCCAAATATGACAAAATGCTAGACACACAATTTAGATCCAGCTTGAGGATACATGATGTGAATCGAGAACACACCTTCAACTCGGGTGATGTGGAATCTCCCCCCACCCCCACCCCCCCCCCGTGAACAGTGCCCCGAGAGAAGAGAGAGCGCGGGGGCCAATCCGAGCCCTCCGGCGATGCCGGCGGCGGAGGTGGCGGAGGGAGGCACCGAGTAGTTTAGGTTAGTAGTTAGGTTGCCTTGCGGCGGTTTCGCGGTTTGAACTCGCCCCGAGCTTGCCAGTCGTTGACCCAGATCTGGGCTTGCCGCGCTTTCCTCTCGTCGGCTCCGGTGGCCGGTGCTCTGGAGGAGATCTGCTGCTTGAGGCTCTCAATAAGGGTTTAGGAGCCGGCATCTGGGGTGGGAGTGGAAGCATCTTTGCCTTTCTTGGCCGGCCGTGGTGGCGGGGGAGAAGGGCGTGGTGGCGGGTGGCGCAGCGGCTTCTCCTTCCCGGCCGGCCGTGGAGGCGAGGGGGTTGCGGAGTGCTGCGCCGTCCCTCCTCTCTCTCTTCTAGATGCTGGTGCTGTACATGCCGTGGTAGGTTCCCTCTCCAGCTTCTTCTGGCTTCCATGGTGGTGGTTAGGTGAGCTGGGGCTGGTGTGCCTGCGACGGCGGGTGTCTCTCCTGGAGCTCCTCTCCGGCGTCTCTTTGGCGGTGGTTCCGTCATCACGTCGGACCCTATGGCAGTAGGGCTGCCGCTCCGCGCTGCTCTGCTCTCGCCGGTCGCTTAGCTTGGATGGCCGTCGATGTTGGAGTTTCACGATCTGGAGGAGGATGAAGACCAAGGACTGGATTGCTTTTTCTAGTTTCTTTTAGGGTCCTCTATGTAATTTCTTGGGCCTCTATGTAATTTCTTATCTTTCTGGCCCCTTTGTACTCCATCGGCTTCTTTGCAGCAATATATGTCGGGTGCTTTGCACCCGTTCAATGTTCAAAAAAAAAAAAAAAACTCGGGTGATGTGGGGTAAGGCGGAGACGAATAGTAGCAAGTAAAAAGTCCCCCCCACCCCCACCCCTCTCCTGTGAACAGTTCCCCGAGAGAAGAAGAGAGCGGCCGGGCCAATCCCGAGCCCCTCCGGCGGCGATGCCGGCCGGAGGTGGCGGAGGGGAGGCACCGGAGTAGTTTAGGTTAGTAGTTAGGTTGCCTTGCGGCGGTTTCGCTGCGGTTTGGCTCGCCCCGAGCTTGCCAGTCGTTGACCCGGATCTGGGCTTGCAGCTTTTCCTCTCTCGTCGGCTCCGGTGGCCGGTGCTCTGGAGGAGATCTGCTGCTTGAGGCTCTCAATAAGGGTTTAGGAGCCGGCATCTGGGGTGGGAGTGGAAGCATCTTTGCCTTTCTTGGCCGGCCGTGGTGGCGGGGGAGAAGGGCGTGGTGGCGGGTGGCGCAGCGGCTTCTCCTTCCCGGCCGGCCGTGGAGGCGAGGGGGTTGCGGAGTGCTGCGCCGTCCCTCCTCTCTCTCTTCTAGATGCTGGTGCTGTACATGCCGTGGTAGGTTCCCTCTCCAGCTTCTTCTGGCTTCCATGGTGGTGGTTAGGTGAGCTGGGGCTGGTGTGCCTGCGACGGCGGGTGTCTCTCCTGGAGCTCCTCTCCGGCGTCTCTTTGGCGGTGGTTCCGTCATCACGTCGGACCCTATGGCAGTAGGGCTGCCGCTCCGCGCTGCTCTGCTCCTCTCGTCGGTCGCTTCTTAGCTTGGATGGCCGTCGATGTTGGAGTTTCGTCGCCGATCTGGAGGAGGATGAAGACCAAGGACTGGATTGCTTTTTCTAGTTTCTTTTAGGGTCCTCTATGTAATTTCTTGGGCCTCTATGTAATTTCTTATCTTTCTGGCCCCTTTGTACTCCATCGGCTTCTTTGCAGCAATATATGTCGGGTGCTTTGCACCCGTTCAATGTTCAAAAAAAAAAAAAAAAAAAAAAACTCGGGTGATGTGGTGTTTGTCTACAGCTCTAGTGTGTGGCACTAATATAAATTCCTAACACGTTAGTTTCATTCTCACCGCCAACATAAACCTGTGTGTGTTTGTTTTGACGGATTACTATATAGTTGCATGTGTAAAATAATATATTTAGTTATTCTATACATGAACACCTGAAATGGTAGCTTCATGTAATTTACTCTAAACATAAACGCAACGTATGGGACATAGGAGAATAGAGATGAAATTTCATTTATGTTTTTTTTTGCACTCTGACAATTGCTTGGCTGCCCAACATCCTGGCCATGTGCTACTTGGGTTAAAACGGTAGCATTGCCCAAAATCTACATGATGCTAGGTCCAGCTTTTGAGAGACGTGCATCATCGAGAACTCTGACTCAGCATATAAATTCAATGCAGTGAAGATGTGTTCCTGATTCCTCTCTTTCCGATCAACAAGATTCTGAACTTGGATTTTTCTTCTTGTATCTCTTTTTGTATTCCTGCTAGGCGCTAGCTAGCTAGGGCCTTGTATGGGTTCGTATGGGCATTGACAGGAACACAAGAGCAACAACACCTCCTCTTATAACATGGACTTCTGAGTAAGTGATGCATGCATGCTTTAACATGCAATAAAAACTTTCTCTCTGACATCAACTCAATGCAAGATTTCTGTTCCACCTACTACTAAACTCTGCTGCACGTCCTTGGTATAGCATATGAAGACAAACTGTGGTGAATGGTGTCTAACAGCAGGCCAAGACTCTAAGCCTCAAATTTAGCGCCACATATTTTGTTCACAATGTTTCGCATGACCCGGTTGAAATGCCATGGTCACCGGATCATAATCAGAATTCCCAGTCCCTCTGATATATATGAGTTTACTGGTCAAAAAGTCTCAGTTTGTTTGAATTTAGACTGATTTGTTTTTTTTGAGAGAGACTGATTTATTAGTCTAACGTAAAGTCTAATTTCAACTCTTAAAAAAATTATATTTGAAATGTTTAGATGTTGTCATGTTTAAAATTCAAAAATTGCTTGAGAATCTTGTCCAGTATTTGACAGGTTATCTCCGGTAACCATGGTTACCGGAAATGCCGCTCCTCCGGTATTGTTTCCTCACTGGTACCCAACACCTTGCATATGATTCTGACTAGGGATGAAAACGAAGCAAAAACAGATGGAACTGAGTAGTGCCACGTTTGTTTTTATATTTTTTTGCGGAAGCAGAAACGAATACAGAAACCCCGGAAACAGAAACAGAAGCAGATATGGATCGAATGCGGTGCAGACACGGAATAATGCATATTTTACATGGAACCAAGACAACTCTGAAATCATGCAACAAATATTAAGCGTTTAAGAAAACCAACAAAGTTCTCTTATTATAGCACAATGCTAGGTTTACAAGGGAATAATGAAAAGATCAAATCATGAAAGCCTACTCGAATGTATGAAGGGATTACATGGTCATCGGTTTTAGGATCAGCATCTTTGCAAATTTTGTTTGGCAAGGTCATGTAATGGGTCTATTAGATTTGTCCATACACATCAATCCTAAAACAGAAATTCCATATTAGACGGAAACAGAAATTCTGTTTTCGCGTCTATTCCACCGGAAAACGCTGTTCCATTTTTGTTTTCGTTTCCGCCGAACCAATTCCATTTTCATTTTCACTTTGCAAAATTCCGTTTCCATTTCCGTATTTTTACTCTGTTTCCGTTTTTCCACGGAAAAGTCGTAAACTTTCCGCTTCACTTTCATCCCTAATTCTGACTATTTGGAAGCGAATGTTGTCACATGTGAAGTTCCGGTGGGATGAGAGCAATACATCCGGTGGTCAGAACCATTTCTCTGTCGGAACCATATATTGCTCACATGTGCTTCGAATTGGTTTCGTTCAACTAAAATATCTTATCGATAGTAAAATACCAGATCGCTGCACAACAAAATAATCCGTTTCAAGGAGAGTGAACCTCACTATCTCCATTTCCATTCTGAAACGGAAAAAAATAACAGCAGTGTCTTGGGAACACCCTCTTCTAGCACCTAAAAGGCGGCAAGAAAGAAGCTACCCAAAGTACATAACACTAACATGATTTCATCGCACATATTGCACCCGAGGTATATACAATTTTAGTCCGCACCCGGGGTGTAATTTAGTCCCACTTCTTGCAAAATGGACAAAATTAGTCCCACAACTTGAACCGCGGGTAATTCAAACAAATTCGAATGAATTTCACCGAATCTGAGTGATTTCGAACACGGGTGAGCTGTCCCGACTAGGCAGTTTTGCAGAAAGGTCCAAAAAAAGGCATCGTCCCATGCGCTGACTGAAGCTCCTTATCCTGTCATATTTCGCTGACTAAAAAAGAAGGGTGGCGGCGGCGTGTGAACCCTAGCTTATCCTATCCCGATACGGTGGGGAAGAAGGGCGGCGGCGGCGGGATGGTAGAACATGGAGAGACTCCATGGAGAGCACCGGTCGTTCCCTACACCTGCTCTCCGAGGAGAAAGTCGCCGAGGGGCACGATGGTCGGCCAGGTGGCTGAGGGGCGCGGTGGACGGGTAGGTGGCCAAGGAAGAGGCGGGGCAGAGGTACAGGTGAGGCGGAGGTAGGTGACAGAGGCAAGGCACATGCAGGCAGATGGAGGCGGGGGAGATGGAGGCACACAATGGAGGACAAAAAGAACAGGGACATGTGGATCGCCCACCACCTCTATATGACAAGGTCCTTTGCCTCCATTACTTTCTCTCGTAGGAGGAAGAGAGGATGCATCCAGGGCAAGCTCGACGTGCGCAACCGGCATGCTTCTGCATGGCAAGCTCCGCTGCTACTTTTTTTTTTTGAAAAGAGCATATATTAGGTTTCCAATTACATCCAGTATCTGGAAAAACGCATTGCCCTAGCGGCCATATGAATGCACACAGCCAAAAAAAATTATAAAAAAGAAAACTCCCGCTACAGTTCCTCATTCATTGAAACAACAATATTACCATCATCAAGACATTACTAGAAGTCCATTTTCTCCAAAAACCAGGGGCGGAGCTAGCTCCCGGCGACCCCGGGCAGGGGCAGCTGCTCCGGCCATACTCCATTAAGTAATATTGTGAGACAATGATTAAGCTTGATGTTTGCTGGGGCAATCCTGGACAACGTTGCAACTAACGTGCTTTGCCCAGGCTCCTTGATTGTGCTGGCTTCGCCACTGTAAAAAATGACGCCTCCAAAAAGGAAACAGTGCACAAACACCATCATCGTCCGATCAAATATCTAAGTTTTCACCACGAAGAAAATCCACGCTTTCAAAACAATACCTTCAACAAGGCCATTGCCAGGCACAACCAATTAAGGCCAGACCCTGGGTTTTCACCCTGAAAGATAGGACTATGAACTTCACCTTTACTATCGCCCCCGCTTGCATACCACTGCTCCAAGTCACGAGTCACAAATACAATTCATCATCACCACCCGGACTTGAACCACCATTGTCAGTCCTCAGATCTCGGTCTTCATGACATTCTCCGTCGGCACTATGGGTCGAGAACATGCCCCATGATATTAACAACCAACAGAGCTTCGAAGCGCTCCCTCTGAACCCAAACGGCCAGAGCAAAACATGGGTGCGCACCACCGAATCTCACCCGATCCAGCGATCTCTCGGCATATGCGCACTGTGAAGTTCGCCAGCGGAGCCTTCCGGAACACATCACTACAACCCGATCAATGGAGACAAACATCAAGTGGGTCTTCATCTTGGCGTGAGATGAACCCTAGGACCACCCCGTTTATTCAATCCGAGCTAGCAACCCCCTGGCCACTAGACGGAGGTAGAGGAGAAGACAGTCTAGCATGTCACCGAAGCGGCTCGCCAGAACCCAGCGTGTACCTGCTTCCGCAGCCAGAGGTCCAGATCGGATCCGGGACAAACCCGATGCAACCGCCGCCTGCCATGGTGGCTGCACGTCAGCGCCATCAAATATGTCCTCGCAAGATCGCCTCCAATGCTGCCACCATGACACCTCCTCCTCCCCAAGCCCTCGATCTGCGCCGCCCAGGAAGACGATGGGCCTAGGAAGACGCCCTAGGCCCACGGCATGATGCCGCCGCCTGCAACGCGGTTGCAGGAGCACCAGTCGCCACCTGACCGAGATCGTCGCCTCGACCATCGCCCCTGACCCGCTCCGTCGGCACCGCCCTAGCCGCCCCTCCTAAGAAGACCGTCGTAGCCTCCACCCCTAGCACCTTAGGCACTAGGGGACCGCCGCCACCGCGGCCGTCGCCGCCAGCGACAGCGGCGGAGAGATGGGATCTGTAGGAGGGAGGTCGGCGGCGGCGGAATCTGGGGGCCCTCCGATGGCGCCTAGGGGTTGCCACGGGAGGGAGGGTTACGTGATGTTTCCGTGAGGCACAGCCGCGAGAGGAGGAAGAACACATTTTTCCCCTTCTACATGAGGGAGGGTTACGGGAGCTCCACTGCTACTAACACCTTTTCCCAGCAATTTTTCCATCCAAAAAACCCTAGGATCTAGATGATCATGCACCCAAGTCTGCCTAAACGACCGTCACAGCCGTGAGAGGAGGAAGAACGACGAGAGAGGAAAAAATTTGGTATACTAAGGCGGCGGGTCATCACCATGCTCGCGGTAGCGCATCGCCGGTGTGGTCTAGTTGGTTGCGAGCGGGGGTCAAGCCAGGTCGCGAGCGGGTGAGAGTAAGAATAACAAGCCAGTTTTCTAGACTAAAACGCAAATGTGCCCATCCAGATAGTTAAGTCGTTAACGCAAATGGTCAAAAATGGACAAATTTAAGCGAATTTGTTTGAATTGGACCAAACTGCACCCAGGGTACAAGTTGTGGGACTATTTTTATCCACTTTTCAAGAAGTGGGACTATTTTACACCCGGGGTGCAAGATTTAGGATGAAAAGTGTGTATATATATATATATATATATATATATATATATATATATATATATATATACATCTAAAACAATTAATGTAGACAGATGATATCTGGCACGTCAATACTAAAGGAAACTCATCAACATGATCAGTCAAGTATCTATACACGTACGTTTCCCACCAAATATATATAGAGTTGTGTCCTCCTAGCCCCTAGGATTAGTTCGACATAGTCATGTGCTTCCACCAAATGGACAGACTCCATGTTCTGAGTTCGAGTTCCCGTTCAATATGCTTGGCGTAATTTTTTACTTTCTAATTAATTGAAGGAGTGTCCTCCTAATATTAAGGAGACAAAATTTTGGATAGTTGGTGATATGATATTTTCATGGCGGTACCTTGTAAATTGTACACAAGGGTAACAATCAGTTGTAAAGCAGAGAGTGTCTTAATCTAAAACCATGAAGCAGCCTATAACTAGGTGTACTATATTCACCTACACTTTTTACCATAGGAGAAGAAAATAACCCATTGGTATGGTACCTCAGGTAATGTACTAATGGTGCATGCAACTCCAAGGTTGTGGCAAGTGAAAGTCCATCAAGTAGACGATGATCCGCTATTGTATTTTCCTCATAATCAAAATTATCGGATATTAGCTAGACTAACTGAAGCTGTTACAAGAGAAGACAGACCCACTAGTTACTATAGCACCAGGATGATATATACTGGGTCAATGTTAGAGAGATGGGTAAAGGATGATACACGAAACCATGAGGGACCTCCAAGAGATCTTCTTCAGGTCACATAAACTGTGCATTGCTCCAGCTCTAAATATTCAGGCGCATAGCAGTCCAGTTTCAGAGGCCTACATAACCCATATATGTCGCAAAATGAGTCTGACACTTTCGAGTTGCTGAGTAGGAAGGATTGATGCGCTATCAAAAACGGACATAATTGCAGATTATCAACTGGTCGTGTCCTCAGATCACTCTCTTTTAGTTGGCGCGGCCTGTTCCTGTCCTCGTCTGTTGTCTGTTGATACGTGCAATTGTGGAATCTGTCTGATTCTCTACTATCTTGCACGCACAAGCTGTATCCTGCACAGGACAGTGGGAGCAAAAAGAGCTCGTTTGATTCCTGATCCCTCCCATTCCCACCTGCTCGCCTTCTCTTTCCCGTGTACTTCGACAACCATTTCCCAAAAAAAATGTACTTCGACCAGAGTCACCGCTAGCTATCTTGGTGCATTGGAGTGTAGCGGAAAGCAATATATATTTCTGTGTGCTAGCTAGTCGACATTAATTAGGATATGTCATTGTATATGTCATACAATTACCACCATTGTGTAATGGCTCGATTACATTGTATAGTGTGGCGTAAAGCAATATATATCTGCCATTGTATATGCATGTCATGCAATTTCTTGTAGTATATGTCACATCGAGCCATTACATTCGCATTTTTTTCAATATCTGGTAATGCACATAACCAATACACAAAGAGTTAAAGAATCTATTACATGCATAACTTGATTTGGGTAAAACTCACTCTCTTTTTGGGAAAATTAGTACAAAATAATATGGGAATTTGATTTAGGAAAATTTGGACTAAATAATATGAACACAGCAGAAGCATATGAAGCAGATTTGAAGTACACACGACTTTTCTTTTAACTTAAGGAATCAAGTTAATTCCTAGCTCCGTGTTTAGTCCATATATAAATTTGAAGGTTGAAGTTGTTACTTATTGGGAAGTGGCTTGTTGAGAATAAGAGGCTTGTGATTTTATTGTATCATTTCCATGGTGGGATTAATTTCAGTCTGAACGATGTATATAATTTTATTACAGAATGGAGAACTCTTATTATAGAAATCCAGTCCTTGTTCGTCTGCACACCTCTGCCTTAAATAGTAGTTATGTCCACATCTTGGCTTGGTGAAAATGTGTGTGATGTTGGAAAAAGGGAAGTCGCTTTGGAATGGACAGATGGATTTGCCGATCTTGGCTAATGAAAGGATGGATTGCTAGGCCTGTTTTGCTTGCTACCATCTGATCACATCGACAATGGGACTTATTCAATCATAACATTTATTATTTTGAACAATCATATTTTGTAGGGTTATTACGACAGTGTCCCCAGCTCACGCTGAAATGTGACACTAACCGCTGGTTATTTCTCAACCAAAACCATCCCAATGCAACAAAAATATTGCCATCCCACTAACTGCCAAAGGGGCACTTCTTGTACCATCCCGATCACCAGCGGGTAAGCAAATAACCAGTGGTTACCCATGCTTGACTAATACACTAGAGGAGAAAATGACTTGGAGGAGGGGTGGGGTCTCGCTGGACGTTATCATTGTGGGAATGCATTGGAGGATGTTTTGGTGAGTGAGGTTGACGTGGTAATGGTGTAGAATGTGGCGGGTGCTCTAGTGCGAGGGCGGGTGGTCGAATGCGGTGTAGTGGGCGATTCAATAGAGAAAAATGACATGCGGTGGAGAGCGACAGAGGAAGCCCTAGATTTCGATGTCAAGACTGTAAGACGGAGACTAGGCTTTGGTGCTTTTAGAGGCCGGGGGCGATAGGGGACAATGTGAGCACAGTTGGATTTAGGGTTTCTGACATCTATACATACCTCTCTTTTCCATAGCATGTAACTAACTGGTACCAGGTATGGGTAGTGGTGGCCTAGACCCGACCACGGATTAACCGATGGTGGGAGGATTTTGGACTTGGCAAGAGCCCCATGGGGATTAAATTATGACGAAAACCATCCCCTAATAGGTGAATTAGAGCATTTGGTGTTCTCAAGATGAAGTGGTGAATTCTATTAGTCCTAACAAGGTACAAGCCAGAGACGCAAACGATGATCATAACTGCACGAATGTGCCTCTTAGTATGTCTTTCTCAAGTTCCACCACAATTTTGTCTTGATTCGCTTGAAGTTGTAGGACAAGAAGAGCCCATCCAGTTTCTGATCCCGCTCATTCCCACCAACAAAGAACCTACTTGCTCGTCCTCTCTTAGTCATGTATTTCTACTAGTCACTGCTACCTATATGGTTGCTTTGGGGTGTAGCGGAAAGGTAATATATATTTCTGGAGTTGTGCTAACGAGGAGACTTTAATTAGGATTTTAATTTTCCAGAAGTATTTTGTTATTCTGTATAAACGCTCAACTAAAATGTCCGCCCTTAATCCGTGGACATGCATTAATTTGAAACCCACAGTTTTTTTGTTGGAAATTCTGCACATATTCGTGACTTTTCCTATTTATGCAAACAATAAAGGTATAAACATAGGGGCATCCATATTGCCAGCTGAGTATGCTTTTATTGATAAAAAAGATTGACTGATTTCATGATCAAATACAATCACACAATATACTAGGCATGATTAGTACCTGCTCACTTTGCTGTTTCATTTGACACATGGTATTATCAACCACGTCCAGGTATATAACAGAGTAATCTGTTCACTATTTGCCCAAGTTTATCAAGGACGTCCTTAAAATATAATCTAGTAGTGGCTAGTGCTTCATATACAACCGAGCATTCAAGCAGAAAAGAAAGGGGAGCATGCCGGCAGCATTCCGGCACGTCTGCTGCCTCACCGCTTCCTCCTCCAGGCTCGTCTCGCCGTCCACGCCATGCCCGAGAAGTGCGTTCCTGAACTTTTGATTTGCACATACTGAAGTAAAGTTTGTACATACTGCAACAATATTTGTTGAAAATCAAAACTGAAGCGAAGTGTTTCTCTTCTGTATTTGTGCACTGCACTAATGATCTGCAGCTATGGAAATTAACCACTATATTCAGACTAGAATGTACTATACAAAAACCGTACTGTCTAACTTGAACCAAAATTGTACTGATCTTTTGTTGCTTTTAGAACTAACTAAGATGTAAGAATTCTTGCATTATTCTGGTATGCACACTCGTTACAAAATGGCTATACAAGGCCAGCATTTTGAACTAAGTAACCAGAGCATTTGGCGGAGCGTTTCTAGTCCCATCTGCAGCCTTAGGTGAGACCAGAAAATGGGCTTTTTTATAGTATTTGTTGCATGCATATAACATGTATTCTTCATCATGAATATGATACTATATCAGAGGAGAGATAAGCATATCATTATTTTCTTTCAGCTTTGTTTGTTTTTACTGTATTTTTTGTTGGAGTCCTTAAAAATACTTCATCCGTCTTAAATTAAGTGACTTGGATTTGTCTAAATTCGTATGCACCTAGACACGTTTTATGTGTAGATACATACGAATCTAGACAAATGCAAGTCACTTATTTTGGGACGAAGTACATGAGATAGTGCTCCACAAAACAAATTACTACATGAGATGGTGCAAATCACGTGGCAACATTTCAGTTTCTTAACAAGCCTGCGGTGTGTTCATTGTTTCATATTATCTCTCTAGTCCGTATGTCATCGTCATATAGCCCGATCCGCAGGAGATCGCAGCTGACAGAAGTACAAGAAAAGAACAAACCTAGCACAATTCAAGTTTAAAGTCTTGTCGATAGGAATACGATCGAGAAATCAGGGAACACATGACGACTGTGTTGGATGTATATATAGGCTCAAATCGGGGAGCTGGACCAGCATTACATGAGGTATAAATGAATTCAACAAATGGATTGCTAATATATGCACAATAGTGGTAGATGGATCATAAATATTGCATTGAGTAAACAAGTTTCCGTTGTCTGTTACAGCATACAACAATTACTCTCAAGCATATATGATATAAGAGGTGGCTGCTCCAAGTTTTTGTCGTTCAATTCACACACACATCCATATGAGAAAACAATAAGTAAAGGTTGAGAGGGAAAAAATGCGCGCACACTCTATTGGAAGAAGATAAATCAATTTCATATCTTGTGATGGGAACGAGAGAAACCAGGAACGTATGTGCACTCCATTTGATGTATAGGTTGAGAGAAACCAGGAATGTATGTGCACGAGCAGCACGACTGTCATTTGATTGGCATGTATGTTTCTTTTGGAAGAGGTTTGGCATGTATGTTAGTGTTGCCTTTGTGACCCAGCTGAGACAGTAGAACACTTGTTTCCTTCATATTCTTCTGTACAAATTATTTGGCGTAATATTACTAATATATTTGATAATTGATTGAATGAAATGGGTAAAATAAATAAAGCTAAAATCCATGTTGGTGTTTCAGCTTTATGTTGGTCCATTTGGACAAGTCAGAATAATATGGTCTTTAACAAACAAACAAACAAACAAACAAACAAACAAACAAATATGTACAACTTTTGTAGGTTATTTGACTAGCTGCGCATTGGATACAACTACGGGGCTACCTACTCCCGGTGGATTAGTGGGAGCATATGGCTACGAGATGCAGCTGGATACTAAAGGTTGCACATGACTTCTATTTTTAGGCTACTAGATAGTGTCAGATTAGTAGGCTTGAAAATGCATAGCTTCTTGTTGCTTTTCACATTAGTAGGATCCGGCGAGCTCGCGTGCTCTTTGTGGTCAGGGAGTAAAGGCGGTGCACGAGGAACAAGATCAGAGGGGGTAGAGGGGAGGGGCGGCCTGCATCGACGGCGAATCCAACCTCTGCATGTCTGCAATGGCGGTGGCTCCGGCAAGATCCAAATCGGCAGCCTCGGGGCAGTAAAAATAGGGTTTTCAGAGGGGTTTCAAAGGAGGGGTCGAGGGCTATTTAACTGCAGCAGAAACTTGGAGGAGGGGCACGGGAACAACCAGAAAAGAGGGGCGGGGCCCACACGTCAGCCAGGGTAGGGAGAGAGGCGGGTTGGTGCGAGGATCTCCTTGGGACGCTGATGGGCCAATTGCGACTGATGTGCCATGCTCGCTCGCGGTAGATGGGCAGTAGATAGGTGCGGGTCAGTTGGGCTGGGCTGCCTCGGCTGCCCCGATTAGGTTAGGTAGTTTATTATTTTTCTTTTCCTATTTTCTGTTTAGTATTTCTTTTATAGAATTTGTTTCACTTATCCAATTTGAATGAAATAAATTTCTTTAAATTTTCTAAAATTCATAGGAAGGTTTTTGTACATTAAGGAACAACATTCATGTCCATTTCAAATATTGTATATAGTTTTTTCATTAAATATTTAATAGAAGAAAAGGGCATAGTCATATTGGTTTTGAATTTGGAGAAATTTCAAATATGTTTTTAGGATCTCAGGGAAATTTATTCCTGTCCAACAAACACAAGAAATTATCTCTTCATATAGGGACCTTAATAAATGATTTGTGGGTTTCAAATACTATATAATAGATAGATATGTTAACGTCATATAGGCTGATCCATATGAGACCGTAGCTATTATAAGTACAAGAAAAAGAACAAAGCTAGGAGAACAAATTCAAGTTTAAAGTCTTGTCGATAGGAATGCGAGGAATTGGTAACATATGCGGGCTGTGGTTGGACGTAAATGCTCAAACCGTGGAGCTGGATCAGCAGGACATGACCCTAATGATTCCCAAAAAATGAACTTAGTGGAGCAGTAAATGAGTTAAGGTGGTAGTGGTACAAAAGTTTTCTTTTGATGTTACAGCATGCACCGGCGGTTACTCTGGAGAACACGATATAAGAGGAGGTTGGCCGCACATTTCTTTGTGTCTACTCACATAGCAATCCATAGGAAACAATAGCTAGCTAGCACAAATACAAGAAAAAAATACGCTAGAACAAGATAAATCAATTTTTAAATCTTTTCGATGCATGGGAATGAGAGAAATCAGGAACCCGTGTGCAGTCTATTAGAAGTATACGTTGACAGCAAAATGCAGGAGCACCACAGCACCCACGAGAGGAACTGTGATACTACCGTGTAGATTTTGGCCAATTCTATAATTGTTAGTGAAGTGGCATAAGATCACGGATTGCCGAAACCAAGCAATTGCTAGTGGGGTAATATGATCAAAATACATCATTTGTTATTCCCTTATGAGGATTAGCAACAGAGAACCAATGTTTTGATTTGCATACCTGCTTGGCCTCTTTGTCGAGACTGTATAGAAGAAGTGTTTCACGAATCGTAAACAACAAGAAAAATAGAGTGTGAATTCCATTTTCTACTTTCTAGTTTGAGGTTTGTGTCAACAATTATCCTATTGAGCTGGAGTTACTCGACTACTCTATTTGGCAAAACTTATGACCGTTTTTACCCCTTTTAATCTTTGACCATTTTTTTATCATTAAGCCAATCTATTAAGTAATAATTGTACCTGTTTTACCCTTTTAATATTTTATCCCATTCTATCAGGTAGGGCCTGATCGATTATCAGGTCTCATGGCGCGCTCGCAGCCATGTGCGGCTTGGTGGCGTGCACGCCGCAACCAGCCCGTCCATGATGGTCGAAGATTGGCGAGGCTAGTGCATGACCTCCAACTCTAATCATTATAGATGCTATCCTTTGGTCTGCAAATGGATGCATGGTGGTGCAGGGTTTATGCTAGGCCAATTAGAGATCAGAAACCAATACAAGATCATTGCTAAATCCTATGGCATGTGAGAACTGAGCGCTGGCTCAGTGGCAAGAGTTCAGGGTGCTTAACCTGCCCACCCGAGTTTGAATCCTGCGCAAGGCGCGGTTTCCTTAGGGATGCTATTTGTGCTGAAAAATCACATAGAGGTCTCATATCTATCTAACAACGTACAACCAAGGGAGGATTGTGCAAATGTATTGCTCCATCTTTGTGTCTTCAGTTTTGTAAGTTTAGAGAAGAGAGGGAAAACCGAAGCAAAAGCCAAAATTTAGAAGATTACATTATGCAGCGCCTTGTTTTACATGTACTCACCGAAGTTTAGAGAAGAGAGGGAACACCGAAGCAAAAGCCAAAATTTAGAAGATTACATTATGCAGCGCCTTGTTTTACATGTACTCACCGAAGTTTAGAGAAGAGAGGGAACACCGAAGCAAAAGCCAAAATTTAGAAGATTACATTATGCAGCGCCTTGTTTTACATGTACTCACCGAAGTTTAGAGAAGAGAGGGAACACCGAAGCAAAAGCCAAAATTTAGAAGATTACATTATGCAGCGCCTTGTTTTACATGTACTCACCGACCCACCCCATGCACTACAACGGCCTTAATTGTTCACCGCTTCTTGCATAAACACTTTACCCCCGCCGTACAAGCGTGCTAGGCAAGCTACACATCAACTTCCCCCTCCGTCTATGTTGTCCCCACACAAGAGGTAGCACAAATGGTAGAAGCTTCTAACCCGTCGACAACCATGTTCTCACAGGAGACACCGGTGTGGAACAACGAGGTATGCCCAATGACTTGCTACGAAATGGGCAATTTCTAGAGTACCACAAATGTCAAAGTAGGAGGTAGAAGATGAAGTTCACTCGGAAAATAAACTGTTGTTTTTATCCTTTAAAGTGGATTACACAGAGCTACAACTTTGATAGTTGCAGTGATAAAAATCTCACAACTATTCTCTCGCATATGCAGCTATATATAGTGGGGTAATCTTTCACAATAAGCAAGGCGAAACCATTTCTTTTAGCCGTTTAGCACAAAAATCATCATGTAGGGCTCACATGTCAGGTTAACATCAGTTTATCTTGTCCTGTAGGACCATGTAACCCGCCATGCCTACGCCACATCATGTATCATCAATCACCATAATATTCCTTCATGTAAGAAATATTGCATTGATTTGAAGTCATAATTTCTGTCACATGTTACAATAACAACACTTCCTCACAGGCCCATGATGTATATAAGAGGAGGTGGCCTTGGTTTTCTTCCAGTTAATTCACATAACAAGTGATATGAGACAAAAAACTAGCCAAATTACAAAATAAAAACCCATGAGAGAAGATAAGTTAAGTTTAGAGTCTAATTGATAAAGAATGAGAGGAATCAGGAATACATGCTCACTCTGTTAGATGTATAGGCAGGGATACTAA
The DNA here is from genome assembly GCA_030063025.1 of Avena longiglumis. Taxonomy (NCBI): domain Eukaryota; kingdom Viridiplantae; phylum Streptophyta; class Magnoliopsida; order Poales; family Poaceae; genus Avena; species Avena longiglumis. Next base: position 46,360,926 of record CP125974.1, on the reverse strand, counting down.
TCACAAAGCATCACATCTTTCTTTAGTTCAAGTTGTATGAGAGAATGATAGGACCACGTAGATTTTGGAAAACACTAAGGCTGCCACCAGACTGGTGCAGAACGAGTCAGGCAGACAGATGAGATGTTACTAGACCATAAGATGATTAAAAGTTTAACGTGTTTTCCATTCTCTTATGAGGATTAGCAAAGGATATGTTATATTTTAAGTCGCATGTACATATTGAGCTTGACCATAAGTAGCATTTCATGTAATTGGCTCTGAATGGGCATATAAGCACCAAGAAGAATAAATACATTCATTAGAGACAAATTGTTATTGGTAGCCTCTTGTGGAGCTATAGAACATGTCATCCCTAGTCGATTTGGCAGCGACTTGATCACGATATAAATACATGGTTGGAATGTGATTGGAATGATGTTTTGTTTAGGAATGAGAGGAAGGATACATGATGGAACATCTTGTGAGTTGGCCGCTTACAAGTCAGGTTAACGTCACTATTTTGCCTACCATGTAGGACCATGTCACATGTTGTGCCTAAACCACATTGTATCGTCAATCACCATAAATTTCCTTCATGAGTTCATGTTAGATGCATTGTGAATTCGTTCAAGAAATAACTCGTAATGTATGTCCAATATTATTAAAAGAACAGAAATCTTGCATTAAATTGAAGTCATACAAAAGTTCCATTGAATGTTACAATAACACCACTTTCTTAGAGGCCCATGATATATATAAGAGGAGGCGGCCTTGGTTATCTTCTAGTTAATTCACATAAAATTCAAGGGAGACCGCTGCTAGCTAAATTACAAAAGAAAAACCTTGGAGCAGATAAGTTAAGTTTAGAGTCTAGTTGATAGGAATGAGAGGAACCAGGAAAACATGCTCACTCTGTTAGGTGTATAGCCAGGGACTATGATCCCAAAGCAACACAAGTCACAATAGTTAGTTATATGAGGGAATCATAGGACCACATAGATTTTGGGCAACTCTAACGCTATGAACAGAATGTTGCAGGGCAACTTGGGCAGACTGATGAGAAATTGCCATATGGTAATATGATTAAAGTTGAATGCTATTTGTCATTTCCCTTACGAGGATTAGCAAAGGAGAAGACATATTTGAGTCACACGCTTGCTCCCCTCCAGACCAACACCCATATCTAAGATCTAGGGACTTGCATGGCGTACTTCTCGAATTCGACCGGGAGTAGTGTTGTATGGGAAATTATCTGGATGGGCAGAGAAGAACCAATAAGAACAAATCAATTCATTAGGGACAAATTATTATTGCTAGCCTCTTGTGGGGCTATTGAATATGTCCTTCCTAGCCGCATGGCAGATTTGCAAGTGGCATGGTCGCGGTAGAAGTCTATGGTTAGATATATGATTGGGATGAGGATTTCATTAGCATTGAGAGGAATGATAGCTGATGGAACATATTGTGTGTTGGCAAAAGAACTATATCTATATCTATACCAGTATAAAAGGAGCCAGACTGTAAGATCCGAGGGATCTTCGGAGTCTATAGCAATAGATCTGATGTCCCAAAGACAAAATACGGATGTTAATTAATTCATCAATCCCACACGTCTATGCATAGATCTGATAGCTTTCAAAGGAATGTTGTAACACCCCAGTTTTAGTAAATCATTATTTAGGGTTTGATTGTGCATTCATTAGCATCATCTCTTAAAATTGCATGCAAAGAATTAAAGGTAAAACCCTAAAACCCTAATCTTCCTCTCTATTTAAAAAGCATTCAAAATGGTTTGAATTTGAAAAAAAATACCAAAATAAATGGAGCCCAACTTGTTAAAAGGGCCCCATACTATTTTATATAGATTTACAAAGTTTCTGGTATTTTTGAAATGGATCCAAACAGATTTGAAATGAAAATGCAAAACAGAAATTACAAAACAAAAAAAGAGAAAAAGCTTTTAATAAAAAAATGAGCAAGAGCCAGCCAGGCCGGCCCATTCCTTCTCTCCTCTCCTCTCTGCCGCCCACCCACGCAGCAGCCAGCCCTGTCGTGGCCCAGGAGCGGCCCCGCAGGCCCATACCCCTTCGCGTGTTTCTTTTTTCTTCTTCATCGGCGCCGGTGGGCAAGCTGCTGCTTGCCTCGCCGTCGGCCGTCGATCGTCTTCGCGCCAAGATGAACGCCTCTGCTCTGGAGAGGAGATAAGACCGCCACGCCGTGCTCTGCTCTCTCCCCATCCCCATCTCTCTCTCTCTCTCTCTCTCTCTCTCTCTCTCTATGTGTGTGTGTGTGTGTGTCCCACGCAGCGGAAGCCGAAACCCTAACCGCCCCAGTCACCGGCGAGTCTGTCGTCCCCGACCTCCCCTCGCTTCGCTGAGACGCCCTGAAGAAGCTCCTTGTCGCCCTCATCATCCTCGTGAAGCCACGCAAGCGGGGAAGCCACCACCTCGTCGAAATCGAGCTCGTTTTCGCCGCCGGCCGCCGCAGTCGACGCTTTAATTCGTTGCTGTCCGTCCTCCCCGAGCTTCGCCGACCCCACCACCGTGTTCATGGTGAGCTCCCTCACCTGCCAGTACCTCCCAATACCTCCCTCTCGCTCTGAATCGTCTCCGCCACGAGCACCTCTGCGTGCCGCCGTCGGAGCTCGTCGGAGCCGAAGCTCCGGTGACCTTCTTCGAGCGGCGCCGCCTCCTTTGCGCTTGCCTTGCTGCGCTGATTCGAGTAGGCTAGCTGCTGCAGCCCCGCGCGCCCTCCTCCGCCGTGGCCGTGGTCGTCTGAGCGCTGCCGCCGTTGAGCCTCTGTGGCGTCTGCGTGTTGTAACGACCTGGCACCAGCCCCACCCGTCAGTGGCAGTGGGTAGCCCCTGCCGTGGTGAGAATTAACCAAACCGCCCCCTGTCCCACTTTCCCTGCGTGGAGGCTGAGGTGGCCAGAGGCCCACCTGTCTGTGTCTGTGGCTAGCCCAGCCTCTGTGTAAAAAGTATTTCCAGGTTTATTTGAATTAAGAAAAGGTTTAATAATTTCAGGAATTGTTTTAAATATTGTAAATTCAATAACTTTTAATCTGTAATTCAGAAAAATACAAATAATATATCAAAATGTTCAGAAAAATGAAACCTATCTATCTAAACTATAATCATGCATTGTTAAACAACTTAAATGACAAGTGTAATTAGAATAATATAGTAACCCCTCATAGGTGATTCCGGAGTTTCGCCGAGTTAGGGTTTCTACCCCTCGGAACCCCGATTAAATTGTCGAGCATGCTTTAGGGTTTCAATTCAATGGAATTCAACTTGTCATATCATCATTCTTGTTTGAGCCTTGCATCGATGCCATGTGTTGATTGTTTCCCTCTATCTCTGGTGTTTGGTTCTTCCCGATAGAATACGATATCGAGATCGAGATTGAAGACAGAGATCAAGACCATTGAAGATCGAATATCGACGAACAATACTTGACCAACTGTAATCAAGTCAAGTACAAGGATTCTGAAGGTCTGCTTATCGGTTATCAACTGGCAAAGGCAAGCATAGCCCCACCATGATATAATCCTATGTTTTTCGAAAGCATTTCAATTCCTGCCATGATGCATACGATTCTACTGTGGTCTTTTATCGATAGATAGAGTATCCTATCTATTTCATTACTCCCTTTGAGCTTATATTACCTTATCCACTGCTCCTAGCATAACTAGGTTTGGCTTGTGTGCACTGCTAGAGCTTATATCTGTGTTTGCTTAGCCATGCATAGCTGTCAGTTCTGGTCCATCCAGATGATGTATCAGAAGAGAATCTAGTATGATAGGAGAACTTGATGAGATGAGATCAGATGTGATATGAGTTAAACATGCTAAGGCGTGTATGGGAGGCCATGGTGGAATGTGGTTTTTCTAGTCCCATGCTCGCCACCAATAGGACCTGAGTTCTTGCCTTTGGAACCAAGACGAGCGTGCAACCACACGCGGCCTGGAAAACCTCACGAGTGACTAACTTGCCTAGTAGATTCCATGAGTCACATAGTTCGGGCGTTCCATTCGACATATGCATAGAAAATATTTTGAAAGATTTGCCGGGTGAAGTTGGTGCATTCATAACAGGTAGGTAAGCGTGGCTGGGGTTGCTTGGGGTCGATGGAGCCCCTAGTGAACCAATCTCACCTCACATCTTTAAGTACCGGCTTCGGAATTTGACCCATTACGGCGGAACCATACTTATTGCGTGACTCATGGTCTCGGCGAAAGCAAGGTAAAGGTCGTGTCTAACCACCCTCTGCCGGCCTTCCAAGGAAGAGGGCTTATCTAGTGGCATTAAGAGAAGGTTAGTATGTGTGGGTAAAGTTGTACAGCTCTGTAGGGTAATAATCTTGTCGAAAAGACGTGTTCACGGTTATGAACGCTTGGCGACCAGATTCTAAGATCATAGAGAACTTGAACCTAATCATAAAACTTGGCAGATCAACGTGTGCTTAAGGATGCTTCCTCATGGGTATGAGGGGGTGATCCTAGTTGGTAGATGATGATGATTCGGTGGATATCAAAAGATGATGATCAATATTTCGGATACGTCACTCTCTTATTCCCTTTTAAAACACTCTGACTAGACGAGCTTCTTCTCTCCCTCTTGTTTTATAAACAAAAGTGGCTTTATGCAAAACAACTCCACCAGCCATAAGTCTTGCGGAGTACACCCTGTACTCACCCTTGCTTTGTTGATACTTTTGGCAGAGTAAGTGTTCACCCGAAGACGAGTTTCGTGCTACATCGACATCGACGAGTAAGTTTGCTATACTTAATAGCATAATTTGTCTTCGTTGTTTGATGTTTGTGGTCAATGACCTCTGCTTGTAATAATTTGGTTCTCTGCTCAGTTATGAGCTTGCTGTAATAAATTTTGTGTCATAGGGTCACTGCTGTGTTATCAATTTTTTACTGGATATTCTCGAGCTCAAGGTTAAGCTTATGTCAGACGGAGGTCTGGAATTTGTTTAGCCCTGATCCCGGGGGTGTCACAAATGTGTAGTTCTATTTTTAGACCAGAACAACCAGCAGATAGGAAAGATCCCATCCGTCATCAATCAAAGAAAACAAGATGTACCAAATAATTACTGCCGCCGCAGACACTTTAAACACTAATTATTGCATCAAAATGTATGTGTACCGAAATATAGCCCCAACCAATCCTTGAAGGTCTGGAGATTCAAGTACACAAATTTAGAAACACAAGAAAATGACTTTTGGTATGAAAATATGCGACGTGAGATTCACCTTTGGAGCCGGTTTCTTCAGCGAGTAAGCGTCATTGGTTCTTCGAAGGTGGAAAAGGGCTGGTTACCAGCTTCTTGATCTAGGAGGCAAATCCAGTTTCCGTCCACAAGAAGTTCGTATTCTGGGACTCGTCTTCGAGGCCGGTGCAGAAACACATTATGTGTGGCCAAGCCATCAAGGTCCACATATGCCTACCAGCCTAACAAACGAAGAGATTGATCCCCTTCAGCTTTTCTTTCATAATCATCTCATGGAGACGATCTAGCATCTTTTCGACTATGGCCAAGTCCGGTTTTGGCACTTTGGCATTCAGGTTCCGTGGTTGACTCCACTCTGGGGAATACAGATTGATCCCCTATAGGAAGTGTCTCCTTCATGTATAAGTAGTGTCGATGCCAGGTGACCTGTTTTTGGCAAAGTTAAGATCCTGGTACTCCACCCCGTGGCGCTGCTAGAAGGTCATGTCGTCGGTGACTGTGAGACACATGTCCGTGACGGGGATCTGCGTTTGAAGCTTCCCGTGAAAGGCTATGAGCCATAGTCAAAATAAAGATAGACAACCCAGATAACTCGCATGAGGGGATGAAGCAACTGATTTGCGAGAGTACGGATCACCATTATCTAGGACGTATCAACCGTGATATATTTTACGAGGAAAAAGCTCCTCGCGACAATCATAAAATATCATCCAAGATCGATCCGGCGAAGCAAGATCTGAGAGACCATACTAAATAAAAATCGATCTTCTATCATCATCATTGATGTCGGGAAGGAACTCACGTCGTGAAACGAAGGGACGAAGAACACTTATTTAAGAAGTTGCCATCTTTATCGACACGAAGGCCATGAAGACGACCACCAAATCCGATCCTAAATTGCTGAAAACTAATTTATATTAAAGCACTTCACTATTAGATCAGTTTATGAACCGGTCGAAGGAGGGGGAACAGATCGGAGGGAGGTAATGGAGAAGACCGACGGCTAGGGTTCAAGAGGAGGAGACGGGCTTGACGCCATCCACCAGCAAGTTGGTCAATGGAGTAGGATCTGTCGAGAGTAAGTTGGTCACACGTGGCTTGACGCCATCTAATACCACCAGCAAATGACTTTTTCGTGATCTTAAGAAAAGAAACGACTTGCCTTAATCCACAAGTTAAAGGATACCAAAACCCAAATCCATCTGGAACTGGTATTCCGTCCCCCACCTCCACGGCACCTAACCGCGGCATTTCGTCGAACACCTCCCCGTCGCCGACCTCCCGTCACGCCACCTTCCACCCCGAGCTGCCGACTCCTATTTATCCGGCGCTGGGCCACCTGAGGCCGCCTCGATCAACCTTCCGTTCGCATCTACCGAAATGGCCACGGCACCTGTACCTGTCACTGCTGCTCAGGAGGAGGAGGGCCAGGGGTCGAGGCCAGCGATAGCGGCGCGGGGCCCCGAGATCGCCTTTTTCGACCTGGAGACCTCGGTGCCGCAGCGGGCCGGGCAGGGCTACGCGGTGCTCGAGTTCGGGGCCATCCTCGTCTGCCCGCGCCGCCTCGTCGAGGTCGCCTGCTACGCCACGCTCGTGCGACCCGCCGATCTCGCCGTCATCTCCGCCGCCACCGTGCGCTGCAACGGCATCACGCGCGACGCCGTCGCCACCGCGCCCTCCTTCCTCGACGTCGCCGACGCCGTCTACCACATCCTGCACGGTGACTGCCCTCTGCAATTCCCCTCCTTTTTTTCTCTTCTCTCAGCACCGGGATCTGCTTCTTGGCAACGGCATACTTTAAGTCAATGGGGAAAATACGTGCCTTCTTGCGCACACTTCTCACGGGAAAATCTTGTCAATTTTGGACAGGGAGGGTCTGGGCTGGGCACAACATCCTGAGGTTTGATTTGCCAAGAATAAGGGAAGCCTTCAACGAGATCGGCCGGTCACCTCCGGAGCCCAAGGGGACGATCGACACGCTGCCTCTGCTTACCCAGCGGTTTGGGAGGAGAGCAGGGGACATGAAGGTATGCCACCTTGTGTTGATCACTCAAGCAGAAACCATGTGATCTTTTACTGAAAGGAAACAGTTGTCAGTTCCTTCTCATTGTGACAGAGGAATGTTCTGATGTTATTCTCTCGTTTGTTGTATCCATAGATGGCAAGCTTGGCAAATTACTTCGGTTTAGGGAAGCAAAAGCACAGGTAGGTAACATGCCAATCCATACGTTGCAATTTCATCTGAATTATTGTCGCTTCACTTCACTTCCTGGAACATTGGAACATGTGTTTATTCTTTGCTAACCATCATGCAGCTCAGATTAGCATATCTACTAGGGAAGTTGCAGTAGTGTGATACAAGAAATTTTGTTGCTGCACGCCGCATTTGACCTGCTAACTGTCTAACATGTCTTGGCAGCATCATACAACTTAGGATACCCAGTCTAATCTGGATACCCAGTCTAATCTACCCCGAACTTTGCCCTGTCCTTTCTTAGGTGCTCATCTTGAAAATTAGTATTCCTTAATATGTCATGGGACCTAGAAGGATTCTGACTTCTTTACATTTATATCATGCTGAATGGAAGAAATGTTGTAATTCTATATGGCCCAGCCCTTCGGATGTGTTGACAGCATCATGTAACTTAGTATACTCAGATACAATCCAACTCGGATTTCGCCCCATCCCATCTTAGGATATTTGAAAATTAGTCTCCCCTAAAGGATGAGACTACTACGTGACCTATAACGATTCTTCTTTATAGATATATCATGATGAGTACAATAGATATCATAGTTATATGTGGCCCAGCCCATCGGTTGTTACTCTTACTACACATTAATGGTTGCAAACAACTATCTAGTTGTCCTGGATTACATTTATCAATCAATGCACTCATGATTGGGCCCAATCTTTGCTTAGTTCCTATTAAGTTTGATTTGCAATCACTTCTGCAAGGACATATCGTTATTATTTCATATTCGTATTTCCTTTGATTTTTCTAATGCTGACATGAAACTGGAGTTAGTGATCTTGTACTAATTTTCTTTGAAATCTATCTGCAGGAGTCTGGATGATGTCAGGATGAATCTTGAAGTTGTCAAGTATTGTGCTACAGTACTATTCCTGGTATGTTTGCTGAACTGTCTATTGACGACCTTCATGAGCTGAACGTGTAATTATTTTCTAATGTAATAGCTGGATAGTTACATTGTCTAGTGTTTTGCTTCCCTGAAATACTATAATAGCTGTCATCTCTGATTTATTCAGCATCCGGAGTACCTTAATGGACTGGTGAGGTTTAACTATTGCAATATACCCCTCATACCAATGGCGGGAGCCTCATGAACTGTTAACACATCTTTCTATTTTCTTGATGTGTTCCCTTTTTTGATTATAGCAGTTTTTGTTTTCTTGCGAAAAAATAATAATAAATGAGAACCATTCTAGTAAAATTGTAATAATTGGGCTCAGCAAACCCGCATGGAACTTCTAGAGATTGAAGTACTCGTAGAAACAGTACTGTCCTTGGGCATAAAGAACCAATGAAGAATCATACTATTATGACATGTTTGTAGATCTATTTCATGTTTCAAGGAAATCGCTTGGCTAATTCCAGAAATTCTCCTCACAGGAGGCAAGTCTTCCAGAAGTGCTTACTGTTGAGAACCTCGTGGAAGGTGCAACTACAAGAAGCAAAACTAATGGAGCTACTTCTCCCGAGGCGAAAAAGTCTGAATTGAACTCTTCACCTGATTCTTCGAAACGACAACGTACCATTTCTCAAGAAGTTAACAGCAATTCAACTCAAGATGGACATAATCAGGAATCAGTCGAACCTGCAACAAACAGAGATCCTAGTGAGTTGATATCCCACATCGAGGAGATGAAGTTAGATGGCACTATGCAGATGGATGCGAGTTCCAGTGTTTTTTCTGGGTTCCTTGAGCCGGCTGATGTATCAACTGAGTGCATCAAGATTTCTGTTACCCCTTCCTACCATACTCAAAGAACATTTATCAAGCACAAAGATAGTCCACTACACCTTTGCTGTGCGGGCTTGAAAGTCCAGTTTGGAGTCAGTACAAAGTTTCTAGACAATGCAGGTCGGCCAAAGTTGAGCATAGTTGTCGATATCCCTGAAGATCTAAGTGAAGTTCTAGAATTCTGTGATAATCTTGCTCAAAGATCTTTGCAAGAGTCTGGTTCCGCTTCTGAGTGGAGACCTTTGATGAAGAAGTATGGTTATGTGAATCGTCCAACCGTTCGCCTAAAGTGAGCTCTGTTCTCTCTTTTCATAGATATTACTAGGATTTTTCACACTTTTCTGATCTGGTAATTTTGAATTGCTCTTGCAGCATCCCTACTACTGTCAGCGGCGATGCTTCGATCTACTCGACAGATATATACAAGAGAGAGCCCAACGGTGACATTCAGAAGCTTGCTTTTAGCAAAGTAGATGCTGCGGAATTGGATCCTCTGTTTGTTCGAGGGGACAAACTTGACGCGTTCTTCTCTTTGGAAATATACGACTACCAACAAAATGCTGGCATTCGGTTGGTTGCAAAGAGGCTGGTTGTACACTCCAAACAGCACCAGCCTTAGTTGATATATATGATCCTAGTGTACAAGATCTGACCAGTAGCAGTTTAGCATATGCTGATGTTGAAGTAGGGACGCATCATGATGTAAAAGATTCTAACAAGATATGTATACATTTGCTCATGGAAAGATCACCTATATATGTATGATGCTGAACTTGTTTATATGTACTAATAATTGTCTACAAGTTATGACGCATTAGCAGTTAATTCTCTTTCGATAAGAGGTGTAATCTAATAAAAATGGAATTTTTCTTTTACATTGTGAACATATTTTTTTCTATGATTTGATACCAATTCTACTATGAGGCTTAATATGCCGTGACAATTAATGCATGTATTGATTGAGTATTGTACTTTTTGCCCCCCTCATGTTCAGATCCGACCCTTAGATGCAAACTACTTATACCTTTTACGCTCTTCTTTCCGACTGTGTCATCACACGTTATGCCTGACAGCCGTGTCCCGGGGAACGCAAAGAGTGGTCTAGTATATATTCAATGGTAGAAATAGAAAGTGGTAGACAGAGCAAAAATCTTGCATTAAATTAAATGTGCGTCATAGTAAAAAAAATATGTTCGCATGGTACAAGATGCGGTACAAACTAATTCATTATATAGGAGGAGGTGATCTGCTCTTCTTTTCTCCGGTCACTTCCTTTACCTATCCATACCTGACTGCAGCAATGAGAAATAAAAGAGAAAGTGCAAGTAGGAGAAGATAAACCAAGTTTGGAATTTTGTTCCTAGAAATGAGAGGCACCAGGAACAAAGGCTGACTACACATGATATTAGTACATAGAACTACAATGGTATCTCGTCTATGTGTAGCTCAACTTGTATTGGGGCATCACTATATTGCATCACTGAAGGAAAGTGCAACAACGAAGCAGGGATTAATCTACCAGGAAGGCTTCGTTAGGGTCTAGTCTACATCTGAGACAGAGTTGCTCGTAAAAACTACTCTCGCTACTCAGCTTTCTGCAGCTCGACTTGTAGTAGGGCATGATAGTACTGCATGAATCTAGGAAAATACACCAACCAAGATTGATGTCCATTCGTTCGGTTCTTCAGATTGCTGTCCATTTTACGGTTATTTTTTCTTGGCCAATCCCAAGGTTTGGGTAAAACTCAATTAGCATGATTTTATTTTATTCAACAAATTATTTGTTGATCCAGTTCTATTAACAGACATGGGAGCGAATAAACGAATCACCAGTGAAAAACATTAAACTCCAGCAAGCTATACAGACAGTTTTTTGATGTTCGTTGTATGGACTAGCACATATACAACCTTCTTTATGTGTCCTCGTGTTGTTGATAGTGCAAATGTGGTATATCTATGTAAAAAAAACGTCCGAGCGAAAAGCATACACTAGTAAATAGAAAAAGTGGCTTCCATCTAAAATGCTTGTATATAGGGCCCGTGACCATAAAGGTCTTCCACGTTACAAAATCCATTCACTATTCCAAAAAAATGAATTTCTGATAGATAATCAATGTTAGCAAATAACACTTAGAAAAATAGAAATAGAAGTGATAGACATAGCAAAAATATTAACGTCTGAGCTAACGTCATTAATTGATAATTTTTATTCACACGACAACATGCAGTACATATACTAGCTCTTGATATAAAAAGAGGTGGTCTGCTCTACGACGTTACCCCCGTCACATACCTTGCCCATCCATGCATGCATGACTGCAGCTATTAGAAATAAAAGACAAAGAGCAAGCTAGTACTCCCTCCGTTTCAAAATATAAGATGTTTTAGGTTTGTAAAGAAAATGTATCTAGACTTATTTTAGTGTATAGGTTCACTCATGTTTGGAACGAACCTATACACTAAAACAAGTCTAGATACATTCTCTTCACAAACCTAAAACATCTTATATTTTGAAACGGAGGGAGTAGAATACAATCCTAGTTTTAAGTTATTTTTTCCATCGGAATGAGAGGGATCAGGAAAAAATGCTGACCCTGTTCGACACTAGAATGTACAGCAACCTAGCTGTTACAATCCTTTCGGCAAAGCCTGAAGAGCTAAAGGAAAAGCAGATGACTGAACCTAGTGAGATGTGCCGGGGAACAAGTCAGGTGGGCCAAGCAAAGAAGCAAGCCCCACCGCAGGTTAACAAAGAGAGGTCTGATTACATCCAGGGGATACACTGGCGGACTGAAAAACGTGACATATATAATGGGGGAGAGAAGCTTCGGGGCATGACATCTACGATAACAACAAATGCTGGCTAGAGATGAAGAAGGGTTTTTTGGCTACTGGAGGAAGATGGGGACTGCGGACTGCTTAGGTGAATTTAAATAAGGGGGATAGTATGAAGCGGTTCAATGCTATAGCGGTTTTCTAGAATATACTGCCGAAGTTGTCAAATCATGCACTGCGGAGAAGTGGAGAAGACAAGGCATCATGATGAAGGGGTGACGTGACGATCCTGTTCTGCAACGCATTCTGTCAACGCGCAACCCGATACAAAAAAAAGGGGGGAGAGGAGAAGAAAAAAAAACAGAGTGGTTCCAGGGGGGCATGTGTTATCGCCATATTTTGGCCAAAGGAGAAGATGGGCCGTGATCAAGATGGGCCTAGAAGATACGTATATGCAACGTGTTGTTGAATCGGCCTCGTGCGTTGATTTGGGCTAAATTGCCCGTGTATCTTATATTGTAATAGATTCCGTTTAGATTTAGGTAAGAGATAGAGTTGTAGAGTTATTCCAAAGATAGAAAGTCTCCGGACTATAAATATGTACCTAAGGTTATCGAGAAAAGGAGGACAATCACGTTCACAACAAACACAATCAAGATCGCCACCCCTTGTTTCTAGGGTTTTCTCGGGTAGTGCCATCTTTGCCTAGATCGCACCTGCGATCTAGGCGATTCTACTTATGCGTTATCTGGTGTTACTCGTACTGAAGCCTTGTTGATGGCGAGTAATACTATTATCATAGATTTGTGTAGGCTAGCATCGGTACCTCTTTGTTATTGATTGTTTAGTTATGTTTGTAGTTATTATCTACCGCCTTTGTACCTTTTCCCGGGTGCAAGGGTGGCGTCTTGCTTGATCTTTATTTAAATCGATTTGATTTGTTATAGTTGTGCCTTGTTCTCCAAGGTTTAGTTTGATATCTACATGATCAGGCCTTGCAAACGGGTTGAACGATCCAGTAATATGTAAGATATGGTTTGCTAATCCAAGAGGAGTTGTTCCGGGAATTGACTTTACGTCGGTTTTTAGGCCTTCTCTAGGGTTAGTTTTCCATCATCTTTCGTATCTACCAGCTCATTACGTGTAGGATGTTCCAGTCATGTAGTGAAAACGTTAAACTGTCGTAGATCGATTTGATTTGTATTGATGAAGCAAAACCCCATGTTATCGTCGATCTAATGCAGAACCATGGGTTAATCGGCTCTAAGAGCCGATTTACAGGGAAACCTGGGAGCCGGTCACGGCTCGAATTTTACGTATACTTGTTTACCATGCAGGAAACCAATCGAAGCTATCCTTCACCTTCCTGGCCAGGTATAGGTCAGGTGGCACGCCCTCGAACCAAGCGGGGCGTGTCGGAGTTTTGCGGGCCGTTGCCCGAGGGACCAGGGCCCACCAGCAGTTCTGGGAGCCTCCCGGCTCTTCGTGTTGCCCGTCGCTGCTCGCCGGTGGGTTTTGGTAGGCAACACATTCTGGCACGCCCGGTGGGACTGAGAAGGAAGCAGTCGAGCTGGCAGCGTTGGGTCTCGCAGCACCCATCAAAGATCTGGCTTTCCAAGTAGAGTACAACTCGTTGGCGCACATGGCCCAGAAGCTGACGATGTATGAGCAGCGCCACCCTGAGTTGTACCAGGACAAGTTCAAACGTCCGATAGGCCTGGTCGATACAGAAGAAGAAGACCCCACGCAAGACCAGGAGGTGGCCGTGGCTGAATGGGCTCGGGGGGCAGATCCCGTATCCTGCAAATGGGTGAAACAGCAAGGGCCTGCAAAAGGGTTCGACTTCGATGTGAGCAAAGCTGAGCAAATATTCGATTTACTGCTGAAAGAAAAGCAGCTGAAGTTACCCGAAGGCCACAAAATCCCTACGGCTCAAGAGATGAACGGAAGACCATACTGCAAGTGGCATCACTCGTTCACCCACACCACCAATGACTGCAAAGAGCTACGTCGCCAGATCCAAACGGCGATAGAGCAGGGCCGTCTCATCCTGGGGCAATTCGCCATGAAAGTAGACACCAACCCGTTCCCCGGCGTCAACATGGTAGAACACAGCCACTCCACGAGGCGCCAGTTGGATTTCTCGTTCGATGTCAACATGGCAGGACCAGGGTACCACCATGGCACATACAGGGAGGAAGGCGGTCGCTCTCGCGGCAGAGTAAGAGAGGAGGCTGGTCCACGCGACCGGCCCAGCTACGACGACAGGCGGTACTTAACTGAGGAACAAGTGAAAAGTGTGCGATATCAGAAACCACATTCCACGCATCTCCTTAACAAGTATGAGCCAAGAGGACCAACGTCGCCGGCGCGACGGAGAAGATGAAGGATATGAGCACCTTGCTAGGGGACCGTCAAAAGAAAAGGAAGGCGTAGACAAACATTGGGATTGTCCGTTCTTCAAGTATTGCTGGGATGCGGGAATGAGCCGATTGCCTACGATCGATAACTGCCGGAATGCGGACGAGAAGGAGGACACGGGCCGATGTCGGTGTTTAAGCGCCTAGGGCCTCTCACCTCGGAGCCGACCAGGAGTCGTCTCGAGCACAAGGTCTCAAGGAGCCAATGGATGACAAAGAGAAAGACAGTATCACCGTCAAGGTGGTGTCCCGACGGACTCGACACACCCAAAAGCGTAGAGTGCAGCGGCTGCGTAACTTGGAGGAAGCCGAAGCGCAGTATCTCCACGCTCTAAAGAAAGCACGGCCCGATCTGGCCGTTAAGATTAGGCAGACCTTGGAAACGGAAGATCACCCGAAAAGGAAAGAGTGGCGCCCCAAACCGGTAAAAGCCGATGCAAAGACATCGGCTGGCACAAACATGGTATTCATACTTCCGTCAGAGTTCTGCGCCAAGAACCAACGAGCTACCAGTGGCACAGTTCGACTGCGGCCCACGGCCAGTTATCTTTGAGAAGCCACGTGAGAAGGGTTACAAACATCTGAAAGCCCTGTACCTACGAGGTTACATCAATGGGCAACCTGTCAGCAAGATGTTAGTGGACACCGGAGCGGCAGTCAACATAATGCCATACTCCATGCTACGGCGTTTGGGACGCTCCACTGCAGATCTGATCAAAACCAACGTCACTTTAAGCGACTTCAACGGCCAGACTTCAGAAACGCAAGGCGTCAACGTGGATCCGACTGCGGCGAAAACCATCCCCTCGTCATTCTTCGCAGGACAGCAAAAGCACCTACGCTGTCTTGTTAGGGAGAGATTGGATTCATGCTAACTGCTGCATCCCATCCACGATGCACCAGTGCCTAATACAGTGGGATGGAGATGAGGTGGAGGTCATTCATGCGATTTATCGAGGTCTCCATTGCGGCATGAACGTCTGGGAAGCAGAAGACCAAGAGCCGATCTCTGGAATCAGTCTAGACGACCGTGAACGCATTGAGGCTACAAAAAACGGGGTGAGGCTGGTCTTATCCACCGGCCTGACAGAGTAGCAAAGTCCACGATGGTGCATGGGTGCGGCCGATCCCTGCGATCGGCCACAAAAAACAAAAAGCAGCAATCTTACGACGAGCAGATCATGCAGTCGTAGCAGGGAGATTCCCAGCCATTGTAAAACCATAAGGTGTAAACCGTCCTTGACTAATGCAATCAAAAAGGGGGCCGATTCAGGCAATCGGCCCAAATTATTTTTGCTAACCTCACCTACTGTTTGCCCTGTGCTTAGCGTCGATTTGACAGGAGACGGAAAGCTAGGGTATGGATTTACATCTGCTGATGAACTAGAAGAAATCGACATTGGTCCTGGGGATAAGCCACGACCAACATTTATCAGCAAAAAGTTAGATCCGAGTCTACGGGGACCGATGATAGCCCTGTTGAAAAAATATCCGCATCGCCGGGGACTATCTGAGAGATGCAGGTTAGACAGGAGCATCATTGAGCATCGACTCCCGCTTAAAAAAGGATTTCGGCCATTCCAGCAGCGGGCACGACAGATGAAGGCCGAAATTCTGGAAGAAGTCAAGAAGGAGGTCGAGAAAATGTTGACAGCCAATTTAATCAGGCCATGCAGGTATGCTGAGTGGATTTCTAGTATCGTACCTGTAGAGAAAAAGGATGGCCGTTGGCGTGTCGCCATAGATTTTCGGGACCTCAATAGAGCTACCCCAAAGGATGAGTATCCAATGCCGGTGGCAGAAACGTTAATCAACGCAGCGGCTGGCCATAAGATCTTGAGCTTCATGGATGGCAATGCCGGTTACAACCAAATTTTTATGGCTCCAGAAGACATACACAAGACTGCGTTCAGAGTACCAGGCTCGGTGGGGTTGTTTGAATACGTTGTCATGACGTTTGGACTGAAGAATGCCGGTGCCACGTACCAAAGAGCCATGAACTACATTTTCCATGATCTGATCGGCAAGATGGTGGAAATTTATATCGATGACGTAGTGGTAAAGTCTGCCTCAGTAGAAGGACACTTGGGCGATCTACAGCGCGTCCTGGACCGAACAAGAAAATTCGGCCTACGGATGAATCCAAAGAAGTGTGCCTTCGGTGTAACGGCCGGTCAGTTCTTGGGTTTCTTGGTCCATGAACGCGGGATTGAGATCGGCCTGAAAAGTCAAGAGGCCGTGCGAACAATGAAGCCACCTACCACGAAGAAAGAGCTACAGTCTCTCATCGGCAAGATCAACTTCGTCAGAAGATTCATCTCCAATCTGTCAGGAAAGATAGAGCCGTTCATGGGACTGGTAAAAATTAAATCTGACGAGGAGTTCCGCTGGGGAACAGAACAACAACGAGCCTTCGAAATCAAAGAATATTTAACGGCCGCCAGTTTAGTTCCACCCAGGACAGGCCATTCTACATTTACTTGTCGAGAGCGGACACGCCCATCGCCTCGATGGTGGTGCAAGTTTATGACGGGCTGAGCGAGTGGTATTTTACATCAGCGAAGGATGCCGATGCGTAGACAAGGTACCCGAGATCGACAAGTTGTGCCTCTGCTTTTTCACCGCACCAAGCTGCGCCACATTTTGCTATCAGAGATTGTCATCATCCGCCAATCGACGTCATAAAGCACATGCCGGCTCCTATGTTGAAAGGCCGATCGGGCAAATGGATGTTTGCATTATCGGAGTTTGACATCCGTATCAACCCGAAAGCGATTAAGGGCAGGCATTGGCGACCTTATCGCTGAAAGGATCAACACCAATATAGCAAAGACCGTCTATACGAAAGGCTATGTTCTTCGACGGATCGGTTTGTGACGATGGGTGCAGCATCGGCATGCTACTCGTGTCACCCCGGGGGGCAACATTTTCCTTCTCTATCAGGTTATCTGCCCCTTGCACCAACAACGTCGCTGAGTATGAGGCGATACGCAAGGGAATGGAGTTGCTCATCGAAGCTGGAGCGGAAGCAGTGGAAATTTTTGGAGACTCCAAGCTGGTGATTTCTCAACTCACGGAGGAATACAAGTGTGAGAGCGAGTTGCTCTTCCCATTATGGATGCAATGCCGTGAGCTGATGGCACAGTTCCGATACATAAACTTCACCTGGATCCCGCGATCGCAGAATACCGAGGCCAATGATCTTGCACAAATGGCTTCAGGCTACAAGGACGTGGCAGAGGGAGCCGATGTTCAGGTGCAATTCCTGGACGCAGACGACTGGAGAGCCGATATCTTCAATTACTTGAAGGATTCGGCTCGGGGGGCACCTAAACGGATAAGATACAAGGCCATGAAGTATGTGCTCATTGGGGACGACATGTTTTACAGGACTCTAGAGGGGTTATTGCTCAAATGTCTGGGGACAGCTGAGGCCAATCGGCTCCTACACGAGGTACACGAAGGCGCTTGTGGAACTCACCAATCGGCTCACAAGATGAAGTGGTTGATCAGGCGATCAGGGTTTTATTGGCCTACCATGCTCGAGGACTGTTTTAAGTACTACAAAGGGTGTCAAGCATGTCAGAGATTTGGAAAAATTCAGATGGTACCCGCGTCAGCAATGAACCCCATCATCAAGCCTTGGCCATTCCGAGGTTGGGGCATGGATATGATCGGCAAGATCAATCCTCCGTCAAGCAAAGGCCACATGTGGATTTTGGCCATCACGGATTATTTCACCAAGTGGGTGGATGCCGTCCCTATGAAGTCAGTAAGTTCAAAGGATGTTGTCGATTTTTTGAAAGAACACGTCATTCATAGGTTTGGGATTCCCCAGACTATCACGACCGATGGAGGTTCGGTCTTCACTTCTCACGAGTTCAGAAAGTTCTGTGAGGACACAGGGATTAAGCTGATTCGATCATCTCCGTACTATGCTCAAGCAAATGGGCAAGCTGAAGCGTCCAACCAGAGCCTTATCAAGCTGATCAAGAGGAAAATTGATGAGCACCCTAGGCGTTGGCACGAGGTTTTGTCAGAGGCTTTATGGGCTTACCGCATGTCATGTCATGGAGCGATAAAAACCTCGCCGTACCATCTGGTCTATGGACAAGAAGCCGTATTGCCCTGGGAAATTACGGCTGGATCGAGACGTGTCACTTTTCAGAACGATCTAACGACTGAAGAATATGCAGCCCTGATGAGTGACAGCGTTGAAGATTTGACTGAGCTTAGGCTGTGGTCGCTTGAGAAAATCAAAGAGAACAAGGCCAAAGTAGCTCGTGCATACAACAAGAAGGTGAGACCTAAGGAGTTCCACGTTGGCGATCTGGTATGGGAAGCGGTGTTGACATTAGGGACTAAGGATGCAGCATATGGTAAATGGTCTCCAAATTGGCACGGGCCATACCGGGTCGATCAAGTTTTAAGAGGGAACGCGTATATCTTTGGAGGAGCTGGATGGTAAAATTCCCAGTGGCTGTCAACGGTCAGCATCTCAAGAAATACTTCCCAAGCATGTGGGATCATGGACAGTGAGATATGGGAGCCGATACACGAAATCGGCCAATAAAAAAAAATATTATTATATATTTTCCAAGCACGTGGGATGATGGATGAGATATGGGGCGATACATGAAATCGGCCAATAGAAGTATACCGATGCACGTCATCGACTTTAGAGGTTCAAAACTGTTACAAGCGGATGCCGTTTACATAAACGAAGCATCGCAGTAAATGCCTCAAGGCTTGGAGGCGTCGCTGACGGACACGGTCCACCTCGGCGATCTCGGCTTCGTCATCTTCATCCTTGCCCATCACTAACTGCTTGTTCAGGGCACGTATTTCTGCCAGATCGGTCTTCAGTTCACCTTTGAGGCTCTCTGCTTCATCTTGGGAGCGGGCGATGGAGGCTTCCTTGTCACGAATGAGCTGTTTTGTCGCCCGGACCTTTTCTTCAAGATCTTCCAGCTCCTTTTTCAAAGATACGAGCTCGCCGGTACTGACAGAGGTGTCAGTTTTGGCATCAAGGGACGCCTTTTTCTCATTGAGCTGCTGACATCTGTCGGCAATATTCGCCTTCAGCGGGAGTTGGGCACGGCGCAGGTTGATCCTTTCACGAGCTAGCTTCACCCTTGACCCGTAGAAGGACAGAGTTACGATGGGCCAAAGCTTCACCTGCAATGCTACTGGGAGTTGGTCCTTGATTTCGGCAAGAACGCCCTTCACCTCTTCAGAACCCTCGATCAACTCCTCGATTGGGGAAGACAGTAAGGCTCTAAGTCGTTGGAATTGAGGTAGAACAGCCCTGGCTTGTGGTTCATCGGTGGCGACAGAGGGAGTTGGATCGATCGAGTCAGGATCAAATGTCAGCAAGCCTGAAATGTCACAACCCTGGCAGCCCGAAAACGCGTCAGTATGCGTCCAACGGGGAAGAATAAGCCAAAAGAAGTTAACATACCTCTCCTAAGACCGAGGGGATGGCAGACGACGAGGCGATCGGCTTGTGTGTGGGTGCTGGAGGCGTTGCCAAAGTGGTAGCCGTTTCATCTGCATTTTCGGGGATTGCCAGGTCTGGTTTGGCTAAAGGCGTCGGCGCGGCCCCGGCCTTCCCACTAGAAGCATCAGTTGTCTGCATGAAAGGTGATTAACCGATGTGAATGATGATGAATCGGCAGACAAAAGGGAGTAAGGGGCAAGAGCATAAAGGATGATGATTTTTCGGAACCTCTTGGCTCGATGAAGAAGCTTGTGGTCCTTTACGAGCTCTCTTGGGACCCACAGCTGGCCCGACCTCGACTGGTGCTCGGGGGGCAGCAGGTTCAGGAACCGACCTTTTCCTGGAAGCCGATGGTGGCACATCTGGCTGGCTCGGGGTGATGGTCCTCTCAGAATCCGTTGGGCTCGATTCTCCCTCATTGGGTTGTGTGTCCTCGTGGGAAGTATCTTCGACGGAAGCCTGCAAAAGAAGGAAGGCTGTTAGACACGAGCACGTCTGCAAGAATGAAAGAATGAGAAGAATCGACCAAGACATGGATCAGCCTACATGCGAGCTTTCTGGAGAAGGGCTCCGGTGCCTCAAGGTCTTCCTGGCAGCTACATTCCTCGTCATCGTTCTTGTCTTAGTTGGAACTCGAGGGGCAGCTGATGTTGAAGTTCCTTGCTTCTTAGAAGCCGATTGAGGTGTTATCGGCTGTTTCTGCATCATGACCTTTTTCAAAGGCGGCGAGTTTTTGCAGAAAAGAACCACAGGAGCTGGCGGAAAGAACTCAAAGGGGGAGCCATCACTGTGTGTAGGTTCAGGGCCATCTTGTTGCTGCAAAGGGAGAAATTGGGTTAGTAGAAGAGTCATTTATGAGCTGCATTAAGAAAATTTACAAGTAGTGGTACCTGTTCCACGGGGATGTCATAATCGGCATCAAGTTGTTTCAGCAACGGTCCCAGAGCTTTCCTGAAAGCGTGGGTTTTCCACATCGACCACCAGTCCTCGAAGCCATCAGTTGATGAAGCGAAGGTGAGGTCATTTGGAATAGGGATGGTCAGAGCATCAAAGAAGGAGTAACACCTCTGACTGGTGAGAGGATCAGGCAGGTCGGCTCTGCACTCCGTAAGATGATGGAGAAAGAGATGGGGAGGTACTTGTCCAAGGCCAAATTGCCGGGCCACTATGACCGGCTGGTAGAATTCATACCCAGGCTTGATGATTCTGTTGGATGTACTCATACCAACTGGAAGGAAACAGGGACGGATCACAATGGAAAAGAGTTGCCGAGTGCTGGTGTCATCGGCAAAGTTATCTAGCCTGAAGGAGAGTGGATTTTCGAAATGTTCAGATTCTTCCATATAAGGGAAGAAGGTAGGATTGTCCAGGCCTTGAAAGAAAGTGCTGAACCACTTGGCTGCTTCCTTAGGGGATAGTTTGCTGCCTGGCAGCCTGTACAAAGCTTGGCCATAACTAGTGCATCGGATCTGCTTCCCTTTGACATCGGGAAAGGTACAACTCGCCAAAAGGGGGAAGTTTGGGATGTGGTTCTGAAAGTACAGCTGAGCCCATAGCTGAATGAACCACCAAGGACCACCTGTTTTGACTGCTATGCCTGAGAACAGCTTGACAGACATCAACTGGAGATATCGATAGACCTCTCCAAGGAACAGTTTGCCGATGCCAAGTTGAGTACCTTTGGCCAGTTCGTGGGCTAGGGAGAGATAGTTCTTGGTTGGAGCAAGGGAAGGGCCACAGAATATGAAATGCTCCAGCCAGAAGTTGAGAAAGGCTGTATGTTCTTTCTCTGAGACAGGGCCCTTTGTTTTCATATGGCGTTGGAGGTAGGCACCCCAGTTCGTGCAGTCTGTTTTAGAAGACAGTTTGTAGGGAACTTTGGTCAGTTTGAAAGCAGAGGGGCTGGGTGATGTGACATCCAGGCCAGTGATCATCACCACGTCTAACAAGGTTGGTGACATAGGGCCGTGACCGAACATAAAGCAGTTCAGAGCGTCGGACCAGAAGTAGCCGATGGTTTTCAGAAGGTTCTCATGTTTCTCAAGAGGAGACAATGATAAATGCAAGGCATCGGCTATTCCTGTGGTTTCCCATTGGGATTGGTAAGCTCTAGCTACTCTACTGAACCAAGAGACCCAATGTTCAGGGGGATTAGGCCAGGCTCGCAGACAGTCGGCCCAAGAGTTCAGATCTAGGTCTTGGCTTACGAAGGGGATTCTATTTGCTTCGCAAGAAATCAGATGAGCAGGGCTAGATTCTGTACGAGGGCCAAGGCAGAGAGAGTTTGGGAGAGAAGGATGCGGCAGCAGGATGTCTGAAACCTAGAAAATTTAATGGTGGAATAAGGCATTAATTCAGGTGTTCGCCATTAAGTCTAGCATCGTGTTCGATCATGAGGAGTAGACGTACCTTGATCGGAGACCTCGGTTGGTGTTGGATGATTCCGCCATCTAGTTCGGGCCGGAGATGGATCTATGCATAGATCGAGGGTTCTTGTCGCTGTGAGCTCGATCTGGTCAGTGGGCGATTGAAGATCTGGGTCGCCCTTTTTTAAAGAGGGTCGCAGGTTACCGTTTGAAACTGAAAAGCAGCCGCTTAGGTTTGCCTAAATATGCGACCAAGTTTTTGACCTTGTCAACGTTTTTTGGGAAAGCCGATGTCCATCGGTTCTTTGAGCTTTGACTTAGTTAACGGAATGAGTGCAGTGTGGTAAAAGCCGATACGGTTATCGCTCGAGCATCGACCTATTTTGGCTATCGGCAAAATTGGGGCGAAAAA
The DNA here is from genome assembly GCA_030063025.1 of Avena longiglumis. Classification (NCBI taxonomy): domain Eukaryota; kingdom Viridiplantae; phylum Streptophyta; class Magnoliopsida; order Poales; family Poaceae; genus Avena; species Avena longiglumis. Next base: position 46,338,241 of record CP125974.1, on the reverse strand, counting down.
AGCAATCTTCGGGAAAAAGATTTTCATTCATTCATTCATTCAAAAGCTGATTGCTTACAAAAGGTTGATTGATTGCAAAAGGGAGCTCACTACTACTACTACTACTACTACTACTACTGGTTCCTAATCTAGAGGCCGAGGTCGTCGTCGTGCCGCCGCCTTGTTCGCTGCCTTTCTGCAAGATCGCCGCCGGCTGCCGCTGGGCCGATCCAGATGCCTCCTCGTCCTCTTCGGTGTCCTCGCTGGACCCGGCGCGGAAGTACTTCACCGGCTGGTACTCCTCGGAGGAGGTGTCCTCCTCTTCCTCCTCCTCGTCGGAGGAGTCGACGCCGTCCCAGGACATGGCGTCGTCGGTGCTGTCCGCCCGCCCCATCGGCGAGGAACTGCAGGTCCTCCTCGCCGGATCAAGGACGCTGCTGTCCTCCGACCAAGCGGCGAAGTCCCAATCCTCTCGTCCCACCATTGTGGGGCGAGAGTGTTATCTGCCGCCATCGGCGGTGTTCAAGGCTGCCTCGCCGCTCATTGAGTTGGAGGCTTGGGAGGACAGGCCAGATGAAGCGGAGGAGGCCATGGCGGAGAAAGAGGGTTTTTTCGGCGGAGGAGGAAGAAGGGTTTTTTGGCTACTGGAGGAAGATGGGGACTGCGTACTGCTTAGGTGAATTTAAATAAGGGGGATAGTATGAAGCGGTTCAATGCTATAGCGGTTTCCTAGAATATACTGCCGAAGTTGTCAAATCATGCACTGCGGAGAAGTGGAGAAGACAAGGCATCATGATGAAGGGGTGGAGTGACGATCCTGTTCTGCAACGCATTCTGTCAACGCGCAACCCGATACAAAAAAAGGGGGGAGAGGAGAAGAAAAAAAAACAGAGTGGTTTTGGAATTATTATTGCCAAAACCAGGGGGGCATGTGTTATCGCCATATTTGGGCCAAAGGAGGAGATGGGCCGTGATCAAGATGGGCCTAGAAGATACGTATATGCAACGTGTTGTTGAATCGGCCTCGTGCGTTGATTTGGGCTAAATTGCCCGTGTATCTTATATTGTAATAGATTCCGTTTAGATTTAGGTAAGAGATAGAGTTGTAGAGTTATTCCAAAGATAGAAAGTCTCCGGACTATAAATATGTACCTAAGGTTATCGAGAAAAGGAGGACAATCACGTTCACAACAAACACAATCTCGGCGCATCGCCACCCCTTGTTTCTAGGGTTTTTCTCGGGTAAGTGCCATGCTGCCTAGATCGCACCTTGCGATCTAGGCAGTATCTACTTATGCGTTATCTGGTGTTACTCGTACTGAAGCCTTGTTGATGGCGAGTAATACTATTATCATAGATTTGTGTAGGCTAGCATCGGTACCTCTTTGTTATTGATTGTTTAGTTATGCTGCCTCTAGTTATCTCGCCGCCTTTGCACCTTTTCCCGGGTGCAAGGGTGGCGTCTTGCTTGATCTTTATTTAAATCGATTTGATTTGTTATAGTTGTGCCTTGTTCTCCAAGGTTTAGTTTGATATCTACATGATCAGGCCTTGCAAACGGGTTGAACGATCCAGTAATATGTAAGATATGGTTTGCTAATCCAAGAGGAGTTGTTCCGGGAATTGACTTTACGTCGGTTTTTAGGCCTTCTCTAGGGTTAGTTTTCCATCATCTTTCGTATCTACCAGGCTCAATTACGTGTAGGATGTTCCAGTCATGTAGTGAAAACGTTAAACTGTCGTAGATCGATTTGATTTGTATTGATGAAGCAAAACCCCATGTTATCGTAGATCTAATGCAGAACCATGGGTTAATCGGCTCTAAGAGCCGATTTACAGGGAAACCTGGGAGCCGGTCATGGCTCGAATTTTACGTATACTTGTTTATCATGCAGGAAACCAATCGAAGCTATCCTTCACCTTCCTGGCCAGGTATAGGTCAGGTGGCACGCCCTCGAACCAAGCCAGGACGTGTGCCGGAGTTTTGCGGGCCGTTGCCCGAGGGACCAGGGCCCACCAGCAGTTCTGGAAGCCTCCCGGCTCTTCGTGTTGCCCGTCGCTGCTCGCCGGTGGGTTTTGGTAGGCAACAACCCTATAACGCAGAAAAACTCCTTTTCGTATTTTTGAGTTTCAGGGACCTTTGCAAACTCAAAAAGACCTAGATTTTTTCAAATGAAGTATTTTGTCGAAATTGTCGAATCCATAGGAATCACGGTACCTGTAATCCGCTAAGTGCGGGCCCAGCTTAGCATGACGGCTGGTAACAAAAATATTCGTACATTCACATCAGCCTCTACCACACGTGTGAGCAGGGTGATTTCTATCCCCTTTTGCTTGTCCATATTTCCGACACCATCGAGACCTCTGCTAGAGTGAGCAACGTAATGGAGTCGAGTAAGATGGAAAGAGCGCAAGGACGAGCAAGGAAAGTTGGTGCACGCCAGATGTTAGCAGGATGCCCACAATCTGGGCCGAAGACGCTAGATCCGGGACGGATGCGCCCAACTCCGACCGGACACCACATCCGGAAGGCTTCTTCTTCGATGACACTTTCCAGGGCACCTCCTACCCGGCCTGACAATATCTAGACATACAAAAGTGGAGGATGAGGAGCCACGCCATGCCTTGACACGGCAGATACTCTCTCTGGAGTACCTAATGGGAGGATGGAGGCAGCGCCGTCGCCTCCATATGTGGGGAGAGAGTGAGAGGTAGGGTTTTCTCGGAGGGTTATGGGACATTAAATACAGGAGCCGAGCGAACAATTTTTTTCAATAGAGGCACTTTCAGAAAACGGGCATATAGAAATAACCTTGGCAACTTATTGGCAATAGAAGCTAAACTTTTTTACATGGACAGCAATGCGTGTCCCGTATCGGGAGCGCCTTGTCGGCCATGTGCAAGTTCGTTTATCCATGGATCATAACACTGTTGTTTCCAATGAGCAGTGTCCTTAGCGTGGCTTTGTAGTTGTGTAACCAATAACAAATAGTCTGAAATGTTGAAAAATGAAAAATTGTTGTAAACAAGTACATTTCAACAAGCTGCCTCAGGTGTACCCAGAGGAAAACGTTAGACGTGATATCAATGAAAATTGATAGGAATAAGCATATTCTATTGCCATGGAGCTAAAGGCCAGAACATATAGCACATATGACTTGGGATACAAGAAGGAAAATCTAGACAAATATGGACTCCTAAACCAATACGAATACTCCTTAACACTCCCTTCAAATGCAAACTGTATGCAATAGCATTGGATTTGAAGAAGTGCAAAACTAGAAAAGAAAATGATAACCTCAATTCCACGTCTTGAAAGTGTCGTCGTAGCATGAAGAGTCTTCAAATACACGTTGATTCAAGCCACAGTTGATCGAAGAAGAGATCGAGAGACGGACATAAGAACATCATGTCACAAAAGATCATAGCACAAGAAGCCAACAACAATAGAATCTCAACATGCAAAAAAAGTGTGCGTACATCAATGACAATGAAACAGATGACACATAAGACAAATACACAGACCGCATCAAGAGAATATGGATTGTCAAGAGATGACACATCAAGATAACCAAGCAAATCGAACTTCATAGTACGCCTTCAAAAATGTATCCATGTGTAATTACCAAATCAAGACTAAGTTAGAATAAATAGGGTAAATAGGAGAAATAGATATATGCATAATATGAAAATATCTAATTATTACTACTTTGCATACAATAAAGATTATGGTAGGGCCACTCTGCTAGTTTCAATCGTAATGGTAATAAAATCTGGACCGTGCGGATGTTCAAACGCTTCTCATTTGCATTGAATTAGCGTCACCCAACTTTTTTCTTTGCATATTATTACCATCTTTACTTACTCGGAATGTGATGATATAAGAGGAGGTAGAATTCCCAGCTTCCCCCAATCACTTCTCATACATATCCATCCATACATGATGAAACTATAGTAGTTCAGTGAGAAAGAAGATAATAGAAGTTCAGTGTCTCATAAGTAGGATTGCGAGATATCAGAAATAGAGGTCGATTATGTAGCATGTGTACGCTAAGATAGTCACTGAAGAGCTCTAGGACTCTGCATATGCAAACAAACATATTAGCATCACAAACACCCTACAACATTCCACGTCATGCTGATTAGCCTTGTGCTTCCTCTCATGATGCTCAGATGTGGCCTTTAAACGCCTCTCATTTCTTCAATGAAAGAGAGAACCACGATCTACCCTGCATACTCGGATAGTGGTTACCTTGTAAATCCCAGGTCTGTTGGTGCCAGTTCTGCAGCAGGGAGGGTCGCCGCAAGCGGCCAGCACGACGGCCGAGGAACGTTCGACGAGACCTGTAGCCAGATGACAGAGAGCGGCGGCCCAGTGCCGTCATGGGCCATTTCATCCCCATGAGCACAAGCTTCGGCGTTCTCAATGGCCGTAACAGCTGCGGAATTTGCGGTATAGCTAAATCCTAAATGTACTGGTACTGTATTGGACCTTTCTTCTTTCCTTAGTCTGGAAGAACTTCAATTCTTGCCATTGTTTTCTAATGGATGTCCAAGCCAATAGCTCCTACACCTCTGCGCCTATTTCACTGGTTGTGTTCTAACAACTTTTATTTCGGAGTGGACACGAGTTCTTCTAGTTTAAATATGGCCCGAAACTCGAAAATCCAGCATAGCCCCCAACCAAACTTGCATTCTAGACCTAGTACTATATGTAGAGGTAACATGTTGAAGCAAACACTATATTCGTTGTTCTCATTTTACTCCTATGATAATTGGTGGAAGGTGTCATACCCTTTGGGACACACCGCTGCCTGTTAACATAGGGTTTTAACCAATAACCTAAGAAGTGATTACATCAGAATTTGTTGCAAAATGGGATAAGAACAAATCATCTAACAACATTGGCCCTTATCTCTTCAGGACGTTGTGTACAAGTTTCCTAAAATAAATATACACGTCTAGCTCGCTAACACACCCCCTCGATCACAACTTTCCATGTTGAGATTGTTCCTGAAAGCTTGGAGCTGACGAACTATAAGTGGTTTCGTAAAACCATCTGCAACTTGATCTCCTGTTGGGATAAAATTGATGTTCAGCAATTTCCGAGCTACTCTTTATTGAAAAAAATGATAATCAATTTCAATATGTTTAGTTCTAGCATGAAATACTGGATTAGTTGAGAGATAGGTTCACTACTAGAGAAAATGCTATAGGAGACATGCTTATAGGAGGCATATTTAGACCATATGCGCCTCCTCTAAAATAAGCGAGGCGCACTTCCTTGCTATGCGCCTTCAGTATAAAAATAGGCGAGACGCATATGATTAGAATGAGCCTCCTATAATCTCTGTATGAACGAAATCGGGCAGCCCTAGATTATGTGAGGCACATTCTAATCATATACGCCTCTTATATATTAGATAGGCGAGGTGTATATGTGAAGAATGTGGCTCGCATAAGCTGTGTGGGCCCGAGTGAAGGTCGGTGGTCGAATATGCGAGGCACATATGGTCATATGCTTCTTTTATACTTGATAATATGTGAGGCGCATGTAGTAGAGTGCGCCTCAAGTTGTTCCTGCGGGCCTAAGTAGAGGTAGGTGGCCGCATAGGCGAGACACATATGGTAATATGGGCCTCCTATAGTTTCAAGTATAGGAGACGCATATGAAAGAATGCGCCGATCACATAAGCTGTGTAGGCCCGGGTGGAGGTCGTTGGCTGACATGGGCTCCGTCTTCGTTTCCGGTGATGGTCTAATGGAGAAGTGATGATGATGACGCTCGATGACATCCTAAACGATGGCGTGTATGTGCAACGTATGGGTGGACAGATTTGCCGGGGTGCAACAGTGTGGTCATGTCATGTGGCGATACATTGGTTCTTTGTAGCTGTTTTTGGATGGTTACAATTAATGGACCGGTCAATTTTCTGCAACTTTTAAAATAAAATGAGACAAATTGTCGATATTTTTTCTAAATAATATTTTTTATTTAATTTCACAAATAATACACAAAATGCAAATGTTGCAAATCTAACGGACCGTCGTCTGTTCAAAAGACGATGGACAACGTCTGCTCAAAAGAAGAGATTTCGGCCCGTTCAAAAGACGATGCACAGGTTCATGGAGGAGCATCCCAACATCCACCCATGCAGCACGCTTCCTTTTGAACGGATTTAATGTGTTGTCTTTTGAACGGACGACGGTCCGTTACATTTGCAACTTTGATTTCATGTATTATTTGTGAAATTGAATTAAAAATGTATTATTTAAAAAATTTAGCCAAATTGTCCATTTGGTTAAAAAAGAAGTTCTCTTTATGGCCAGCCACAAAATAGAATCTATTATCTATTATATACTAAAAGTTTATAAGGGTGTTTTTCGAGGCGCTAGGTTGATTCACATCATCTAAATTACCATGATAGTTAGATTTGAAATTTACGGTTAAGATTAACAGAAAATTATTAGTTATGTAACCTGCTTGACACAATATATGTTGACAATGTACAACACATGTGTACCGCCACATAAATAAAAGATAATTCCACCACGTACCATAAAGCTTACTTTTGCTTGTAGGCTATTGATGTCGTACACCATATATGTATGGGTCAGATCTATCTCTATCTACTAATTTTCCTTATCCTTAAAATAGGTTAGTTAAATATGTTTCCAGCCGCCAAAAATACGTTTCAACCTCTATTATTATTTTCCGTCCGTCGTCTGTCGTTGCATGTGTTCGTATCCGTTGTGGTCAATCACTCCACCGCTAGCGATACAGACTCCTGGATAAACTCGCCTGTGAAAAACATAAAACTTCAGCTCGCTGTACTGACAGTTTTTCTGTTTTCATTATATGGAGACTAGCAAATATAAAACTTTGTTTAGGTGTCCTCATGTTGTTTATACCGCCAAGGTGGTATATCTATGTCAAGAAAATCGTCCGAGCGGAGAGCATACACTAGTCAATAGAAAAAGTGTCTTTCGTCTAAAAAGGTTGTAGCTAGAGCCCATGACCATAACGTTCTTCCAGGGTACGAAAGCCCTTCACTATTCCAAAATAAAGAACTTCTGATAGATAACCCATGTTAGCAAATAACTCTTAGAAAAATAGAAATAGAAATGGTATATGATATTAGTTTAAGCTAACGGCACTAATTCTTAAAATTTATTCGCACGCCCACATGCGGTACATATACTAGCTCTTCATATAAGAGGATGTGACCTGCTCTGCGATGTTATCCCGTCACTTACCATGCCCATCCATGGCTGATTGCAGCTAGCAGAAATAAACCAGAAAGAGCAAGCTATAGAAGACAATCCTACTCCATCGATTCAAATTAATTGACTTTGATTTGTTTAGATTTGGATGCATCTAGACATGTTTTAGTGCTAGCTAGATTTATCCGAATCTAGAAAATTCAAGTCAATTCATTTGAACCGGAGAAAGTAGTTTTATTTCCGATCGGAATGAGAGGGATAGGGAAAAAAGTTGACCGTGTACAACAATAGCATGTACACGGCAACGACATCATCTGTATAGTGGCATCATAGTACTTCGTGCATCTTGGGAAATGCTATTACGGGTCCGGATCAGCCAGTAACCTAGCTGTTACAATCCTGTCGACAAGTACATGAGAAGCAGATGACCGAACCTAGTGAGATGGGCCGAGAGACATGCCAGATGCGCCAAACGAATGCGCAAGCCCTACCCAGGAAATCAAAGAGAGGACTTGTTACATACACGTTATATGCCGACGAGGATTGGATACAGTGACGCATATAACTGAAACAGAAGCTTCAGGGCACGACATCTACGATAACTGCAAAGGTTGGCTATAGATCTCACCTACTCTGCATATGTATCTCACCTCCTCTTTCTCTCTCGATCTCAACCCCAATTCCACTTGTAACCATATAAGACCTTGAGAAGTGAGAGTCAAATTGTAATCACTGCTGTTGAACCGATAAGAGGAGTAAGTGGGATCGTAATAAGTGGTGTCTGTTGTGAGGCTTGGGAATTTAAGGGGCGATCATGTAAAGCTTGGTGAAGGGTGTGAGATCTCGTGCAAAACACTTTGGTGTACCTGAATCATGTGAGGAACACCGTGAAATCATGTGGAGGTGATGGGTGAAGGAGGAGAAGGTGATATACTCGTCTATGAGCCTCAATAATACATCCATCATATTGCGCCGAACTCATACTCTCACATGGTATCAGACTAACCGGTGCAAACCCTAGCCGCGCTCTTTCGCTGCGCCGCCCCCGGCGGATCAATCTCCATGATCTGGTTAGGGGCCGCGTGATCCGTCGTAGGGTTCGCCCGCCAATCTATGATCGGCTGCCCTGGTGAGTCTTTTTGATCTCTTGATCGGTTTTTGTCTCCACCGGTCGCTTGTCCGGTCTTTTTTTTTTGATTTACCGATCATAGATCGGATTGAGTAGCCCACTACCGTCGTCATCGCCGCGTCTCTACTCCGACCATCGGCATCGAAGATATATCCCGGCCGCCTGCTGTACCTTTCTCGGTAGGCTGTTGCGGTCCCCTCGGATCATCTTCGCTGCCACCGCCCGAGACTTCACCGACATCATCTCCGATCTACGCCTCTTCCATGCCATGGTGCATACGGCGCACTGTCGGTCCGATCAACCGATCCCGCGCCCGTCTATGCCAAGCACGTCCCCGATCACGCGCCTGCCACCGATCGAGCTACGGGCTGCCGCGCTTTTCGGTCATAGCACAGCCGCTTGGTCATTGCCAATCGCTCCAACCGCATCGACTTGCGCCATGCAGCTATGCCGCCTCGGGTCATAGCGTCAGCACGCGTCTACATCGCCGTCCCACACAACGACGCCAAGGCTATCTCCGCCACCTAGCATGGTCCGAGGTGCCTACATCCCGTATTGTCTTTGTCACGCCGGGTTCTTTTTTCGCCACATCGAGTACCCCGCCGCCTCTCTAGGCGCCCAAAGATGACCACTTCAGATCGCCGCTTGTTTCAGCCTTTCTACATCTTCGCCCACGAGAACCTCTTCGCTTCTACATCTTGGTCCACAAGAACCTCTTCACCATCGCCATCTTGTCCTCACGACATCGGCTCACAGGTTCGTGATGGTCCCTCGCACTTGCATGCCCGGTTTTGCAACACCGGTGCGTGCCTTCCCCCGACGCATTCCTGAGCCTGGCAATCTCGGATCGGCGCCTCGTTTTCGTCGGCCTTGACAAAGTCTTCTGCGTCATAGACAACTTCCTCTATGACTGTCTTGACCGCGTCACCGACAAGTTCTTATTTGCATACTCGATTCTGGCAAAACCGGAGTGTGCGTTCTTCCCCAACATGTTCCTAGTTCTGGCAAAACTATGGCCGCACCTCGTTCTCGATGGCTCGGACTGCATCGACTTCGAATCGACACCCATCGGCAAGCTGTCGCGGCCCCTCGGTAAGCCTCCCCGGACCCTCGGCAAGCCCCCTTGGCAAGCCTCCGCGGCCCTCGGCATGTTGCCGCAGCCCCACGGCAACTGCCTCGACGCGTATCCGTCATCCTCCTCGCACACTATGCGCATGCGGCTTCATGCTCGAGGACTGTTTTATTGGCCTACCATGCTCGAGGACTGTTTTAAGTACTACAAAGGGTGTCAAGCATGTCAGAGATTTGGAAAAATTCAGATGGTACCCGCGTCAGCAATGAACCCCATCATCAAGCCTTGGCCATTCCGAGGTTGGGGCATGGATATGATCGGCAAGATCAATCCTCCGTCAAGCAAAGGCCACATGTGGATTTTGGCCATCACGGATTATTTCACCAAGTGGGTGGATGCCGTCCCTATGAAGTCAGTAAGTTCAAAGGATGTTGTCGATTTTTTGAAAGAACACGTCATTCATAGGTTTGGGATTCCCCAGACTATCACGACCGATGGAGGTTCGGTCTTCACTTCTCACGAAGTTCGTAAAGTTCTGAGGAGGACAGGGATTAAGCTGATTCGATCATCTCCGCATTATGCTCAAGCAAATGGGCAAGCTGAAGCGTCCAACCAGAGCCTTATCAAGCTGATCAAGAGGAAAATCGATGAGCACCCTAGGCGTTGGCACGAGGTTTTGTCAGAGGCTTTATGGGCTTACCGCATGTCATGTCATGGAGCGATAAAAACCTCGCCGTACCATCTGGTCTATGGACAAGAAGCCGTATTGCCCTGGGAAATTACGGCTGGATCGAGACGTGTCACTTTTCAGAACGATCTAACGACTGAAGAATATGCAGCCCTGATGAGTGACAGCGTTGAAGATTTGACTGAGCTTAGGCTGTGGTCGCTTGAGAAAATCAAAGAGAACAAGGCCAAAGTAGCTCGTGCATACAACAAGAAGGTGAGACCTAAGGAGTTCCACGTTGGCGATCTGGTATGGGAAGCGGTGTTGCCATTAGGGACTAAGGATGCAGCATATGGTAAATGGTCTCCAAATTGGCACGGGCCATACAGGGTCGATCAAGTTTTAAGAGGGAACGCGTACATGCTGGAGGAGCTGGATGGCGTGAAATTCCCAGTGGCTGTCAACGGTCAGCATCTCAAGAAATACTTCCCAAGCATGTGGGATGATGGACAGTGAGATATGGGAGCCAATACACGAAATCGGCCAATAAAAAAAATTATTATTATATATTTTCCAAGCACGTGGGATGATGGACAGTGAGATATGGGGGCCGATACATGAAATCGGCCAATAGAAGTATACAGCCGATGCACAGTCATCGACTTTAGAGGTTCAAAACTGTTACAAGCAGATGCCAGTTTACATAAACGAGCTACTGCAGAAATGCCTCGAAGGCTTGGAGGGCCAAGACGACACGGTCCACCTCGGCGATCTCGGCCGTATCTTCATCCTTGCCCATCACTAACCGCTTGTTCAGGCACGATTTCGCCAGATCGGTCTTCGCTCACCTTTGAGGCTCTCGCTTCATCTTGGGAGCGGGCGATGGAGGCTTCCTTGTCACGAATGAGCTTTTGTCGCCTGACCTTTTCTTCAAGATCTTCCAGCTCCTTTTTCAAAGATACGAGCTCGCCGGTACTGACAGAGGTGTCAGTTTTGGCATCAAGGGACGCCTTTTTCTCATTGAGCTGCTGACATCTGTCGGCAATATTCGCCTTCAGCGGGAGTTGGGCACGGCGCAGGTTGATCCTTTCACGAGCTAGCTTCACCCTTGACCCGTAGAAGGACAGAGTTACGATGGGCCAAAGCTTCACCTGCAATGCTACTGGGAGTTGGTCCTTGATTTCGGCAAGAACGCCCTTCACCTCTTCAGAACCCTCGATCAACTCCTCGATTGGGGAAGACAGTAAGGCTCTAAGTCGTTGGAATTGAGGTAGAACAGCCCTGGCTTGTGGTTCATCGGTGGCGACAGAGGGAGTTGGATCGATCGAGTCAGGATCAAATGTCAGCAAGCCTGAAATGTCACAACCCTGGCAGCCCGAAAACGCGTCAGTATGCGTCCAACGGGGAAGAATAAGCCGAAAGAAGTTAACATACCTCTCCTAAGACCGAGGGGATAGCAGACGACGAGGCGATCGGCTTGTGTGTGGGTGCTGGAGGCGTTGCCAAAGTGGTAGCCGTTTCATCTGCATTTTCGGGGATTGCCAGGTCTGGTTTGGCTAAAGGCGTCGGCGCGACCCCGGCCTTCCCACTAGAAGCATAAGTTGTCTGCATGAAAGGTGATTAACCGATGTAAATGATGATGAATCGGCAGACAAAAGGAAGTAAGGGGCAAGAGCATAAAGGATGATGATTTTCGAAACCTCTTGGCTCGATGAGGAAGCTTGTGGTCCTTTACGAGCTCTCTTAGGACCCACAGCTGGCCCGGCCTCGACTGGTGCTCGGGGGGCAGCAGGTTCAGGAACCGACCTTTTCCTGGAAGCCGATGGTGGCACATCTGGCTGGCTCGGGGTGATGGTCCTCTCAGAATCCGTTGGGCTCGATTCTCCCTCATTGGGTTGTGTGTCCTCGTGGGAAGTATCTTCGACGGAAGCCTGCAAAAGAAGGAAAGCTGTTAGACACGAGCACGTCTGCAAGAATGAAAGAATGAGAAGAATCGACCAAGACATGGATCAGCCTACATGCGAGCTTTCTGGAGAAGGGCTCCGGTGTCTCAAGGTCTTCCTGGCAGCTACATTCCTCGTCATCGTTCTTGTCTTAGTTGGAACTCGAGGGGCAGCTGATGTTGAAGTTCCTTGCTTCTTAGAAGCCGATTGAGGTGTTATCGGCTGTTTCTGCATCATGACCTTTTTCAAAGGCGGCGAGTTTTTGCAGAAAAGAACCACGAGTCTGGAAAGAACTCAAAGGGGAGCCATCATCGTGTGTAGGTTCAGGCCATCTTGTTGCTGCAAAGGAGAAATTGGGTTAGTAGAAGAGTCATTTATGAGCTGCATTAAGAAAATTTACAAGTAGTGGTACCTGTTCCACGGGATGTCATAATCGGCATCAAGTTGTTTCAACGGTCCCGAGCTTTCGAAGCGTGGGTTTCCACATCGACCACCAGTCCTCAAGCCATCAGTTGATGAAGCGAAGGTGAGGTCATTTGGAATAGGGATGGTCAGAGCATCAAAGAAGGAGTAACACCTCTGACTGGTGAGAGGATCAGGCAGGTCGGCTCTGCACTCCGTAAGATGATGGAGAAAGAGATGGGGAGGTACTTGTCCAAGGCCAAATTGCCGGGCCACTATGACCGGCTGGTAGAATTCATACCCAGGCTTGATGATTCTGTTGGATGTACTCATACCAACTGGAAGGAAACAGGGACGGATCACAATGGAAAAGAGTTGCCGAGTGCTGGTGTCATCGGCAAAGTTATCTATCCTGAAGGAGAGTGGATTTTCGAAATGTTCAGATTCTTCCATGTAAGGGAAGGAGGTAGGATTGTCCAGGCCTTGAAAGAAAGTGCTGAACCACTTGGCTGCTTCCTGAGGGGATAGTTTGCTGCCTGGCAGCCTGTACAAAGCTTGGCCATAACTAGTGCATCGGATCTGCTTCCCTTTGACATCGGGAAAGGTACAACTCGCCAAAAGGGGGAAGTTTGGGATGTGGTTCTGAAAGTACAGCTGAGCCCATAGCTGAATGAACCACCAAGGACCACATGTTTTGACTGCTATGCCTGAGAACAGCTTGACAGACATCAACTGGAGACATCGATAGACCTCTCCAAGGAACAGTTTGCCGATGCCAAGTTGAGTACCTTTGGCCAGTTCGTGGGCTAGGGAGAGATAGTTCTTGGTTGGAGCAAGGGAAGGGCCACAGAATATGAAATGCTCCAGCCAGAAGTTGAGAAAGGCTGTATGTTCTTTCTCTGAGACAGGGCCCTTTGTTTTCATATGGCGTTGGAGGTAGGCACCCCAACAGGCACTGCTTTAGAAGACAGTTTGTAGGGGACTTTGGTCAGTTTAAAAGCAGAGGGGTTGGGTGATGTGACATCCAGGCCAGTGATCATCACCACGTCTAACAAGGTTGGTGACATAGGGCCATGACCGAACATAAAGCAGTTCAGAGCGTCAGACCAGAAGTAGCCGATGGTTTTCAGAAGGTTCTCATGTTTCTCAAGAGGAGACAATGATAAATGCAAGGCATCAGCTATTCCTGTGGTTTCCCATTGGGATTGGTAAGCTCTAGCTACTCTCGAACCAAGAGACCCAATGTTCGGGGATTAGGCCAGGCTCATGATCGGCCCAAGAGTTCAGATCTAGGTCTTGGCTTACGAAGGGGATTCTATTTGCTTCGCAAGAAATCAGATGAGCAGGGCTAGATTCTGTACGAGGGCCAAGGCAGAGAGAGTTTGGGAGAGAAGGATGCGGCAGCAGGATGTCTGAAACCTAGAAAATTTAATGGTGGAATAAGGCATTAATTCAGGTGTTCGCCATTAAGTCTAGCATCGTGTTCAGACTGCGAGGAGTAGACGTACCTTCAGACCGGAGACCTCTGGGTTGGTGTTGGATGATTCCGCCATCTAGTTCGCCGGCGGAGATGGATCTATGCAGTTGGGGATCGAGGGTTCTTGTCGCTGTGAGCTCGATCTGGTCAGTGGGCGATTGAAGATCTGGGTCGCCCTTTTTTAAAGAGGGTCGCAGGTTACCGTTTGAAACTGAAAAGCAGCCGCTTAGGTTTGCCTAAATATGCGACCAAGTTTTTGACCTTGTCAACGTTTTTTGGGAAAGCCGATGTCCATCGGTTCTTTGAGCTTTGACTTAGTTAACGGAATGAGTGCAGTGTGGTAAAAGCCGATACAGTGTTATCGGCTTCTGGAGCATCGACCTATTTTGGCTATCGGCAAAATTGGGGCGAAAAAAGCAATCTTCGGGAAACAGATTTTCATTCATTCATTCATTCAAAAGCTGATTGCTTACAAAAGGTTGATTGATTGCAAAAGGGAGCTCACTACTACTACTACTACTACTACTACTACTACTACTACTACTACTACTACTACTACTACTGGTTCCTAATCTAGAGGCCGAGGTCGCTGCCGCCGCCGTCGCTGCCTTGTTCGGCTGTCCTCAAGATCGCTGCCGGCCGTCGCCGGGCTGCTGATCCAGATGCCGTGGGGCCTCCCTCGTCCTGCCGTCTTGGTGTCCTCGCTGGACCCGGGCGGAAGTACTTCACCGGCTGGTACTCCTGAGGAGGTGTCCTCCTCCTCCTCGTCGGAGGAGTCGACGCCCCTGTGACATGGCGTCGTCGGTGCTGCCCGCCCGCCTCCCCATCGGCGAGGAACTGCAGGTCCTCCTCGCCAACAAGGACGCTGTCCTCCCGACCAAGCGAAGTCCCAATCCTCTCGTCCCACCATTGTGGGCGAGAGGTTGTACGCCGCCATCGGCGGTGTTCAGCGTCGGCTCTCGATCGCTCATTGAGTTGGAGGCTTGGGAGGACAGCGATGAAGCGGAGGAGGCCATGGCGGAGAAAGAGGGTTTTTTCATGAGGAGGAAGAAGGGTTTTTACCTCTGGAGGAAGATGGGGACACAGATCGCTTAGGTGAATTTAAATAAGGGGGATAGTATGAAGCGGTTCAATGCTATAGCGGTTTCCTAGAATATACTGCCGAAGTTGTCAAATCATGCACTGCGGAGAAGTGGAGAAGACAAGGCATCATGATGAAGGGGTGGAGTGACGATCCTGTTCTGCAACGCATTCTGTCAACGCGCAACCCGATACAAAAAAAGGGGGGAGAGGAGAAGAAAAAAAAACAGAGTGGTTTTGGAATTATTATTGCCAAAACCAGGGGGGCATGTGTTATCGCCATATTTGGGCCAAAGGAGGAGATGGGCCGTGATCAAGATGGGCCTAGAAGATACGTATATGCAACGTGTTGTTGAATCGGCCTCGTGCGTTGATTTGGGCTAAATTGCCCGTGTATCTTATATTGTAATAGATTCCGTTTAGATTTAGGTAAGAGATAGAGTTGTAGAGTTATTCCAAAGATAGAAAGTCTCCGGACTATAAATATGTACCTAAGGTTATCGAGAAAAGGAGGACAATCACGTTCACAACAACACAATCTCGCGCATCGCCACCCCTTGTTTCTAGGGTTTTTTCGGTAGAATATGCCTAGATCGCACTTGCGATCTAGGCGATCTACTTATGCTATCTGGTGTTACTCAGATCGAAGCCTTGTTGATGGCAGTAATACTATTATCATAGATTTGTGTAGGCTAGCATCGGTACCTCTTTGTTATTGATTGTTTAGTTATGCTGCCTCTAGTTATCTCGCCGCCTTTGCACCTTTTCCCGGGTGCAAGGGTGGCGTCTTGCTTGATCTTTATTTAAATCGATTTGATTTGTTATAGTTGTGCCTTGTTCTCCAAGGTTTAGTTTGATATCTACATGATCAGGCCTTGCAAACGGGTTGAACGATCCAGTAATATGTAAGATATGGTTTGCTAATCCAAGAGGAGTTGTTCCGGGAATTGACTTTACGTCGGTTTTTAGGCCTTCTCTAGGGTTAGTTTTCCATCATCTTTCGTATCTACCAGGCTCAATTACGTGTAGGATGTTCCAGTCATGTAGTGAAAACGTTAAACTGTCGTAGATCGATTTGATTTGTATTGATGAAGCAAAACCCCATGTTATCGTAGATCTAATGCAGAACCATGGGTTAATCGGCTCTAAGAGCCGATTTACAGGGAAACCTGGGAGCCGGTCACGGCTCGAATTTTATGTATACTTGTTTATCATGCAGGAAACCAATCGAAGCTATCCTTCACCTTCCTGGCCAGGTATAGGTCAGGTGGCACGCCCTCGAACCAAGCCAGGACGTGTGCCGGAGTTTTGCGGGCCGTTGCCCGAGGGACCAGGGCCCACCAGTTCTGGAAGCCTCCCGGCTCTTCGTGTTGCCCGTCGCTGCTCGCCGGTGGGTTTTGGTAGGCAACAACCCTATAACGCAGAAAAACTCCTTTTCGTATTTTTGAGTTTCAGGGACCTTTGCAAACTCAAAAAGACCTAGATTTTTTCAAATGAAGTATTTTGTCGAAATTGTCGAATCCATAGGAATCACGCACTGTAATCCGCTAAGCGGGCCCAGCTTAGCATGACGGCTGGTAACAAAAATATTCGTACATTCACATCAGCCTCTACCACACGTGTGAGCAGGGTGATTTCTATCCCCTTTTGCTTGTCCATATTTCCGACACCATCGAGACCTCTGCTAGAGTGAGCAACGTAATGGAGTCGAGTAAGATGGAAAGAGCGCAAGGACGAGCAAGGAAAGTTGGTGCACGCCAGATGTTAGCAGGATGCCCACAATCTGGGCCGAAGACGCTAGATCCGGGACGGATGCGCCCAACTCCGACCGGACACCACATCCGGAAGGCTTCTTCGATGACACTTTCCGTGGCACCTCCTACCCGGCCCGACAATATCTAGACATACAAAAGTGGAGGATGAGGAGCCACGCCATGCCTTGACACGGCAGATACTCTCTGAGTACCTAATGGGAGGATGGAGGCAAAGCCGCCTCCATATGTGGGGAGAGAGTGAGAGGTAGGGTTTTCTCGGAGGGTTATGGGACATTAAATACAGGAGCCGAGCGAACAATTTTTTTCAATAGAGGCACTTTCAGAAAACGGGCATATAGAAATAACCTTGGCAACTTATTGGCAATAGAAGCTAAACTTTTTTACATGGACAGCAATGCGTGTCCCAGATCGAGCGCCTTTGTCGGCCATGTGCAAGTTCGTTTATCCATGGATCATAACACTGTTGTTTCCAATGAGCAGTGTCCTTAGCGTGGCTTTGTAGTTGTGTAACCAATAACAAATAGTCTGAAATGTTGAAAAATGAAAAATTGTTGTAAACAAGTACATTTCAACAAGCTGCCTCAGGTGTACCCAGAGGAAAACGTTAGACGTGATATCAATGAAAATTGATAGGAATAAGCATATTCTATTGCCATGGAGCTAAAGGCCAGAACATATAGCACATATGACTTGGGATACAAGAAGGAAAATCTAGACAAATATGGACTCCTAAACCAATAATACTCCTTAACACTCCCTTCAAATGCAAACTGTATGCAATAGCATTGGATTTGAAGAAGTGCAAAACTAGAAAAGAAAATGATAACCTCAATTCCACGTCTTGAAAGTGTCGTCGTAGCATGAAGAGTCTTCAAATACACGTTGATTCAAGCCACAGTTGATCGAAGAAGAGATCGAGAGACGGACATAAGAACATCATGTCACAAAAGATCATAGCACAAGAAGCCAACAACAATAGAATCTCAACATGCAAAAAAAGTGTGCGTACATCAATGACAATGAAACAGATGACACATAAGACAAATACACAGACCGCATCAAGAGAATATGGATTGTCAAGAGATGACACATCAAGATAACCAAGCAAATCGAACTTCATAGTACGCCTTCAAAAATGTATCCATGTGTAATTACCAAATCAAGACTAAGTTAGAATAAATAGGGTAAATAGGAGAAATAGATATATGCATAATATGAAAATATCTAATTATTACTACTTTGCATACAATAAAGATTATGGTAGGGCCACTCTGCTAGTTTCAATCGTAATGGTAATAAAATCTGGACCGTGCGGATGTTCAAACGCTTCTCATTTGCATTGAATTAGCGTCACCCAACTTTTTTCTTTGCATATTATTACCATCTTTACTTACTCGGAATGTGATGATATAAGAGGAGGTAGAATTCCCAGCTTCCCCCAATCACTTCTCATACATATCCATCCATACATGATGAAACTATAGTAGTTCAGTGAGAAAGAAGATAATAGAAGTTCAGTGTCTCATAAGTAGGATTGCGAGATATCAGAAATAGAGGTCGATTATGTAGCATGTGTACGCTAAGATAGTCACTGAAGAGCTCTAGGACTCTGCATATGCAAACAAACATATTAGCATCACAAACACCCTACAACATTCCACGTCATGCTGATTAGCCTTGTGCTTCCTCTCATGATGCTCAGATGTGGCCTTTAAACGCCTCTCATTTCTTCAATGAAAGAGAGAACCACGATCTACCCTGCATACTCGGATAGTGGTTACCTTGTAAATCCCAGGTCTGTTGGTGCCAGTTCTGCAGCAGGGAGGGTCGCCGCAAGCGGCCAGCACGACGGCCGAGGAACGTTCGACGAGACCTGTAGCGATGACAGAGCGGCCCAAGGTGCCATGGGCCATTTCATCCCCATGAGCACAAGCTTGGCGTTCTCAATGGCCAGAATAGCTGCGGAATTTGCGGTATAGCTAAATCCTAAATGTACTGGTACTGTATTGGACCTTTCTTCTTTCCTTAGTCTGGAAGAACTTCAATTCTTGCCATTGTTTTCTAATGGATGTCCAAGCCAATAGCTCCTACACCTCTGCGCCTATTTCACTGGTTGTGTTCTAACAACTTTTATTTCGGAGTGGACACGAGTTCTTCTAGTTTAAATATGGCCCGAAACTCGAAAATCCAGCATAGCCCCCAACCAAACTTGCATTCTAGACCTAGTACTATATGTAGAGGTAACATGTTGAAGCAAACACTATATTCGTTGTTCTCATTTTACTCCTATGATAATTGGTGGAAGGTGTCATACCCTTTGGGACACACCGCTGCCTGTTAACATAGGGTTTTAACCAATAACCTAAGAAGTGATTACATCAGAATTTGTTGCAAAATGGGATAAGAACAAATCATCTAACAACATTGGCCCTTATCTCTTCAGGACGTTGTGTACAAGTTTCCTAAAATAAATATACACGTCTAGCTCGCTAACACACCCCCTCGATCACAACTTTCCATGTTGAGATTGTTCCTGAAAGCTTGGAGCTGACGAACTATAAGTGGTTTCGTAAAACCATCTGCAACTTGATCTCCTGTTGGGATAAAATTGATGTTCAGCAATTTCCGAGCTACTCTTTATTGAAAAAAATGATAATCAATTTCAATATGTTTAGTTCTAGCATGAAATACTGGATTAGTTGAGAGATAGGTTCAATACTAGAGAAAATGCTATAGGAGACATGCTTATAGGAGGCATATTTAGACCATATGCGCCTCCTCTAAAATAAGCGAGGCGCACTTCCTTGCTATGCGCCTTCAGTATAAAAATAGGCAAGGCGCATATGATTAGAATGAGCCTCCTATAATCTCTGTACGAACGAAATCTGGCAGCCCTAGATTATGTGAGGAACATTCTAATCATATGCGCCTCCTATATATCAGATAGGCGAGGTGTATATGTGAAGAATGTGGCTCGCATAAGCTGTGTGGGCCCGAGTGAAGGTCGGTGGTCGAATATGCGAGGCACATATGGTCATATGCTTCTTCTATACTTGATAATATGTGAGGCGCATGTAGTAGAGTGCGCCTCAAGTTGTTCCTGCGGGCCTAAGTAGAGGTAGGTGGCCGCATAGGCGAGACACATATGGTAATATGGGCCTCCTATAGTTTCAAGTATAGGAGACGCATATGAAAGAATGCGCCGATCACATAAGCTGTGTAGGCCCGGGTGGAGGTCGTTGGCTGACATGGGCTCCGTCTTCGTTTCCGGTGATGGTCTAATGGAGAAGTGATGATGATGACGCTCGATGACATCCTAAACGATGGCGTGTATGTGCAACGTATGGGTGGACAGATTTGCCGGGGTGCAACAGTGTGGTCATGTCATGTGGCGATACATTGGTTCTTTGTAGCTGTTTTTGGATGGTTACAATTAATGGACCGGTCAATTTTCTGCAACTTTTAAAAATAAAATGAGACAAATTGTCGATATTTTTTTCTAAATAATATTTTTTTATTTAATTTCACAAATAATACACAAAATGCAAATGTTGCAAATCTAACGGACCGTCGTCTGTTCAAAAGACGATGGACAACGTTCGTCCGTTCAAAAGACGAAGGATTTCGTCCGTTCAAAAGACGATGCACAGGTTCATGGAGGAGCATCCCAACATCCACCCATGCAGCACGTTCGTCTTTTGAACGGACGAATGTGTTCGTTGTCTTTTGAACGGACGACGGTCCGTTACATTTGCAACTTTTGATTTCATGTATTATTTGTGAAATTGAATTAAAAAATTTATTATTTTAAAAAATTTAGCCAAATTGTCCATTTGGTTAAAAAAGAAGTTCTCTTTATGGCCAGCCACAAAATAGAATCTATTATCTATTATATACTAAAAGTTTATAAGGGTGTTTTTCGAGGCGCTAGGTTGATTCACATCATCTAAATTACCATGATAGTTAGATTTGAAATTTACGGTTAAGATTAACAGAAAATTATTAGTTATGTAACCTGCTTGACACAATATATGTTGACAATGTACAACACATGTGTACCGGCCACATAAATAAAAGATAATTCCACCACGTACCATAAAGCTTACTTTTGCTTGTAGGCTATTGATGTCGTACACCATATATGTATGGGTCAGATCTATCTCTATCTACTAATTTTCCTTATCCTTAAAATAGGTTAGTTAAATATGTTTCCAGCCGCCAAAAATACGTTTTCAACCTCTATTATTATTTTCCGTCCGTCGTCTGTCGTTGCATGTGTTCGTATCCGTTGTGGTCAATCACTCCACCGCTAGCGATACAGACTCCTGGATAAACTCGCCTGTGAAAAACATAAAACTTCAGCTCGCTGTACTGACAGTTTTTCTGTTTTCATTATATGGAGACTAGCAAATATAAAACTTTGTTTAGGTGTCCTCATGTTGTTTATACCGCCAAGGTGGTATATCTATGTCAAGAAAATCGTCCGAGCGGAGAGCATACACTAGTCAATAGAAAAAGTGTCTTTCGTCTAAAAAGGTTGTAGCTAGAGCCCATGACCATAACGTTCTTCCAGGGTACGAAAGCCCTTCACTATTCCAAAATAAAGAACTTCTGATAGATAACCCATGTTAGCAAATAACTCTTAGAAAAATAGAAATAGAAATGGTATATGATATTAGTTTAAGCTAACGGCACTAATTCTTAAAATTTATTCGCACGCCCACATGCGGTACATATACTAGCTCTTCATATAAGAGGATGTGACCTGCTCTGCGATGTTATCCCGTCACTTACCATGCCCATCCATGGCTGATTGCAGCTAGCAGAAATAAACCAGAAAGAGCAAGCTATAGTAGAAGACAATCCTACTCCATCCGATCCAAATTAATTGACTTTGATTTGTTTAGATTTGGATGCATCTAGACATGTTTTAGTGCTAGCTAGATTTATCCGAATCTAGAAAAATTCAAGTCAATTCATTTGAACCGGAGAAAGTAGTTTTATTTCCGATCGGAATGAGAGGGATAGGGAAAAAAGTTGACCGTGTACAACAATAGCATGTACACGGCAACGACATCATCTGTATAGTGGCATCATAGTACTTCGTGCATCTTGGGAAATGCTATTACGGGTCCGGATCAGCCAGTAACCTAGCTGTTACAATCCTGTCGACAAGTACATGAGAAGCAGATGACCGAACCTAGTGAGATGGGCCGAGAGACATGCCAGATGCGCCAAACGAATGCGCAAGCCCTACCCAGGAAATCAAAGAGAGGACTTGTTACATACACGTTATATGCCGACGAGGATTGGATACAGTGACGCATATAACTGAAACAGAAGCTTCAGGGCACGACATCTACGATAACTGCAAAGGTTGGCTATAGATCTCACCTACTCTGCATATGTATCTCACCTCCTCTTTCTCTCGATCTCAACCCCAATTCCACTTGTAACCATATAAGACCTTGAGAAGTGAGAGTCAAATTGTAATCACTGCTGTTGAACCGATAAGAGGAGTAAGTGGGATCGTAATAAGTGGTGTCTGTTGTGAGGCTTGGGAATTTAAGGGGCGATCATGTAAAGCTTGGTGAAGGGTGTGAGATCTCGTGCAAAACACTTTGGTGTACCTGAATCATGTGAGGAACACCGTGAAATCATGTGGAGGTGATGGGTGAAGGAGGAGAAGGTGATATACTCGTCTATGAGCCTCAATAATACATCCATCATATTGCGCCGAACTCATACTCACATGGTATCGACTAACCGGTGCAAACCCTAGCCGCGCTCTTTCGCTGCGCCGCCCCCGGCGGATCAATCTCCATGATCTGGTTAGGGGCCGCGTGATCCGTCGTAGGGTTCGCCCGCCAATCTATGATCGGCTGCCCTGGTGAGTCTTTTTGATCTCTTGATCGGTTTTTGTCTCCACCGGTCGCTTGTCCGGTCTTTTTTTTTTGATTTACCGATCATAGATCGGATTGAGTAGCCCACTACCGTCGTCATCGCCGCGTCTCTACTCCGACCATCGGCATCGAAGATATATCCCGGCCGCCTGCTGTACCTTTCTCGGTAGGCTGTTGCGGTCGTCCCCTCGGATCATCTTCGTCGTCACCGCCCGAGACTTCACCGACATCATCTCCGATCTACGCCTCTTCCATGCCATGGTGCATACGGCGCACTGTCGGTCCGATCAACCGATCCCGCGCCCGTCTATGCCAAGCACGTCCCCGATCACGCGCCTGCCACCGATCGAGCTACGGGCTGCCGCTGCGCCCCTTCGGGTCATAGCACAGCCGCCTTGGTCATTGCCAACTGGCTCCAACCGCTGCATCGACTTGCGCCATGCAGCTATGCCGCCCCCTCGGGTCATAGCGTCGCTGCACGCGGTCTACATCGCCGTCCCCACACAACGACGTCAAGGCTATCTCCGCGCCACCTAGCATGGTCCAGGGTGCCTACATCCCCGTATTGTCTTTGTCACGCCGGGTTCTTTTTCGCCTACATCGAGTACCCCTGCCGCGCCTCTCTAGGCGTCCAGCATGACCACTTCAGATCGCCGCTTGTTTCGTCGCCTTCTACATCTTCGTCCACGAGAACCTCTTCGCCTTCTACATCTTGGTCCACAAGAACCTCTTCACCATCGTCATCTTGTCCTCTACGACACTGGCTCACAGGTTCGTGATGGTCCCTGCACTTGCATGCCCGGTTTTGGCAACACCGGTGCGTGCCTTCGTCCCCGACGCATTCCTGAGCCTGGCAATCTCGGATCGGCGCCTCGTTTTCGTCGGCCTTGACAAAGTCTTCTGCGTCATAGACAACTTCCTCTATGACTGTCTTGACCGCGTCACCGACAAGTTCTTATTTGCATACTCGATTCTGGCAAAACCGGAGTGTGCGTTCTTCCCCAACATGTTCCTAGTTCTGGCAAAACTATGGCCGCACCTCGTTCTCGATGGCTCGGACTGCATCGACTTCGAATCGACACCCATCGGCAAGCTGTCGCGGCCCCTCGGTAAGCCTCCCCGGACCCTCGGCAAGCCCCCTTGGCAAGCCTCCGCGGCCCTCGGCATGTTGCCGCAGCCCCACGGCAACTGCCTCGACGCGTATCCGTCATCCTCCTCGCACACTATGCGCATGCGGCTTCATGTGCGGCTACCTCTACACCATCATTCCCTGACACGACATGGACCACGGCTCCCCCCTCGCAACGGCTACCCTGACCTTAGCACCGCCTCAAGCTCTCAGCTCCCTCGACATCGACATAAGAGCTATCACCTTGCTTGAGCATCTCACCAGCTTCCTTTACAGTCCAAGCATTCGCGCCACGACACGCCGTCTACGACACTCCCGCTGCTACTGTTGGGGGATCTCAGCCTAATGGATTCTACTTCGGTTTCTCTCCAGTCTAACCGTCCACGATGTTCCTGTTGTTGAGGACGCTACCGCTACGACTGCGGGGGAGTGTTAGAGTACTAGACATATATGGTTGTTATGGTAGTTTATGATAGTTAGGATTCTAGCCTAACTTGATTTGTACTCCAAGATAATCCAATGTACGTCTATATATATACTTCCCTATGAGGCTCAATAATTTTTTTTTGCAATTGAACATATTTATTAACATAAAATGTTTAATGTTTACACCCGGCCTCTGCATAACTAAGATGCACACAGCTACACGAACAATAGAACAAGGGAATAAAAAGGAAGACAAACATTACAAAGAGCACTATCGAAATAATTGTCTTCAGTCTAAGGTAGATCAATCCTCAAATCACGTGGCCATCCATGTCGAGATAAAATATCCCTCACCGTGTCCTCACATCGCGTACATCCCTACATAAATAAGTCGCGAAACTCCATGCGTTGGAGAATAGTCCATGATCGGAGGATAGCCGTGGCTCGATAAATAACCTACAGAGGAGAAGACACAATGTTATTAAAAATCTTGTCATTTCTACAAAGCCATAGCGATCATATAATGGCAAGCGCTCCTACACTAAACAAAGTTATGTACTTATCAACAATTCCATGCAGCCAGTTACCAAAAACATTGGTTACTGAACGTGGAGGAGATAAACCAGAAGCTATTTGGATAAATGACCATATAAAGCGAGCAAATTTGCAATGGAAGAATAAATGGCGAATTGTCTCATTGTGATGACAAAAAACACATTGTGTACTTCCATGCCAATTCCTCTTTGCAAGATTATCTTTTGTTAGAATTAAACCCTTACATAGATACCATGCAAATATCTTCATCTTAAGGGGTATTTTCATTTTCCAAATTTTACTATTATCATCGACCGAGATATCAGGTTGAACCAATGCTCTGTATAGTGAGCCAACAGAAAATTTACCACTTTCTAGTAATTTCCATTTGAACATGTCGACACCGTCTGACAATTGTATGATGGATAATCGTAATAGTAGATTGTTTCAGGATACCATTCGAGGAACAATGAGACTTCTTGTGAAAGACACATCGGGAGGATTTTCTTTCATCGCTATGGAAATTATATCCCCTTTGTGTTTGATAATCGAATATAGAGCAGGATATTATTCGCGAAGTGTAGTTTGGCCAAGCCACTTATCTTTCCAAAACCTAATCTGTGATCCATCCTTAATCTCGAAAGCACCAAAATGAAAGAAATGGTTTTTGATGGCCATAAGACCCTCCCAAAAATATGAATCACCGGGTTTCCAAACCACTTGAGACACAGCTTTGGACCCCACACATTTCCTCCATAACATGGTTTGCCATACACCATCTTCCGTAAGTAGTTTAAAAAGCCATTTGACCAGAAGAGCGGTATTTTTGACTTGCAAATCATGTATGCCCAGTCCAACATACTCCTTCGGGCGGCAAACAACATTCCATCTGGCCAGTCGATACTTCTTTTTCTCACTATCCCCTTACAAAAAGAATCTTGAATGGAAATAATTCACTTTGTTCAAGACACCTTTTGGTAATTGGAAAAACGAGATCATATACAGTACCATATTAGTAAGTACTGAATTTATTAGTACTAGTCTTCCAGCAATGGATAACAATTTGCCTTTCCAACTATTAAGATGTTTTTGTAGTCTTTCCTCAACAAGTTTTCATTCAGCAATTGTGAGACGCCGATAATGAATCTGTATTCCCAAATAGTTGATTGGAAATTGCCCCTGACCACAGCCGAAAAGTTCAGCATATAGGTGGGCCTCGTTTTGGGCCTCGCCTAAACAATACAAATCACTCTTATGGAAGTTAATTTTAAGTCCAGATAACTGCTCGAAAGCTGATGATACTAACTTCAGGTTTTTAACCTTCTCCAGATCATGTTCCATAAAAAGGATTTTGTTATCAGCGTATTGAAGAATAGAGAGACCACCATTAATAAGATGTAGAACTAATCCTTCAATTTTCCCATTAGCCTTTGCTCTCTCAATAAGGATAGCCAACATATCAACCACTATATTAAATAGTAAAGGCAATAATGGATCCCTTTGTCTCAGTCCTTTCTTGGTCTAGAAGTATTTGCCAGTACATCCATCATATTCCGCCAAACTCATACTCTCACAAGTAGAAAGTTTCTAGACAAGGCATGTCAGCCAAAGCTGAACATAGCCATTGATATCCCCGAAGATCTAAGTGAAGTTCTAGAATTTTGTGATACTCTTGCTCAAAGATCTTTGCAAGAGTATGGTTCTGCTTCTGAGTGGAGACCTTTGATAAAGAAGTATGGCTATGTGAATCGTCCAACCGTTTGACTAAAGTGACCTCTGTTCTCTCTTTTCATATATATTACTAGGATTTTTCACACTTTTCTGATCTGGTAATTTTGAATTGCTCTTGCAGCATCCCTACCACTGTCACTGGCGATGATTCGATCTACTCAATAGATATATACATGAGAGATCCCAGCGGTGACATTCATAAGCTTTCTTTTAGCAAAGTAGATGCTGCGGAACTGGATTCTCTGTTTGTTCGAGGGTGTTAGATTATATTTACTTGCATATCAAGTTAGGGTTTAGGCCGGTGCGCTGCACCTCCTCCCCCCCTCTCCTATATAAACCATTGTATTCTCTTATTGTAAAATTATCAATTATTATTATTATCACAAAGTTACATGGTATCAGATTAAGGTTAGATTCTAGGGCATGGCTACCACGCCTCCCACCCCGCCGCCGCCGCCCCCTCCGGGGTTCTTCGAGTGGCGCGCCACCATGGCCGCCGTTGCGGCTGCCAAACCATCCACCTCATCCGCCCCACCTCCTATCACCACCACCATCAACTTCGCCGATACAATCTCCGATGTTACTCCATTGATTCCCATCACTTTAGATCTCCCCAAACACAACTACTACCATTGGAGGCATCTTTTTGAGGTGCACTTGGGCCTGCGACCTCATGGCGCCGCCGACCCCAACATCACGCCGTCTCCCTCGGATCCCGCTGGGTCAAGGATGATCTCGTGATCTGATGGATCTACCAATGGTGAGCACCGAGATTTTCAATCTCGTTTCGGTGCCACCAGCCGCCCCTTTGGGCAGCCCTCGTCGGCTTTTCAGGACAACACCGACGCCCGTGTCAACACGCTCAACACGGAGCTTGAACACCGCCAGGCGACTTGCCGTGGGGTATCTTGCCAGCGCCTCCAGACCATCGCCGATGAACTCTGTGAACTCGGTGATCCCGTTGAGGACAAACAGCTCATCAAGATCCTCCTCGTCGGCCTCAATCAGCGCTTCGACAAGCAGCAGTCCTTCATCCCCATGATGCGGCCGTCTCCTTCCTTTGCAGAAGTCCGCTCCATGCTCTCCTGGGCGGACCGCGCCATGACCACTCAAGAGTCTCGCCCTCAGGCCTATGCTGCTGCTCCACGGCCTCCTGCACCGCCACCGCCTCCGGCGCCGCTTGCGCCTGTTCCACCGCCAGGTTGGCGCCCTAGCCCAAACTATAGGGGCACCCGGCCTATTTATCGGTCGCCTGCACCACGGCCTCCTCCAACAGCACCGACTCCTCCACCTGCCCCGGCACCACCACCGGCTCCACCTGCAGCACCAACTTGGCGATCTCCTCAGGACCCTTGGACTGGCATGGTTCAGGCTTGGCCAATGCCCTGGACCGCGCCCTCTCCTGTTGGCACGCCACCTGCCTACACTGGTTCGTGGCAGCCCGGCGTGCATCCTCATACAGGCTCACCTGGCCTCCTTGCACCAAGGGTCCCTACACAAGCTCATTACGCCGCTCCTTCACCGCCCATGTCTGCTGCACCATCGCCGGCTCCCTATGCCTCGCCGATGCCCTTTGCTATGGGTCCTTATGGCCCTTCGACACCGGTCACTTATAATCCTGGAGGCTACTACTCGCCATACACCATGTACTCGACTCCTGCTGCACCGCCACCACTGCCAAGATGCACCTCTGTCAACTGCACCAACTCCCTCTACTCCAAGCTGGGACCAAGATGCGTTTCTACAGGCAATGAATAATTTTGCTGCTCAAGGTAACTCAGGTACTGATTGGATTTTCGATTCTGGTGCTTCTAGTCACATGTCTTCATCGAATACTATGCTGTCAACTTGCATACCATCTCAGTTTTCATCCATTACATTAGGCGATGGTTCCTCCATACCAATTTCATGTGTCGGTCATACAAACCTTGCATCTTCCACTTCCAAACCACTCCTACTTAAAGATGTCTTAGTTGCACCAGCCCTCATTAAAAATTTAATCTCTGTTCGTCGTTTCACCAAAGACAACTCTGTTTCCGTCGAATTTGACCCTTTTGGCTTGTCTGTGAAGGATTTCATGACCAAGGCGGAGATCGCTCGCTTCGATAGCTCTGGCGACCTCTACTCTGTTCATGGCGCTCCTCCGGCCTCGTCTCCATCATCCCTGCTCGCCTCCGTAGATCTATGGCATAAACGCTTAGGCCATCCGAATAAAGCCACTTTATCCTCTCTACTTAGTGATTTTTCGATCCCTTGTCATAAAGAGGTTCATAATTCCTCCGTTTGTGAGTTTTGTCAACAAGGAAAACATGTTCGTTTACCATTTGCGCATTCTACTTCTCATAGTACTTATCCCTTTGAACTTTTGCACTGTGATCTATGGACCTCTCTAACTGTGAGTCTCTCCGGTTTCAAATACTATTTAGTTATTTTAGATGATTTTACACACTTCGTTTGGACTTTTCCACTTCGCAACAAATCTGATGTCCACTCACTTTTTATCAACTTTAAAACCTATGTCAACACACACTTCTTTTTACCCATAAAATTTATCCAATGTGACAATGGAAAAGAATTTAACAACTTTGCAAACCGTCATTTCTTTCTCCAACATGGCATTCTCCTTCGTTTCTCTTGCCCTTACACTTCCCCACAAAATGGCAAGGCTGAGCGATCACTCCGCACCATCAATGACATAGTTCGCACACTACTCATTCAATCATCTATGCCATCCACGTTTTGGGCTGAAGCTCTTAGAACCGCAACCTATCTCCTCAATATTCGACCATCTAGCACTAACCCAAACACCACACCTTTCTACTCCCTTTTTCTCTCTCACCCAAACTACATTGAGCTTCGCGTTTTTGGTTGCCTTTGCTTTCCCAATGTCTATGCAACTTCCCCAAACAAACTCTCTCCACGTTCCATTCCTTGTGTCTTCCTAGGTTATTCAGATGAACACAAAGGCTACCGGTGTTTTGACCTTGTGACCAGTCACATTCACATCTCTAGGCATGTCACTTTCGATGAAAACACCTTTCTTTTCGCCACTAGAACCCCTACATCTACTCCCACCACATCCACCCCTCGCCCAGCTAATTCCATAAACCCTCACCTTTTCGTTCCTAACCTTCCCTGCAACCCTGCCACGGCTGCTCACTATCCTACCTCGACCAATACCCCTCCCGATTCTCCTGCCACGGTAGTCCCTAACCCTTCCCCGGCCGACTCGGCTGCCTCGACAGCCCAATCAACACCCTTGTCTCGACCACCCATAACACAGGTTTCCGCTCGCCGCCCCACAACTACTGCCCTCGACAATCAAGCTACCCAATCCTATACCCCTAATGCTGCTGTGTCCTCCTCCTCCGCTGGCGCCGGATGCAGCAGCTCCTCCTTCACATGCCGTTCCCACTATCGCACCTAACAACGACCATTCCATGCACACACGTGCCAAGTCTGGTTTTCGACTTCCTAAAACACGCCTCAATCTTCATGCTTCTCCAACTCTCTCACCTCTTCCCAAAACATACAAATCTGCTCTTCTTGATCCGAACTGGTCCGCTGCCATGCACGCTGAGTTTCAAGCACTCCAATCCAATAACACATGGCAACTTGTTCCCCGACCTCCTAATGCAAATGTTGTTTCTGGAAAATGGGTGTTCCGTCAAAAATTTCATTCCGATGGCACTCTCTCTCGGTATAAAGCGCGCTGGGTTTGCCGCAGGTTCTCTCAACAACACGATGTCGATTACGACGAAACTTTATCTCCAGTAGTTAAACCTAGCACCATTCGAACCATTCTTAGTCTTGTCGTTTCCTCTTCCTGGCCCATTCATCAACTCGATGTAAAAAATGCTTTTCTCCATGGTTTCTTAAACGAAGTCGTCTATTCTCAACAACCTTCCGGTTTCGAAGATTCTTCTTTTCCTGATCACGTTTGCCTTCTCCAAAAATCTCTCTATGGCCTCAAACAAGCACCCCGAGCCTGGTTTCAACGTTTTTCTACCTTTATTCAAACTATAGGATTCATTCCCTCTCGTTCTGACTACTCTCTTTTTGTTTACCACTCTAACACCCAGATTGCATATCTCCTACTTTATGTTGATGATATAGTTCTCACTGCCTCCTCCACAACTTTTCTCACTCATATTATTTCTCTCCTACAAACTGAATTCTCTATGACTGATCTAGGTTCCCTTCATCACTTCTTAGGTATAGCTGTCACTCGTGATTCTTCTGGTCTTTTTCTCTCTCAATGTCAGTACTCTGTTGATCTCCTAACTAGGGCTGGAATGTTAGATTGTCAACCATCCCGTACACCTGTCGATACTTCTTCTAAATTTTCCTCCGATGGTGATATTTTTCCTGATCCAACTCTATACCGTAGATTCACTGGAGCCCTTCAGTATCTCACCATTACACGTCCAGAAATATCATATGCTGTCCAGCAAGCTTGTCTTTACATGCATGATCCAAGAGTCCCGCATTTTAACCATGTCAAACGCATACTTAGATATCTCAAAGGTACATTAGATCATAGTTTGCATATCAACCACTCATCACCCACATCATTGACAGCATATTCCGATGCAGACTGGGCTGGTTGTCCAGACACTCGTCGATCCACTTCAGGATACTGTGTTTTTCTTGGCAATAATTTAATTTCTTGGTCTTCGAAGCGTCAGCTTACGGTTTCTCGCTCGTCCGCAGAGGCTGAGTACCGTGCTGTTGCTCACGCAGTTGCTGAAACAGTTTGGTTGCGTCAGTTACTTGTTGAGTTACATCGACCTATTGGTCAGGCCACAGTGGTATATTGTGATAACATTTCAGCTGTTTACATGTCTGGAAACCCAGTTCAGCATCGGCGGACAAAGCATATCGAGATTGACATCCATTTTGTTCGAGAGAAGGTCGCTTTGGGAGAAGTGCGTGTTCTTCATGTTCCTTCTATGGCCCAGTTTGCAGATATTTTTACCAAAGAACTTGCTACTACACCATTTACAGAGATTCGTTTCAGTCTCAACATTGTCGAGCCCACGGTTGAGACTGCGGGGGGATGTTAGATTATATTTACTTGCATATCAAGTTAGGGTTTAGGCCGGTGCGCTGCACCTCCTCCCCCCCTCTCCTATATAAACCATTGTATTCTCTTATTGTAAAATTATCAATTATTATTATTATCACAAAGTTACAGAGGGAACAAGCTTGACGCGTTCTTTTCTTTGGAAATATACGACTAAAATGCTAGCATTCGGTTGGTTGCAAAGAGGCTGGTTGTACACTCCAAACAGCACCAGCCTTAGTTGATATATATGATCCTAGTCTACAAGATCAGTCTAGCATATGCTGATGGTGAAGTAGGGACGCAGCATGTTGTAAAATATTCTAACAAGATATGTATACATTTGTTGATGGAAAGATCACCTATATGTGTATGATGTTGAACTTGTTTATACGTACTGATTTTCATATAAGTTATGACACATTAGTCATATAAGATAATGGATTAATTTATAATTGGCCAGGTGCATCTAGATTGAATTTGTTATGCATCTATGCTCAATGGCAAAGATGAAGACAACAGCGGCTAATTCTCTTTCAAGCTAACTCGAAGAGGTTTAATCTAATAGAAATGGAATTTTTCTTTTATATTGTGAACATCTGTTTTGCTATGATTTGATATCAATTCTACTATGCGGCTCAATATGCCGTGACACTTTATGCATGTCTTGAGTGAGCATTGTAATTTTTTGGGCCCCTCATGTTCAAATCCGACCCCTTAGATGCAAACTGCTTATACATTTTATGCTCTTTCTTAGGATCGTGTTATCACACGTTATGCTTGCGGGGGATGCAAAGAGTGATCTAGTATATATTCAATAGTAGTATATACCTAATTACCTATTGAGAATTATAAAGTGGTAGACAGAGCAAAAATCTTGCATTTAATTAAAGATGCATTATACTCCCTCCGTCCTAAAATAGATGTCTTAAATTTTTCAAAATTTGGATGAATCTATATGCTAAATAGTGTCTAGATTCATCTAAATTTTAACAAATCTAAGACATCTATTTTAGGACAGAGGGAGTAGTAAAACAATATGTTCACATGGTATAAGATGCAGTACAAACTAGTTCATTATATAGGAGGAGGTGGTCTTCTCTGCTCTTCTACCCGTCACTTACTTCACCTATCCATACCTAACTGCGGCAATGAAAAATAAAAGAGAAAGTGCAACTAGGAGAAGATAAACCAAGTTTGGAAATTTTGTTTATAGAAATGAGAGGAACTAGGAACAAAGGCTGACTGCACAGGATATTAGTACATAGAACTACAATGGTATCTCGTCTATGTGTAGCTCAACTTGTCTACAATGGTATCTCGTCTGTGTGTAGCTCAACTTGTCTACAATGGTATCAATGAAGGAAAGTGCAACAACGAAGCAGGGATGAATCTACCGTAGGCTCTAGCCTACACTCCATTTCAGCTGAGCTGCTCGTAAAAACTACTCTCGCTCCTCAGCTTTCTGCAGCTCGACTTGTACTAGGGAATCATAGTACTGCATGAATCTAGGAAAATACACCAACCAAGATTGTTGTCCATTCGTTCGGTTCTTCAGATTGCCGTCCATTTGTTCAGTTATTTTTTCTTGGCTAGTCCCAAGGTTTGGGTTAAACACAATTATCATGATTTTCTCTTATTCAACAAATGATTTCCTAATTCAGTTTTATTAACAAAAAAGGCAGCGAATGAACAGATCACCTGTGAAAAACATAAAACTTCAGCAAGCTATACGGACAGTTTTTTGATTTTCGCTGTATGGATTAGCACATATACAACCTTCTTTATGTGTCCTCGTGTTGTTGATAGTGCAAATGTGGTAATACCTATATCAAGAAAATCGTCCAAGCGAAGAGCATGCACTAGTTAATAGAAAAAGTGTCTTCCATCTAAAAAGCTCGTAGCTAGGGCCCATGACCATAAAGTTATTCCATGGTACGAAAGCCCTTCACTATTCTAAAAAAAATGAACTTCTGATGGATAATCAATGTTAGCAAATAACTGTTATAGAAAAATAGAACTGGAAATGGTAGACATACTCCAGAAATATTAACGGTTGAGCTAACGCCATTAATTCTTAATTTTAATTCGCACGCCAACATGTGGTACATATAAAAGCTCTTCATATAAGAGGATGTGGCCTTCTCGGCGATGTTACCTCCATGCCTGACTGCAGCTAGCAGAAATAAACGAGAAAGAGCAAGCTATAGTAGAAGACAATCCTAGTTTTAAGTTACTTTTTCCG
Organism: Avena longiglumis; assembly: GCA_030063025.1. Lineage (NCBI taxonomy): Eukaryota > Viridiplantae > Streptophyta > Magnoliopsida > Poales > Poaceae > Avena > Avena longiglumis. The sequence continues at coordinate 46,304,460 of CP125974.1, read as the reverse complement.
ATCGGAATGAGAGGGATCGGGAAAAAACGTTGACTATGTACAACACTAGCATGTACAACAACAACATCAGCTGTATAGTGGCATCATAGTACTGTGTGCATCTTGGAAAATGCTATTACTGGTGCGGCTCATAGCCCTGAATCCAGCAACCTAGCTGTTACAATCATGTCGAAAAAGCCTGGAGAGCTACAAGAGAAGGAGATGACCAAACCAAGTGAGATGGGGCGGGAGACAAGTCAGGTGGGCCAAACGAATGAGCAAGCCCAACCCAGGAAATCGAAGAGAGGCCTGGTTACATACACGCTATATGCCGACGAGGACTAGACACAGTGACATATATAACTGGGAAGAGAAGCTCCGGGGCATGACATCTGCAATAACTGCAAAGGCTGGCTCTAGATGTCACCTACTCTGCATATGTATCTCACCTCCTATATCTCTCCCTACCTCAACCCCAATTCCATATGATACATTCAGAAGTGAGACTAGAATTGTAATCATTGTTGTTGAATCGATGATAGGAGTAACTGTGATCCTAATAATTGGTATCAGAATTGTTGTGAGGCTTGGGAATTTGCGAGCGATCCTGCAAAGCTTGGTGAAGCGTGCGAGATCTTTAGTATTTCGGGCAAAACAGTTTGGTGTACCCGAATCATGTGAGGATCACTGTGAAATCTTGTGGAGGTAATGAGTGAAGGAGGAGAAGGAGAGATAACCATGAAGAAGTTGTTTGACTTCATGATGGCGGCAGATGAGAGTGGTGGGATACCAATTCAATGAGCGAGAAGCATGGCATGATCAAGAGGAGTTAGAAGGATCTTGGAAGCCTAAGGTGGATCAGGCGCTGGGAGGTCTCTCTAGCACCGTCGAATTCCTTAAGGAATGAGTGGAGCAAATCGATCGGGCAGGTGACCACAACCATTGATCGAGTAGGCCAAGGCACCGCTACCACGACTGCTGCCGACACACGAGTTGTCCATGGAGTGGTCAGTTTCACTCAATTGCAACCATCATTGCTGCCAGGGCCGCAACCACACTTCAACGGTAGCAGATCAAGACAACATGCCTAGATGGACACCACCTGCAATTCATCAACTAGGGGCCTACTAATGGAACTCCGAGCATTGGTACAGACAATACTACTACTCTTCCTATTGGGGGTTATGGCTCGGGCGTTAGATTAAGACATCGCTGATACTGGTGCGGGAAGTGTCACATAGATTCATTTGATCGTAGTGAAATTCCCGTCTTCAATGGGGATAATCCGAAGTGGTGGAAAGTAACTACGATAAATATTACAAAATGAGTAAATCAGTAGAGTACACGAGATGTACTAGAAGGATATAGCCACCATGAACTTCACAGGGAAAGCTACCTTGTGGTTTCAGACTGTAGAAAATAAGGTAGAACCTATGAGTTGAGAGGTGTTCTGTGAGTTCTTGTGTGAAAACTTTGGAAGAAACCAGAACAAGGCCTTGATTAGGAGGTTAAGAAATGTGCACTCAAGTACGAACAATTCAGGAGTACAGAAAAAAATTTAGTAACCTCATGCATCATATGCTAGCTCATAATGCCACCCCTTCCTACCATACTCATAGAACATTTATCAAGCACAAAGCCATTACACCTTTGCTGTGCGGGCTTGAAAGTCCATTTTGGAGTCAGTACAAAGTTTCTAGACAATGCAGGCCGGCCAAAGTTGAACATAGTTGTTGATATCCCCGAAGATCTAAGTGAAGTTCTATAATTTTGTGATAATCTTGCTCAAAGATCTTTCCAAGAATCTGGTTCCACTTCTGAGTGGAGACCTTTGATGAAGAAGTATGGTTATGTGAATCATCCAACTGTTTGCCTAAAGTGAGCTCTCTATTTTTTTCATATATATTACTAGGATTTTTCACACTTTTCTGATCTGATAATTTTGAATTGCTCTTGTAGCATCCCTACCACTGTCAGCGGCGATGCTTCGGGCCACTTGATAGATATATACAAGAAAAATCCTAGCGACAACACACGGAAGCTTGCATTTAGTAAAGTAGATGCCGCGGAATTGGATTCTCTGTTTGTTCGGGGGGACAAGCTGGATGCGTGCTTCTCTTTGGAAATATATGACTACCAACAAAATGCTGGCATTCGGTTGGTTGCAAAGAGGCTGGCTGTACAAAGATCTGACAAGTAGCAGTCTAGCATATGCTGATGTTGAGGTAGGGACTCACTACATGTTGTAAAAGATTCTAACAAGATATGTATACATTTGCTGATGGAAAGATCACCTATATATATATGATGCTGAACTTGTTTATATGTACTAATAATTTTCGTACAAGTTATGACACATTAGCAGTTAATTATGTTTCAAGCTAACTCGATCAGAGGTGTAATCTAATATAAATGGATTTTTTATTTTATATTGTAAAAATATGTTTTGCTATGATTTGATGCCAATTCTACTATGAGGCTTAATATGCCGTGACAATTAATGCATGTATTGAGTGAGTATTGTACTTTTTGCCCCCATCATGTTCAAATCCACCCCTTAGATGCGAACTACTTAGAGCATCTCCAGTAGTCGCGGCAAAAGATGCGCGTGCTAAAAAACCCGCCGATTTGGCGCACGGGAGCGAGGGCGCAAACCTCCAGCAGGCACGTGAAACGGAGCGCTAAAAATTTGCCGCTGGTTTTCTGCGCCATCCCACGCCAAAACTGGCGTCGACCCAGCGCTATAAAATGCGCCACGCATTGAGTCAACCGTCGGAAGTTTCCACTCACACCACCGCTTTCCTCGCCATGCGCCGCCGCCTCGTTCCTCCTCCGCCCGCCCGCCTCCGACGCCATGCCTCCCGCCACTCGAGCTCGGCTACCAGATCGTTCGCGCGTGGCGAACGACACATACTACGCCGAGATCCGGAGCAGCGAGTGCATCGGGCTCGGAACATGGGAGACAGCGCATGAGGCGGCGACGCATATGGCGATGCTGGCGCCTCGCCGGCCGAGACGCCAGATGAACTTCATCGACGTTTGGACGCGAGGCGGGAAGCGCCGCGTGTCGCATGCCGCCACGCGAGGCGAGGCAGCGGTGGCGCGAAGCTAGAACAGCGCCTCCGCCGAGCGCGGGCGGCGCCAGGCTCGAGTGGGCACGACGCTTCGAATGATGTGGCGCGGAGGTTGCTTTCACGAGAGGACGAGCAGCAAGCGGCCAGAAGGCGGAGCTCAGCGGAGAAGAAGCGAGATCGGGAGGCTAGGAGGGCCAAGAAGGAGAAGGAGGAGAAGGCCGCAAGGAAGAAAGAGAAGAAGAATTGCGCCGGTCCGTCGACCATCATTGTCGACTCTTCCTCTTCTGAGTTCGAGTGGACGTCGACTCCGGTGTCGTCCACAACACCGAAATCTAACTTCGAATAGCTTTCGGATTAGGTTTAGCTAGTTTTAAAAATAAATTTGGTTGTGCCAAATGTCGGTTGAACTATGCAATATATTCATATTTCCTGTCTATTTTTATGTTTTCGGGCTACATTATAGCGCATCTGCTAAAGGATATGTTTGGCACTGCATTTTGGCACGGCGGTTTACAACGTCTGCTAAAGCTCTCGCCGGCGCCGCGCCTGCATCCGCATAGCGCGCGCTGTAAACCCAAATATACAGCGCCAAATTTACAACATCTGTTGGAGATGCTGTTAAACCATTTACGCTCTTCTTTCTGATTGGTCATCACGTGTTATGTCTGATAGCCACGTCCCGGGGGTCGCAAAGAGTGATCTAGTAAATTTCAATGGTAGTTGATACTACCTCCGTTTCAAGGCTTAAGGTGCACACGCTTTTCAAAACAAAGTTTGACCAAAGGAATTGAGCAACAAAATCTTGATTATATTATACATAATTAGTACCGTTGGATTCGTATTGAAAAATACTTTCCAGTGATACTAGTTTTATACCAAAACTCTTTACGTATTTAGAGTAATTTTTGGTCAAAGAAAAAACACGCAAAACGAGGACGCGTTAAGCCCTGAAACGGAGGGAGTACCTATTTAGAAATAGAAAGTGGTAGACAGAGAAAAAATCTTGCACTGAATTAAAGGTGGATCATAGTAAAACAATATGTTCGCATGGTACAAGAGGTTGTACAAACTAATTCATTATATAGGAGGAGGTGGTCTGCTCCTATCCATACCCGACTGCAGCAATGTGAAATAAAAAAGAAAGTGCAACTAGGAGAAGATAAACCAAGTTTGGAATTTTGTTCGTAGAAATGAGAGGAACCGGGAACATAGGCTGACTGCAATAGGGTATTAGTACATAGAACTACGACGGCCACTTGTCTATATGCAGCTCAACTTGTATTTGGGCATCACTGTACTGCATCAGTAAATGAAAGAGCAGCAACGAAGCAGGGACGAATCTTGCGCTTCTTTAGGCTCTCAGCCAGCGTAGTCATGTGTGCACAATGCAAGCTAATTGAGTTTAGTTGGTTCTAGTCGAACAGAGAAGGCACAAGAATGTGTGGTGACACAAAGTTTTTGTGTGTTCCTTCACATCCACTGTGCGTGCTCAGTACATCTTTTGCCTCGGGCAAGGCCCACACCTCGGAGCGCCAGCTTCGAATTTCTAAGACATTTATCCGGCTGCAATACCTCAGTAGTTAGATAGAGAAGAATTTTCTATGTTTGGAATCACCTCCCCCTCTCTTTTGAGATCGTGTTCCCTTCCTCACACCCGTCCTCCACCTATCAATGTCGGGCATCGACTTCAGGCTATCACCGACGCCTAACCCATCCTTGTCGCAAATAGCTGGGACACCCCGTGCTGTCCATTTGTTCGGTTCTTCAGATCATTATCCATTTGTTCGGTTATTCTTTCTTGGCCAGTCCCAGGTTTGGGTTTAACACAATTAGCACAATTTTCTTTTATTCAACAAATGATTTCCTGATCCAGTTCTGTTAACAGAGAAGGCAGTGAATGAACGAATCACCCGTCAAAAACATAGAACATCAACTAGCTATATAGACATTTTTTATTATCACTGTATGGACTAGCACATATACAATCTTGTTTATGTGTGTCCTCGTGTTGTTGATAGTGCAAAGGTGGTATATCCATGTTAAGAAAATCGTCCGAGCGAAGAGCATACACTAGTAAATAGAAAAAATGTCTTCCATCTAAAAAGCTCGTAGCTAGGGCCCATGACCATAAAGTTCTGGTACCAAAGTCCTTCACCATTCAAAAAAAAGAACTTCTGATAGATAATCAATGTTAGCAAATAACTCCTACAAAAAATAGAAATAGAAGTGTTAGACATAGCAGAAATATTAACAGCTGAGCTAACGCCATTAATTCTTAATTTTTATTCACACGACAACATGCAGTACATATACTAGCTCTTGATATAAAAAGAGGTGGTCTGATCTACGACGTTACCCCCGTCACATACCTTGCCCATCCATGCATGACTGCAGCTATCAGAAATAAAAGGCAAAGAGCAAGCTAGTAGAATAAAATCCTAGTTTTAAGTTATTTTCTCAATCGGAATGAGAGGGATTGGGAAAAAAGCTAGTAGAAGACAATCCTAGTACTACACTAGCATGTACAGCAACACTAGCATCTTGGTCAATGCTGTGACGGGTCCGGATGATTGGCCTGAATCCAGCAACCTAGTTGTTACGGTCCCGTCGACAAGGCCTGAAGAGGTAGAGGAGAAGCAGATGACCGAACGTAGTGAGATGGGAGGTGCGCCAAACGAATGAGCAAGCCCAACCAAGGAAACCGAAGAGAGGCGTGGTTACATACACAATATATGCCGACGAGGACTGGACACAGTGACCTATATAACTGGGAAGAGAAGCTTCGGGGAATGACATCTACGATAACTGCAATTCCCCTTGTAACCATATGAGACCCTAAGAAGTGAGACTCAAATTGTAATCACTATTGTTGAATTGATAATAGGAGTAAGTGGTATCATAATAAGTGGTATCTGTTGCGAGGCTTGGGAATTTGCCGTTGATCCCGTAAAGCTTGGTGAAGGGTGTGAGATCTTCTATATTTCGCGCAAAACACTTTTCGGTGTACCCAAATAAAGTGAGTAACACCATGAAATCTTTTGGACGAGCTGGATGAAGCATGAGAAGGGCAGATGTCCATGAAATAGTTGTTTGACTTCACGATGGCGGCGGAGAGGAAAGGAAATTTGATGTTGTGGTATTGAGTGAGAAGCTCGGTTGCGATCTAGATCTTGCAAGCGGAGTTAGCGGAAACGTGAAAGCCTAAGGTGGATCAGGTGTTGGAAGATCTTGTTAGGAACAGATAAAGTTATATTCCTCCGGGGGCCAAACCACAATATATAGTACAGGTACAAGGAAAATATGCAGGAAGCCCCCTAACAATGGGGGAAATACAATATACAGATATATACATCTAACACCCCCCCTCAAACTCATGGTGGATCCACAACACTGAGTTTGGAGAGTAAGAAATCATGCTGCGCTCGGGTCTGTGCCTTCGTAAAGAAATCCGCCAACTGTAAATCTGAAGGCACATACTGAAGCACAACAACCTGAGCCTGCACCTGAGCATGTGTATAGAAAGCATCAACACCAATATGCTTGGTAAGCTCATGCTTGACCGGATCACGTGAAACACTAATAACACCTGTTCTGTCAGACAAAACCAGAGTGGGTGTGGTAATAGAGACCCCAAAATTCGCAAGTAACCATCGTAACCAGGTCACCTCAGCAGTCAACAAGGCCATAGCACGCAACTAAGCCTCAACACTCGAACGGGAAACCACTATCTGTTTCTTCGTCTTCCAAGCAATGAGCGAACCACCAAGAAACACACAAGCGAGAAAGTGAACGACGATCCGAAGGATCACCGCAATAAGCGTCCGAATAGCACCGGAGTTGGAGGAGCTGAACAAGGAAAGAAAATGCGACGAGTGATCGTACCACGAAGATAACGAAGAACACGGAGAAGATGACTATAGTGAACAGTGGTAGGAGCAGAAACAAACTGACTCAGAATATGAACAGGATATGAGATGTCAGGACGAGTGACAACAAGATATACTAGACTCCCAACAAGATGACGATAACGCGTCGGATCAGAAAGAAGATCACCATCAGTAGGTTGAAGCTTAACATTAAGCTCCATAGGGGTCTCAACAGTGCGCTCATCCCCAAGAGCAGCACGAGTAAGAAGATCCTGAATATACTTTTCCTGAGAGATGTAAAATCCATCAAAAGTGGAGGAAACCTCAATCCCAAGAAAGTATCGAAGAGGACCAAGATCAGTCATAAGAAACTGATCACGAAGACGAGCCTTAACAAAGGCGATATACTCAGGATCGTCACCAGTAATGATCATATCATCAACATAGAGAAGAAGAAGAAGAAGAAGAGTGCGTCCACGAGGAAAAGTGTGAACAAACAACGCTGGATCATGAACACTAGGGGAGAAACCAGCAGCAGTCACTATAGAAGCAAAGCGCTAAAACCAGGCACGAGGTGCCTGTTTGAGGCCATAAAGAGACTGTCGAAGACGACAAACCATCCCCTCGGGAACATAATACCCAGGAGGAGGCTGAATATAAACCTCCTCACTCAATTCACCATTGAGAAAGGCGTTCTGAACATCAAGCTGGGACATATACCAGTGACGAACAGAAGCAACAGCAAGAAGAGTACGCACAGTGGCCATATGAGCCACAGGAGCAAAGGTCTCATCATAGTCACGACCATGCTCCTGCTGAAAACCACTAGCCATAAGACGCGCTTTATAGCGCTCAAGAGATCCATCAGAGCGGGTATTAATCTTATAGACCCACTTACACGTGATAGGACGAACACCGGGAGGGGGAGAAACAAGATCCCAGGTGCCAGTGCGCTCAAGTGCAGCAATCTCCTCAGTCATGGCCAGCTGCCATTCAGGATGATGCCCAGCATCCCGATAAGAAGTCGGCTCGGAGGCAACAGAAAGACCATACTGACTAGGAGAGTAACGAGCGGGGGCACGACGCTGACGAACAGGACGAGTAGAGGGAAGCTCGTCAGAGGAAGACGACTCAGGAAACGACGATGAAGAAGAAGGAATAGAAGAGGAAGACTCCGGAGAACGAGGAGAACTAGACGGAATAGAGGAGGACGGTGTAGAAGAAGAGACATCAGGGGGAGGAGATCCTTAAGAAGACACAATAGGAGTAGAAGGAGGAGACAGAGGGGGTGTGTCAGGAAAGAGAAGAAACGAGATATCCTCCACCGGGTAGGTACCAGCGGTGGGACGAGGATAGAAAGGACACGTCTCATCAAAAGTAACATCACGAGAGATACGCATCCGACGACCAACGGGGTCCCAACAGCGATATCCCTTATGCTCATCACTGTATCCAAGGAAAACACACTCAACAGACTGAGCGGTCAGTTTGGTGCATTCGCGAGGAGCAAGGAGAACATAGCAAACACAACCAAACAAGCGAAGCATGTAATAGTCTGGAGACTGTCCAGATAGGCGCTCAAGAGGGATGTCACCCTGCAGAGCGGCAGAAGGCTGAATATTGATGAGGTAAGCCGACGTAGCGACAGCCTCAGCCCAGAAATGTGGCGGAAGAGAAGAAGCAATTATCATGGCCCGAGTGGTCTCAAGAAGATGACGATTCTTACGCTCAGCAACGCCATTCTGAGCATCTGCACCAGGACAGGAGAACTGAGCAAGGGTGCCCTACTCAGCAAGAACAGCTCGCAACATCTGGGAGATATACTCACCAGCAGAATCAGCACGAAACACACGAATGGGGATAGAATATTGAGTACGGACCATGGCCGCAAAACGCTGACATATGGAGAGCACTTCACTACGAGAGCGCATAAAATACAACCAAGTGTACCGAGAGAAATCATCGATGAATAAAATATAGTAGCGATGGCCCCCTTTCGAAGCGAAAGGAGCCGGACCCCAAACATCTGAATGAACTAAATCAAAAGGTCGCTGAGATACAGACGCGCTAGTAGGATAGGGAAGCTGAATCTGTTTACCCAACCTACAACCCTGACAATGTAAAGACCCATCTCCTGAGACAGACCCAGAATACCACGATGAACTAAAGACGACAGACGCGAGTCACAAAGGTGACCAAGATGATGATGTCACTGCCGAAAGGAGCTGGTAGCAGAGGCGACGACCGGAGAAGAACTGGCAGAGGAAGTGGCAGCGGAGGGAATACGAAGCCAGTCTAACTCCCAAAGTCCTGAAGAGTCACGGCTGCGAGGGCCAGCTCAACCAACCGTGGCTCGCGATGGTCCTGGACAACACAAGAATCAGCATCAAGAATGACGCTACAACCAGTCAGTAAGCTGGCTAGCAGAGAACAGATTCATCTTAAGAAGAGGGACATGAGAGATATCAGGAACAGAAAAAGAAGAAGTAGAAAGAGTGCCCCGACTAGAAACAGGAAGAGAGGTACCATCAGCTGTAAAAACACGGACATGAGAAGGGAGAGAATGAAGAGCAGACAGAAAAGAAGACTCAGAGGTCATATGAAAGGAAGCTCCAGAATCTAGATACCATGGGGATGTACCTGACTATGTAGAAGGTGGTGGTCGCAAGAGTTCGAAGAATCGTGCACGTAACCAAAGCAGTGCTGTCAAGAAGAGCCTATAGCGCAAGCGCATCGCAAAACTCGATAATGTCCTCGATCGGAGAGCAACTGCTGAAGATCCAAGGAGCCGATCGCCCACGCCTGGTGTCACGACGTAACTGGGATCCGTGTATAACAAGTGGCCCAAGTGTGTCCATCCTTGTTACAAGATAAAGGATGTGAAGAGAACCACGGCGACCCTGCCACTTTGGTCTTGACTGCCCTGAGGCTGATGATCTTGACTCGACCACAGGCTGCCGACTCGACCACGACTTGGAGGAGTGGGTAGTATCGGCGGCGGCATAGAGGACCGCGGCTGAGTCAAGGGAGCAGGCGACATAGGAGGACCACGAGTAGCAAGCATAGATGGAACCGCAAGAATACCAGCACCACGGAGACGGGTCTTAGCCCAAGCTCGACAACACCTCAGAAAGCGGAACACGACCACGAGCATTCAGCTGAGCACACCGGGGCTCAAACTCCTGGCGAAGCCGAGACAGAAACTCATAGATGCGGTGAAACTCCAAATCTGAGCACAATCCGCAGACGAGCATGTGCCACAAACAGCGACGAAGAGAATCAAGACGCCAGATAGCAGCACTGAGTATAGAACTCATCAATAGTGGAATCACCTCGCTGGAGAGCATGCTCTGGCGAACCACGCATGTAAATAGCATCCCAGACGGTGATAAGCCGACGAAGATGGGCCCACCGAGCGGCAAAGAGGGAGACTCATGAACTCAGCAGCATCTTTGGGCAAAACACTGGAGGTGAGAACAGCAGGACGAAGGCCCCTCATCAACTCACGAGTATAAGCGTCGAGTGTCGATAGGCCTCGAGATCAAGAGTGCTTGAACTTGGATCATAAGCAGCAACAAGACTATCATCAAGACTGAGCAGCATCCTTGGCCTCCGAGAAGCATCAAGACCGAGAACAACCGTGTCGGCGGAAGAGGAGCCACAGGCGAGCAGGGCATGGCGGACAAGAGACCTCGCCGGAGAGCACACCCCAAAGACGGAGACCGCGCATGTGAACGCGCATAAAGGCAGCGAAATCAGGATAATTCGCGCCATCGAAGATCACCGGGCAGCGAGGAATCGCAACATAACCCGATGAAGAAGACATATCTCTCTCTTTTTCTTTTCCTTTTTTTTGCAGATCAGATCAGATCTACTGATGGAAAGGGCTAGTGCAATCCACTTATACACTTCAACACCCCCTGTCACGTGTGACGGGAAGAAGTCAACATGTGCAACCAGAAGAGAGCGACGGCGCGCGAAACTCACGTATGACTCAAGAGGCCTATACGTGGACATAGAGAGGTCAACGGCAATTTTAGGATAAATTGCGAAAGCCAGGACTTGAACTCGAGATCTTATGCTCTGATACCATGTTAGGAATATACAAAGTTATATTCCTTTGGGGGCCAAAGGCCACAATATATAGTACATGTACAAGGCAAATATGCAGGAAGCCCCCTAACATATGGGGGAAATACAATATACATATATATACATCTAACAGATCTGTCCTGCTCCGTCGACTTGAAGGAATGACTGGAGCGAATCGATCGACAGGTGATCACAACCATCGCTCGACCAGGCCAAGACATCGCTATCAAGAATCGCTTGCCGTGTGAGTTGACATTGAGTGGTCAATTTCACTCACAACCACCATTGCTCTCGGGCGTAACACACATCAACGGTAGCATATTGGGAGCAACATGCCCAAATGGGCATTGCTTGCAATCGACTACCGGGGGTCTACTGATGGACCTCCGGGCAATGGTATGTACACTACTACTCCTATTACTATTGGGGTTGTGGCTTGGGAATTATATTTCGGCGCCGTTTAGACTTGTGCGGGAAGTTTCATGAATTCAGCTAATCATAGTGAAATTCCTTGTTTCAATGAGGATAGTGGTAGAAACGAAGTGTGGAAATATTTTAAAATGAATAAATTACACAGATAACGGTACCTTGTTGTTTCTGTCAGCGGGAAGGATATGCAAGAAGTGACGTATCCTTCCCGCGGCATGGGGCATATGCCCTCGGGGCATGAGCTGGCTGCCCAGCACGGTCCCTAAAACAAAAGCGATCAATAAAGAGCCAATGTCCACCAAGGCTCGTGTGCAGCAGGTCCCATGTCTGGGATGCTGCAACAGCTATCTAATCACGAGCCGGCTACACCACACGAAGGACAACACAAACATGTGGGGATATAGACAACTTGAATGTAGAAAGATTACAATAGTAAGTGAATATATGCTTCAGTCTGAACAACTGAATCTAGAAATATCAGATTGGTTACTTATCCAAGTGTTGAGCTGGCTCTGGACGAGGAACGTGAGCAGCCGATCCACGTCTTGACATCAACATTTGTTTCCATGGAAGGAAAGAACTAATTTGGCATGTTTACGTAGTGTCCCCGAAATCTTATCTAATATGTCATCGATGTGATACTTCGGTAACACTGCATAAAACACTTACTCAAAAATAGAATTTTACTTAGTTTTACGAAACATCACCGGGTGTTTATGTAGCTTCTTGAATGGGAAAAACATGATATATTTGTCATATGGAAATAAAGAATCCAGTTAATTCTATGGTAATTGTGTTAACAAGATAATTAGACCTCAGAAAAAAATACGTTCATGCAACCTTGTTGCTAAGTTGGTAGACAACAACACTAGATAAATCGAGTGGTGGTTGCTTTCTCCTTTACTTGCAACAACTACGCGTCCATAATTGCTCTAACTTCTCTAGATATCTATTCTGGATGGGCAGTGTTTGTTTCTAGTAAATTTTATGCAGCGTAACACAAGCGGACTCTTATATTAGAACAAATGAGCTACTTAATCCACTTGATAATTCTACCAAAATAGTAGCAATCATTTTAATAGAACATTAAGAATAACACAAAAACACATTCACTATAACATAAACCAAATTATGTGGACAAAGAAACTATGAATACCCTAAATATAATAAGAATTCTAAACATAATAATCATAAAAACCTAAATATAACACAGATTAAAAAACTAAACACAACAATGACAATATAACCTAGACCGATTAAAATCAATAATCCTAACTATATATGAAGAAACCCAAGTTCATCAACATGACGGCTGGTAACAGAAATATTCGTACATTCGCATCGGTGTCGGCCTCTACCACACATGTGAGGAGGGTGATTTCTACCCCTTTGCTTTGTCCATATTTGTGACACCATCGAGGCCTCTCCTGGAGTGAGCAACATAACGGATTCGAGTAAGATGCACAGAGTGTGGGGATGAGCAAGGCAAGTTGGTGCACACCCGAGTTGGCAGGATGCGCACAATCTAGTCCAAACACGCTTGATCTAGTCCGGATGAACCAAACATTGATCGGACACCACATCCGGCAGGATTCTTCTTCGATGTCGCTTGCCAGGGAACCTCCTACCGGGCATGACAATATCTGGACAAACAAAAGTGGAGGATGAGGAGCCACGCCATGCCTTGACAAGGCAGATACTCTCTCTTGAGTACCTAAGGGGAGGATGGAGGCGACGCCGTCGCATCCAGATGTGGGGAGAGAGTGGGAGGTAGGGTTTTCTTGGAGGGTTATGGGGCATTAAATAGAGGGGCCGAGCAGATCAGCAATGGGCTGAGCGAACAATTCTTTCAGTAGAGGCACTTCCAGAAACATGCATATAGAAATAACCGTGGCAATAGAAGCTAAACTTTTTTCGTGGACTACAATGTGTGTCCCGTATCGGGAGCGCCTTGTCGGCCACGTGCAAGTTTGTTGATCCATGGATCATAACATCGATGTTTCTAATGGGCGGTGTCCTTAGCATCGCTTTGTAGTTGTGTAACCAATTTAACAAAGAGTCTAAAATGATGAAAAATAAAAATTCTTGTAAACTAATACATTTTAACAAGCTGCCTCAGGTGGACGCAGAGGAAGATGTTAGACATAAGATAGATGAAAATTGATAGTAATAAGTGTAGGGTTCGTAGCATGGAAAACAAAAATTTCTACCGCATACAAACAAACAAGCCAAGATCTATCTACTAGATTGTAGCAACGAGTCGATAGAATAACTCACCCTCGAAGATTCCAAAGTGTTTAACGAGAGCGGATTCTCGTGGGTGATGTAGTCGCTCTTGCCGATCTCAAGATCGTGTGACGATCCTTCCGGTATTGCGTTAAAGCGCGTAATCGGTCACACGTTAACTGATGAAGACCTTCCTCTCCCTTGTTCCAGCAGGCAGCGGAGGTTGTAGCACTCTCCTCGCGATCCCGGCAGCACGACGGTGCGGTACCGGAAGTAGAGGGGAGATCTCGCAGGGCTTCGCCTTAAGCCGGAGCGAGTATGGTGGACTATGAGAGAGGCCTTGGCGATCTAGGGTTTAGAGGCACCAAGGGAAGAGGGCTAGGCTGGCTGCTAGGGCATGGGGAAGGCCCCAACTCGGCGGCTAGGCAAACCCTAGGGGCGGCGGCGACTTGGTGGAGGCCGGCGGCTAGGGCTAGGGTTTAGAGGAGAGAGGTGTAGATCTAGAGGGGAACCCCTGCCCCTCCTTATATAGGTAGGAGAGCGCCAGCCAGGGGAGGAGAGTCCTCCCCCAACTCGGCCTCCTTGGCCGGCGGGTGGAGGGAGAGGAACTCCTCCCCAAGTAGGTTTCCTACTCTCCCTCCACCAAGCAAACTTGCCGTTTGACTTTTCAAATTGGCGTTTGACTTTTCAAACTAGGATTTGATTTATCCCTTTATTTTGCTCAGCGATGACACCTAGTACATGATGCAACCATTCCAACTTGTTATGACACATTCATGTACCCTTCCCCTCCGGAGTGCCGGACCTTCCGGACCCTTCTAGAACATTCCCGATGAAAACACCGGAATCATTCTCCAACTCCGAAATAGGACTTTCCTTATATGAATCGTATTCTCTGGACCATTCCGGATCTCCTCGTGATATCCCGGATCCCATACGAGACTCCGAAAAATATTTGGTCTCTTACTCATCATTCCATAACTACTCAACAATACTGAATCCTTAAGTGTGTCTCCCTACGGTTCATGAATTATGCGGACATGATCGAGACACTTCTCCGAACAATAACCAATAGAGGAATCTGGAAATTTATATGGCTCCCACATATTTCTATGATTACTTTGCGATCGAATGAACCACTTACATACGATACCAATTTCCCTTTGTCTTACGATAGTTTACTTATCCGAGGTTTTGATCGTCGGTATCTCTGCATACCTAGTTCAACCTCGTTACTGATAAGTACTCTTTTCTCGTTCCTGTGATATGTGATCCCTTGTGAGCCAGTCACATGCTTGCAAGCTAATTGGATGACATTCCACCGAGAGGGCCCAGAGTATATCTATCCGTCATATGGATGGAAAAATCCCATTCTTGATCCATGTGTCTCAACCCATACTTTCTGAACACTCAATGCCACCTTTATAACCACCCAGTTATGGTGTGGTGTTTGATGTCATCAAAGCATCCTTCCGGTGATGGTGATAAGCATGATCTCATGGTTGAAGGAATTAGGTTACTATGTATCAGAAAAGCATATAGCAATTGAACTATTTAAAATGACTTGATCTTTATGCTACGCTTATCTATAGGAGTATGTCCATCATACCATTCTCCTAACGATATGATCTTGTTGTTAATAACATCTCAATGTTCATGATAGGGAAACCACAATCATTTATTAACCAACAAGCTAGTATTATGAAGAGGCTTTACTAGGGACTCTAATTTAGTTTACAAATCACACAAGTATTAATGTTTCCTTGTTAATACTGTTATAGCATGAATGTAAACATTTATCATAAACACAAAGATATAATAATAACTACATTTATTATTGCCTCTAGGGCATATCTCCAACAATAAGAAACTTGTATTCCCATGGAGCTAAAGGCCACAATATATAGTACATTTGACTTGGGATACAAGAAGGCAAATCTAGGCAAATACAGACTCCTAAACCAATATTAATACTCCTTAATACCCCTTTCAAATGAAAAGCGTGTGCAATAGCATTCGATTTGAAGAAGTGCAAAACTAGAAAATAAAATGATAATCCGAACCCATGTCTTGAAAGTGTCGTCGTAGTATGAGGAGTCTTCAAATACATGTTGAGTCAAGCTACAGTCGACCGAATAAGAGATCGACATGCGAGAGAGACGGTGAAAAGAACATCATGTCACAAAAGATTATAGCACAAGAAGCCAACAACAATAGAAGCTCAAGAGGCAAAAAAAAGCGTGCTTAGATCAATGACAATGCAACAGATGGCCCATAAGAGAAATACATAGACCACATCAAGTGAAAATGGGTTATCAAGAGATGACACATATGACGATAATCAAGAAAACCGAAGTTCATAGTACTCCTTCAAAAATGTATCCATGTGTAATGACCAAATCATGACTAAGTTAGAATAAACAGGGTAAGTAAGAGAAATTGATATATGCATAATATGAAAATAATTACTTAGTACTATTTTGCATTCAATAAAGATTATGCGAGGGCCACCCTACTAGCTTCAATGGTAATGGTAGTAAAGTGTGGAACGCGGTCGTTCAAACGCTTCTCATTTGCATTGAATTAGCATCACCCAACTTTTTTCTTTGCGTGTTATTACCATCTTTACTTACTCGGAATCTGATGGTATAAGAGGAGGTAGAATTTCCAGCTTCCCGATATCACTTGTAGTACATATCCATCCATACATGATACTACAACCAGTAGAAATATAAGTGAGAAAGAAGAGAATAGAAGTTCAGTGTCTCATAACTAGCTAGGATTGAGAGATATCAGAAATAGAGGTTGACTGTGCAGTATGGTCTCACTAAGATAGTCCTTGAAGAGTTCTATGACCCCGCAACCACATTATACGACCCCGCAGATACCAACGAACATATTAGCCTCACAAACACCCTACAGCATTCCATGTCATGCAGGTTAGTCTTGTGCTTCCTCTTATGATCCTCAGGTGCGGCCTTTAAACGCCTCTCATTTCTTCAATGAAAGAGAGGACCACGATCTACCCTGCAGACTCGAATGAGAGATAGGGTTTTTCTTGGGGGGTTATAGGGCATTAAATAGAGCGGCCGAGCGCATCGGTAATGGTCTGAGCAAACCATTTCTTTATCGGAGGCACTTTTGAAAACGGGCCTACAAAAACAACCGTTGGAAACTTATCGATAACAGAGGCCAATTTCTCTATGGCTACAATGTGCGTCCTGTATCGGGAGGGCCTCATCGTCTACGTGAATTTTTGTTTATCCGTGGACCATAATGCTTCCATTTTCGATGGGAAATATCCTTACCTTCGCTTTGTAGTAGTGTAATCAATTTAACAAATAGTATGAAATGATGAAAAACGAAAAATTCTTGTAAACTAATACATTTTAACAAACTGCCTCAGGTGGGACGTAGAGGAAGATGTTAGACATGAGATCGGTGAAAATTGATAGGAAAACGCAACTTGTATTACCAGGGGCTAATGGCCACAATATATGATACAATGACTTCATATACAGGAAGGCAAATCTAGACAAATCTAGACTTCTGAACCAATACTAATAATCCTTAACATCCCCTCAAATGCAAAGCATATGCAATACCATTGGATTTGAAGAAGTGCAAAACTACGAAAGAAAATGATAATACATGTCATGAAAGTGTTGTCGTAGCATGAGTCTTCAAAAACCTATCGAGTCAAGCCACACTCGATCAAAGAAGAGATTGACATGGACCGAGAGGCAACTAGAAGAACATCATGTCACAAAATATCATAACACAAGAAGCCAACAACAATAGAAGCTCAACAGGCAAAAAACATGCATAGATCAATGACAATGCAATAGATGGCGCACCAGAGAAAGACGCAGACCACATCAAGATAAGATGGGTTGTCATGAGAGAGGAAACATCAAGATAATCAAGCAAATCAAAATTCAAAGATAAGCCCACAAAAATATAACTATGTGTATTGACCCAATCAAGAATAATTTAGAATAAACATGGTAAACAAGAGAAATAGATATATGCATAAGATGAAAATAACTACTTAGTACTTCTTTGCATACAATAAAGATTATGTCAGGGCCACCCTGCTAGTTTTCAATGATAATGGTAATAAAATCTGGAATGTGCGGCCTTTCAAATGCTTCTTATTTGCATTGAATTAGCGTCACCCAACTTTTTTTTGCATGTTATTACCATGTTCACTTACTCGGAATCTGATGATATAAGAGGAGGTAGAATTGCCAGCATCCCCCAATCACTTCTCGTAAGAGGAGGTACAAACTAGTAATTCATTATATTGGAGGAGGTGGTCTGCTCTGCTTTTCTCCCGTCACTTACTTCACATATCCATACCTCACTGCAACAATCTATACTATTAAAAGCAAAGTGGTGGTGTCACACGGTGTCACACTTCAGTAATATTACTGAGAAAATGCCACCGCAACTAAAAAAATTAGATCTCCTTATTTCTATCTCATATATACTTGACCCTGTAACAAATTGGCTAACAAACAAATCGGACTTGCACGTTCCCATCGATCTGATTCAACAAACTAGGCTGCCGTGCTCTGTACAATTTCGTTAACAAACAAATCGGACTTGCACGTTCCCATCGATCTGATTCAACAAACTAGGCTGCCGTGCTCTGTACAATTTCGTTTGTCAAGGGCGGAACGGGACGGGAACGAAATTGACTGCTTTTTTCGTCGGCCGTGTTCAACGTGATTTTGTACATGGCATATAAAAATCAGGTGACATTTTGGTTTGTAAATATTATTTCTCAAGCAAATGATATCAGGCGGCCGAGTACCTGGTGCTAATCTCCTTGATTTAGCTAGCTCTAGCTGCATGCGGAAAGTTTGAACGTGTACGCAAGTGTGTGCATACGAGTCTATGTACGCATCCTGGACGGCTAGATGGCGATCCGATCGTCTAGGCCAAGGCGTCCGCGCCCCAGCGACGGCTCGCGTGGATCACGTCTGTGACCCCGCGGCAAACTCATGATGATCGGCACCGAGCTAACTGATTGATAGGGTTCCGGACAGATAAGATAAGATAAGCACGTCTGTGCCGAGCGAAAATAAAAGGAGCAAATAGCATAACAACTTGAGGGCATGAAGGAGGCAGCGCTGAAACTCACACGCGCGCCCAGCGGAGGCTACTCGGCCACCGCCACCCATACCTGAAGTCGCTGATCCGCGACGCAGGTCACTCCCGAGGACTCAAAGATGGAGATCGGCAGCACAGGCCGGCCAAAGACGCCGGCGGACATGGCGCGCGGCAGCGCCGCTGACCCCACGGAACTCAAACGCAGCAGCCGGCCACAACGCTCTTCTATTATCTAACGCTAACATGGATGCATCAATCAGCTACATGTACGTGCTTGGTGCATGTTGGATTCATTCATTCCATGGACCATGAATAATGTGCTCGCAAGCGTTCATGCATGCTGTCTCTAAGCACGTACGTGAAGACGATGGCCTTGCCGCGGCCACGCTGGCTGGCTGACGCACCGCGCCGGGAGCTAGACGGGCGTCATCGCCGCCACAATCCGGATTCTTCTCTTCATTCCCACCGGTAACCCCGGCGCCGATGGCAGCGACACCCCCGCGCTCGTGTTCATCATCGATCGATGTGCTGGCATGCATGCGTCTATGTGGCTCCTAAGCACGAGAAGAGGGCGCCGACGGCTCGTCCGGCCCTCGTTGAGCCCGTTTGACGATGGCTCCACTGGTGCGACTCGTCTTCATCGTCACGGCACCCACACCGAGGGCGGTGACGCACCGTGTCCAGGAGCCAAGTGGATGTCATCGTCGGCACAATCAGGATGCCCCTCCTAATGCTCGTACAGGACGCCACGCCGTCGACACTGATGCTGCTTAGAACCGAGGGCCCGTGTTCATTTCCTTCTCAGAAGGAGAAGGAACCGGTGCATGCATCGCCCATGGAAGTCCAGTCCCTCCGGTAAAGGCATATAAATATTGATTAATTAATTTACCATATTCGAGTGCATTCTGTTGTATATCAGGTACATGCAAGCTCGTGTACAAGTCTGACTATACGAGGTCTCTCCATACTGGCCTCCGGAGATTGCCTCGTTAGGGACGCCTCGGAGTCGGCTCCGCCACGGTCGCTTCTGGAATCTCGGCACCTACACGTCTGCGTATCAGTCACCTTCAATGGAGCTGCCGCCGGAGACTGCATCATCTCATCTAACAAGATAGCGCGCCACCACGCCACTCATCAGCAGGAGCGGATGCCAACTACATCGACACACCGACGTCCATCTTCATCGACTGCTCTGCTCTCACATTTTACATCTCTTTTGCGATATGTTTGAATGTAGTATGTGTTCTTATATGTAAGGTATATTTGCTGACTGAATGCAAACTTTAGAAATCTTAATCAGTGTACACAGCCAAAACATATATTTATGGATGGGTCATTTGCTTCAGTTTGATGGGTTACAGTGAGGTTTACCTATATCTTTACTATTAAAAGCAAAGTGGTGGTGTCACACGGTGTCACACATCGATATAATTACTAAGAAAATGCCACCGCAACAATAAACTAGATGTGTGCCTATTTTTTAGCCCATATCTACTTGACGGTATAACTAATTGACTAACAAACTTCTAATGGAACGGCCGAGAGTACATGCATGTCTCAACCGAGATTATCTAAAAATGCTAACAAATCTTCTTGTTGATGGATAATTGAGAAACCTTCCTTTTTAACGAGATGCTAACAAGCCTTCCTTTATCTCGACAAAACCAACGCATGCAATGCTGAGAAATCGGGCAGAGAGCCTCATCCATGGGTGCTGGGATGGAGGAAATAGCAGGGTACGCGGCCGAGACGTACGCATAAGAGCAGGTCTGCGGCGAGGGGCCAGCCGTCACATTCACTGTCAACGACCTCGGCGTGCTCATACTCCATGGTTGCCCCCAGCGCGAGGACATCCCTATCATCTACATCGTCGGCGTAAAAAACTCCAACGATCGACTACGACACGACCAACATCGTCTTCCACACCAGCCAGCTACCGGACTTCTCCAACGAGCTCCGCTGCTTGCAAACTACACTTCCCACAAGATAAGAGTACTTCCATCATGCGTTGGCTTCTTTATGATTCATGTTCTTTGTTGGTTTTCAAAACAGCGGTTAATTTGTGGTGTTGAGCTGCTCTTGATCTGGTTCGATCGTTGTTTGTGCATTAAGATAATGGTGACCAATATGGACGACGCACGTGAGTGGATCGACACGCAAATCGACATGCCGATCTTGATGGCACCGAGGGAGAGCAAGTCAGTGTGCCTCAGCATCAGATGCATCCTCCTTGGGCTACCTCACACCACCCCACCATAGCCGTGACCTGATCCCCTTCTTCCTCGGCCACCAGGTAAAAATAAGAGCCTTTTAGGATATATGTTCCATTGTTCAAAAAAAAAGGATACAGGTTTTCGTTGCCCAAAGATTGTACTCGATCAAATCGGCAAATTGATTTGTCCTGTGCGAACCAATGACATTTAGTGTCATGCAAGCTATCTACTTCAACGTTGCTTAATTACTACCATGCATGTATGTATCTGGCAACTAGCAATTGTGTGTTTTCGTTGCAATATTATGCGGAACTGTTGTATGTGATACCCCGGGTCAATCCTCTCGCGATTTGATTACTCCCTCCAGTCAAAAGTTTTTTAGACACTTAACCTTTCGGGAAAACAAATCCGATGCTACATTATTAATTTGTCTCTCACCCTTTGTATATCCCCATAAAATCGACTAGATGGTTATTTAAAAATCTTAACAAAAATATTATTCCTCTAATGATACGCACTCGTTGTTCTTTTTTCCTTTGGAAGATCCATTTAAGATGCTACGTGGCATCGGCATGTTCTAACTTGCCAAGCCCTTGGGAATGACAAAGAGCAGGATGCCAAAGCATGCCATCCTTAGTTAGAATGCTCCTCACATACCTAAACCAGGCTGCTAGATCAATGTCTATCCCGACGAGTTCAAGTAGATCTGGCATGCCATGAACACCGCCCTGAGTAGCGGCATTCCCATGTCTACTTAGAATAATTCCAGACACTTTAACTGGTCGATCTTTGTTTCAGGGCAGGCCTCGAGCCACGTTCATGACAGAAGACATAACCATGGTCATGGTTTGATTACCCGAGTCTGTTATTTATCACTACACTAAAGATCTAAACGACCAAACAATAAACATCTCAACAGTTGACAACTTTACCTATTTTTTCCTCGCCCATATGAATAAGCTCTGAATTATGAAGGAAGACCGGTTCACAAATCACATCAATACACAGTAGTTAAGTCATGGTGGTCTCAAGATCGGTCAGCACATACATATTGTTTTATTGTTGGTATTATTGGACTACTTGGTACCATGAATGGATTGATGTTTCCGTGGAAGGGTTTAAATATGTGCCACATCATCG
This sequence comes from Avena longiglumis, assembly GCA_030063025.1. Classification (NCBI taxonomy): domain Eukaryota; kingdom Viridiplantae; phylum Streptophyta; class Magnoliopsida; order Poales; family Poaceae; genus Avena; species Avena longiglumis. Next base: position 46,282,323 of record CP125974.1, on the reverse strand, counting down.
CACATTCACCAACTTCTCTGATAGTACTATAGAAAAATAGAGATGCTTAATGCGCCACTTCTGCCATTATTGATGGAATGCTTTACATAAGAAAGGAGCCGAATGCGAGAGGTTGGGAGGAAGTAATCGGGCTTGTTATTTTAAACTTAAGGCCTTAGCCTTTGTTAAATTAATAACGCTGAAGATACAACGTTCTTACAAACAACTTATAGGCTCTAGGCAACACAAGCAAACAAGAGATTAAACAAAAAGGCACAACTTGAGACACCTAGACCAGAGCTCAATGACGAGATCAACATTGAAGGCAGACAGGAACATGTCTTCGTTGCTCCAGCCGAACAAAACTAGACCCAAACTTCACCGTCATTGCCTCCGGAAAGGGACCCCTTGTCCCTCGCCCTGGATAGAAGGGCATCGTACCTCCGCGAGGCAAATGTTTATCCTAGAGCACAACAGAGCTAGGCTGTCAGCGAAGAAGCCACCAGAAACACCCAGGGTGCTTCACTGAGACCACCACCACCAGAGATTGAACCGCAACACCGGACCGAAGCTACAAGACGAAGATGCACAAAATACAAAACAACGGAAGAAGGTGAAACCAACCCCCGCAGATGAACAGGACCACCGTAGCATGCAAGCTCAACAACCAAGTGTCGCTACTGCTATAGAGGGGAACCTTTCCACTATGTCCGAAGGGAGCTTAAAGTTCGGGTTGTCCGAAGGGAGCTTAAAGTTCTTTGGGATCCGTGATTGCCAGACGGTCCTACTGAAGAACCTGGCGCCGCACGGCTCCCCGTCATTATCTTCAGACTCAGTTGAGCACCCACGCTTGGCGTATGGTTTGTCGATCTTGCGCTGTGCAAGCTCGCTACGAGCGTCATAGTTGCTCCTCCTGCGCCGTGGGCTGCGGCGGCGTTGTGGCGGGTCATGCTCTTCTTCCTCGGATGAGGACGTGCGGCTTCGAGTGAACTTTACCGTGGCCTTATTCTTTGGATCCGTGGGTGTTTCGTCATGGATCCCAACTCCGACGAGTCCGAGGCCTGCAAGCGCAGACTTGCGGATCGCGTTCCTTGGGTCTCCCACCGGTGGCGGGTTGGATGCGAGGTAGGTGGTGGCCACCATGACCGCGGCCTGCGGCATTTTTGGCATGACGTTGCTCTGTGAGTCCATTGTCATGAAGGACATGTCGAGTGCCTTGGTAGGCTCGCATCGCGCTGCAGGGTCCATGCGCTCCAGGCGAGAGCGGTATTTGCCACCATCGTAGCCCTTCGAGGTAGAGCCGCCAGTAGAGAGCGTAGCTCGCCGCATGCTCGATTCGTCGGTCGCTTACTTACGCTTGTCGAGCTCGGCTTGCTGCTTGACCTATCGATTGTGCTCCTCGATCAGGAGCCAGTGATAGTCCATCAGCATGTCGCGGGGGGAGTCGATAGGTAAAGGGTTAGTGCCCCGTATGGCGTTGTGCACCGTCTCCCAGCCGGCGTCGTTGAGGTGGATTTCGTTGCGGACACGGTTTATGCCCTCAGTTCCTTGAGGCGCCCTATTCCCGTTGGGATCTGGCGGGGGTGCCATGTTTCGTCTGTTCTCGGCCTGGGGGTTGGGCGGGGGATCCAGTGGTGGATCGGTTTCGTCGTTGGCGTTGCCGTTATGGATGGCGGCGCACAGGTAGTGCGGGGAGAGATCGTTGCTCCCGCGGCTCTCAGATCCAGAACTGTAGGGTCCTTCCTTCGTAGGAGGGTCGTAGAGATCAGAGATGTAGCTGCCACTGTCATCCAAATCGCCCGTCAGCGACGACATGCACGGGGCATCGATAGGTGGGACCCACGAGGAGGGCCTAATTTGATGGAAGTGGCACCCGCTCTGGGAGGCGGAGGGTGCAAGTCTAGCCCACCTGGAAGCAGAAGCTTTCGAACATCATCTTGAATCTGTCGTCTATGGACTCGAAATCTTTGCGGGTAGCCGACGAGTGGGCGATGAAGTCGAAAGCGCCAAAGAGGAGATGATTCTGCGTCACCGAGGAATCGTAAATCGCTCCGGGTGGAACCATCACGCCTGCACGATCAGCGTCCCCCGTTCCCACAGGCGGCGCCAATTGACGAGGGTTTGACTCGTCAATGCCCATTGTTATGGACTTTGGGTTTTGGAGAAGATGGGATACTGGAAGTCGCGAGACGGTTAACAAACGTGCAGCAAAGGGACACGAGGTTTATCCATGTTCAGGCCCCGGAGGGAAAACCCTGCTCCTTGTCTGTTCTTGATTATGGTGGACCCAAAGGTTACATGGGGGTGCACAAATGCGATCTGGCGTGAGGTGTGTGTATGAGTTGGTCAGGTCCACCTCGTCGTCCCTCCTGGCCTTTATATAGATAGGCCAGGTCCCGGGGGTAGGTCGAGTCGGTTACAAGTTAGGGTTTCACCCTTGAATAATCTATCTACAGCCTGGCCGTGTCCTCCAAGAAGTCGAATTTGTAATTGGCTTGGACCACTCAGAATCTTCTTGGAAAGCAAGTCTTCACGTGGGCCTTCCCTAGGCTGGACCGGGTATACCAATGTGAGACATCTATAGGGTATATCCATGTCACCCATTATTAAAGGTGTCGACCCACCGGGAAGGACCTTGGGCAGGGAGCACCAAGCGATAGATACCTTTCTTTAATACAATTGCATGTTCCATTTCTTATTTGTAGGAAAAACAATTTGGTTTTTAAAGACTACCGTCATACCACTACAATGATTAAAAAGATGGATCCAACAGTGTTGCATCGAGTACGATGATAACAACATGACATGTTGACATATTCTAAGAGTCCGTAGCAACGCACGGGTATTAACCTAGTGAGAAATAAAAGAGAAAGTGCAACTAGGAGAAGATAAACCAAGTTTATAATTTTGTTCACCGAAATGAGAGGAACCAGGAACAAAGGTTGTCTGCGCAGCATATTAGTACACAGAACTACGATGGTCCCTTGTCTATATGTAGCTCAATTTGTATTGGGGCATCATTGTACTGCATCAATGAAGGAAAGTGCAGCAACGAAGCAGGGATGAATCTACCAGGCAGGCTTCGTTAGGCTCTAGCCTACATCTAAGACAGAGTTGCTCGTAAAAAAATACTCTCGCTACTCAGCTTTCTGCAGCTCGACTTGTAGTAGGGCATCATAGTACTGCATGAATCTAGGAAAATATGCCAACCAAGCTTGCTGTCCATTTGTTCGATTCTTCAGATTGGTGTCCATTTGTTTGGTTATTTTTCTTGGCCAATCCCAAGGTTTGGTTAAAACACAATTATCACGATTTTATTTTATTCAAATAATTATTTGTTGATCTAGTTCTATTAACAGACATGTCAGCGAATAAACGAATCACCTGTGAAAAACATAAAACTTCAGCAAGCTATACAGACTGTTTTTTGATTTTTGCTGTATGGACTAGCACATATAGAACCTTGTCTATGTGTCCTCGTGTTGTTGATAGTGCAAAGGTGGTATATCTATGTCAAAAAAAATCGTCCGAGCAAAGAGCATACACTAGTTAATAGAAAACGTGTCTTCCATCTAAAAAGCTCGTAGCACGAAAGCCCCCTTCACTATTCCAAAAAAAGAACTTCTGATAGATAATCAATGTTAGCAAATAACTCCTAGAAAAATAGAAATAGAAATAGTAGACAACATGTAGTACATATACTAGCTCTTGATATAAAAGGAGGCCGTGGTCTGCTTTGCGGCGTTACCCCGTCATTTACCTTGCCCATCGATGCGTGACTGCAACTAGCAGAAATAAAAGACAAAGAGCAAGCTAGTAGAAGACAATCCTAGTTTTAAGTTATTTTTTCGATCGGAATGAGAGGGATTGTGAAAAAAGCTAGTAGAAGACAATCCTAGTACGACACTAGCATGTACATAAACACTAGCACCTGCATTGAGGAACCTGTATAGAGACACTAGCCTGCATCTTGAGCAATGCTGTTACAATCCTTTCGGCCCGAAGAGCTATAGGAGAATCAGATGACTGAAACAAGTTAGATGGTTCGGGTGACAAATCAGGTGGGCCAAACGAATGAGGATGCCCAACCCAGGAAATCGAAGAGTGGCCTGGTACATACACGCTATATGGCGACGAGGACTGGAAACCGTGACTTATATAACTGGGAAGAGAAGCTTCGGGGCATGCCATTTACAATAACTGCAAAGGCTGGCTCTAGATCTCACATACTCTGCTTCGGTATCTCACCTCATGTTTCTCTCTCGATCTCAACCCCAATTCCCCTTTTCCATATTAGACATTGAGAAGTGAGACTCCAATTGTAATCATTGTTGTTGATAATAGGAGTAAGTGGGATCGTAATAAGCGGTATCATAGTTGTTGTGAGGCTTAGGAATTTGCGGGCGATCTTATAAAGCTTGGTGAAGCATGCAAGATCTTTAGTATTTCGCGCAAAAACACTTCGGTGTACCCGAATCATGTGAGGAACACTGTGAAATCTTGTGGAGGTAATGAGTGAAGGAGGAGAAGGAGAGATAACCATGAAGAAGTTGTTTGACTTCATGATGGCGGCAGATGAGAGTGGTGGGTTACCAATTCAATGAGCGAGAAGCATGGCATGATCAAGAGGAGTTAGAAGGATCTTGAAAGCCTAAGGTGGATCAGGCGCTGGGAGGTCTCTCTAGAACCGTCGAATTCCTTAAGGAATGAGTGGAGCAAATCGATCGGCAGGTGACCACAACCATTGATTGAGTAGGCCAAGGCACCGCTACCACGACTGCTGCCGACACACGAGTTGTCCATGGAGTGGTCAGTTTCACTCAATTGCAACCATCATTGCTGCCAGGGCCGCAACCACACTTCAACGGTAGCAGATCAAGACAACATGCCTAGATGGACACCACCTGCAATTCATCAACTAGGGGCCTACTAATGGACCTCCGAGCATTGGTACAGACAATACTACTACTCTTCCTATTGGGGTTATGGCTCGGGCGTTAGATTAAGACATCGCTGATATCAAAAGGGAAGTGTCACATAGATTCATTTGATCGTAGTGAAATTCCCGTCTTCAATGGGGATAATCCGAAGTGGTGGAAAGTAACTACGATAAATATTACAAAATGAGTAAATCAGTAGAGTACACGAGATGTACTAGAAGGATATAGCCACCATGAACTTCACAGGGAAACCTACCTTGTGGTTTCACTCTGTAGAAACTAAGGTAGAACCTATGAGTTGAGAGGTGTTTTGTGAGTTCTTGTGTGAAAACTTTGGAAGAAACTACAACAAGGCCTTGATTAGGAGGTTAAGAAATGTGCACTCAAGTAGGAACAATTCAGGAGTACACAAAACAATTTAGTAACCCCATGCATCATATGCCAGATCATAATGCCACCCCTTCCTACCATACTCATAGAACATTTATCAAGCACAAAGCCACTACACCTTTGCTGTGCAGGTTTTAAAGTCCAGTTTGGAGTCAGTACAAAGTTTCTAGACAACGCAGGTCGGCCAAAGCTGAACATAGTCGTCAATATCCCCGAAGATCTAAGTGAAGTTCTAGAATTTTGTGATAATATTGCTCAAAGATCTTTGCAAGAGTCTGGTTCCGCTTCTGAGTGGAGACCTTTGATAAAGAAGTATGGTTATCTAAATCGTCCAACCGTTCGCCTAAACTGAGATCTGTTATCTCTTTTCATATATATTACTAGGTTTTTTCACACTTCTCTGAATGGTAATTTTGAATAGCTCTGTCAGCGGCGATACTTCGATCTACTCAACAGATATATACAAGAGAGAGCCCAACGGTGACATTCAGAAGCTTGCTTTTAGCAAAGTAGATGCTGTGGAATTGGATTCTCTGTTTGTACGAGGGAACAAGCTCGATGTGTTCTTCTCTATGGAAATATACGACTACCAACAAAATGTTGGCATTCGGTTGATTGCAAAGAGGCTGGTTGTACAATCCAAATAGCACAAGTCTTAGTTGATATGATCCTATTGTACAAGATCTGACAAGTAGCAATCTAGCATATGCTGATGTTGAAGTAGGGACGCAACATGTTGTACAAGATTCTAACACGATATGTATACATTTGCTGATGGAAAGATCACCTATATATGTATGATGATGAACTTGTTTATATGAACTAATAATTTCCGTACAAGTTATGGAGCATTAGCAGTTAATTCTCTATTTTTCCTTTTAGAAACAGGCAGTTAATTCTCTTCCAAGCTAACTTGATCAGAGGTTTAATCTAATAGAAATGGATTTTTTCTTTTATATTGTGAACATATGTTTTTCTATGATTTGATATCAATTCTACTGTGAGGCTTAATATGTCGTGACAATTTATGCATGTCTTGAGTGAGTATTGTATATTTTGGCCCCCTCATGTTCAAATCCGACCCCTTAGATGGGAACTACTTATACTTTTTACGCTCCTTCTGATTGTGTCATCACATGTTATGCCTGACATCCATGTCCAGGAGGACGCAAAGAGTGATCTAGTAAATTTCAATGGTAGTTGATACCTATTGAGAAATAGAGAGTGGTAGACAGAGCAAAATCTTCATTGAATTAAATGTGGGTCATAGCAAAACAATATGTTCGCAAGACACGACATGATGTACAAACTAATTCATTATATACGAGGAGGTGGTCTGCTCTTCTTTTCTTCCATCACTTACTTTACCTATCCATACATGACTGGAGCAATAAGAAATAGAAAAGAGAGTGCAACTAGGAGAAGATAAACCAAATTTGGAATTTTGTTCGTAGAAATTAGAGGAATCAGGAACAAAGTCTGACTGTGTGGGATATTAGTGCATAGAACTACGATGGCCGCTCGTCTATATGCAGCTCGATTTGTTCTGCGGTATCATAGTACTGCATCTATAAAGAAGAATGCAGCAAGAAAGCATGGGCCAATCTAACATGAAAGCTTCGTTAGGCACTAGGCGACCCTCCATTTCGCTTGAGAACTTTGACTCAGTGTTGTAGGAGTCATATATTTGGAGCAGTAGCCGCCAGTGCATATGAGTGAATTAGCTTAACCTCACATTTTGAAAAAAAAAACCTACCCGTGAGTGAATTGAGGAGGATATCGCAGGCACCGGAGTCGTGACCGCTCATAGAAAAGACTAAGTTCAAATTTGTAATCGTGCATCTACCTAAGAGAATTTTTTAGTAATTTAACAAATGCGGATTTGTTGTATACTTAAATTAGTTTATATTGTGACGCGTAGCATCACGACTCAATGAACTATCATCCACTGTTACTTCTCAAGTAGCACGACCGGCAACTCAACGAGCTAGGATGCAAATATTCACATGTTTGTTTCATATAAAATACTACATTGATGATCTATGCTGAATTTGAGATAGAGTGCTTTACTCAGAATCTCATGATTTTAGTGGACATATATAAAACCATCATTTTCTATGCATAACAATTAACCATAACCATGCATACGTACGTAAGACACTCGACAATAGTGTTGAGAGAAATACTCTAGCACTGTCATTCTACAACCTATTGCAACTGAAGCCATTCTATTAAAAAAATGTCAAATCTTCAACCTTCCTAATTTTCTATTTGGCAGAAATCTCAACTCTCTTATTTCTTACTAATATATGCTCTCCCATCATGCTAGCATGTCACCCATCGTGATTCTGATTAATTCTCTAAAACTTAAACTTCTTTCTGCAGATTGTCCATGGCAGAAATCTCAACTCTCTTATTTCTTTATGCATGTTTTGCTCCATGGGATGACCCCGATGAATCCTCGCTCCTTATCTATTTATGCAGATTTCAGGCTACCATTGTCTTTGGCAGGGAAGAGTCATCTGAAGTTCAGAAGCTCCCCTCCCGTGTCGTCCCCCAACTACACACTAGTTAGTACAAAAAGTGGATACCATCTATAAAGCTCGTAGCTAGGGCCCTGGCGCCCTAAAAAACTATTGTAAAATAGAAATATAAGTGTACAAAAGCCCTTCATCCTTTCAAAAACTGAACTTTTCTCATATATATATTTTCAATGGTAGTATATAGCTATTTGGAAATTAGAAATGTAAGTGGTAGACGGACCATAAATGGGGGCATAGTAAAGTTTGTGTTGCACGGTACACCATGCTATACATACTTGATCACGATATAAGAGGGAGGTGATCTGCTTTCCTTTTTCCCATCACTTACTTTACACATCCATAACTGAATGTAGCTAGAGGAAATACAAGAGAACGAGCAAGCTACGAGTAGGCAGTGCGAGTTTGGAGTTATGTTTGATGGGAACGGGAGGAATCGAGAAAAAACGCTGACTGTGTAGGACAGTAGGATGCGCGGCAACAGTTAAGACTCGGCTAGGCGCTGCTCTATTTGTATCAAGGCTTAGTAGTAGTGCGTCGATCTCTAACGGTGCTACTACAACCAAGAGGGGTTGTCCCCGTACCGAAAATGGAGAAACTGGCAAGGAAGTTCTGGCCTACACGCATGACAGGTTGCTGCGAGGTTGGCTCGGCAATGCCGATGTCGGATTGCAGCCGACATGCCAGCTTCCCAGTTGTTGGGTCATGTCGTCAATGCCGTCGTCAGCTGCAGGAACATCAGATTTAGGGGTTGTTCGGTTAATACCCTCCCCAAGTGGATTGAGGTGGATTGTGATGCAATTAGAGGAATTTGATCTTGAAGGGAATTAGTACCTGTCAATCTCCAATAATCCCATTCAATTTCCCTCAAACCGAACAAGGCCAGATCTTCCACGATAAGGGCGCTGAAGCAGTATTGCTCTCGACTCGGTCCCTGATCATCTTGGATGGAGCCCAGCTCAGGGCGAGCCGGCGCTGGACCGGGCCAAAAGCTCACCCCGAGTGTCCAGCCTTAGATCCAGATAGCCATCAACTGAACCAAAATTCAAAAATAAATTTGCCGGACAATTCAGAAATGAGTGATTTTTCTCTGTTTAATAAAACATTACTAGTTAACTCATATGTAATGATAGGAACCATGTCATGATCCAGGAAATCATAAAAAGGCTCCTCTAGTGTCGTTGGAATATGTGCTGCATGGTTCCAATTTTAATCAAAGGGACAACTTCAATCAATACATTAGTATAAACACGTTACTTAGAGACGGTTATTATCCATAGACGTCAGCCAGTTTCTCGTTTCAGCTCAAGCGTATAGCCTCTAAGAACGCATCACCTGAGCCAGTTTTTTGTTTCGGCTCTAAGATACACGACCTCAGGCAGTGCAAAATGCAAACACCTCTAAGAAGTACGACCTGGAGAAAACTATTAGTCTTGACCGCGTGGAAGAACTCCTCACTCTCAGATGGCTTCTAGTAGGGACCGCCTCTAAGAATAAGGGACCCGCAGTCGGATTCAAATAAAGACACTCTCCAGAATAAGGATGCCTAGAAGCGGTGGTTATTCATGGCCGCCCTCAACACTAGTGCTAATTCAAATTCAATCATAGCAGTCATGATACATAATCGTAATTCAGCATCCAGAAAATGGATAGACAGATTATTAGCTCAAGTACTTAGTAGCCAACCAAACAAAACCATTATATTAACAATTATCTTAGCAACTGGAAACGCATACAAATTTATTCATTACTTTATGGCAGTACATAGAAATTGGATTCCATACATCAAACAACTAGCATTTAGTACCCTAACAAACCAGCATTGCATGTATAATGGGTCGTCCGGTTGAATTTACTGAACCAGAATATATACCTCTCCAGTATTATTATTATTATTTTTGGAAAAGGGCGCATTTATTAAAGATAATGCTTACACCCGGCCTCTGCATAACCAAGATGCACACAGCCACACGACCGACAGAGCTAAGGTAAAAAGTATACAAATATTACACAAAAGCACTATGAAAATAAATGACTAAAATCTAAGATAGATCAATCCTCAAATCACGTGGCCATCCATTTTGGGAAAAAATATCCCTCGTCGTGTCCTCCAATCGCCTACATCCCTCCATAAATAAGTCGCGGAACTCGAAACGTTGGAGAATCTTCCAAGAACGGAGGATAGCCGTGGCCCGATAGATAACCTGTAGAGAAGAAGACACAATGTTATTAAAAATCTTGTCATTTCTACATAGCCATAGCGACCATATAATGGCAAGCGCTCCCACCCTAAACAAAGTTCTGTACTTATCAACAATTCCATACAACCAATTACCAAAAAACATTGGTTACAGAACGTGGCGGAGATAAACCGGAAGCTATTTGGATGAATGACCATATAGAGCGAGCAAATCTACAATGGAAGAATAAATGGCGAATTGTCTCATCTTGATGACAAAAAACACATTGTGTACTTCCATGCCAATTCCTCTTTACAAGATTATCTTTTGTTAGAATTACCCCTTTCCGTAAATACCAAGCGAATATCTTCGTCTTAAGGGGTATTTTCATATTCCAAATTTTATTATTATCATTAACATCAACCGGGATATCAGGTTGGATCAAGGCTTTATATAGTGAACCAACAGAAAATTGACCACTTTCTAGTAATTTCCATTTGAACACATCAACACCATCCGATAATTGTATTCTGGATAATCGTAATAGTAGATTATTCCAAGATATCAGTCTAGGACCGATGAGACCTCTCCATTATGTATTTCATAAAAAAAAGAACAATGTTATGCCGCTTCAAGTTGAGGCTTCTCGCAACCTTCGCTCATCTATTCATCAAGATTGCATTTGACTTAGCTCCTATATTTATCCTAACCATCTCTGGCTTCTTTCTGTTCATTTGTCAAACATGGACATCAATAGGTTCATCAAGGCGATTCTTTAGGTATTTTTTGTGAACTTAGCTCCAAATGCTTGCACAAGTATAAAGAATTAGCATGCTTGTGATTAGTTAAAGTAATTAAATATCATAGGCTAGCTTCTTGATGACATGTTCAAGAATATATCATCTTACCAGCTTGCACTTCTTTTTCATCATAGATGAATAATCATCCTATAGACATAGTATTTAATTTTTGTTGAAAATTCGGGTTCACACCAGTGTAAGAGAATGTCTACATGAACTTATTTCATGTCGTTTTCAAAAAAGCTAGTTTTTATCAAAATCAGTCTCCCCCTTGATGTAACAACAGATAAAATTTTCAATGTGGTGGAATATCCATGTCTACTGTCTGAACAAATACGAAACAGATGACTGCAATTCTGATGTTCTTTGATACCTCTAAACTCAAGCCTCTCAATGGGCTCTTCATCTGATGACTAGAATTCAAAACTGCCGAAGCTAATGTAAAAAAATTCATCGCTAAAGAGCATTATAGCATCATCCACTATAGGTTCCCATCGTTAAATATATACAGACATAGAACATCTTAATATAATCAAGATGCAAGAAGACTAATGAAGTAACAATTAAAATAAATACAGACTAATAAAGTGACAATTAAATCTCTATTGCTAGAAAAGCAACGAACAATAAGAAATCAATACAGAATTATAGATTTTAAGATTTATACAAGGGGAAAAGAATCGGCTATGTGCTGCTTGATTTGTATCAATGCGTCCTAGTAATGCGTCGGCCTCTAGAAATGCTAAAACGATGTTGGACTGTTCCTTTTACATCAATTAGCAAAGTAGGAGCGAGAGCTTAAATCTGAACCCATGTATTGGTTATTTTTGGATCAAAGGAGGTCTCTCAGGATATATAGAAACAAAGAAATAAAAAATGGACCATTGTTTATAGATTCCTATGTTGATGATATATGGTCTTATCTGGAGGCCCTTCGTCCAGTAATTTGTGTGAACAAATTTGTTCCCGGTATCCTTTTTTTCGAAATGGGGACAAAACGCCCCAGTGTCTGCATCGATAGGATGCATGCATCCTTTATGTTCTCGGTACCCTTTCTTTTGCTGCTCTATGGATTCTAACCATATAGCTGGAAGGTTCTATAAAAGGCTTCAAATGGCCTTTCAAGAAGATGGATACGATTCAAAGGAATTTCCATTGTAATATTGAAGATGATGGCGATGCCCAGGTAGAAAATTCCTTATGAGTTTGAAACAGATAGGTGCCCCTATGAACCTGGGAGTTAAAGACCTAATATGTCATAGCAGAACTTTTAGATTGTCCGCCTATCGGAGATGGAGACATTGGCGAAGAAATGTATTTCCGCCGTATAGTTGGTCGTTAAACCTTTTGTATACGTTATTCGCTTCGGGTTTTCTTCTAGCATTATTGATATTTTTCAAATAAGGGATTTACGTTGTTTTTGACTCGTTTTCACTCCAGTACAAATGCTCCAAGAATTGTGTCCACTGTGTCCATCATCTGTCCTGATCCTGATAAAAATAGGCATAAAAGATGTGCACGAGCGCAGTAAAATACCAAGATCATACTACTACAATGCAAAATAATAATATAAAACATAATGAAAATATGCACTCATCACGCACCCATGTAACCATCGACATCGTCATTAATAAGAGCAGACAAGAAGGAGTAGGGTTTTCCCTCCGGGGGCCTGAACCTGGGTAAACACCATATCCCACATTGCTTGTCTGTTAGCCATTCCGCGATCTCCAGCGTCCTCACCTTCTCCAAAACTCAAGTCCATAACAATGGGCATTGATGAGTCGAATCCTCGTCAAGCTCGTTTGGCCCGCACGATTTTTTTTAATTAACGGATGGACTAATTGGGCTGGATTCAGAGTTTTAGATCGGCCCATTGCAGTCTTCCATCATCTAGTGATAGACAAAGGGGAGGAATATGAGAAGCTTCTCTCGTTCCTTGCTCGGCACTCCCACCGCCGCCACCTAGACAGATTCGCTGGCATGCCGCTAACCCACGTCTCCACCCTCTCTCTGTTACTCCCTCACCGACGCTGCCGCTCCGCCGCCCCAAATCCCTACGCCCGTCGTCCATGAGCATATCGAGAACCAGCAGCACAAAATCACAACACGGTACTCTCCTATCTCCATTGTTATATGTATTTGTTTGCAACATGAGTATGTAATTAGCGATTAGAGCATGTACTTGTACTGATTTGTACTCATAATAATCTGCAAGGTACTTAAGATTACCGAACTGATTACATGTGGGACATGCAAAACTCAGGCTCACGAGCCGGCCCGAGTTGGCCCAAACTCGCAGCTGGCTCGAGCCGGGCCCTTTGGAGAGGCTCGTTTACAGTCTCGGGCTGGCTCGGGGTCGCCAATTTTAGCTCGAGTTTTTTCCTAGCTCGACCTGAGCTGGTCCGTGTTGGCTCGCATCCAGCCATACACTAGTGCAGCCCCCCCCTTTAACTCCGGTTGGGAGGGCCCTCTAACAGCGGTTCCCCAACCGCTGTTGAGGGTTCGGTGTTAGAGGGGGGGCCCTTTAACACAGGTTCTTATACGAACCGCTGTTAAAGGGTGGCGCACGTGGGGCTGCCATGAGGCTCAGGCCCCCTTTAACACGGTTCAGATCTGGAACCGGTGTTAAAGTTCTTCTGCCAGAGATTTAGGCCGTTGGCCTAAATCTGCGCTGCATTTCTGCCTCTGCCCGTTCGGGCGATTTCTGGGAGGGAGGGAGGGGGAATCGATCGGGAGCGGTATACACATAAATCGCCATCGGTACATACGAGTACATGAATAATTAAGCAACTATTATTATACACAAACATCGTCATCGGCACATACATCGTCATCATTCATTTTGGTGGATATCTAAAGAGTTCTCCGCCAGCGTGATTTACCTCATCAAGTATGAACCGCCAATTCCTCTTGAATGGCTCGTATGCGTTCAAATGGTAGGAGTTGGTCCGCATCCGCTTGATCTGAATATATATGAAGAATGGGCGTCAATATATATATAAGAATAAAACTCAACACAATTGATGGTAATAAAATAATGTTGTGGACTTTGTTTACTTACTCTAAGTTGTTCTAGTGCGGCTTGGCCCGTCAAACATATCGTGTTGCAATGAATTCGCAAACATAGTACCCACATAAGTTATTGCCGTGTCCCTGATGCGCGCACTTTACGAGAATAGAGAGTTCAATCAAAATAATAATCAATAAAGCATGATATAATGGAATTGGAAGCTAGCTAGTATTACTTACATTTTGGTCTACAAATTTTAGTTCTTCTGACCATTCACCCACGGCCCTGCCCGTGAAACTTTTACAAACCCTGTCCGACAAAGAAAATGGATAAAGGAGTAATTAATTACTTATTGTCACGAAAGTTGCCGATCTAGTGCGATAATATGATTGAAATTACCTCTGGAGCATCTCTCTAAAGTTTGCCCATATCTCTTTTTCTTTTCGTAACGAGTCCATGACAAGGACTTTTCCTGAGTCGGGTTGAATGACTAGCAGAATAAAGTGGAACCTACGCACGCATAACTCATCATCAGTTACACTTAACATCGAGTAAGCTGAAATAGAATATGTACAAGAGAGAGGGTAACAGTACTCACGAGAAGTTGTAAGGCAATAGTATTTCCCTTTTGGTTTGTTGTCTCAGTAAAGACGTTAGCAAGTAATCTTCTGTTTGCCCGGGTTTGGTTTCTACCACTTCTTCATGAACTCCATTTGGGTCAACGAACCCAATGTCAAAAGGGCCTCCTTTCCTGCATTCCATAACCTTTTTCCTGCATAATAGTATATATATATATATATATATATGGTGAGCATATATATATACATGCAATTAATAAAGTGAATGAGATGAGATATAAATTATAGAAATAGTACTTACACACAATAAAGGCTGATGACAGCTTTGTCGAGTTCCTTCTGATTGAATAGAAAATGCAAGTCTTGAATGTTGAAGTCGATCGCGTCATCTCCAGAAGAAAATATCATCTCTTATATGCGTGATCCATTCTACCTTTCTCGTCTTGCAGAAATGAAGGTACCACTTGTGCAATTTTTGCATCTTTGTTGGTAGAGTCTTGAGCTCCTCTTTCTTGACGAGATTCTTCCCATACTTCCATGGCTGTATGGGGTTGGCATCGCATTTGGGCAAGTTGTCTCCCATGACGTTCAAGTATGCAATGTAAGTCATCCCCATCTCATTGGCCTTTCTTTGTAGCTCTGCCTCGTAATCATTTACGGGAGGAGCGTCTCGTGTGTCGAACATTTGGAGCGGGGCACATGATTGGTTTTCCTGCTCTCCGAGCATGGGAACTGCTTTCTGGGATGCCTCACGACTGCTACTTTCAGTCTCCCTACGGTGCCTTGCATCCGCCTTCAAAATCTGGCGCTCGTAGTCCGACACAAGTGGCGTTTCAGGTTTCAAAAGATTATTGTAAAACTTCTCCACCACCGCCGGATCTATTTTATCCTTTGGCTCGGCCCGTCTAGGTGCAATAAATTTCTTGACCTGTTCTTCCGAGATCCTATTGGTCTCCTCGTCGCTGTGATTCCACGGTAAAACCGGCAATGGCTTGGCGGAAGGTTGCGGGACATAGTTTTTTGAACTCTTTGGCGTACGGTTTCCTGCGGATTTCTTTGTGGCAGTGCTACTGATGCTCCTCGTGGCAGTGCTCTTCCGCTTCTGTTGAGAGATGGCTGAAGCACCGGAGATGGTGATGGTAGGAGATGGCTGCCTTGAGAGATGGCCGACGGGCGGAGATGGCTGCCGCAGAGAGATGGCTGCCAGCGGAGATGGCTGCCACGGAGATGGCTGCAGCAGAGATAGCTGAAGCGGCTCAGACTGCAGCTGGAGAGGCGGGGTGCAGTGACCTCAAGTTGGAAGCACAATGTGTTCCTTCTTCCAAAGAATGGTTGTTTTCACTGCAAATTTGAGTTGAGTTTCCCCTTCACCTGTAGCATGGTCAAGCTGTGCTTCCTCATATTCCTTCACAACCTCATCCACCCCGACAATAGCATAGCCATCTGGAATCGGTCGGCAGTGGTAAGTTCCACCAGCTACAGGAGGTAAGGCATAGCCGACAGCCACCTTAATGGATAAGCCCATTAATCTCACATGCAGCTCAGCGTGTTCGCTCTCCGTGATCTCATCCACGGGGTATCGAGGACCCGTCATTTCAAGCGTGGGATGCACGTTCTCCGTGGAAGCCACACTGCTTTTCCGCGCAGAGTCTGGGCCGCGGGCAGCTTCCAATGCAGGCTCTTCGTGCCGCTGAGATGGGCCGGTAGCTTGATGGCTCTGTTGTGCATTCACTTGCGCCTGCAGCGCCGCAAGTGCATGTTCTATCTGTGTCATCCGCTCTGTACGCTCTTTTCTTTTACGCCGCCATCTAAGAGTTGCTCGGTCGGCAAACCCATCCTTCCATGTCATACCCCTGTGCCTCGTGCATGTCCAGGGTGTTCTTTTTTACCGATGGCGCGTGTGAGCTGGTCATTCTCTCTGTCGGGATGGAAGGTCCTGGCGGATGTTTCCTCGTATGCCGTGATGAGTTCAGTGACGGGTTTGGCAAGGAGGGTTGGGAAGATACACAATCCTGTTTCTGGGTCCAACCTTGCCCCGATTCCGTAGAACCAAGTCTTTGCACATAGGTCCCACCCATCTGCTGGGTGTGATCCTCTCTCATGCAGGCCTTCTCAGCTTCCTCCCACTTAGGCCTCTCGAGATATGTAGCCACCGACCCGTCCTGGTGATATTCCTTCTTGGGGCATTAAGCATATTGGTTTCGACCTCTTTTAGCTATAGCACTTTTTTATATGTCTCAAATTCGGGCCTGAGGTCTTATCTTCGCATAATATGCGTCTTGAAATTTGAGTCTCGCCAGATTTGACAAATTTGTTCAATTTTGTCTTCCGATTGAAAGCGTCGGCCATCTTCTTTAGAGTCCACTCTTTGACCTTTTCCTTTATAACGGTTGTTTTCATCCTCCTCTAGCGGAAGGGTGAAATTTACCAACAACGAATTCAAAGCGTTTCTTTGGATCTGTCATCGACAAATGTACCGCCCTTCTTTGGCTTATTCAATTTTCAATTATGATTGGGATTTGGTCCCTAACAAGAACTCCGACTGACGTACAAATTTGTGCGGCCTTCTTGGGCTCCATCGGCTGCCATCAACACGGACTGCTTCGATCGTGAACTTTGCACGATCTTTCAACCGCTGGCTCGCGCCTCGCTTGCTCTTTTTCGTAGAAGAAGATGGTTGCTGGATGGTCGATCCAGAGGGCTAAAAGAAGAAAGAAGCGTTAATTAATTAATACATGTAGAAGAAGATTGTTGGTGGAAGTCAGTAGAGGCTTAATCAATGCATATACCTCGCCGGACTTTGTAACCATTAAATTGCGTTCCCCGGAGTCTTCATCTTCTCCATGACTAGTACTTGAGCTGTCGTCATCATGTCCCTCCAAGTTCAGATATTGTGAGGTGTCCTCATCAATAATGTTCTCCATTATTTCTTCTTCTTCAAGGTTTCTACTAAGTGGATCCATAGTTTCTAAAACAATAATATTATCTAGAGTAAGAGTGTAAACATTCAAGTGGACTTGGATTCATAGACAAATATATATACTATTCATACAAAAATACACAAATGAAATTAAAACCCTAAGGATGCTTGATCATTTTAAAAGAGTTCCGAGGGGTCCAAACCCTAATTCGGAGAAATCCCGGATGCATATGAGAGGGGCTAGCTACAGTTGATCGGAGGTGGCGGCGTTGGAGAGCGACCTAGGGAGCGCGAGGTAGCGTGATGCGGCCTACCTAAAACGGGCGTTGTTCGAAAGAGGAGGCCGAGGCAAACATTATAGCGACGGAAAACAACTTGGCAGAACAGATACAATGTGGAGGGGATGTCCCCAAGATAGGCCCCAGACCGAGGGGGGATGCCACATCGGAGCTCGCACCCCACCTAGGCCGCATCGCGAGCTCGCACCCCATGGCCAGCACCGGAGCTTACACCCCACCTAGGCCGCCCCCGCAGCCGAGAGGGGAGGCCCGTCTGCGCCTGGGCCTGGGCCTCCCGACGATCCGCCTCCTGACCCATCCCTCCACTTCCTGTCATTGGCCCAATCGTGGGCCGCCACAGCGTAGGCGCTCCTGCCCGCCACACCCGATGACGCGAGCTACCACGTCAAAGCTGTCTTCGTGTCCGATTTGATCCTAGCTACTACTAATAAGTACAATGGTTTGAAATCATACTTTCTACAAAGCTTGTTCGATTTCATCTTGGTACATCTGTTCGGAGGGGTTCGAGGGATCGGTCTTCGGATGGATTCCATGAGGGAGATCTTGATGTTCCGGGTTCTACGGTCGATGGGGATCTTGGCATGGTTCAGTTCGTCGGTCCTCTTCCATGTTGTTATCATGAGCGAAGTTAGTCGATGTGGGCTCAGAAATCACCACACCAAAAACACAACATGCACAGAAGTTTGCATCAGCAACTGATTGAACAAACACGCGCTCGCGAGAGAGCTCGCGTGGGGAGGCCGGCTCCGGCGAGGAACTGCTCGGGGGCGAGCACGGGGAGGCAACGGCGTCTGCAGGGCTCGATGACGGCCTGCAGATCTTGCGACGACGCAGCTGGCAGACGGATGAGGACGGGTAGAGCGGCGGCGGCGTGGCACAGCAGCGCGCTGCGGCCGGCGGCAGCTGCGATAAGGCCGCGGCGACCTTGCTGGACCTCGTGTCAAAGAGGGGAGGACGAGACTGGCGCAGGGTCGGCGGACGCGCTAGCGGCGGCAGGAGTAGTAAACAGAGGGAACGACCGCCGCAGAGGACGGAGTGGCGCCACCGCGCGAGCTCCACTCTGCCGGCCGGTGGCACCACCGCGCGAGCTCCACACCGCCGCGCGCCAGGAGGAAACAGAGAAGGGGAGGAAACAGAGGGGACGACCAGGCGCGGTCCGCTAGCTCACCACGGCGTCGGGGTTCTTGTAGGCGCCGGCGTCGTCGTCGGCTTCGGTGGCGCGCGCGCGGTGGCGGTGGCGGTCGTCGGCTTCGGTGGCCTTGTGCGCGTGGCGGTGCCGGGCTTTGGTGGCACGCTGGCGATGGCGCGCGCGATGGAGGCGGCGACGGCGAGGCTGGAGGCTTGGTGGCGGTAGCAGTGGCGGCAATGAGGGTTCGTCGATCGCTCTGGGAAGAAAGGAAGGATGGCATTTAATACCCCCTTTAACACGGTTGAAGTGGAACCGTGTTAAAGAAAGATCGTTGTGCGCATTATTACCCCCCCTTTAACGGTTCTAGCCCGAACCGGTGTTAAAGTGAAACTGAAGCTGAAATAAATACCCCTTTAACACGGTTCTGCCTGCAGGCGGTGTTAAAGGGCATTTTAATTCAAAAATATGATATGAATTTAGAAAATTCATATCTTTTTCATTCAACTCAGAAAATATGAATAATATATCATAATTTTCAGAAAAATAATATCTATCCATTCATGTAAATCATTTTATATTTACTTTACATGAAAATTTTCAAAATAATTAAAACACTTACATATAAATTTTGATTATTCAATTCAAACAAAAATAAATTGTTAAATCATAAAACTTTGAACATAAGAAATATTAAGCATCTAAAAAATGATTTTTATTAGATCAAATCATATTTTAATGCCGCATCTTTGTATTAACATTTTGAATTGATTGGATATTTAAATGTCGCATCTTTTGTATACACTTGAATCTCACCAAGCCTCGCTCAACTTGCATTGTTTTTTTATAAAATAGCATATTGTGAACCTAAAAATGATTTTTGTAAAAAATCATGAGCATCGTATCATGTACTTGTAGTTCATATCTGACCCACTTCCTGCCGATTCGGTAGGAATTTGTCTTTTCACCGTAGGTGGACGTAAAGGTTTCAGATCCCCCTGTTGGTACATTATTCATATAAGGTGGTCTAGTATTTTTGTAAAATGTGTTGGTGGTTTTTTGAATTAGCCATTTGGTGGTTGCTTCACAAAACCGTCCGTTTTTTATGCTCGGAAAATGGAAAATGCCTTTTTGGTGCGATAAAAAGGAAAACTTCCTCTTGCAACATTGTTTGCCATGCCATGATGCACATGTATGCACAATATGGCCATATTATCACAAACTATGCCTTGATTCTAGCCATAACATTGGTCATTTGACCCGAAAGCCAAGAAACCTCGAATGAGATAGGTCATTTTGAGACAGTTACATAAAGCCGAACTGGAACTGAAAATTAAGATACATGGCCAGATTAAGTAACAATCGGCCGAACTGGAACTGAAAATTAAGATACATAAAAGAACTGAAAATTAAGATACATGGCCAGATTAAGTAACAATCTGCCGAACTTGTTTCGAATATTGGAGTGATTCAGTCATGCTCCGCCTACACCTGTAATACTGCCACTTTGTAGTCGCATTACTCGCCACGCCGTCATCGTCGCCGGGTCGCCGTAATTGAACCTCTGGAGAGTACGTGGGCTGGACTTGAGGGTAGCGCGTGGGCTGGACTTGAGGGTAGCGCAGACGGGGTTAGAGTCGGGCGGTGTCATAGGACATGACGCTCTGAGAGTCCGACACGCCACCATAGCCGACGGCGGCCTCGTTGAATTTAGGAGGAGTTGGGCCCTCCTCGTGCAGCGGCGCCCTCTCATGCCGATCCACGAAGAAGGCTTCCCAAGTAGGGAAATAGTCGGGATGCCATCTGGGATTCCTCCGCTGCTCCGGCATGAGCTCGAAGTAGTAGTGGTTCGTGATGGCCATCTGGCGCGCCACACCTAGAGGGACAAGAGGAACCAGCACGCCTCCGATGCTCAGCATCCAGCCGACGGGGACACAGTAGCCCGGCGGGCAGGGGTAGTTCGAGGCGCAAAGCGCCTCCGCCTCCCTGGGGGTTAGTGCTACGGTGGAAGCCATGGGAAAGAGTGATGAGGTTGCAGATATGAGTCTAGAGATGTGCAATGACAATGGAGGCCAACCCCCTACATATATATATAGTGAACTAGCGGGAAGAACTGGAGGGAAGAACTGGCGGGAAGAAAAATGGCGGGAAGAAAAATGGCGGGAAGAAGATCTGGCGGGAAGAAAAATGGCGGGAAAAAATGGCGGGATGAACCTTTAGTCCCGGTTGGAGACACCAACCGGGACTAAAGATGAACCTTTAGTCCCGGTTGGAGACACCAACCGACAAAACACGAAGTCGACTAATAATAGGAGAGTGTCGACATTATGTCGTGGCGTGTACCTTGTTGTCCCGGATGGTGTCACCAACCAGGACTAAAGATGAACCTTTAGTCCCGGTTGGAGACACCAACCGGGACTAAAGATGAACCTTTAGTCCCGGTTGGAGACACCATCCGGGACAAAACACGAGTCAGAACTAATAATAGGGGTGAGTGTCGACATTATTTCGTAAGTGTCAACACTATGTCGAGCTGCTTGTACTATAAATAGGCATCCTTGTGAGTCAGTCCTCTAGCCGCTTTGAGGCGGGGACACCACTACGGCCAGTTCGTGGAGATGCCGTGAGCCCGATCCTCCGGCATCTCCGAAAGCTGGTCATAGAGGCACTCCTAATATGTGAAATTAGTTAGCTCCAGTGTATTGATCTAGTTAGAGAAGTTACAAAGCTGCAAGATGGTTTTCGAGCAGGGACACCACTACGGCCAGTTTGGGGAGATGCCGACGGGCCTAGTCCTCGGCATCTCCAAGAAACTGTCATATAGGACTCCTAATATGTGACTGGCGTTTGGAGATCAGATCTTAATGGTAAGTACGAATCGGGACAACTTCTTCTCATAGTCGGTCCATCCACAAAACATGACTAACACTCAAGACATGTATTAATATTAAAACATGAACTAGAGTTACATAATATGAGCATGAACTTCTTGGCATATGTCCTTCCTTATGATCGCTTGCACGTAACCATGTAGCATCTTCTTTACTTAACGGAATGCTTGGGTCGGTTTCCTTTGTGAAGGCGGAATTTCATCAAACTTATTATAATCTTGACATGTCATCTTGTCCTCGATTCCCACGATGTTTCTTTTCCCTGAAAGAACTATGTGACGCTTTGGCTCATCATATGATGTATTCGTTTGCATATTTTTTCTTTTTTTGGTCCGGAGGACATGTCCTTCACATAGAAAACTGAGCCACATCATTGGCTAGGGCGAATGTGGGTCTAAGTTCTTCATAAGAATGTTGAGATCCATCGTTGTCATTCCGCACTTCTTGTCTACCTCAACCCCTCCTCTTAGCTTGACCCATTTGCATCGAAACAAGGGGACCTTAAAATTAGGTCCATAGTCAAGTTCCCATATCTCCTCTATGAACCCATAATACGTGGTATTTGCCGATTGTCTTCTTGCATCAAGCGGACACCACTATTTTGGTTGGTGCTCTTTTTATCTTGGCCTATCGTGTAAAATGTATTCCCATTTATCTCGTACCCTTGGAAAGTACATACGGTCGAAGATGGTGTCCTGGCCAACAAGTACAGCTGATCCCCACTAGTGGTGTTATTCGTGAGAAGTCTTTGCAGCCAGCCAAAACTCTCCATGTGTTCACTTATAATCCATTCATCGACTGTCCGGTGTTTGAGGCGTATTAAATTCTTGTGTTCATTGATATAATGGGCAACCAAGATAGATCTTTGTAAAACCGTAGTGTGCTTGATTGAGAGAATGCCCGTCCCTACATATCATTGCTTTACATCCTAGGGTGCCTTTTCCACAGTCTCCCTCATGTCGTGATTCGAACACCAATCGCCTTAAGGTCAGGAATAAAATCAACACAGAACTCAATGACCTCTGTTGCATAGCCCTTGGAGATGCTTCCTTCTGGCCTAGCACGGTTATGAACATATTTCTTTAAGACTCCCATGTACCTCTCAAAGGGGAACATATTGTGTAGAAATACAGGACCGATGAATAGGCTCTTCAGGGGCCTTCAGACGTTGCTGGTCCTGTCGTGCTTCCGGTGTATCTTTTGTCTTCCCATACACTCCTAGAAAGCCTAGCAGGTTCACGCAAACATTCTTCGTCACGTGCATCACGTCGATTGAAGAGCGGACCTCTAAGACTTTCCAATAGGGTAGGTCCCAAAATATAGATTGCTTCTTCCACATGGGCGCGTGTCCGGCATCGTCATTCGGAACAGATAGATTGCCAGGACCTTTTCCAAAGATTACTTCTAGGTCCTTGACCATACCAAATACCTCCTCACGGAGGACAGGCTTCCTCGGGTTATGCCAGACGTTTGAAAGGCTTGCCTTTCTTTCTTTCTTACTGGATGAGTTCGAAGAAATCGGCGATACCCTAGGTACATAACCTTCTTACATTTATCCAAATATACACTTTCAGTATCATCTAAACAGTGTGCATGCATTGTATCCCTTGTTTGTCTGCCTGAAATGTTACTAAGCGGACCAATCATTGATGGTTACTGAAAAGCAATGCTCGTGGGTCAAATGGCTCCCCTTTGTGCTCATCCCACATACGTACCTGGTTTGGCCCACAGCTGTAAAAGTTCTTCAACTAATGGCCTTAGGTACACATCAATGTCGTTGCCGGGTTGCCTCGGGCCTTGGATGAGCACGCATCATAATGAACTTCCTCTTCATACACAACCAAGGAGGACGGTTATAGATACATAGGGTCACATGCCAGTCTGTGACTGCAGCTCTGCTCACCAAAAGGATTCATGCCGTACTTAGACCAAACCTTAAGTTCCTTGCGTCACGTCATAAGTCCGGTACTCTCGCTCGACTTTTCTCCACTGACCCATCAGCGGGGTGTCTCAACATCGCGTCTTTCTTACGGTCTTCCATGTGCCATCACAACAACTTGGCATGCTCTTTATATCTGAAGAGACGTTTTAACCGTGGTATTATAGGAGCATACCACATAACCTTGGCGGGAACCTTCTTCCTAGGGGCCTCGCCCTCAACATCGCCAGATCATCTCTCGTCGATCTTATACCATGAGCAAAGGTGCATACAGGCATGCATCCAAATTCTCGTACTTCTCACGCGGTAGAGGATGCGATCATTAATGCAGCATGTATCTTCTGCACGTCTAATCCTATAGGGAAGACAACCTTCTTTGCTTGGTATACTGTCGGGCAACTCATTATTTCTTGGAAGAAGATTTTCATTTTACCAACAACTTTGAAAATGCGCTGTCGGTCACACCATTCTCTCTTCCATTGCAGCAAATCCAGGTGGCACCTAGCTTTTTGTGGCCATCTTCGCAAGTTGGATACAACAATGTTTTGTGATCCTTTAACATCTGCTCCAGCTTCTCCTTCTCCTTTTCAGTTTCACATTCTTCCTTTGCATCAAGAATGGACTGACCAAGATCGTCAGCGGGCCCATCTGCTCCCTCTTGATCTTCATTATCTACCTCCGTTGCATTATCATCATATTCATGATACATATTATGATAGTTTTCATCATCCTCTTCTTCTTCGTCGTCTTCCATCACAACCCTTTTCTCCGTGCTTGGTCCAACAATTATAGCTGGGCATGAAACCGGATCGAAGCGGTGGGCGTGAATGGTTCTGGTATTTGAGTAGTCTTTCTTGTTACGGTGAACACGGACAACACATAAAACCATTGTGACCACGGTTTGCATTAGCCACAACGATGAAATTTTGGAGGCCCGTAATGTACTCGGAAGTCGGCGGTCACCGTACATCCATTGCCGATTCATCTGCATTAATATGTAGTATATATCAAAAATAATAGGGAGATGACCATTTATATATATAGTACATCAATGACACATGAAACTATAGTTGCCGACCTCGACCGAGACAGAAGAGCAACAAGAAAGCTTATTTTGAGCTCTCGGGCATTTCACGAACACCTCTAGTGCATATGAAAAAACACAAACTAGCACTCTTCACACCCTCTTGCTAGGCTCCAAAATGTGAAAGAATGGAAGAGTGGGGTGTGTGGGCTGGGGTGGTGTCTTATATAGCCCCTTTAACACGGTTCATGCCACGAACCGGTGTTAAAGGAGTGCTGGCCATCTGCTGGGGACCTTTAACACCGGTTCGTGCCACGAACCGGTGTTAAAGGGGCTCCTTTTTGCGCAGGGCCACGCTGGTTTCCCTTTAACACCGGTTCGTAGAAGAACCGGTGTTAAAGCCCCTTTTCGGGATCAACAAAAGACCTCGTTTCCACTAGTGATAGGTAGCATTCCCTATTTTCTCCTCGTAGTAGTGCTGCACAGTTCAGGTGGTTAGTCGACGGCACACTTCTGTGGTGGTCCCGTGATAGATTCGGCAAGGCGGAGGTGGAGATGGGATCACAATGCTAAGAGGTTTAGCCATTATAGCGGCGCCGGATCTGGTCCTTGGCAGGTTCATGGGTTCATGTTGTTGTTGCTGCCGGCATGGCGTCGCATTACTGCGGTGCACTAATATAGAATAGGCTATCAGTGACGTGTCAAAGACCCCTTAGTGGCATGTATTCGACATACTACCGGTGTTCATTTGATACCGGTGACATGTCCGCAAAATACCATAGATATGTGTCATACCTATTGGTTTTAGAGAGATTAGCGATATGTGAAATTGCAGACACATCACTAGATCGTGATTTTGAGAATAGAAAAACTACCGATTTTAATTATTTTGATAGAAAAATCATATTCCAAAACAATAGAAGCATATAGCAGAACAACATATAATAGAACAATATCGTATTATCGACGTTCATCAACTAATATTATATTAACTACTTATAGCTATATAGCTACCTACACTACTCATCGTCATTGAAGACAAACTCACTGACATCTTCACGGATATCGTCATCTCTTGGGGCATGCTCTGAAGAGTCTGAGTTATAGGGTGCTTATATAAAAAATAAATGGTGTTCAAGACAATGGTTGAGGAAGAAGATGCACTGATTTTAGGCTTCCATCTTGTACCTTTCTACAAGGTCTGTCCAACTAGGGCCACCGAAGAAAGTTTTGGAACCATAAACTCATTGGTGACTTCAACCATAAACTCCCTCGTGGGCACCATCAAATGGACTAGGGTGAGCTCAAATATTCCCTAGTGAATAATGTGTCAACCTCTCCCGGGTCGCTCGCGCTAGGCGACCCCGGGGTGCCCCCTCCGAACCCTAGCCAGCCGTCATGGTGGTTGCCTTAGGCAGCTACGTTGCATCTCGTTCTCTCTAATCTATCTATGGGTTCAGCCATGGCTTCGAAAGGGCTGAAGACTCACCGGCTCGTTCCATTTGCCGTAAGCCGACCGGTGGTGTGGGGACCGCTGAATTGTCCTGAATAATGGTGGAGGTTCTACGGTTCCTTACACGCGAAGACGATTTTTTTGTCCAATCCTAGGAGAGTAGGCCTGATGTGACGTGATGCTGCCGCATACATGCTCGATGAACTCTTTCTGCCGGAGTGGTCACGTCTGCGCCCAGACTTCAAGCTGCAGTCGTCGATTGGATGATGGGTACCTTCACGCCGGCGCGTCAATTTGCTACCATAGGCGAGAGGCTTTAGACATCCATGTGTAGTTTGAATCTTTCCCGAGTTTTTAGGTTTGGCTGTCCCAAGCTGTATAATTGCAGCAAGATGAAGAGGACGTTTGCTCCTAATTGGGAAGCTTCTAGATTTAATTCCAATAGAGGAGAAGCTTTACTATGTTTGTAAGAGTAACTAATCTTACTTTCAGAGGTACCAGAGAGCACGACCTTTATGGAGTGAAGCAGCGGCAGCACCGTCGTAGATCGGACAGCCGGAGCAGATGCATGCTGCACTTGGCAGCCTTGGTACATACAGGAGCTCGTAAATTAGTGAATATAAGAAGTGGATACCATCTATAAAGCTCGTAGCTAGGGCCCTAACACCACTAAATTCCTCCAGCGTACAAAAGCCCTTCAGCCTTTCAAAAAAGAACTTTCAATGGTAGTATATAACTATATATTTGAAAATAGAGATGTAAGTGGTAGGCGGAACATAAATCTTGCATTGAACTAAATGGGTGGCATAGTAAAGTTTATGTTGCACGGTACACCATGCTATACATACTTGATCACGATATAAGGGGAGGTGGTCTGCTTTCTTTTTTCCCATCACTTACTTTACAAATCCATAACTGACTGTAGCTTGTAGAAATACAAGAGAAAGAGCAAGCTACGAGTAGGCAATGCTGAGTTTGGAGTTGTGTTTGATGGGAATGCGAGGAATCGAGAAAAAACGCCGATTCTGTAGGACACTAGGATGCGCGGCAACCGTCAAGACTCGGCTATGTGCTGCTAAGGGTGGGCAAAAACAGTTTGACTGGTTTTACCCGGTTTGGATCAGTTCATTTTTTTGAACTAGATTGAAAATCTAAATTGGGCTTGTGAAGAAAAATAAACTAGTACTAGTTTGAACGGTTTACACGGTTTGGAGTTTCGGCTTTTGCCAAGGCCTATGTGCTGCTCTATTTGTATAAAGGCTTAGTAGTAGTTCGTCGATCTCTAACAATGCTACAACCAAGAGAGGTTGTCCCCATACCAGAAATGGAGACACTGGTGAGGAAGTTCTGGCCTGCACGCATGAGGTTCTGGCGAGGAAGTTCTGGCCTCGAACACCTCTTTATTAGAAAAAGGTGCCATGAGAATATTATTCTCCTTAATGGTTAGCTGCGGTATGTCATGAGTGACCCCCTCCATCATGAAAATATTCGTTGGAGAAGGTGTCCCAAATAGCTTTTTGTAGAATTCAGTAATAAAAACTTTTAAATTTACCTCACCAACAATCATTTCTTCTTCCTGCTCTAATTGAAAAATTATTTTCTTCCTGTGCTTACCATTTGCAGTTAAATGGAAGTATTTAGTATTATTTTCCTTCTTGAATATGTTTTACTTTTGTCCGTTGGCCCATTTTGTCTCCTCATCCCTCCTAAGAGCTGTAATGCGATCATTGGCCTATTTTAAAGTCCCCTACTAATCTATACTTAACAAAACAGTTTCTGCCTACGTACCTATTAGAAAATAGAAATAAAAGTGGTAGAAAAATCTTGTATTAACATCATAGTAAATATCCGTCCGAATGGTACAACATGCAACACATACTTCCTCATGATATAGGAGGTGGCCTTCTAACTTTGCCCCATCACTTACCTTATACATTCATACCTAACTGTAGCTAGAAGAAATATAAGAAAAGGAGCAAGCTAGGAGAAGGCATTCTTTGTTCACAGTTTTCTTGATAGGAATGAGACGAATCAGGAAAAATCCTTTATTGTGTCACTTTTGCTTCAGTCCCCCCCTCCCCCTTCACTTCAAACTTTGACAAACAATACCGATTGTTTAGAGGACCGTACAAATCCACCCGAAGTCCTTATGGTCCTCTTAGACGTATGCTCATCGTACACATATACTCATATGTCTGTGGAAGACGAAAATCAAAAGTTATATAATAGCAACAACAAAAATTTAAAATATGACATGTAAAGACGTAGATCGCGATAATGAAAGGTGGGATCAGCCAACCGGAACATAGATTATATCCAATTCGACCGAGTACACATATACGAAGATATACATGACCTCGATATGGGTTTCGACGGGTTAAAAGATAAAACAACTCATACAGCTTAAGTTTAGAGGAGGGGGGTACGAAGCACACCTCTTATTGTGTAGGACACTAGGACTTAGAACCACTGCAGGTACATGGATTTGTGTCGGTCGATTTGTATTGAGGAATCACAGTCTAGCATAGATCCAGGGAGATGTAACAACCAAGATGAAACTTCGCCATGTCTGCCATAGAAACATACATAAGCACTTTTGCTTCGGTCCCCCACCCCCTCCTCCTCCCTCTTTCAAATTTTGACAAATAAAAACTTGATTCCGATTGTTTAGAGGATCGTACGAACCCACCCGAACTCCGTATGGTCCTCTTTGACGTATACTCACCATATACGTATGCTCATGTGCCTGCGGAAGGCGAAAATCAGAAGTTATATAACAACAACAAAAAAAATTAAAATATGACATACAAAGACGTAGATCGCGATAATAGGAGGTGGGATCAGCCGGTCGGAACTTGGATTATACCCATTTCGACCGAGTACACAATTACAGAGATAGACGTGATCTCGATATGGGTTTCGACCGGTCAAAAAAATAAAACGGCCCATATAGCTTAAGTTTAGGGATGGAGGACTGAAGCACTCCATATAATAAGTCAGATCATCATCTGGCGGGTAGCATTTACATGAGACTAACATATGCTATGGCTCTGTCACAATAAGTAACCCTTAGGCTACTGAATTATTCCTTCATTCTGCCAACAATTGGACTTCCGATCTGCGCTCAATAGTAGATAGTGGAGAAGTCTTGCTTTACTCAGAGTCTCGTGATATAAAAGGAGGTATATAAAACCATTAGTTCCTAAACAGAACCATCCATATACGAGGCTGCATCTAGTAGAAATATTGTTGAGAAAGAAGATTATAAAAGTGTAGAGTCTTATCAATAGTGTTGAGAGATATCAGAAGTCGGGGTTGACTGTTGGCATCACAAGCCTAAGAAACTCGTCGAAGAATTCTAGGACTGTAATTCCACATAACAACTCTCTTCTTGCTTACTATCACGGTGTTCAGAAGCCTCCTTTTGTGAGTATTTGATGGTACCCTGGTAATCCCTAGTTGGAGGCAGCAGCACCCACATAAATCTAGTCCTTCATTTAGAATGGTAGCTTATTAGTCCTTTTCTCCTGCGCACTCAAATCTAACCCCCGACCATCGTTTGAGCCCTGCAACCTCCCGTCGTTGGAAACCGCCAGTCAATGGACAACTCAAGCGCGCCATCATAGGACATGGCCTGTAACATCTCAAGATTTTAAAAATTGGGATTAAAAAAATTCATTTGCATGGCATAATAGCCATCATGCAAAACCCCTGATTTCAAAATCTTGATTCTTTTATAAGTTCTCCAACACAATTCATGGCTAATTTAAACATCCTTCTGTACAAGGCCATTATTATTTTTCATATGTAGGCCCGCGACATTCACGACAACAAATATTTAATATGGGAAGTCTTGTGACAAGCCCGATCATCCCGCATGGGGTCGACCGAGCCCGGTAATTACACGGCTCCTTCTTCATATAGGGAATCTTCCCCAGGGCTCCATCAAGTGTGAAGCCTCCATCAGGGTGTAAAGCCTCAAATCTTTAATGTTCTTCATATGCTCGCTTACTATGCAACTAGAACATGGAGTCCATTGCGCACATCTTGGTCAACTGCTCCTCCTCTACACACATCTTTTACTACAAAAATCCTTTCTTGGAGCGATTTATTCCGCCTATCTAACACTCTGGTGGCTCATGACCAGAGGTGCATCTCATTGATTGTCCTAAATAGTCCCCCCCGCGCATGTACTTTTTGGGGCTAGTCAAGTAGGAAACCGAGCTGTTGGTATGCACTAGTGCTTGAGAGCTTAGGTATTGTGCGCTGGTACCTGTTAGAAAATAGAAAAATTGGTAGACTTAACATCATAGTAAATATCCGTCCGAACGGTGCAACATGCAACACATACTAGCTCATGATATAAGAGGTCGCCTTCTCTAACTTTCACCTGTCACTTACCTTATTGTACCTAGCAGAAATACAAGAAAAAGAGCAAGCTAGGAGAAGGTAATCTATGTTCAGAGTTTTGTTGATATATAGGAATGAGATGAATCCGAGAAAAACACTTACTACGTAGGGCACAAGGACGGAGAAGCACTGCAAGTACAAGGGTTTGTATAGGTCGACTTGTATTGGAGCATCGCAGTCCAGCATAGATCTAGGGAAATGTAACAACCAAGATGAAACTTTGCCATGTTTCTCATAGAAGCATACGATAAGGCAGATCATCATGTGGCGGCCGTGTAGCATTTGCATGAGACTAACAAATGCTATGGCCCTGTCACCATAAGTCCACTTCAGGGTGCTCGGGACTTCCAAATTTGGTCCACTCCAGGACTGTCGATGTGCCCGGCGAAGAGGGCGTTGTAGGAAGAGATTTGGAGGAATACCTCAGCGTCATATGAACGCATCCTCCTGCCCATCCTGCAGCTCCACTCTGAAAATCCTATCCCGGATTAGGAAGAACTCGTAGATAGCATCCTCGCCCAGGATGGGCCCACTGTCCGTGATCCACGCTCCCGCCACCGCCTCACTAACCAAACGTGTAGCAACCCGATGGAGGGGCACCACTGCAACCTGGTTTGGTACAAAGTCAGATATCTTCTAGCCATCTAACCATCGATCTTGCTAGAAGAGCGTATTGCGTCCATTGCCCACAACAGAGGCCGCGGCCGTCTCAAAGATGGCTAGCATTTTGCGCGAGATCTTGATATCAAGTCCCCCCATGGCTTTGTTAGCTCTGGATAGGTTTTGGACCTCAATACAACGATCTCAACGCCAAAACCGCAGTCACCAGTCTGCCTGCTTACTATGCAACTACAACATGGAGTCCATTGCGCACTTCAGTTCGACTGCTCCTTCTCTAGACATATTTTTACTAAAATTCTCTCTTGGAGCAATTTATTCCGTCTACCTAACACTCGTGAGCTCCTTCCGACTGTGGCTCATGACCAAAGGTGCATATTTGATGGTCCTGAAATGGTCCCGCTCATGTACTTTCTGGGAGCAGACAAGTAGGATACCGAGCTTTAGGTATGCACCGCTGATTTAGGGCTTAGGTTATGCGCTAGTACATACCTATCAGAAAATATAAATAAAAGTGGCAGAAAAAGCTTGTATTAACATCTCATAGTAAATATACGTCCGAATGCTACAACATGCAACACATACTAGCTCAGGATATAGGAGGTGGCCTTCTCTAACTTTCCCCCTGTCACTTACCTTATACATCCATACCTGACTGTAGCTAGCAGAAATACAAGAAAAAGAGCAGGCTAGAAGAAGGCAATCTATGTTCCGAATTTTGTTGATAGGAATGAGACGAATCAGGGAAAAACCATACTGTACACTGCAGGTACTAGGCTTTGTGTAGGTCGACTTGTATTTTGGGGCATCACAGTCCTGCATAAATCTAGGGAATATTGCAACAACCAAGATGAAACCGTGTTTGTCACGGAAGGGTACAATAAGGCTAGTCACCATCAGGCAGGTAGCATGCTATGGCTCTGTCACCATAACGATCCTTTAGGCACTGCTGCATTATTCCTTGATTCTGCGAATAATTGGACTTCCGATCTATGCTCAATAGTAGATAGTGCAGAACTCTTGCTTTACTCAGAGTCTCGTGATATAAAAGGAGGTATATAAAACCATTAGTTCCTAAACATAACCGTCCATATATATGAGAGTGCATCTAGTAGAAATACTATTAGTGAGGAAGAAGATTATAGATGTTTAGAGTCTCATCAATAGGGTTGAAAAATATCAAAAGAGGGTGTTGACTGTTGGCATCAAAAGCTTAAGATACATTCTCACTGAACACCATCATAGTAAGCAAGAAGCAAATTGCGACGTGGAATTACAGTCCTAGAATTCTTCTACTCATATCTGGGGCTAGTCCTACTACCTTACACAATTTGCCTCTGTCTTAAGATACCAAACTGGTGCAACCGGTGCACCCCATGCTAAAGTTTTAAAAAATGTCAAAAATAATTTGTGATTGGGTCTAACCTATAGCTGTGTACGTGATTAGGTCAGATTATTTTCGTCTTTTTCATAAGTCATTCGTGTAGTAGTAGTAGTAGCAGCGGCAAGCTGTGAATATATAGATGCATTCACGCGTGCAAATTGCCAAGCTTATTGATGTAGTCACGGTGGAGAATGGGTTCATGTGTGTGCATCCACGAGATGAGTAGCTGCTAGAGGCTTGTGGTCTAAGAGGTTGAATATCAGTTTTTTTTATTTTCACTATATTGACTAACAAAATATTCAACTTTGCTTATGTGTCCCTGTGTTGTCGATACAGTATAGGTGGAATAATGTCAATGTCAAGAAAACCGTCCGAGCGAACAGAGCACATCAGTTAATGGAAAATAGAATACATCAGTTAATGGAAAAAGTGACTTTAATCTTAAAAGCTCATGCCTAGGAGATGGTGTGCTCTCTGCTTTCCACCGTCACTTACCTTACCCATCCATACCTGACCGCCAGCAGAAATAAAATAGAAAGAACAGCCTAGGAGAAGACAGTCTAAATTTTCATTTAATTTTTTCTGTTTGGAATGAAATGGATCGGGAAAATATGCTTACCATGTGAGATAGTAGGAAGTACAGCATCAACTGTTTCTGTATAATAGCATCATAGTACTGCGTACATGTTGGGCGATGCTATTACAGGCCAGGATCCTCCAATCACAACCGTTATGTCATTCTCTGTTGGATTATTAGGCGGAAATTTTACAATTAATTTTAAAATATAAATCACAATTATAGCAGCTACGATCGTGTGAAACTCTAACATTGTAGTTGATCAACACGGACATTAGCAGTGCAAACTCTACAATCTATAGTATTATTTATCTTACGGTTGTTTTCATCGTATGCAAATTTTCGTGTCCAGCATCCGTGTCCGCAGCGTTCCTGCGCCTCAGCCCGCGTCTACCAGCGATTATACAGTCGAAGCTCATCGCCCCCTTCCTTGTACCGTAGCGCTCCTCCGGCCAGTGAGAGCTCCCCTCCACTGGTAAAATGAATAAATAGATCCCCTCTGACCCTTTATCTTGCGGCGGTCCGCCCATTACCCACCCCGCACTGCACCTCCGTCGCTCGCACATGCCTCTCGGCCGGCGGCCACCGCTCACCCCCAACTCCTCCAGGGCACCAAGCCCCGGTTTCCTCGCTAGTGCGTGATGACGGACGCCACCGGAATGGTGTGCACCATGCCACAACTACTACCTTCGATTGTGGAAGCTCAGTTCGAGCCGTGGCGATCTAACGATGGTGCGGTTTCTATTGGCCAAGCGATGTTGTTGCGGACGAAGAAGAGGACGCCAGCGGCAAGCAGACAGGCGATACCAGACCGCCGGAGCGGCGAGCTGGACAAGCGATCGGATGGAAGTAGAGCGGCAGCGCGCTGGCGAGGTAGCAAGGAACATGACGCCCGAGGTCGAGGTCGAGGGTGTCGGCCAGAGGGGCGAGGCCTGCACGCGCTGCGGAAACGAAGAGAGGCGGGTAATTTTCTTTATTCGGGGCTAGGAACCATAACCAACTCGAACCAAGCGAGGAGAAATCTTCAGAGAAACACTAGTAGAAAACAGGCTATCCGTTCGCGCCCCCTAACAACATTAGTTCCGGTTACGCCACGAACCGGGACTAATGCTGGCATGCGTCCCGATTCGAGCGGGCATGATGGCCGGAGGCATGCGTCCCGGTTCGTAAGGGGTCATGCGTCCGTTACAAACCGGGACTAAAGGTTGGGCGCCAGCCACGTGGCCTGGCACACACCTTTAGTCCCGGTTTGTGTTACAAACCGGGACGTATGATCCCGCCCTCTATAAATACGACGCCCCAGCCCTCTGCCTCCCCTCTGTTTTTTCTTGGTGGAAGGTGTGAGAGGTGTGCTAGTTTATTTTTTTCCTATGCATGCATTCAAGGTGTTTGATGAAATGTTTGAGTGAATGATCCCGTTCAATTTCTCACAGAACAAAAATATAGAAGGTGTCCGAGACGCACTTGAGCTTTCTCCTCTTTATTTCCCTCGATCGAGGTTAGCAATCTTATCTTTTCTCTGTCATTGATACAATGCATGTGTCGATGTGAATTGGTCATTTCACTATTTATGATGTCCCGTTTTTGATAAACTTAATTATATGATGCAGATGAACGGTCGGGAATGGATGTACGGCGACCGGCGTGTACCCGTGTACATTAAAGGCGTGGATAAATTTATTGATGTGGCTACGACAAACAAAGAGAATGGTTTTATACGTTGTCCATGTGTTCAATGTCGGAACAACAAGGAGTACTCTTCCTCGAAAATCATTCGCGGCCACCTGGTTATGAAAGGTTTCATGCCCAACTATAATTGCTGGACCAAGCATGGGGAAAGAGGGGTTATGATGGAAGACAGTGAAGAAAATGAAGAGGAAGGAGGTGAAGAACGAGCATCAGATGAGCCCGCTGATGAACTTGGTAGGGTCATTTCTGATGCAAAGCGAGACTGTGAAACAGAAAATGAGAAGTTGAAGTTAGAGGGCATGTTAGAAGATCACAAGAAATTGTTGTACCCAAATTGTAAAGATGGCAGCACAAAGCTCAGTACCACACTAGAATTGCTGCGATGGACGGCAGAGTGTGGTCTAACTGACTCCTCATTTGAAAAGATGCTAAAAATAATGAAGCCAAAGTTTCCAAAACATAACGAACTTCCCGAGAGTACGTACAAAGCAAAAAAGATTCTCTGTCCTCTAGGATTAGATGTGTAGAAGATACATAATGACTGCATCCTCTACCGCTGTAAGGAGTATGAGAATTTAGATAAATGTCCGGTATGCAATGCATTGCGGTATAAGATCAGACGAGATGACCCTGGTGGTGTTGAGGGAGAGCCCCTCCGGAAGTGGGTTCCTGCTAAGATTATGTAGTATGATCCTATAATACCAAGGTTGAAACGCATGTTCAGAAACAAAGAGCATGCCAGGTTATTGTGATGGCACAAAGAAGAACGTAAGAAAGACGGGAAGTTGAGACACCACCTGGTGGTCACAGTGGAGAAAAATCGAGAGAGACTTCCCGGACTTTGCAGGTGACGCAAGGAACTTATGGTTTGGTCTAAGTACGGATGGCATGAATCCTTTTGGGGACCAGAGCTGCAATCACAGCACCTGGCCCGTGACTCTATGTATCTACAACCTTCCTCCTTGATTGTTCATGAAGCGTAAGTTCATTATGATGCCAGTGCTCATCCAAGGCCCGAAGCAACCGGGCAACGACATTGATGTGTACCTTAGGCCATTAGTTGAAGAACTCTTACAGCCGTGGGCAAACCAGGTGTACATGTGTGGGATAAGAACAAACAGGAGACATTTTACCTACGAGGGTTGCTTTTCGTAACCATCAATGATTGTACTGCTCTTAGTAACCTTTCAGGACAGACAAACAAGGGATATAAGGCATGCACACACTGTTTAGATAAGACTGAAGATACATATTTGCATAAATGCAAGAAGGTTGTGTACCTGACGAATCGACGATTTCTTCCGACCAATCATCCCGTAAGAAAGAAAGGCAAGCATTTCAAAGGTGAGGCAAATCACCGGAAGAAGCCTGAACTCCCTGCTGGTGAGATGTATTTGGTATGATCAAGGACATAGAACTAATCTTTGGAAAGGGTCCCGACGGTCAATCAGTTCCGAACGACGTCGCTACAGGACACGCACCCATGTGGAAGAAGAAATCTATATTTTGGGAGCTGCCATATTGGAAAGTCC
Organism: Avena longiglumis; assembly: GCA_030063025.1. Classification (NCBI taxonomy): domain Eukaryota; kingdom Viridiplantae; phylum Streptophyta; class Magnoliopsida; order Poales; family Poaceae; genus Avena; species Avena longiglumis. Next base: position 46,246,041 of record CP125974.1, on the reverse strand, counting down.
TACGTTTCCGCTCTTCAATCAACGTGATGCACGTGACGAATAATCTTTGCGTGAACCTGCTAGGATTCCTAGGCGTGTATGGGAAGACAAAAGATACACTAGAAGCACGGGAGGACCAACAAATTATGAAAGACTCAAAGAACATGCATACACAGAACAAGACGGATAAAGGGTGTCACTTAAGTCGTGCCAGCTATGCTCTTACCAAAGCATAGAAGGAAATCTTTTTTGAAGTCCTTTACAGTATCAAGGTGTTGTCTAGCTTATCATCTAATATAAAGGGGATAATAAATATGGCAGAGAAAAAGTTCCAAAAACTGAAGTCTCATGACTGTCACGTGATTATGACGCAGTTGCTTCCGATTGCATTGAGGGGCTTCTACCGGAAAATGTTCGAGTACCCATTGTGAAGCTGTGTGCATTCCTCAATGCAATATCTCAGAAGGTAATCAATCCAGATATTCTGCCAAGGTTACAGAAGAATGTGGTGCCATGTCTTGTTAGTTTTGAGTTGGTGTTCCCACCATCCTTCTTCAATATTATGACGCATCTCCTAGTTCACCTAGTGGAAGAGATTGCCATTCTCGGTCCTGTATTTCTGCACAATATGTTCCCCTTTGAGAGGTTCATGGGAGTCTTAAAGAAATATGTTCATAATCGTGCTAGACCAGAAGGAAGCATCTCCAAGGGATATTGAACAGAGGAGGTCATTGAGTTTTGTGTTGACTTTATTCCTGACCTTAAGCCGATTGGTGTTTCTGACTCGCGGTATGAGGGAATACTAAGTGAAAAAGGCACGCTGGGAAAGAAAGCAATGATATGTAGGGACGGAGTTTCTTTCACTAAAACACACTACACAGTTCTACATAATTCCACCTTGGCAGCTCCGTATATCGAGGAACACAAGAATATTGTACGCTCGAAAAAACCAGGGAAGCCTGACTCATGGATTACAGATGAACACATGAAGTCTTTCGGTGGTTGGTATAGACACATCTCTTGAATGACACCACTATTGGAGATCAGCTATACTTGTTGGCCGCGTCACCATCTTCTACTATATTGAATTTCCAAGGGTACGAAATAAATGGGAATACATTCTACACGATCGCCCAAGATAAAAAGAGCACCAAACAAAACAGTGGTGTCCGCTTTGATACAATAGAGGAGAATGGGCAAAAGGATAGATACTATGGTTACATAGAGGAGATATGGGAACTTGACTATGGAGTCTCTTTTAAGGTCCCTTTGTTTCGCTTCAAATGGGTCAACCTGAATGGGGAAGGGGTAAAGATAGACCAGTTGTACGGAATGACAACAGTGGATCTCAACAATCTTGGTTATAGAGATGAACCATTCGTCCTAGCCAATGATGTGTCTCAGGTATTCTATGTGAAGGACATGTCCTCCAGACCGAAAAAAAGAAAAAATATGCAAATGAATACATCATATGATGAGCCAAAGCGTCACATAGTTCTTTCAGGGAAAAGAAACATCGTGGGAATCGAGGACAAGACAGACATGTCAGAAGATTATAATAAGTTTGATGAAATTCCTCCGCTCACAGTGAAAACTGACCCAAGCATTCCGTTAAGTAAAGAAGATGCTCCATGGTTACGTCTGAAGCGATCATAAGGAAGGACATATGCCAAGAAGTTCATGCTCATATTGTGTACCTCTAGTTCATGTCTGGCCGGTCGTCTGCATATTGTGAACCTAAATGTCATGAGACATGGTAGCTCATTTTGTGAAGGATATCTTATGATGTTTGCAATTTTCCAAGTTTAATAAATGTATTGAGTGTTAGTCCCGGTTTGTGGCTTGACCGGGACTATATATAGGGGGGCCTTTAGTCACGGTTTTGTAGTCTCGGTTTTTAATATTAATAAATGTCTTGAGTGTTAGTCCCATTTTGTGGCTGGACCGGGACTAAAGGGGGTCTTTAGTACCAATTCGTAGAACGACTTTCCCGAACTATGAAGAAGTTGTCCCGATTCGTACTTACCATTAAAATCTGATCTCCAAAAGCGTGTGGTCACATATTAGGGAGTGCCTCTATGACCAGTTTGTTGGAGATGCCGGAGGACTGGGCTCGAACGGCATCTCCCTCAAACTGGCCGTTGTGGTGTCCCTGCTCTCGCACACCATCTTGCAGCTTGTAACTTCTCTAACTAGATCAATACACCTGGGAGCTAACAATTTCACATATTAGGGAGTGCCTATATGACCAGTTTCTTGGAGATGCCGGAGGACTGGGATCCGGCGGCATCTCCCTGAAACTGGTCGTAGTGGTGTCCCTTCTCTCGCACACCATCTTGCAGCTTGTAACTTCTCTAACTACATCAATACACCTAGGAGCTAACTAATTTCACATATTAGGGAGTGCCTCTATGACCAGTTTCTTGGAGATGCCGGAGGACTGGGATCCGGCGGCATCTCCACAGCTTGGTGGTGTCCCTGCTCTCGAAAACCATATTGGAGATGCCTCAATCTAGCTGGAGGACTGGACTCACAAGGATTCCTATTTATAGTACAAGCAGCTCGGCATAGTGTCGACACTTACAACATAATGTGGCACTCACCCTATTATTAGTGATGACTCGTGTTTTGTCCCGGTTGGTGTCTCCAACCGGGACTAAAGGTTTGGTGACACCATCCGGGACAAGGTACAAGCCGCAAGACATAATGTCGACACTCACCGCTATCATTAGTGTTGCCTGGCCCAGCCTGCCGAAATCCCTCCAACCGGGACTAAAGATGAACCTATCATGTTCGAGGTTTCATGGCTTTCGGTCCAAATGATCAAGTCATTTTCCATGTTACGAGCGCAAAAAACGGGTCGTTTTGTGAAGTAACCACCAAAATGCTGTTTCAGAATGCTACCGTCCCATTTTTCTAAAATACTATACCACCTTACATGGACTATCTCCCAACCGGGACATCTCAAACATTTTCGTCCATCCCGGGTAAAAAGGACAAATGTCTACCGAATCGGTAGGAAGTGGGTCTGGTTTGTACTATAGGTACATGATCCAACGCCCGTAATTTTTTGAAAAATCATTTTTAGAGTCGCAATATGTGGTATTTTCAGATATACAATGCAAGTTCTAACGATGCTCGTCCCCTATCTTCATGCACGCCGGTTCGACCATAGTTAGAAATTCAAAAAATTCAAAATGGGCATAAGAAATTCAAAAAAAGTCCAAACAATGTAAATATTTCGCGTGGTGTCATATTATGTGACATAGTTGCAAGGAAAAATACCAGACTTGGTATATTGATCATGTCTCGAAAAAACCTTCATAAAATGACCTATCATGTTCGAGGTTTCATGGCTTTCGGTCCAAATGACCGATGTTATGTGTTGAATCACAACATAGTTTGTGATGCTGTGCCCATATTATGCATGCATGTGGACATTGGTATGGAGAACAATGTTGCAGGAGGAAGTTTTCCTTTTCGTCGCACGAAAAAGCCATTTTCCATTTTCCGAGCGTAAAAAAGGATCGTTTTGTGAAGTAACCACCAAAATGTTGTTTCAGAATGCTACCGTCCTATTTTTCTAAAATACTAGACCACCTTACATGGACTATCTCCCAACCGGGGCATCTCAAACCTTTTCGCCCATCCCGGGTAAAAAGGAAAAATGTCTGCCGAATCGGTAGGAAGTGGGTCTGGTTTGTACTATAGGTACATGATCCAACGCCCGTGATTTTTTGAAAAAAATCATTTTTAGACTCGGAATATGTGGTTTATTCAGAGATCCAATGCAATTTCTAACGATGCTCGTCCCCTATCTTCATGCACGCCGGTTCGACCATAGTTAGAAATTCAAAAAATTCAAAACGGGCATAAGAAATTCAAAAAAAAGTCCAAACAATGTAAATCCTTCGCGTGGTGTCATATTATGTGACATAGTTGCAAGGAAAAATACCAGACTTGGTATATTGATCATGTCTCGAAAAAACCTTCATAAAATGACCTATCATGTTCGAGGTTTCATGGCTTTCGGTCCAAATGACCGATGTTATGTGTTGAATCACAACATAGTTTGTGATGCTGTGCCCATATTATGCATGCATGTGGACATTGGTATGGAGAACAATGTTGCAGGAGGAAGTTTTCCTTTTCGTCGCACGAAAAAGCCATTTTCCATTTTCCGAGCGTAAAAAAGGATCGTTTTGTGAAGTAACCACCAAAATGTTGTTTCAGAATGCTACCGTCCTATTTTTCTAAAATACTAGACCACCTTACATGGACTATCTCCCTACCGGGGCATCTCAAACCTTTTCGCCCATCCCGAGTAAAAAGGAAAAATGTCTGCCGAATCGGTAGGAAGTGGGTGCGGTTTGTACTACAGGTACATGATCTAACGCCCGTGATTTTTTGAAAAAAATCATTTTTAGACTCGGAATATGTGGTTTATTCAGAGATCCAATGCAATTTCTAACGATGCTCGTCCCCTATCTTCATGCACGCCGGTTCGACCATAGTTAGAAATTCAAAAAATTCAAAACGGGCATAAGAAATTCAAAAAAAAGTCCAAACAATGTAAATCCTTCGCGTGGTGTCATATTATGTGACATAGTTGCAAGGAAAAATACCAGACTTGGTATATTGATCATGTCTCGAAAAAACCTTCACAAAATGACCTATCATGTTTGACGTTTAAAGGCTTTCGGTCAAAATGACCGATGTTATGTGCTGAATCACGACATAGTTTATGATGCTATGCCCATATTATACATGTATGTGGACATTGGTATGGAGAACAATGTTGCAGGAGGAAGTTTTTGTTTTCGTCGCACGAAACAGACATTTTCCATTTGCTGAGCGCAAAAAATGGGTCGTTTTGTGAATTAACCACCAAAATGTTGTTTCAGAATGCTACCGTCCCACTTTTCTAAAATACTAGACCAACTTACATGGACTATCACCCAACCGGGACATCTCAAACCTTTTTGTCCATTCCGGATAAAAATGACAAATGTCTGCCGAATCGGTATGAAGTGGGTGCGGTTTGTACTACAAGTACAGGATCTAAATTCCAAATTAATATTCAAAAAATATAAGTTAATTCATTTTTAATTTTAATGGTTACATTAATTATTTTAAAAACATAAAATGGTTTTGAATTAGTTATTCATATTCAAACACTTTTTATGTTTAAAGTTTTTCTAAATTCCAAATTAATATTCAAAAAATATAAGTTAATTTATTTTTAATTTTAAATGGTTACATTAATTTTTTTAAAAACAGAAAATGGTTTTGAATTAGTTATTCAAATCCAAACACTTTTTATGTTTAAAGTTTTTCTAAATTCCAAATTAATATTCAAAAAATATAAGTTAATTTATTTTTAATTTTAAATGGTCACATTAATTATTTTTAAAAACAGAAAATGGTTTTGAATTAGTTATTCAAATCCAAACACTTTTTATGTTTAAAGTTTTTCTAAATTCTAAATTAATATTAAAAAATATAAGTTAATTCATTTTTAATTTTAAATGGTTCATAGTTTAAATGGTTACATTAATTATTTTTAAAAACAGAAAATGGTTTTGAATTAGTTATTCAAATTCAAACACTTTTTATGTTTAAAGTTTTCTAAATTCAAAGTAATTATCATTTAAAAACATTACAAATTTAAACCCTAAAATAAAAATAAAGGCGGGAGCAGAGAAAATTCACGAAAAATTTAAAAGCGGTCATACATCACTGGTTGGAGCCACCGGGACTAAAGACCCATGCATGCCTTTGGGCTGATGAAAAAAAGTGGAATATACGTCCCGGTTGGTGGCTCCAACCGAGACGTATGACCCTTTAGTCCTGGTTGGTGCCCTTTTGTCCCGATTGGTGGTACCAATCGGGACAAAAGGCCCTTTCTTTATAACTTGCGCGCATGTTCTTCTTCTTCCCCATCTCACTTCTCTGCTTCATCGACACGACGCCCCCCATGGCGGGATGCTCCGCCTTGCTGAGCCTGCCACGAGCTCCGCCTCGTTGCCCTCTATCTCCCCGCAAAAGGAATCGAAGAGGGGCATCTTCAATCGTCGCCATCAACGCCACCGACGATCGCCGTCGTCGACATCGCCTTCGATCTAGACCTTGTGCGGACTCCCCGAGCCCTTCGTCCGATCCGCGGTGAGCTGCTGGTCCCCTAGGACCTCTCTCTCGACCCCCTCTCCCTCTGTAGTCGTTGCTCGCCGTCGACCCGTGTGTTCAGCCGCCGTGCGCCTCCGTTCTCCTTGCTCCGGCGACCAAAACATAGCGGTGCTGCCACCAGTAGGCTTGCCTTGCTCGCCTCGTTCGAGTAGGCTATATCTCGTCGCCCCATGCGCCCTCCTTCGCCGTCGCCGGTGACATGTCGACGGTGGCCGTTGTGATGACGTCACACTAGCGTCGTCCTGACTGGTGGGTTCGCCGGTGTGTCTTGATTGCCACGTCGATCCTTGTGGGTAGCCAGACCGGTGAAAACTACCCCTCTGGCGATGTAAAGTGGCCGATGCTTGTTTTAAATGGTTTAATATTTTTAGAAATTGATATAAACTTGTAAATTCAATAACTAATGATTTATAAGTCAGAAAAATACAAATAATATATCAAAATGTTCAGAAAATTAAGAGCTATATGTCTAAGCAATCATCATACATTGTCAAGCAACTTAAAATCCCTAGCCTAGGTAAAGAAACATCGACACCCCTTATGTACATGTGGGTTCGGTGTGTCCTTGCTAGGGCATCCTAAACCCTTTTAAATCGATGTTGCACCTAGGGATAGTGTAGGATCTCTAAATCTTACATGTCATACATATTTATTGCGCATTGTATTATGCCATGTATTGATTGCCGCCTTTCTTTCCGGTATTGGTTCTTCGATAGGATCCAGCACGAGGGTTTCTCCAATTAGGATTTCGATATTGTAAATTCATTTTTATATTGTGTATGTATATATTAGGGTTTCTCCAAATTAGGGTTTATATCTCAACACCCTACCTAACATTCTCCTTAGCCTCTTTTACTTATCCGTTTTCCACCTATCACGCAAAATATGGACCCACATGAGACAAAGAAAGGAAGAGTTGATCCAAGGTGTGATCCATGGGAAGAAAATTTAGATGTATCGGCGTTTACGAACAACTCCGGTGAGGTGATCCTCTTTTGCGGAAGATCTGACTTGTTTGAGGTTGAAGGTGATGCCTTCTGCGAGGGAGAAAATGCCTTGTATGATTGAGAAGACGACCACTCCGGCGAGGTGCATGTAATATAATTAATTCATTAATTAATCATCTGTTATCTATATAGAAATAGTAACGATGATCTTTCTTCTTTTAGCCCTCCGCATCGAACAAATCTATTGAAAAGAGCGGACGAGGCCCAACCAAAAAGTTGGAAGACCATGAGAGGTTCAGGATCGAAGATATCGGTGAAGACGGCAAACCGACGGCTCACCATTCGAAATTGGAATAGGCCTGCTGATGCGGAAAAAGAGGGAACATGTTTATATCTCCCTAACATGGCCAAAGATTTACTGTGGAAGAGGCTCATGCTTAATTTCAAACTACCGAAGATAGAGCTGGATCCAAATGCGGAGGATCCAGTTGAGGACGCCTTAGAACATGTGAAATCCATGGAGATGAAGGTCGGGGAGTGTCCTATGAATAAGATGGCCCAGTGTTTCACCAACTGGAACAAAAAATTGCACCTTGACTATGTCGTGAGAGAGAAGACTCCGGATTTCGAGAAGATTCAGTTTCAGAAGATAAAACCATTCTGGGCTGAGTTTGTGAATTACAAGACATCAGAAAAAGTTAAGAAAATGTCTGCAACGAATAAGCTGAATCTTTGCTAAAAGTATCACTATACTATGGGGCAATGTGGCTACAGGGCTGGCATTCCTAAGTGGACGAAACTTCGGGATAAACTGCGTGCTAAAAAGATCATCCCAGAGACAGACGATTGGATCAAACGTGCAAAGAATTGGTTTTACGGGCATGGGGGCACGTTGGACTCGGAAGGGAAGTGTATATATAACATACGACATAAAGAAGACCCCTTGCCAATCAAGAATATGAGAAATGCAGTAAAGGTTGTTAAAGATGGGGACTTCATTCCCGATAGAGAGAATGATGAGCTCACACTCGCCCTTGGAAATAAGGAACATGATGGATGAACACGAGGCACAATAGGCTCCAAACCATGGAGCACTGGGTTTCCCGAAGAGAGGAAGAAATATCCCGATAGAAGCCGTAAGAGGAGAAAGAAGGAGGAAGTTGAAGAGATATTCAGGAAGCGAATGCGTATAATTGAAGAACGAATAAAGCAACAACAAGATCACATTAACGCACTTAGCCAGCAAGGTACTACCGGCCCATCTTAGCAGCACATGGTGGTAGAACCTGCATTCGATGCTACCAGCCTATCGAATAATCGAAAAAGCAGTGTGGCTTCCACCGAGGTCCCGGGTGATGACAATGACGATGACGATGGTGCACCGACGATGGCTCCTGTTGGCTACCTAGTGGATGATATCACACAGATGACACATTGCGAGCTACATGTCAAAGTTGTGAACATATCAATGAAGGTGGCGGTCGGCTATGCCTTACCAATTGGACCCACACCAACTTACCATTATCGTACGGTTCCACAGGGCTACGCTGTTGTTGGGGTGGATGAAATCATGCCCACCTTTCAAGGTTTGAAGCTTGACTACCCTGCAGGTGAAGGGGATGTGGTAGGCGGGAGAAGCAACAAACGTCACCATTCTATGGCCAAAGGAATGTATCGTTCTTCCAAATCACACGCCAAGGCCATCTTCGCCACTGCCTCACCCGTCTCCAGCGAGGTCGTCGCCGCCGCGGCAGCCATCTTTGTCGCCTCACCCGGCTCCGTCGCCTCACCAATCTCCGGCGCAGCCATCGCCGTGGCAGCCTTCGCCGGCGCCTCGGGATAAAAAGCGTGGCGTACCGCTACTGCGTAGTGTAGCGATCGCCAAGCGTAAACAAGAGCCTCTTCCAAAAGTACCAAAGGTTCCTCCCAAGAGAGCTTATGACTGTACTGAAGAGGAGACTACGGCTATCGTTGATCACGAAGCGACATCGTTTTTGCTAAGGGAGGCGAAAAGAGCCAGAGTTCCCCAGCACCAAAGAAGAAAAATCCCGAGTGTTCAAAATGCTAAAGAATCTTCATCAACCCGATCCAAAGCTGTCATCAGACTATGAGCATTCTATTCTCAAGTCACATGCGGCACAACAAGCCTCGAAAAGCAGTACTGATGCAAGCGGGAAATCTGTTGCTCGGCTCGGAGAACAAGCAAAACAGTCTTACGCCCCTCTCAAGGTGATTTCCCATACCAATGTGGGGTCGAGAAAATATGCGGCCGAAGAACAGTATGATCCAGATGTAGTTGCACAATACGGAGAAGCTGTCGCTGCTCAAGGTATGAGTACTGCCCACTACTTATCCCAATTACAGTACTTTCCTGTGGGTGAAGTAGAATACAAATACTAGTACGGCAAACCTCTCGTCAAACTTGAGGAGGTAAATAATCTTCCAACAAAAATGCGAAGATTGCATAACTGGTACATGCATGCCACAAAGGCCGGGGCTAACTGAATAATGCTGAGGGTTACAAAAAAGCATTATGAGAAATAAATAGATGACATGATATCCATTGAATTTGTTGAACTATTTCAATTATTCAATCAAGATGCCTTGGATAAATCGATCATCAGTGCCTATTGTCTGTAAGTACTATTTCTGTAATTAATTTAGTCTCTAGCTATTTCACCTCGTTTATTGCATGTATATAATCATACTATAATCTGCAGAATGAAGATTCTCGAATGAAGTAGAGGACAAATCTATGACATTGGGTTCATTGACCCATATTGGGTTAATCAAGCTAATCTCAAAACAAACCCCCAGGATACAGAGGATAATATCGTACACGCGTTAAGGTTTCAAGAAACCAGAAGGGAAATACTATTTCCTTACAACTTCGAGTGAGTGTTATTGTCTTGTATACACTTCTTATTTTGCTTACTCGACGTTAAGTATATAATTGATTAGTTATGCATGTGCAGCTTTCACTATATTCTGTTGATCATTCAACCTGATAAAGGGCGTGTACTAGTCATGGACTCGAAACATAAACCCCTTGAGATGTGGAAGGACATGCATATGCTTCTCCAGCGGTAATTCTAATCATTATGACACTATATCGGCAACGTTCGTGAATTTTATGATATCAAGTAATTAATAACTTCTTTTATTCGTTTTCTTCGTCGGGCAGCGCTTGGAAACGGTTCACCAAGAAGTCTAGGGGTTTTTGGAAAGAGGAGCCTACATTTAAACCACTAGATGTAAGCACAACTAGCTATATCTACGCATCTCTTTGATTCTAGTTTTGATACCATTATTATCATGCTTGATTATTATTTTGATTAAACTATGTTCTCGTAAAGTGCCTGACCTAGGTACCAGGGAACAATTTATGTGGATACTATGTTTACGAGTTCATCCGTCAGACGTGCTGTGAGAAGGGGAGAAATTTAGAGCAACTTAACGTACGTAAACAATTTCTATAGTTTTTAATTACCATCAAATTGTGTTTAGTTTCATTCATATAGGTTGACTCCTTTTTTAAATCAGATCGAACGTCTACGGGACGGTCTTCTACCAAAGGATCGCGTACGAGCAATTCAGGAGGAATTGGCGGGTTTCTTGGATGCAGAAGTCCTAAACTCAAAAGAAGAATACTATTCGGGTGTGTATATCCAATAGGGATTGTACAAAGAGATTATTTTGTATGTAGTGCATGAACTCCGTGTATCGAATGTAATATGTTCGACACTTGGATCTATATTGTCATGATGATCTTGTGTAATATAATGGTTCCTTCATTGATGAGTGCAAAACACTAAATAAAAAATAAAACAACATAAATAAATTCTCTGTCGCGGCACAAAAAGTGGCCAAAATGCTGTCGCGGCAAAAAAAGTTGCCAAAATGAATTCTCTGCCGCGGCAGAGAAATGTGCCAAATCTGTTCCGCGGCAGAGGGTTATTTGTCCCGGTTCGTGTTACGAACCGGGACGGTTGCTCCTCCCCCCTCGCACTCAGCAGTGGCCACATGTACGCCCTTTTGTCCCGGTTGGTGGGGCAACTGGGACTAAAGGTTGGGGATTTAGTCCCGATTGCCTCATCCCGGTTGGGGAACCGGGACTAAAGCCCCTTACCAACCGGGACACATATGGCGGTTTCTACTAGTGAAAGGTGTTCTCTCAAGACTGAACCACAATCAAGACGTTGAGAGAATAAGAACAAAATCCTAGATCAATTTCATTTGAACACAAGACGAAATTGATAGGAAGCTTGTCCTTCTTCGTGAGGATGGATTGTTTGTAGAATAGGGTCAGTCATCATAATCTTGCGAATTTTTCCAAGGAACCACTATAAGAGACGGAAATCCTTATATTCATGAGCAAATAATTGCACAGGTTTGCTTAGGTGTCCCCCCTAAAACTTAAGTTTGCATGTGTTAATTTTGTTTTGACCCGTCGAAATCCATAAACATGGTATGTATACTTCCATATAGATGTACTATGTCGATCTAGGTATACTCCACATTCCAACCGGCTAATCACACCTCCCCTTATCACGATCTACGTTTTTGCATGACAAATTTTGAATTTTTTTGTTGTGGCTATATACCTCCCGATTTTCGCCTCTCGCAAGCATGTGAGTACACGTCTAACCGGCCATACGTGACGAGGTTTAATCTCATCAATGCCCATTGTTATGAACTTGAGTTTTGGAAAAGATGGGGACGCTGGAGATCGCGGAACGGTTAACAGACAAGCAACCAGGGGACACGAGATTTACCCAGGTTCAGGCTCCCGGAGGGAAAACCTAACTCATGCTTGTTTGCTCTTGATTACGGCAGAACCGAAAGTTACATGGGTGCGCAGATGCAATCTGGCGTGGAGGTATGTATGCGGTGAGGTGAGAGAGATCCTTCTCGTCATGTCCTCCTAGCCTTTATATAGAGATAGGCAGGTCCCGAGCACAGATCGAGTCGGTTACAAGTTTAGGGTTTGCCCCTTTGAATATTCTATCTGTTTTAGTCTTGCTCTCCAAGGATCCGAAGATGTCATGGGCTTGGGCCACCTGAAAATCTTCATGGGTCGCGTATATTCTTGTGGGTCTTCCTTGGGCTGGACTAGGTATGCTAATGTAGTGTACCCGTAGGCCATAACCATGTTAGTAGCCCTCGAGTGTTCAGTCGAATGGCAGATTCGGCTGAGGACTCTTTAATCTTTTGGGTGGAGTTGTTTCTGTACATGATAGAAAAAGAATTATTTTAGTGTGTAGGGACTGTTGGTGCTTGTGCCTGACTCTCCTGACGAATCAGGGTCAGTTAACTGCCTTAGGATAAAACAACACGATCATCTTCAGACTCGAATCCCTAGACTCGAATCCGGAACATATGCTGGCGTAATTCGACTCAGGCCGCTGAGGTCTTATAGGAGTCGAATCCCAGTAGTTTTCGAATGATGTACGCAACACGTCCGTCGGGATTTTCATCGCGCATGTTGGCACGAATTTTTACTAGCAGAGCACAGTCGGGTGCGTTACCATGCCATCAGATGATATCTATAGGTATTATATTTATTTGCGCATGAACTAACATTCAAATTTTATCACCGCGGAGGTGTTTCGGGTGGCCAAGGAGGATGTTGCTCACTTAGCGTTGGTTGGGGCGAAGTTGTCAAAAAGTTTTTGCATTTTGATCCGAAGGATCGCAGTCGAAGAATTCATAGGGTGCACTACCAATGTTCCCTATGGGAGTAGCCCCCGAGTGTCTATTCGAGTCGCAGACTCGAGCAGAGACTTTAATTCAGCCGTTATTGACTTCAAGTCCGTAGGACAAATTTTTTTAGATGCTTGGATCAATCCTCCCTATGGGAGTAGCCCCCCGAGTCCGTAGTGGAGTCGTAGACTCGACGTAGGAATCGAAGAATCAATGTTGGTGTAGTACCTTAATCATGCCTCAGGTGCGTGGCCAGCGCTCTTGATAGGAGTAGCCCTCGAGTAGTTGCTCGAATCGTAAATTTGAGTGAGTACATTTAGCTATTTAGCCGAAATTTTCTAACCGTTGCTAGTATTGTATGATGAAGTCAGTGCTGACGATCGGTGATCTCAACCATCTGCGGCACCAGAGGTGATGTGACCGGACGGACGTGGGTCCAACTTTCTGACTTGGAGTTGACTGGTCATGCGTGACGTGGCGAGAATTACGGCGTCTCCTCGGTTTCCGTGCGTAGTGGACGGCCACCGCTCGCCCCCAATTCCTCCAGGGCACCAAGCCCCGGTTTCCTCGCCAGTGCGTGATGACGGACGCCACCGGCATGGTGTGCACCATGCCACAACTACTACCTTCGATTGTGGAAGCTCATTTCGAACAATGGCGATCTAACAATGGTGCGGTTTCTGTTGGCCGAGCGATGTTGTTGCGAACGAAGAAGAGGACGCTGGCCAAAGCAGAGGCACATCTTGGATGATACCGGACCGCCGGAGCGGCGGGCTGGACAAGCAATCGTCCGGAAGTAGAGCGGCAGCGGGCTGGCGAGGTAGCAGTGAACATGGCGCCCGAGGTCGAGGTCGAGGGTGTCGGCCAGAGGGGCGAGGCCTGCACACGATGCAGACATGAGGTTGTGTAGCCGCACTGCGGAAACGAAGCGAGGCGGGTGATTTTCTTTATTTGGAGCTAGGAACCGTAGCCAACTCGAACCTAGCGAGGGGAAATCTTCAGAGAAAGGTGTTCTCTCAAGACTGAACAACAATCAAGACGTTGAGAGAATAAGAACAAAATCCTAGATCAATTTCATTTGAACACATGACGAAATTGATAGGAAGTTTGTCCTTCTTCGTGAAGGTGAATTGTTTGTAGAATAGGGTTAGTCATCATAATCTTGAGAATTTTTCCAAGGAACCACTATAAGAGACGGAAATCCTCATATTCATGAGCAAATAATTGCAGAGGTGTGCTTAGGTGTCCCCCCTAAAACTTAAGTTGGCATGTATACCTCCGTATAGATGTACTATGTCGATCTAGTTATACTCCATATTCCAACCGGCTAATCCCACCTTCCCTTATCATGATCTACGTTTTTGCATGACATACTTTAAATTTTTGTTGTTGCGGCTATATACCTCCCGATTTTCGTCTCTCCCAAGCATGTGAGTACACGTCTAACCAGCCACACGGACTCCACATGGGGTTGTATGGTCTCCAAAACACCTTTTTTTGTCAAAGTTTGAAGAGTGGGGGACACTAAAGCAAAAGTGATAATTGCATCCTAATTATGACATATTATGACTAATAACACTCACTTTGGTTGCGAATAGGTTGGTATAACTCATGCTAACAATTTTTCTTTAGGGGCATAAGAATAACCATCTAATACAAATATAAGGCTATCTAAATAAAAGACTTTTAGTTGAAATTGTCTATCGGCATTAGAACTTTCCGTCTTGTAGTACAAAGGTCATGACACAATTTAAGTCATGTCTCAATATTTTATAGTCCCAAAACAATGCACGTGCACTTAGCTAGTAGCCATAGTAAAAGAACAAATAAGAACACAATGGACATACTGATCATTTGTAGATGGAGAAGATCGTTGGTATATAGCTTGGAAAGAGTGGTCAAAGAAATCGAGGTAGAAGATGACACGCGGGCAGTCCTACTTGACGACTGGGAAGAGATGTCATGACGTTAAAATTGAGCAGTCATGAAGAGCGTTCCCAAAGACCTTATTATCTCTTTCCCATGGATCACAAGGACGTATGGTTCTGAAGATCTGCTTTCTCGTTTGCTGGTGCATGCTGACACTCGATACGTAATAGACTACGGTTGTGGTGCAAGAAGATAGGAGGAAAAAACATTGAATGGTTTTAGGTGTACTTGGTGATAGACGCATAGACGCTTATATGGAGTGACACCCGACGCTTTATTGGCTCAGATCATCTCCCTCCATGCCGCCAAAATCCAAGGGAGAAAGCCGCCCGATCTCCCACACCAGCAACTGAAGCAACAAGACCGAACCGGGGCAGTAGGAGAGGACGACCCGCTCTGCCCGAGATCTGCATCTTCCGTCGAAGCATAGATAGATCTTGGCTATTGTATTCTTGTCGTTAGGAAATTTTTTGTTTTCTTCCACGGAACCCCTTGAGTCGAAGCATCCAGTCATTACGTACTGGTGCCTTCTCCTATTCCAATCGATCTTAAACAATCAGATTTGCTGTGTCAATTTTCTTTTTTTTAAACGAATAAAAATAGTGTTCTACTGAGATATATGTTACTTAGTGCCAATCTGTTTCTCACGGCGGAGAGCCAGAGACCCCTCAAGTGTCAAAACTAGATCAATTTGTAACGCCATGCCCATACTTTCCTCGAGTTTAACCGCAGGATCAATTTGTAACTAGAAATCGGACGCCAATATTAGCATTCTAATGGACCAATGTGTGACCGTAGGATTAAAAGCGATCTAGCCGCATGATTTTGAACGAGGCCATTAGGACTGTTTCCACTATTCAAAGCACCGATTGCATGCTTCCTCACAATAACTATTAACATATATCACGCCAAATCAGAGGGATTCTAATTAACTACACCAGATTTTTTTGAGGGTATTAACTACACCAGATTTGAATTGGAGAGGAGCGAATTTTTAGGAAACTAACTCCAGATGTTAAGCAAATCTATTACTCTAGCTAATTTCACGCATGCATACACTATACTCCTTACGAAGGAGATCTTGTTTCCTTTGGGATTAGAGTCTGCTTCCGGTGAAAGTGAAATATGCTTCGACTAAAAATAATTTATTTATTCACATCAGTGCAAAGAATGAAACCCGTCTATTTGAGATAGAACGTAAGATATGGAATCACATTTTTATGATGGTTGAAGCATGAATAAAGTAGCACCAAGCACTCATATGGTTGTGTAAAGAATGAAGCGCAAATGTAGGTATCTGAAGTATATTAAATCTCTTATGACTTGTTGGGCCAAATAAAAACATCCGCAGACTGCAGACACTAGGAAACTCAATATACAAATGGTCAAAGCAATGAATCTGTGCTAACGAAGCACTTAAGTTACAGCCTTTCGGAAACAAATTAATGGAATATATGTGCCCACAACTCCATATGACAGAAAGCATCATGGACTGTGTGATCCGCAGACTTTGGTAGAAATTAAATGACAGCCTTGGGAAGAAAGCGGGGTGCACAGGGACTAGGTGCAATAGTAGACGACAAACTTTGGTAGAAATTAAATGACAGCCTTGAGAAGAAAGCTTTGGTAGAAATTAAATTCAACGAGCTGTGTTGGACACGACACAGCAATATTCGTAGTCCAACAACCATACCTTCCTTGTTGGAAGTGCTATCCATTGGTTGCTGGAAGCAGCGACAAAGACGACAAACTTTAGAGACATGACTCGGAACCGTAGACACACTGACTCGTCGGGACGATGGCGAGGAAGAGGGCGACGACGTGACATAGCTCTCGTCAGATTATTAGTGCATGAGATCTTGGTGACAACCCGCTGCTAGACTTGTCCGATTGGTGGAGGGAAAATGAACGCCGGTTAAGCGGCAGGAGCAAGATGCCGACAAGTTGGCGAGAGCAGTGGTGGCATGGTGGAGAAAGCAGCGTTGGGGAAGAGAGGTTTGAGGAGAAAAGTCATGCTATCCGTGTAACTGATAGCTACAATTACGGGTGCAGGTGCATCATGTGGGGTTAATGGGCCTTTTTTTTAATTGAACCGAGAAGCAATTTTGCTACGGGCCGTGTGATCAAATGCAGATTAACGGCAACCAATTAGTCCAATGGTTTGATTTCCATCAGACCATGATGTATAGTGTTTACCTTGTTTCTATCTACTTCATTTAGGTATTCTCAATATAATTTTAGACCACTGCATGTTGCGCATGTTTGAGCCGAGTTAATCAGTTGCCATCATTCATGTGTGATTTACTACTACAATCTATCAATATCTGTAGAAATATTGAGTCAGGAATAAATGGTGATATCGACAACATTGGCCAGAATCATCTAAAAGTAGTGGTGATACTTCTTTATTCGGTAATCTGGTATGTATTTATAACAACCGTTGTAAGACCTCACCGGTTACTTAAGGAAAATCAATTGCACAATATTTGCGGTGGTTGCCAAACCAATTTATTTCATATCACATAATGTCAATTTGGGTTTAAAGAATGAAATCATAAACTACACTCTCAACTAATAACAATAGGCGTCACCTAGACATCTGCGAGGTCACTGTCCTAGTTAATATAAAAGCGATTCCTTCTAAAAACTTGTATAGCTTGGGAACTAGCACCATAAGTCTATAAAATTCCTCCAGGGTACGATAGCTCTTTATTCTTCCAAAATGAACTCTTAATATATATGCTAAAATTGTACTCCGAAGTAGATACCTATTGAGAAATAGAAATAGAAGTGGTAGACAAAGCAGAGAGATCCTGCATTAAATTAAAGCTGCATCTGAGTAAAACAATATGTTCACAATTCTCATGGTACACAAATCATTACGAACTAGCTGACTATATAAGATGAGGTGGTCTGTTCTGCCTTTTCCCTGTCACTTAGTTACTTTACCCATCCATACCTAGCTGCAGCAATGAGAAATATAAGAGAAAGAGCAACTAGTAGGGTAATCCAAGTATGGAATTTAGTTGATAGAAATGAGAGGAATCATGAATAAACGTTGACTGTGTAGGATACTAGTATGCAGTACCATGATGCGTGCTCGTCTTTCTGGCGAGCAATTGTTTTCGATGTAATCCTTTCCAAGTAGATCTGATCATCCGAGGAGAACCAGCTAGGTGTTTCGATTATCCCAGGCCACTCTACCGAGCCTGGAGTCCACCGGAGCAACGTCATCCTGGAGGCCGAGCCGTGGGTCGCCGTTCTCAGGGGCGGAGCCAAGGGGGGGCTAGCAGGGGCTAGACCCCCCTAACCATCGCCCCCCCCCCCCCCTCAATACATAGGTGCAGATTTTAGTAGTAAACTAATGGCCTCATAAGATTAATTAATACTACGTCTAAATTTAATTGATTTGTCATTCTTCCATGTACCGAAAGCCAAATGTAGCCCATGAATTCGTTTTATTAATCAACCGTAGTAACATGTCCCAACATTCTTCGATTGTGTAATTAGACCTAATAGCTAGCACCATATGCAATAGTTCAGATCAACTGACTGGATGCCTGTTACCATCGCTCGCTCCTACTCAGTAGTCAGATGCCACGCGATGCCGCGGCCGTGGCACCATGCTAGCCCGCCATGTTGTTTGCCAGTTTCTACCTTTATTAATCATGCCGCAATGCTAACAAAGAGCATGTTGTGCCATCGAGTATAGGAACCAATCTTACTCACTCTGATTGAAGGTACCGAATCGTTAGTATTTTGTTGATAGATTGCATAACCTATAGTCTAATTGATTAATTTACAAAAAAATATGCGTCTTTTGTTTGATGTTTGCTCGGTGATGACGACATCTTATTGCATAATAATTAGAAAATAATAATAGGAAGGTCAGCTGCAATGGAATTATCAGGCTTTATACTCGTAGAGATAAAGTTGATCCAATATAAACTAATCTTTTGTTTTGTATTGTCTAGGATTTAGTGCTACATAATAATATAAGTTCTATGCCGATACTTTGATATACTATTATGTTTTTATCCAAACAGTTCTTCCAACACAAAATGATAGGTAGTTTTTGTCTTCATGAGAAAAAAATCCTATATATATGATCATCAGTATCTTCGCCCCCCTCAATATCAAATCCTAGCTCTCCAGCCGTTCTCTTGATTCCAGCAACATCCGCCGGAGGAGGAGGGCACCGAGCGAGGACGAATAGCTTCCTCCGTGACCTTCTCACCTGCTGTTCAAGCTCCTGGCCACCGTCCTCGACCTACAAGGGCACGCAGAGGGGCGGCGCCGGTGAGCAGGGCCGTCCCGGGTGGAGCAGGGAAGGAGAGTAGGGCGGGTGGAGGGCAGGGAAAAGAGGGGAGGGGGAGGGCGGCGAGCGGCATGCGACATGGCTTCCCGCAGTGCGGCGGCGGGGGGTGGGCCGGTGGGGGCATGGAATCAACAGAGGGGAGCGTCGTGGTGCTTCCTGCACGGAGGCGGGATGGGGTCAATTCTACCATTTTTCTCCTTTTAGATATATTTTAATTTTTTAATTCATGTGACAGGCGGCACTTAATCCAGCTCAGCTAATTAGCATTGAAAAACTGGGTCCATCCTATCAGATTCCGTGACAATTCATGTTCAATTCACTTTACGCTGTGTTTGGATGTACATAAATGAGTCTGGAATTAGGGAATTGGAATTCAGGCCTCTAATTCAGCTGTTTGGGTGTGTTAGTAATTAGGCCTCTAATTCATGTTCAATTCAGCTGTTTACTGTTGATTGGCTATAGTGAATATTGTTGTAGATGTGATTTATTCTTCTGACACAGATGTTTCATTCCATCATCTATTTATTTAATGATGCTATTTATAAGTCTATCTTTTGTCTGCTTGAGAAAGCCTTTTGGATTGGACTACTCTGAATTTGTGTGGCTAGTTTCATGAATTTTACGTGTGATGGATCATATCAGAGTTTGTTGTAATCTGGTTATTGTCTTAATTAGTTACGCTATATCTTGCATATTATGTTCCACAAAATTGTGTGGAAAATAATAATATATAAAATATACACATGCTATTTTTCATACAAGTACACATGTTTATGTTGTCCAAACTCGATAAAACATCAAATTTCATGATTTGTACATCCAAACAGGAAATAGAATTGGGTATCACCCTTTGATTCCAACATCAAATTCTAAGCACACCAAACAAGAGAATTAGAATTGAAAGGCATTTCCTTTCCATATTGGATTTGGAATTCTACTACGATTCAATTCCAAGCTATAATTCAGTGCATCCAAACACAGCATTAGCGTTTTGGCAAACAACAAACTGAAATGCTACTATTCGGTAAATTTGAACTCAAAAGTGGTTTTATGCTATATATATATAACCTCTTTTTAGACCGTTGTTGCTTCCTCTCGCCCTTGAACCACCTACTAGTGCCGGTCATCAAGCTATAATAACTGCCAATTGACCGTCCTTGCCATCGACTGTGCGCGAGGACAGCTTCGCCACCCATCGTGCTTTTGATTAATATTATGAAACTTACAAACTTCTTTCTACGGATTGTTGTCTGTATTTTCTGAATATCTGAAGTTTGGTGCGTGCTAGCTATCAAGATTAAGATACCCTGTAATCTCGTATCTATTTCATTAACTTCCCATTTTATGGGCCAGTACCAAAGTTTGGGTTAAATATAGTGAGCTCGTTCACGTAGTCATGTTGGATATAATTATCATACTGATCGCTCACACAATTAGCCCGATTAGCTTTTGGTTCTTCTAGACCTCTCCTCTCAACCTTTTTCTTCAATTCAGACCTCTCCTCTCAACCTTTTTCTACAATTCGACAATAATCATTTCCTAGCACGGCTTTGTTAACAGACCTATCCGCCAAGGAATAACCACCTGAAAAAACATGAAACCGACCACCGGTTGATCTATATATACTCGTTAACTATACACACTATTTTTAATTTTTACTATATCAATTAACAAAATTATCCAAGTTACGTGTCCTCACATTATTATTGGTACACAAAAGGTCGTATATCTATGTCAAGAAACCCGTCTTGGTGTGATGAAGACAATGCGATACAGATTCTTCCTATGTGTTGGGTGTTTGGTGACTTGCAGTGGCAGTCTTAGCAAGCCGGGTAGCAACACAAGTGGACTACATTTTTGGTGGTGCTCCGTGAGTAAACGAGCATGTTTTTCAGCATAAAAACAAAGTCTGGCCTTCATTGGTTTTATCTGGTAATGGTCTTGCTAAAGATATTGTTTTGAAAAATTGGACTTCCTTCAGGGTGAAAATCTAAAATCGTTGACTAGAAAAAGACAACGCTTATGTACTATTTTCTTCCTAAAGGCATTGCTTTTGGAGAATCTCGTTTAATACATGTGTTGTTTTAGTAGTGGTGATAGTGCTACTATTGTGAGTGCTTTATCACCACGATGGGATCTTTGCTTTTATTTTCCCTCTTTTTCTTTTTTTTCTTTGTTGTGTGCATCCCGGATGTTTTTGAACATTTTGTTGGTGCAGAGGCTAGATGTAATTGATATCTTCACTATATTAATGTTACTTCCTTTACCGAAAAATCGTAAAAAGAAACCCGTCTGGATGAAGAGTATACACTAATTTGTAGAACAGGTTGATTCCATCTAAAATGCTCCTTGCTACGGTCCTAGCACCTTAAAGTTCCTGCAGGGTACGAAAGCTCTTTATTCCACCAAGAACAAATGAACTTTCTGATATATATTTTCAATCGTAGTAAATGACTACCAGAAAATAGAAATAGAATTGCTAGAAAAAAACTTGCATTGATTTAAAGTTGCTTCATAGTACATTTTAGTTTGCACTATGTCAAATGCTATAGCTGCTTACTCATTATATAAGAGGATGTGGTCTGCTCTGCTTTTGCCCTGTCACTTACTTTATATATCCATACCTGCATGTGTAGCTAACAGAAATACAAGAGAAAGTGCAAGCTACGAGAAGTTTTCAATGGGAACGAGGGGAATCGAGAAGAAAATACTGAGTGTGTAGGACACTAGGATGCGCGGCAGCCATCACGACTCAGCAAGTTGTTGTCATGACTCCATTGTTTGGACTCCAACTCTACTCTGTAAAACGAGATAAGGGATATAGTTTTTAAAGTGAATTCCCCAGCCGTCGCTTGCACTAGTTTGGATAGGCCGAGCAGAACCTAAGATTTAGTGTTATGTGTGGCTTCTCCTATAGAACCGTATATAGACTACCGAGTATCTAGCATCCATGAGGTGGCAGAATTGCAATCCATGCTGCTCTTGTGGACAAGTAATTCTCATGAGCTGGCAGCATTGCAATCCAGGCGCCTCACATGTACCTCAAATGCCTCTATACTCTTGAAATATGGTTCATTCTCAGGAAACCCTGGTCTTTCGGCGCCATCTTGGTGATGGAGTGGGAGCTCGAGGCCTCGAGCTCATCCCTATCTCTCTTTCCGTGAGTTGGGGAAGAAGTGAACGGTGGAGACGAAGGAGCCGGGGAGAATGGGATAATGACGAAGGTCAAATGCCAATCCCATGACTAAATATAGGAGAGGTTTATCAAAGTAATTTGGGAAGAGTAACACTAACTTGGGCCGCCCGGTGCATATATATAAGAGAAATACGATGACTACAACTAGTATACAGAACGTTTAACACTCCCCCTCAATCATAACTTATCTAAGTTAAGATTGCAACGAAACACCTCTAGCTATCATGTAGAAAGAGGCTTAGTAAAAGCGTTAGCCACCTGATCTCCTGAAGGAATAAACCGTATGTCCAAGAGCTTCTAAGAAACCCTCTCAATAACAAAATGATAGTTCACCTCAATGTGTTTAATCCAAGTATGAAACACAGGGTTAGCAGTGAGATACGTTGCTCCAATATTATCACACCATAGTACTGCCGCATGAGACTGCGACACTCCCAACTCAGCAAGCAAAGTTTGCACCCATATAACTTCTGTCGTGGCATTGGACAAAGACTTGTACTCAGCCTATGTGCTAGATCATGGCATTGTCGCCTGCTTTCTGGCACTCCATGAGATCAAACTCGATCCCAAAAATACTGCAAAGCCTTCAGTAGATCTTCTATCATCTGGACAATCTGCCCAGTCAGCATCAGAGAATGCATTGACCAAAGTAGAAGATGATCTACTCAATCGCAGCTCAAGATAAATAGTGCCACGCAGATATCTTAATATATGCTTGACTGCTGTCCAATGAACTATAGTGGGTGAATGTAGGAACTGACACACCTTATTGACTGAAAAAGGAACATCAGGTCTAGTCAGAGTAATATACTACAGTGTCCCAACTATACTCCTGTAGCGAGTAGAATTTTTACTACTCAAAACTTCACCATCATTGAACAACAATTTATTAGACACTGACAATGGAGTATCAACAGACTTACACAGCTGCATTTTCACTCGACGAAGCAAATCATTTGCATACTTCTCTTGAGAGAGAATAATGCCATCCCAAACAGTTTTAACCTCAATTCCAAGGAAATAATGGAGTGCTCCTAGATTTTTCAAGGCAAAATCCATACCAAGATCAAGCAGGAGAGCATCTATAGCCTTCTCAGATGAACAAGCAACAACAATGTCATCAACATAAATAAGCATAAAGAGTCACTCCCCCTTTGTTTTAGAGGAACAGAGAAGTATTAGCCTTAGATGCAATGAAACCAAGGGATTGAAGCTTAGAGCTAAGTTAAGAGTACCTGGCTCAAGGGACCTACTTGAGACCATACAAAGCCTTGTCAAGTTTGCAAACCTGTCCTACCTCATTCCCAGGAGGCTGTCTCATATAGATCTCTCCTTCTAGAATGCCATGAAAAAATGCATTCTTCACATCTAATTGCCGAAGTTTCCAACCACGGGAAACAGCTATAGACAAAACAAGATGAATGGTGGCCGCCTTCACGATAGGACTGAAGGTGTCCCGAATGCCATAATGCTGCTTAAACCCCTTAGCAAACAAATGAGCTTTATAGTGATCAATAGTACCATCTTCTTTTCTTTTGACCTTATAAACACATTTGCAATTAATCAAATTTTTGCCATAAGTAGAAGGAACAAGATGCGATGTCCTGTCCTGTTATGCATCAACGCAGAATATTATTCATCCATTGTTGCCTTCCATCTAGGATCTGCAATGGCCTCATCAGTACTAGAAGGTTCACCGGTACTGTAGAAATTACTGTATTTGAGGCAATCATACCTCAGTGTACCATCAGTGAATTCTTTTGGACAAGAAATTCCAACTTTAGTCCCGGTTGGTGAGACCAACGGGGATTAAAGGTTCTCCAACCCAGCGCACAACGTGGAGCCATGTGGATGGCCCTTCGTCCCGGTTGGGCAACGACTAGAGGCCATCCCAAACCGGAAAAAGAGGCATATTTTTTACCAGTGATACTGTCCAGGATATGACACCAAAATAGAACTCATGGCGTTAATTTTTCCAAATAAAAGTTGTACTGTTTGTATGTTTTTTGTAGACTAAGAAGAGGTTCCGTAGACAATCTGTTATGCAGTGTGTATCTTGATATGAAACAGAAGGCATATGTTTCTTTTGTAACTTCAACTTTTAAAAAAAAATACCACTGATCTATTAATAATCATCAATAGCGGTACAAAGAGGTCTAAAAGTAATAAAAATTATAAATAAGTCATTGTACCTTCAACTTGATGAGGTATGGCCGAAGGAGTAAAAAGGTTGGGATTTATCCGGAGGAAATTAGTCATGTGAAGCTTTGGAGTGTGATGTAGCGTCATTTTTAAAAGCTTCAGGTGATAGACTAGGATGGTTGTGGTTCTCATCCGGATGTGTCTCATCTTTAATGTAATTTGTGTACGTGCATTGAGTCAGTAATGCAACAGGAAAAAATGTAAGTAATCTTTCACACAAGCCGTATGTGACAAAACAAAATGCAGGCAGTGAGATAAAGCTCGCATGTTCATCTAGTTGGATTTCCACCTAAATAACATCCTACCTGTAACATGACAGTCGTGTGAAATGATGAACCGAAGCTTTCCCTGAAAGAAAAATTCAAATAATCAAATGTGTGTGAAGAATTTGGAAAAATTTGTCCAAAGAAGCTCTAAAAAGGAACATGGGATAGAGTTTCAAACACTCTACGAAATTACAAATTGCCAGGGCATTTCGTGCACTAGGCACCATGTGGCTACCAAATAAAGTGCCGAAGTTAGCTCAAGCCAAATCTTGCCACATGCAGCACCCAGCGGACCAAATGATAAAAAGTGAAAATATTAGCCCAAGCAAGCAAACACGCCCTAAATGGAAATGAGTATGACGGCCGAGAATTCAGAAGAGCGGTGGCGCTGCAGTGCTTGTTGCTGGGGAACTCCGGTGGAGGAAAAAGGAATAACTCGCGTCCATGGAGAAGAAAATAGAGGAAGAAGTAGGAAATTTTGTCTCGGATCTAGATCTCATATTTAGGGGTTAGGCTTTGGAAAAGGACAAAGGGAAAAGATACTTATACAGTTCAAAGTACACTAAATGTGCCTAGATTTAGGCTAAAACTTTGTGCGGCTTTTTGTATATTTTAATTTTAGGAAAATAAGAAAAGTTTTTATGATCATGTAATGGACCAAGAAATAATATCTTATTTTAATTTGAAAATGAAAACGAAGACCTATTTAATAAAATCACGGGAATATTTTATCAAAACAAAAAACCACGCGGATGCACTGGCCGGCGTCAAGCCCGCCTGTCGTCAGTTGTCGGGGTCTAGGGCCTGCGTCAAAGCAGCGATGAGAAATCCACTAAAAAAAGCAGCGATGAGAAACAGAGAGTTGGGGACAGGAGATTTAGGACAGCACTCTGCGTCGTTCGGAGAATGCATGTCGCTCTCAGCCTCCGGGTCCTGGTGCAGCCACGTGTTCAACTAGCCTCTAATCCCACTTTTGCTGCATATAGCAAAACATATGTCCCGTTTTTGCTGCATGCAGCAAAATAAAAATTTTACCTATTAAATAAAAAAAATCGCCGGAGACCTCGCCGAAGTCGTATAAGCATATTGTTTTTACTAATGTAGCAAAAAATATCTCCCAGCTTTTTCTGCGTGTAGCAAAAAATCGGTTCATCAAAAAATCATAAAAAGAAAGACCAACCTCACCGGAGACCTCACCGGAATCCTCGTAGCAAAAAATATATGCTAATGTAACAAAATCGCTGGACGGTTGTAGCAAAAAAAGTTTGTCGGATACCGACTTTGCTGGAGACCTCGCCGGAATCCTCGTAGCAAAAAATATATGCTAATATACAGGCCCGGGCCGGCAGGAGTGCAAACTGTGCACTTGCACAGGCCCCATAAAAATTGGGGGCCCAAAATTTTGGTATAGTCTTATATAGGTATGCAGCAGAAAAAAGTTATTTTTCCTCCATTTTTTTAGGTTCTCCACTTGTTGGTCCGCGGCCGCTGTGAATAGGAATAACAGGCCAGTTTGGGGCCTTGGGCAAATCGATTGAACGCAGCTGATCGCTCGATCCATACACGATCCAGCTGGTCGCTCGTGTGGCCCTTCAGGAAGCGAGTCCATCAATCGGCAGGTTCCTGTGTCACTCATTTCTCATCCTTCATCTCCGTATCTCGTCTTCTTCGGTCTTTGTGCCCTAGTTCTACATCAATCCTACATTCTTTAATTGTGTTGTTCATCTCTTTTTTAGGAGTCAGCATGGGAAAACAAGAAACCGGTTATAAAAAACGTACTTCCTCCGTCTAAAATAATTGACTTGTGTTTGTTTAGATTTGAATGTATCTATACACTAAAATGCGTCTATATACATTCAAATTCAGACAAATCTAAGTTATTTCTGGACGGAGGGAGTAAGAGAATTGAAAAGGAGGAATAATTAATTCAGTAGAACGAAGCTTTTCCAAATTAAAGTTATTGAAGTCCTATATGCATACTACTATAACACAGCAAAGACTCGATAATTTAGCAACAATAACACTTGAGAGTGCAGTGTTGGAGAAGATCGATTATGAGGATGTTATTGAAGATTTCATTTCGAAAAACACTAAGAGAATGGAGTTGTTCAAATAAACAATATGCAAGCGGGAGTTTAATAAGTATATTTATTCATATATCCAATTTCTATGTAAGATACTTTGACATATATATATATATATTATAATTATTAAATAGTTAAAAAATTGTGCCATAGGGCCCTATTTTAGAGTTTTGCACAGGGCCTCGGATTTTGTCGGCCCGGCCCTGCTAATATAGCAAAATCACCGGACGGTTGTAGCAAAAAAGAAATTCACAGAAGACCTCGCCGGAGATCATATAGCAAACAAATTCTTCTAATGATGCAAATTGATGGAACGTATGGAGCAAAGAGTTCTATGATGAAAAAACTACAGAACATTTGTAGCAAAAACCTTTGAACGATGCAACCTGAAGAACTACATTAGCACAAACAATTATCATAAGCTGCAAACCATAGAACTGTGCTAGCAAATGTCGGCACCACTCGCAGCAACCCCAGCTCCGGTTGGCAGCACCAACCCGCCCCTCCATGCCTCGGCTACCTTGCAGCACTGCCGTCTACTCCTTTCAGCAACCGGCGTCGCCATTGGTAGCATCGCTGATGTGGCTTCTTAGCAATGCTCATAGCACCTAACTTGGGGTAGTGACCGTCGACCATGATTCGAGTCGGAGAAGAAGATGGTGTCGGGAACTGAAGCCCTCCCCGCCATAGCAGATGACCAGAGGCGAACGGCGGCCATCGACGGCGCGGTAGTGGCGGGGAAGGAGCTTCGGCAGGCGGCGGCGCGGTGGACGGGTGCAGGAGGTGGCGCGACGCGGCGATAGAGATGGCCCTGAACGGTGGCGGGGAAGAAGCTTCGGTAGGCGACGGTGGAAAGGAGCTCCGGCAGTCAGCGGCGCCGTGAGCGGTTGCTCGAGGCGGCGCGACACCGGGGTGCAACGGCGATGCGGTGAGCGGGTGCGGGAGGTAGCGCGGCACGACGACGGAGATGGCGCTGACCGGTGGCAGGGAAGGATCTCCGGTAGGCGACGGCGGGAAGGATCTCCGGCAGGCGGCGGCGCCGTGAGCGGTTGCGGAAGGCGGCGCGACACCGGGGTGCAGCGGCAGGCTCACGACAAGGCAATTTCCATGTGTTTTCGTGGTTCTCTCCCGTGCGGGAGGAAAAGGATAAGAAGCCGTGGTGGGCTCTCCAAGGACACGCGTCGCAAGCTGGACTCGGAGAACACGAAGACGTTCCGTCCTCGGAAGCGTTTTCCATAATAAAACGCAAATTGCGTGGGAATCCAGTGACTGTCGTTTCGATGACCGATCGCATCAATTCGATTGGGGCCGAACTGGCCAAGCCACAGGCAGCCTGCGGGAAAAACTGGATCCTCTCATGGACCAAGCGGATCTAAGCTAACAGGCTGCCTATATTTCTTCCTGAGTACTCCCTTGGTACTATAGCCTTGAGTGGCATTCTGGTGGAGTGCAAACAGGCTACACATGTCAAACGGAAACCTAGTAGGCGACTTGGCGGGAACAAAACTACACACAGTAATAACTCATGCCTGTCTGAGAGATGCTGCCATAAAGCAAAACCGAGATACGATTTGTGCAACGTAGCTAACTTACCGCACACGGCTGATGGAGGGTTTGAGGAAGCTGCACCACGACGTCGCCACGGCTTCTACCTCCTGATGCCTTGACCCCTCTATCTAGCTTAGCCTTTAGCTCTCTACTTAATGTTGGCAAGTGTTGCTAAACTTTTATGTTTCTGGGCCTTATGTGTAAAACCATCCTTCTGCTGGTCTGTAATGCTCTGTGTGAGCGGTGAACTTGGGCCGTGGTGCCTCCCGGTGTGTACTCTCGTGGCTTTATTAATTTAAAGTCGGGCAACCTTAGCTGTCTTTTATCTAAAAACTTACTGCACACGAATATTTATCAAGGAGACATGCGTGATGATATTGATGTACTCTGATGGCTTTTCATGGGCCAACCATGTGCCAAACATTAGTGTGGATCATTTTATGTTTTCTATGTGGGAATCTAAGTCAACTAATATGGGTCGGAGGTATAGTACAAATGATGTGCAACATTTTAACAAAGGGACGGGCCAATATGTGTAGCTTACCCATAGGAATTAAGACATGACCATATATTGATTCCACAAGGTAATGTATGTGTTACGTTTTTTTCAAGGACAAGCAAATGAGAAGGTACTTGCCCTTTTCCTTCTCAAGTTGCTGAGTGACATGATGTGCATATTTATCGAATAGCTCGTCCATTAAATATTCACCGAAATGGCTAGAAAGGAGCGGACCGAACACCGCCCTCAAGCACTTTGCAACGTTTACCCCGCTATTGGTATAATTCTGTACCTCATCCCCTTCTGAGTCATCGTGAGGATCCCAGTTGGTCTCGAACAGTTTGATGTGATTGATGTGGAACAGCCCGCTTTGTGCGACCACCGCTTCCACTTCATTGACCGATGGCATGTAAAATGGAAGATCAAATGAGTCGAGTTTTTCCTTCTCCACCCGACCCTATTATATGGTACCATTAAGTAACTAGTTAATTTCAGATCGCTTGTGCGTTATATTCTTATTATGTCTATGATGGCTAATGTATATTCTATTGTCCTTCATCTATAATTCTTTATAAAAATTGGGGTCACGCAATGACTATGGTAAAAAAATGTTACGCACTTGTTCGACGAGTGATTGCAGAGCGTGAAAGTAACCCGTAGGATGATCTACATATCCATTGTTATATAAGTCCTCATATTTCCTTCCATGAAACGTCAGAACCATTTGCCCCCCAAGCACTAGCTCTTCATACCGTAACTTGAAGAAAAGTAGCATGTCCTCCTGAAATTGCCGACGGTACAGTTCCACAACACCGGGTGGTGTAGTCCTACCGATGTAAATGTTTCCCTCGTTTATGTACTCTTTTGCCCCTCCTAGTCCTGCAGGAACCTGAATTCGAAGCATTGATGATTAAGGACCAAGAACAAACTGTAATTTTTATCTTGTCAATTTTAGTACCTGGGATCGCCAATGGAGGCAATATGATGAGTGAAAGAGGTGACAACTATGGCGAGGGAAAAGCCTGGTGTAGTAGGAGCCCGGCAACCCGGCGATATAGAAAGGAACTAGTGTTGTATTTTCTTCGTGTTCTTCTGCTGTCCGCTTCTTGAACCGTTCAAGTGAACGGAAGACATGGTTGAAGTCATTACCTGGTAGGTCATTCAGAAAGACCTGGAGCTCGAAGGGATGGCAACCTGCATTTCTGTTGCTAGTCTCACGACATAACACTTTGATAACCTTGGAGACAAAGATGAGCGTGTTCTGACCAGAAGAGCACCCTAAATCAACAACAGTCATTGTTGGATTGAGTAGATCCATGTACACTTCTCTCACGGCCTTCTCAAGCGCCACCTCAGTCTCAAGCAAAGCTTTAAGCTAGCACATAGAGCAACCGAAACCAGCCTGATTAAAATGGATTGCCACCAACACAAAGAAAATTGGATTGCAATCTATCTAGCTACTGTATAAGTAAAGAATGATGTTTAAATGTCGTCAACGAACCTGAAGCCTTGAGTTGTTCACGTAGCTAGCCTCTCCTTCACCATTGGCCATGTGCAGGTCACGCACCATATTCATGTAACAGATCGTTTATTTGTTGTTCAATTTCCGATGTGTTCCGACAAACAGTTCAATGTGGCAATCATCGCTGTGAAGAACTATATATAATTTATAGGCAGAAGATCGCCAAGCCAAGCCAGCAGGACACGCCAAACTTCTGGTTAGTGGTTACCACACAATTAATATGTGTAAAACACGCTCACTTCTTCCTTCCTGTTAAGTCTAAGCACTACAACAAAATAAGGCTGTATGCCGAGGGAAATTCATGGGTAGTCCAACTAAAAAAGCTCGGCATACGGGCCGAGCGTGGTATGGGCATGGTCCTTTTTATTACTAGGAAACATATCTCTGCGGAGAGGGATGCGCCACGCAGAGCTGCCTGTCCGTTGCAACGGATAGAGAATCCGTTGCGCATAACGTTGTGTACGCTGCGACCATGGCAGCGAGCTTGTACTCCGCATAGCGAGCGAGTCGCCTCCATCCTCGGTTGATGAAGCAAACATAGACATTGCTTGGTTTGTGGTCGTGTAGCATTGCTTCGACCCACGAGGCCTTGTCATGTGGTTGTTGCTCTGATGTTGTGTTTCCTGGATCTCGAATGAGACCCTTGCTATGGCAGTTTACGAAGCGCTGGACGAACGACCCATCCACAAAGATGCCAACAAAGTTCGCCGAATCCTTATCAAGGCCGGCAGGCACCTTGATGTGGTAACAAAGAAGTCGAGGTGTATGGAGTTGGTCTCCATAACACGACAATGGCATCACATGCTGGCCATGGGGCCGACCCAGAGTCCAGACCGGCATAGCTGATGTAGTAGTTTCGGTCTCTGCAGTGTATATATGGTAGAGATCGATGAAGATGACGGATGCGCGAAGACTTCCATCAATGCCTTCGCTACAAAGGAAGGGTGTAATATATGTTGAAATTATCTACTGGCTTTAGTTCATATTAATGGTCTCAGTTTTATCTATATATGAGTGCATCCAGTCTACCAATACTTATCTAGATATATATGAATCTAGATAAAGTTTGGGTCATTAATATGGACAAGAGGAAGTGAATAAATAAGTTTAGGTACAACCTTTATTTCTTCTATGTTCGCACATAGGAATTTTTTCTTCTCTGATATTTTTCTTGCAGCGTGTGAGTCGCTGGTTTATGCACATAAATCACTCGATGTCAGTTTCTCTGATTGTTTTCTTTCTTCTCTACTTCGTCTTTTTTTGTGCTTGTTGGTATATATCTCTTCAGGTATTTCCTGGCCTGGATCGTTCGGGAGCTGTTGACATACTCCAATCAGGTGTTATGTAGCTGGGTCGACGGGCCGCTCGAGACCCCAAGGGCCGACCATAGGGCGGAAACAGACAGAATCCAATCCGGTGTTTTAGATACTGTCCCGTTCCTCAAACAACTGTCCTCTAAAGGTCTCACGAAAAAAATGCATCCATGTCCCAAATCAGTTTTTGGTCCGGGGTGGTTCAATACACTATACGGCGCGCCGTGATCATCCCGGCT
This sequence comes from Avena longiglumis, assembly GCA_030063025.1. NCBI lineage: Eukaryota > Viridiplantae > Streptophyta > Magnoliopsida > Poales > Poaceae > Avena > Avena longiglumis. The sequence continues at coordinate 46,214,110 of CP125974.1, read as the reverse complement.
ACACAGGAGAAATCTCGGACGCGCCGGACACAACGCACGGTGATGTGATGTATGAAAATGGCAGCCAGGTGCCACCTTCCAGAGTCGTTATTTGTCGCCGCCACCAAAAATCTTCTCTTACCTGACGCGCTTCCCATCTACCGCCCCCAAATCACCGTGGCCGCCAGCCATTTCGGTGCCGGTATTCATCTGCGCATCCCTCCTAGCACTTCTCCTTCGTCTCCCGGCCATCTCGCCACCGGCTGTTAAGGCTTGAATGCGCCGACCACTCTGCAAGCCCACCTTGCACGCAAGGTGTTCGGCCGGTTGCTTGGGTAGATCATCAACAACGAGATTATGATCCATCAGTTGACGGCGGAGGACGATGCCGCCGATTCCGACAACCAAGAGCACATGTTGATCCTTGCCTGTCTTCGATGAATACAAATCGCCGAGCATGCGAAGGCATGTCCAAACCGCAGAGGTTCTAGGTTTGGGTGAAGTGTCACTTTGTTGCGTGTCAGGAGAGTTGCAAAAAGGATATGGAGCACACATTTGGTATGCTCCAATCTTGATTTGCGATTTTCATATACACTGCTCTTATCTGGTCTCAAGATCAAATATGGGAGGTGATAAATACTTGTGTGATCATGTACAACATAATCATCGAAATTAAGTGCAAGAGTACATTGATGGATGTCGGTCCCTACGATAGTGTCCTCTTTCCGTGTTGATTACTAGGTTCCCATGGATTTTGTTGATTATCTCGCCATGCATGGATAATGTGAGATCCAGACACATGGCTTAACATGATTGATAGGATACTCATACCAACAAGTTGTAACTTATTTTTCGAAAGCTCATCCAAAAATAACTCTAATATTAAGCGTGCTTGGTCCAGAATAATTTGAGGATGGGTGACCGACCAGGAAATGGGTACCGGGTGCACACGAGTGAGGACGAAGTGCGCAACAAAGACTAGTGTTGGTCTATGAGGCCAGTCTAGAGATCTTATTAAGCTGACAGAAGTGACACCCCAGGGCCAAGAGGAAACAGGGTGCTACAAGTGGTATCAGAGACTATCCTCGCGGTTATGCAGGTGTGCGGGTCGGTGGCAGGACATGTGGAACATGGTGTGTGTGGCCCGAAGTGGTGCCTAGATAGGTGCTTAAAAAAATAAACCAACCATTTTATGAAACACCGGTGCCTATTTGTATAGGAAAAGTGCCTAGTTAGGCATTTGTCTAGTATAAATAAGCACTAATGCTTAGAAAAACAAGTTTATTTTTCTAAGCACTGCCCTTAAGCAACTTGCATTGTAGATGCGCTAAGCTGTTAGGAGTGACGCCTCCGAAGACAAGAGAGAACAGGGTGCTACAGATAAATCCGTGAAGCCAATACTCATGACCTACTATAAAATAATCTCATCGAGCATCTCTGAGTACAGCAAGCACTCAACCGCGGCTGAGACTTGATCAATTTAGATTATAACTTATTTGTATTGTTTGAATTCATTGGATTATATGAAATTATTTGAATCATGTGTGCAAAAATAAATAAAATTTAGTTTGAGAGCACCACTTTTGAGCACGCAACTGGTACCAGCGCGTTCAAACGCAGTTACGCGACGGGCGCCCCCAGCGATCGATCTGGCGCTTTACGCCGCTTGTAGGGTGCAACGGGAGATGCTCTTACATACGTGACCGCGCTTATCCAAATGCACCAAGAGTGCCCCAAAGCCATAATGCCACGTGTCTCGACACGCGAGACACGAACTATGGAACGTTTCACGAACTGTTTTTTAAATTATCGGTTGCATAAGTGGAAATATGGGATTAGTAAAAGGTCAAATTGGTCTAAAAAATATTAGACAAACAAGAAGCCTCACGTACTTTGTTATTAGATCAAGAAATCTTATGCACTTTATTATTAGGTATATTATAGATCGGAAACTCTAGACGTACGGACGAATCTCTACGGAGCAAACTTACGGACTCTCTTGGCCTTTCGTGATTGGTTCTGTCCCACCCATCACGCGTGATTTCTATCCTTTCTCCACGTCAGTCCGTAAGGTTGATTTCATAGAATTTTGTCCGTAGCTGTAGTGTTACTCATTATAGATATAGGCGAGATCAAGTTACAAGTGTACAAGTTGGGTCCAATAGAAACAAGCACACACATATAAACTACTAGTTGTTTGGCTCTGTGATTTTTTTTTTTGAGAAATTCAACCAATCTATTAAATCATCAACAACAGTATAAAAAGGACCAAAAGAGAATTACAGATAGGTCTTGGACCACCTACCGGCAACTGCAATCAATAGTGTGAGGCGAAAACACGCCATCGTTCTCGCCCCTTCATGACCGGAACTGGTCAAAACTTGTCATAGTAGAGCTTGTTTATATAATTAGTGTATGTGATACAGGTGCTAAATTTATATACAGCTTTTACATAGGTAAACTTGTGATGGGAAACATTATTATGCTCTCCAAAATAGTATGTCTAAGTCTGTACGTGCATACAATTTGTCCAAACGACACTTTCCAGCAGAAACACTCAAGGAATGGTTGTTTCTGTACAAATTATACATGCAAGTATATGTATGCATGCTGTAACCGTTAATTCACAGTACGAACAAAGTATCAATGCCAGCGAAAATGCCGCAGCTGCTGCTGTTTTATAGAGACTACATTCTATCAAATGTTATTTGTGTCCGAGAAAAAATACATTTCGAAAATTTGGACCCATTAAGTGCAACGCGTACTGCGTGGTGCCTTTCCACGAATGCCGTCCAGTGTACGGTGGCTCTCACCTCTTGTCCAATATCAAAGTACACGCTGTGTTCAATAGTAACAGGGTTAGTTAGTTCGTAGCGGACAAGCAGTTCATCGTCTCTTTCTATACCCACCGTCCAGTCCTCTGACTCCGTCTTTTCTAACGTCAAATTACGACCTGTATCTTCAATAGTGTCAGAGGTTAGTTGGTTCTTAGGGGCCAGCGGTTTCATCGTTTCTTTCTGTACCTACTGGAAGGGTTGCAGAGCGGCGACACGCAAAAAAAAAACAGTTTTTTTTAGCTTTGAAGCAGCCTGATCATTCATTAGAGTGATGGCTTCCGGTACATATGTACTAATATCAGGTTTTGCGGGCCTCAGTGGGGCCCGCATCTGCAACCCTACCTATCGGGTTGGCGGTGGTTACTCGTCGCCGGCCTAATGCTAGACGGCGACGAGACATCTTTGGTGCGGGCGAGTCGCTGCAGTGCTACCGTCGCAATCATGGGTGCCAGTGTGTGGATACACTACATGAAACGCCGCGCCAGTGTTTTGTCGTCTTGTCACAAGAATAGTCCCAAGTGTATCTTTCTCGAAACCCTATACAAACACTACCCTGCCAACCTCTCCCATCTTAGGCTGGTCCTAGTGCTAGTATCATAAGGTGTATCATGCATGCCAACTTGGCAAAAATCTGACGTGGCGCCATAATTAATGAAGAGAGAGGTGGTTAGTGTAACATAGGTGAATCTTAGTATCAAAGACGTAAAGCTAGAAATCATAATTGCAAGTAAATCTTGTACATATTTTTCATAGAGATTCTACAAATTAATAAATATACCACTCTTATAATACTACTATACGATCATAACGATCTTGAGACGTAGTATGATTCGCATCGTATCGTATCAAGAAGATGACATCACCACTGTGACCAGCCTTAATATCGCTCTCTCTACATCCCTTTCTTTTTCCCCACAAAGAATTAAGAGGCACCATATCCACTTCATTGTTGCCCCGACGCCTCGGTCACTCGCATGCCACGCTGAGCATGGAACTGGCTCCGCCTCGACCCTCAACGACAACTCCATTCCCGCTTAAGTAATGCACCGAAGACGCCCACGCAGAAAAAACAACAGCTCACCTGCTACTTCTATGTACAGAGGTTCTGGCCTCCCCTCCCCCGTCCACTCTGGCTGGCCAGGCCGCCGAAATAAACAAATCTATTAGTTCAGTAGTGGATTTAATTATATAATTTAGATGAACGGTTTCATTACAATAAAAAGTAAGTTTTTGCATTGTTGGATGATATAGATACGGAATAGATAGATTTTTTTTGATAATGGACGCTTAATTACTTAAAAGGTTTATTACGTAGATAGGTAGATTGCAGTGGCGTTTTGCTTTATACGATACTACTTCTGTTTGGGATTATAAGTCACACACGGATAACTAGGTTGTCAATTTGAACAAGATAATATAAATATTATAGCATAAAAATTATACCATTAAATACTTTAGAGGTTATATTTTTTAATTGTATAATTTTTTTGATATATAAGTTATATTTTATTGATCAAATTAACAACCTAGGTATGCGCGTAGGACCTATAATCCCAAACAGAGGGAGTACATAGATAGATTATACTATCTTAGATTATAATTGGATTTGTATAATTTCGATGAACACTGATGACACTAAAGACAAAGCAGAGCTCGCGTCGTTGTAGGACCACGTTGTGGAAGCATCGCGCAGCTCCAAAAGTCTAGACGGAGATAGCTACAGGAGTTACACCTGACGACAGATGCTGGTTGCCCGCTGATTTCAAAGCTGGATGTGTGTATGTGCATAGTGTAATGTAACCCAATAGATTCGCAAAAAAGAAGCTAGTGTAACCCATTGAAATTATACGGAGGTGTTCCATCCATCCTTGTCGTCTGTCCTGCATCTGCAATTCCTGTAGCTGCTTAAGCACGCAACAGTGCACTTGTTTCTTTTGGAGCTAGCTGCGCTTCTTGTTGATCGACCGAGCCGCCCACGCCTAACAGCGTGTGCTTTCAAATCTGGATTCGATACGTGCAACAGTGATGTCATTTTGGTATCACTAGAGGTTTGGATACACGCCATCCACGCTAAGAGACATAGTTCTTGAAACAGTCTCGCACTTCGCTATATTAATATAACAACCGACCGATACAACTACGATACCAATGCAAGGGTCAACATCACAAAACTAGCTTAACAGAAACAACTAATAAAAATAAAAGAGAAACAATGCCGACACCGATTTTTCGATGAAGAGGAGATGACTCGCCACCGTTGTGTCCACCGGAGAAGTTCCACCACGCTCTTAGCTCTGCGAAGCGTGCGTAACAAGAAGCACCTCCAAGCAGGGAAGCGACATCGACGATGCTGCTGCCTGAACCGAACCACGGGACAACCCCCCTCCCCTGAATGGGTTCTAGGGTTTCTCCTGGCACGCTACGGGGGATGGTGGAGAGTTACACCCGACGTGCTTCAGGACGGATGGCGACACCCGTCAGCGTCACCATGATGGTGCCAAAACGCCAAGGATTTCTCACGGCTAAGAGCCCTGAAGAATAACCAATGGCGTTCATAACCCTGCCCAGGCCAAGCCGGAAGGGTAACCCTGCTAACGGCGTCGATCTCAAAACCTGCTAAAACAAAAGGGGTGCCGACAAAGGGCAAAGGAAAAAGAGGAGCGTCAGTACTGAGGCCAGTACACGGCGAGACTAGAATTCGGCGGTCCTCGCCTACAAAGGTATGGTGGACTGAAGCGGCAGCGGCAGCAATGCACTGAACAACCTATAGAGACTCGATACATCTGGCGACTATCAGAGAGGGATAAGAAAGACCTATTTGAATCCAACCTGGTACTACCCTCAAACAAACCCATCCTGGCGTTCCCCCTCGAGACCAAACGAGGAAGTCAACCAAGGAACTCACACAGTTGGCAGTTTTACTTATTCAGTTATCATTGCAGCAATTACTAGTCAGGTTTAGATAATCATCCTGATAAAGTAAACAGTGGGCACTTTTAGTTAGCCATTCCATGATAGTTGCAACACTTACTAGTCAGATACAATTAGCATGAGAAAACACAATGCAAAACCCAACAGTGGGTGGTACTTTTATTTAGCCATTCCGTTGTAGTGAAGCTGATTACTAGTCAAATCGGATACAAGTCAATTTATAACAGTAAACTTTAGTTATAGTTGTCTATGATCAAGCACTGTGCTCCAAGTCATCCATAACCGCGGACACGGCTTCTCGAAAAGATTTAACCCTGCAGGGGTGCACCAAAGTATCCACAGGCACTTCGACCTTTTTTCCAGATCAGTTAACATACACCCATCGGTATGTCGGCGGGGCCTAAGTCACGACGTTCCCAGACCCAAAGCAAGCACATGGGGGCCACCCCACCAAGTCGAACCCGCAACGAAGTCGGCCGGTCTCCGAGATGGACTTAGGGTTTGCGTCAGTGGCTGTAAACGACAGCAAATCCCCAAACGGGACCGACACCTGAAAACACTCCGCTTAACAAGACAAAGGTGCTCCTCGCACAAACGTAAAGCAAAGAAGCATGGCATAAGTAAGGATCGTAAATAAAACCTCAAACTAGTTTGTGGCCCCAAGACAATACTTTGAAATCGTAATAATCAATGGGGGCCCATATCTCCCCACAGTGGTTAGCGCTCGATCTCGAACAGTGTCAAGAACTCGGGTCCCACGGACACAAGTGGGCTCGAAACCAACATTATCTATCACCCACCGATGCCTCTGCTTACTTACTTCAATTTTAGTTGTTAAACAGTATTTAAAGTGAACGAAAAGTAAAGCCATGATCATCTCCAACATCAACATGCGGCAATTCTCCAACAATTGTGGTACTTGACGACACGCAACAACAATATAGCAAGCGACTACGACGCGCAAGTCCAACTATCTACCAAACATCAGGTAATAGGATGTGTCCAAGGCAATATAGGGCTGCAAGGGATATCTCGGGCACGAAACTAGAGCATCGCAACACAGATAGCAATAGATCAACAGGAGGGAATAAATACTATAAAAGTAAGATAGGTAGAAAAGGGGGGGAGATGCTCGCCTGAAAACATTGCCGAAGGTTCAACCGAAGATCGGGGCGAAGCTCACATCAACTCAACGGCCTTATCCGCGAAGAAGCAAAACACTAAAAGAACACCGGATGCACTATTTAATACTACGGCAAAAGATCGGGCATGATGCATGTATGATGTATGACATGGCAAAGATGCGATGCAATTAGGTCATATTAAGCGGAACCGGGGTCCCGACAATTACTTAGATGGTTAAAGTTATTTATCTACCCCGCAAATTAAATGTTGTTTTATCAAGACAAAAGTTAGCACCGGTTCGCTACACAAATTTAAATGAGGCCAATATGAGAATAGATTTGCCCGCATATGGGCCCCATATTTAATTATATGGTGAATCGGCATAAGGCCCCAAACCACACGACAATATGCATGCATGAACATTTAATATGCGACAAGTTGTATTATGTTATAAAATAGGGTTTCGGGAAGGGGTTCACACATTTAGGGTTCGACGATCTTGGTGTTCTGGGGTGCGGGGTTCGACAGGGTCCAGGGTCCGGTCTCGGGGTTCAGGGTTTGACGGGGTCGTTCTCGGATAACGGAGGTAGGTCTTGGCGCCTCCGGGGTCTTCGGGTCATGTTGTCGGTCTTGTCGTCTCACGCGGAGATCTTGGCGTTCCGGGAGGGAGTACTTGGTCTGGCGTCGGGGCATCGGACTCGCCCTGGTTGCTGTCGTTCTTGTCGTTGCGGAGCTCTTGTCGGGTCCGCGCCATCGAGTCGGTCTTGGCGTCCGGGGTTCGGTCTTCGAGGTTCGACGGTGTTTTGGCGTCCCATGGGGGCATCCTTGGTGCTCCGTGATGGAAACCTTGGCGTCGCGGTCGATGGCGAACTTGGCGAGTCGATCTTAATTGGAGACGAACATCTACACCATCTCCACATCACCATTCCACTAACATCCCCAAAACTCAAACTCAACATCACTGCTAGAGTACATCAAACGCCACCGAAACATCCATCTTGGCTGAAACTAGGGATCCCTGGCCAACACTTGCTGACGACTGAACACCAAAGACCATCAGCGAGCCACATGCGCTGGGACAGGATGTACACCGGCGGGCGACCGCATTACGGGCTCGCTGTTGAGGCTTGCGCACGCGGCAGAGCTGCGCTAGGAAGGCCGGCGGTGAAGCACTGCTGCAGAGGGGAACGAGGAGCAGGGCGGCGCGCGGGGTCGACGGGGCGGGGCCGGCGTCGGGGAACGTGGCGGTTGACCGGGCGAAGTGGCGGGCGCGGCCGCAGGTGGCTTGAGGCGGCGCTGCGGAGCGGAGGAGGCCGGAGCGCGGGGTTGGTGGAGGCGCGCTCGCGCCGGAGGCGAGGTGGAGGTGGAGGTCGGGAGGAGGCAGAGGCGGGCGACAAGTGGAGGCGCCGAGCCTGGGGCGGAGGTTGCGGGCGGACGGAGGTTGCGGGCGGAGGCTCGGAGAGGGAGGGCGAGGACGGAGCTTGAGCGGTGGAGGCGTGGCGGACGCGCGGCCGAGGTTGGCGGAGAGCATGCCGGACGGCAGCGGCATGGGAGATGGGCCTGGCGTCGTGCGGGCTCGGAGAGGGACCGCGGCGCCTCAAGTGAGGGAGCGAGCGGGGAGGAGGCGAGGCAGAGGCGGAGGGGGGGTTGCAGGGAGGCGGTCCGCGAGGGACGCGCCGGGCGAGAGGAGAGGGGCGGCACGGGCTGCCGGAGGCGAGGCGCGGTGGGCGGCGGTGGCCGGAGCGGGAGAAGAAAGAAGGAGGGAGGGAGGATGCGGGCGCCCGCGGGGTGAGGAGCGAGCGGCCAGAGAGAGAGAGGATGGGAGGAGGGGGCCGACAGGTGTGGGGCCAGGTGAGCCAGGGGGTGGGGTCGGGGGAGTGGGTTGGGCTGTGGGGATCGGGTGCGTGGGTGTGTGGCTGCGTGTGTGCTGTGTGTTGGGTGGGTTGTGTGCTGATGTGGCGGGTTGTGATTGGGTAGGGGAAGGGAAGAGGGTGAGGTGGCTACATGCCATTGGGTGGGGTGAGGTGGAGGTTGGGTGGGTAGACTAGGACAGGGTAGACTAGGGATTATGGGTGGGCCGTTTTAAATTCCTGGGGGTGGTCGTTCGGGTCGAATCGGCCCGTTCGACTGCCCCCAGTAAAATAATTTAATATTTTATTTGTGTTAAACGGACCGTTTGCAAAACATAGCTAGTCAAAACAAAATATTCCGGCGACCCGGGTTTTTGCGTTTGAATAAAGACGGGGCGTTTAGAAAACAAATTGGGTTTTTCCGCAAATAGTTTTATGCAAGCAAATGCAAGGTGATGACGATGCTCAAATGCAATGCGGCATGATGACATGAGAATGCGGTCATGACGATGCAATGCACAAAAACAACGCGATTTTCTAGTAGTGGTTTTGCGGGATGCCACAAACATCCTCCACCGATGAAGGATGGTAGCCGACCGGATGCAGCAACATGACAAACCAGGCCCTTATCGGCCCGGCCGAGCCCGAGAGAGCCCATGAAGTTCTGCCGTTGCACTACAATAGGGGGCACCGCCACACCACCAGGGTCAGTTCTTAGACCACCGGAGGAGGCACCAACGCGCCGGACACGGCCAGCAGCCAACGGTCGCGCGATCTTATGCTGCCGCACCGAGCTGTCGTCCGCCGTTCGCCGAGGAGCACCGCCACCGGCAGGAGGCCCCGACGTCACACTGCACGCACGGGTAGAAGACCGCCCCTCCGCTGCCAGACCATGCGGGAGAGGCCCAGAGGTCCACACAGGGAGAGGAAGGAGGAGGAGGTTCGAATGGGAGGTTGGGGCTGGGTTCGCCGTCGCCGCGCCGAGGTGTGGGCTGTGTGTGGTGGTGGGTGGGTGTGTGGGGTGGGGTGGTGGGGTGGTGGTGGTGTGTGGGGGGAGGGAGGAGCTGTTATCGCCATATTTTGGCCAAAGGAGGAGATGGGCCGTAATCAAGATGGGCTTGGAAGATACGTATATGCAACGTGTTGTTGAATCGGCCTTGTACGTGGATTTGGGATAAATTGCCCGTGTATCTTTATATTGTAGTAGGTTACGTTTCGGTTTAGGTAAGAGATAGAGTTGTAGAGTTATTCCAAAGATAGAAAGTCTCCGGACTATAAATATGTACCTAAGGTTATCGAGAAAAGGAGGACAATCACGTTCACAACAAACACAATCTCGGCGCATTGCCACCCCTTGTTTCTAGGGTTTCTTTCGGGTAAGTGTCATGCTGCCTAGATCGCATCTTGCGATCTAGGCAGTATTTTGCTTATGCGTTATTTGGTGTTACTCATACTGAAGGCTTGTTGATGGCGAGTAATACTATTATCATAGATTTGTTGAGGCTAGCATCGGTACTTTTTACTATAATTGTTTAAGATATGCTACCTCTAGTTACCTCGCTACCTTTGCACCTTTTCCCGGGTACAAGGGTAGCACCTTGCTTGATCTTTATTTAGTTGATTCGATCTGTTATGGTTGTGCCTTGTTTTCCAAGGTTTAGTTTGATATCCACGTAGTCAGGCCTTGCAAACGGGTTGAACGATCCAGTAGTACGTAAGGACGTGGTTTACTAGTTCTAGAGAAGTTGTTCCGGTAATTGACTTTACGTCGGTTGTTAGGCCTCCTCTAGGGTTAGTATTCTATCATCTTTTGTGTCTGCCAGGCTCAATTACGTAGGACGCTCCAATTACGTGGTGAAAACGTCAAACCGTCAGAGATCGATTTAACTTGTAATGATGAAGCAAAACCCCATGTTATCGTAGAGCTAATGCGTAACCATGGGATAATCGGCTCTAGGAGCCGATTCACGAAACCTGGGAGCCGGTCACGCTCAATTTTACGATACTTGTTTACCATGCAGGAACCGATCGAAGCAATCCATCACCTTCTGACCAGGTATAGGTGTGGCACGCCTCGAACCAAGCCAGACGTGTGCAGGAGTTTCGGGCGTTCGAGGGACCAGGGCCCACCAGCAGTTCTGGGAGCCTCCCGGCTCTTCGTGTTGCTCGTCGCTGCTCGCCGGTGGGTTTTGGCAGGCAACAGGAGCGAACCAAACTCGACTAATTTTTTTGAGTTTTTTAAAAGAGGCAAACAAAACCAAGCAAAAGAAACTAAGCAAACTAAAAACAAAGTAAAGAGAAAGGAAGTGGAGGATTCCCCTTGTGAAGACCTTCTTAGCCTCCCCGGCAACGGCGCCAGAAAAGCTTGTTGATGTCTGAGAGAACTTCGTTGGGAACCCCAAGAGAAAGGTGTGAAGCAGCACAACAGCAAGTTTTCCCCCCAGTAAGAAACCGAGGTTATCAAACCAGTAGGAGAAAGGAAACGTCACACAGGTGTTGCAAGTAACGCGGAGACCTGCACAACACAAACTCAAGACTTTGCCCCAACTAATAAGTGAGGTTGTCAAACTCACCGGTTTGCTGTAACAGAGGATTAAACGTGTGGCGTGGAAGGTGATGGTTTGCAGCAAGTAAACATGTAACAGTGGAGGATGTATCAATGGTAAAGATTGGACCAGGGTCCATAGTTCACTAAAGGTGCTCTCCTTAGATAAACAACATGGCATCAAGGGTAAACAAATCACAGCAGGGAAATTGACAGGAACTGAGCAAGGCAATCAATGCAATATCAGACAAAAAGATCCTATGAGATTTGATTGGGCAATACAACAAGATGCATATACCAACATCCAACTGCATCTATGACTAGAAGTCCACCTTTGGGTTATCATCCGAACCCCCTCCAAGAAGTTGCAAACAGCAATGACAACTTTTAAAGCAAAGTGTAAGGTAAACAATCCACTTATTCCATGAACAAGAGACCGTTGTTTTATCCCTAGTGGCAACAACACATCTACACCGAAGAGATTTTTGTCACTTCCCTTGGAAACTGGATGCATGAACCCACTATCAAGCATAAATACTCCCTCTTGGAGTCACTAGAAAACAACTTGGCCAAGATAGCTACTAACAATGGATATCATGCAAGACCACAAACAACACAGACATGATAGAATCATAAAGACAAAACCATTAATCAATCTGACATAGTAATCTCAATATCCATCGGATTCCCGCAAACACAACATCATGATTACAAATAGATTAGATCTTGATCATGAACGGAGCTCACAAGATCTATACATGAAAGCACAAGGAGGAGATACAACCATCTAGCTACTATATGGACCCATAGTCCAAGGTGGAACTACTCATGCATCATACCGGAGAAGAAGGTCTCCGGGATGATCTCCCCTCCGGCAGGGTGCCGGGAAGAACTTCAGACCCCCCGATCTAGGGACGATGGTGGTGGAGGCTATCGACGGTTTCATGGAGTTTTGATCGGGTCCTAGGGTTTCTGCATCGGGGCTTCTTATAGGCGAAGGGGCGAGCCAGGGGGGCCACCAGGGCGGCTGCACCCCCCAGGCGTGGGGTGGGCCCACCCACGCGGCCAGGGGGTGTGTAACACCCTCAGAATCGGACCTATGCAAGTTTCAACGCTTCCCGCCAAAACCCGCATAGAAACGATTCAAAGGTGCCCACCAGGCACTTTCGTGCGGGTGGAAAACGAAGTAATAACATTACACAAGTCCTCGATGGGACCCTGAGCAGATATATATAGCGACTCCATGAGTCAACAATACAGATATACTGATACAAAGATCCAAATCACCTTGAAAAGATGCGCGTCCGGCTACGGACAAGATGCAAATGGGGCTAAGCTGAAGAATAACCAATGGCGTCCATAACCCCTGCCAAGCCGGAAGGGTAACCTAACGACGTCGATCTCAAAACCTTAAACAAAGGGTGCCGACAAGGGCAAAGGAAAAAAGAGGCGTCGATCGAGGCGATGCAGCGAGGCTAGAATTGGCGGTCCTCGCCTACATAGGTATATGGTGGATCGGCGGCAAAGATGCACTAAACAACCTATAGAGACTCGATACAACGGCGGCTATCGAGAGGGATAAGAAAGACCTATTCGATCCAACGATACTACCATCAAACAAACCCATCTGGCGTTTCCCCTCGAGACCAGACGAGGAAGTCAACCGAGAACTCACCACAGTTGGCGCTTTACTTATTCGATTATCGTTGCATAATTACTAGTCGTATAGATAATCGTCTGATAAAATAAGCGATGGGCACTTTTAGTTAACCATTCCGTTATAGTTGACACTTACTAGTCAAATACAATTAGCATGAGATAACCCGTAACCCAAGAGTTGTTGGTACTTTTATTTAGCCATTCCATTGTAATTGCCATACTTACTAGTCGGTACAATGGTGCATAGCGACACTCCAAACAAGCAATTGTGGACAGATTATTTAGCCATTCCATTATGGTGAAGCTGATTACTAGTCATTATAAAGTCAAATTTATAGCACTACTTTAGTTATGCTTGTCTATGATCGAGATCTTGCTCCAAGTCGTCCATATCCATGGACACGGCTTTTAGAAAGTTTTACCGGCCGGGTGCACCAATAGCAACACACGCTCGATCAACCTCGGAAAAACCAAATCAAAACCAACGAGGCCTTCGACAAAGCAATCACATGATTCAGAATTATTTGGGGCCACCCATTAAGCTACCATAGCGAAGTTAGGCGACTCGAACGGACTCAAGGTTTGGGTATCGATGTGAACGGGAACCCAAAGCGGGCTTGTCGGCACCGCGAATCGTGTTCGATCCTAAGCGATAGTGCTATCATCGCACAATTTAAATAAAGCAGTAAAGCATGGCATAAGTACAGGATCGTAAATAAATCCTCAAACTAGTTTGTGGCCCCAAGAAATAAGACTGAATCAAGATCTGGCTCAGGGGGGTCCCATATACCTCCCGGATGTGGATAGAGCGATAAATCAAGGAACAGGTATCAAGTACTCGGGGTCCTACGGGACACAAGTGGGCATTCGGAAACCAAATATTATCTATCACCCACCGATGCCTCTGCTTACTTCAATTTTTGTGGTTAAACAGGAATTAAAGTGAACGATAAGTAAAACTATGATCATCTCCAACATCAACATGCGGCAATACTCCAACAACTGTGGTACTAGACGACACGCAACAGCAATATAGCAAGCGACTACGATGCGCAAGTCCAACTATCTACCAAACAATAGGCAATAGGATGTGTCCAAGGCAATATAGGGCTGCACGGAATATCACAGGTGCGGAAACTAGAGCATCGCAACACAGATAGCAATAGATCAACAGGAGGGAATAAATACTATAAAAGTAAGATAGGTAGAAAGGGGGAGATGCTCGCCTGAAAACATTGCCGAAGGTTCAACCGAAGATCGGGTCGGCACTCGCATCAACTCAACGGCCTTATCCGCGAAGAAGCAAAACACTAGCAGAAACACCGGGTGCACTATTTAATACAACGGCAGAAGATCGGCATGATGCATGTATGATGTATGGCATGGCAAGATGCGATGCAATTAGGCAATATTAAGCGGAACCGGGGTCCCGACACTTAATTAATAGGTTCAAGTTGTTTAGATACCCCGCAATTAAATGTTGTTTTAACAAGGCAAGATATGACAACGGTTCGATGCACAAATTTAAATGAGGCCAATATAAGACTAGATTTGTCCGCATATGGGCCCCATATTTAATTATAAGGTGAATCGGCGTAAGGCCCCCAAACCACATGATAATATGCATGCGAGTATGACAATTTAATATGCAACAAGTTATATTATGTTATAAAATAGGGTTTCGGAAGGGTTCACACATTAGGGTTCGGAACTTGGGGTTCGGGGTTGAAGTCGGTCTCGGGGTTGACGGATCGTGGAATCGGCGGAACATTCTCGAACAACGGGGCAGATCTTGTCGCCTCCGGGTTCTCGGCGGACCGGCGTCCGGAAAGGAGTACTTGGTTCGGTGTCGGGGGCGCATCGGGTTCGTCCGGGTCGGTGCCGATCTTGTCATCGCCGTGGTCTTCGGGTCATGTCGACGGTTATGGCTTTCGGGACGAAGGCCTTGGCGTTCCGCGGTGAAGTATTCGGCGTCCTCGAGGGAGTACTTGTCGTTCCGGGCTCTCGACGAATCTTGACGTCCGAGAAGAAGATCATGTGGCATCCGCGGTCTTCGGGTACGGGTTCTCCGGGCTCCCATGTAGGAGATCTTGTCGTCGCGTCGAAGAACTCGGGTTCGGGGTCGGGTGTCGGTGGACTACTTGATGTTCTCCCTTAGAAGATCTTCGGGTTCCGTGAAGACGAGCTTGTCGACCTTGGGTCCGGGTAGGCGATATTCTTGTCCATGTAGGGGAACTTGAGGTCTTTCGTGGCTTCGATTGTCGTGTCGGTGTCGACCTTGTCTTTGGAGGGCGGCACCCACATCGCAGCACCACAAGAACACAAACACGCACGGGGGCGGCCAAGGCGGGCCCAGAGAGGACGTTGGCCACTTGCAGGTGAGTCGGGGACGGCGCTCTGAGAGACAGCTCGGGGGCAGGCGCGCGAGGTGGCGAGCAACCTCAACAGGCGAGGTTCGCAGAGAACCGGCGGCTCGGCAGGCGCGGCCAGCGAGGTCGGGGCTCGAGAAGGCGTTGGCGTCCTGCGGCCGAGAGGAAGGAGCCAGGCCAGGCGAGCGGGCGGAGGAGGAGGCGACTGCGGCGGCGAGGGTGCGCGGCCGGAGGCGCGGCGGGCGGGGCGAGGTCGGGCGAGCGGGCGGAGGAGGAGGCGGAGGCTGGAGGCGGCTGGGCGGCGGCGGACGCCGAGAGGAGCGCGCGGGCGGAAGGCGGCTCAGGCGGCGGCGGCAGTGGCGGGCGGGCGGGCGAGAAGGCGGCTTCCGGCGGGGCGGCAGTGCGGGTAGAGGAGCTGGGTGCGAGCCGAGGCGGCGGCAGCTGGAGGCGGCAGGTCAGCGGCTTCGGCAGGAGGGCACAGTGGTGGGGCTGCGCTGCGCGAGGAGGGAGGCGAGGTGGAGGGAAGAGGGACGCGGCGGGGCAGGTGAGTGGCGGGTCCAGGGGCCGGTGGGCAGTGCAGTGAGAGGGACCAGGGGTGCTGCGTGTGTGCGGTGTTGGGTGTGTTGTGAGGGAGCGGGGGTAGGTGGCTGCATGGGGTTGGTTAGAGGGGAGGGAGAGGGTGAGGTGGCGGCAGGTTATTGGGCGGGGTGAGGTGGAGGCTGGGTGGGTAGACTAGGACAGGGTAAGAAAAGAGTCTAGGTTGGACCGTAAACATGGGGGTGGTCGTCCGGGTCGATTTGGCCCGTTCGACTGCCCCCACTAAAATAATTTAATATTTTATTTGTTTTAAACGGACCGTTTGCAAACCGATAGCAGACAAAACAAAATAATCCGGAGGCCCGGGTTTTGGTGTTTGAATAAAGATGGGGCGTTTTAGGAAACACAAAATAGGTTTTTCTGCAAATAGTTTTATGCAAGCAAATGCAAGATGATGACGATGCTCAAATGCAATGCGGCATGATGACATGAGCATGCGGTCCTGACGATGCAATGCACAAAAACAACCCGATTTTCTAGTAGTGGTTTTGCGGGATGCCACAATTCGACACCACTAACAATGAATCTCGCCCTCGAGATCCGCCTCATGGTACCGGAAGGAAGGTCGGCGATCCGCATCTTCTCGCTTCATGTAGATCCTCGCGACACCACTAACAAGAGGTCGTTGTCCGTGATCGTCGAGAGAACACTCCGGGAACAAAAGGGCGAAGGTAGAGGTATCCACAAATAAAGCCACCTCTAGCTTCGATGGAAAGAGGGAACCGATGCATTCTCATCCACTTCAATGTACGAAAGCGAATAGAAAGGGTTGTTGGCATGGGGGCCAATCCATCACGCACCCAAACTATTACTCCGCACAATCAGTAGAAAAGAGTGCAACCATTCTCGGAATCAGACTGAAGATCTCGACAAGCGAGGTTCGGAAACAAAGGAGTGATGCAGACTCTACATCGGATCTGGCGTGGATGATATCGTCGCGCCGGAAAACACCGGAAGGCACAAACAAAGAACAAAGAATGGTACCACAGCAGACGGATTCCTCAGGCAACTTGAACACCGGACGGTAGATCACTACTAGGAAAACGGCTATAGGTAATCAGCACATCCGTGGCTCACATGGTTGAAGTGCCCCACGGCTAAAACAGGCATGGCTCACACAGGCGTGCCCTAATAACTAGAACATCCGTGGCGCACATGACCCTAGTGCGCCACAGATATGTGAGGCCTGTTGCCCTACGCCAAACTTCCGAGCGCACTACAGCCATGTGCGCCACGGTTGTTAGGGTCATACGTGGCGCTGCGTGTGCATGGTGCGCTTCACGACCGCGCATGCCCACCTACGCTCTGAAACGCCACAAACACTGGCGCACTCCGCCTAGTGCGCCACGGGAACTAAAACATCATGGCACTCGCCTGTGCGCCACAGTTTGTACTCCACAGCGCCTGTGGCCGTGTGCGCCACGGATGTGTCGATTTTAGGACACTTTATGTGCACATGTGTGACCACATCCACCACCCCACACTTCACTTTGCCCTTCTTCTTCCTCCTTAGATCTAGTCGGGATCTTCTCCTTCCCACCTCAATTTCTCCACACATTCACCATTTTAGCATGTAAAACTTGCTTTCGATGTTACATAAGTAATAGAGGAGGTCTCCGTCTCTCATCTATCTGCCTCCGTCGTAGCACCTCTCCTTTCCATCTTTCTCGATCGGTCTCTCATCTCGTAAGTTGTCCATGTAAGGATGTGTTCATGTGTATATGGATGATGCATGTGCTCATATGTATGTAGATGATCGATGCTCATGTCATGATGTGTGTATGTGTGGAGAGCTAGGATCGATGGTCATATGTGTGTGTATATGGAGAGTATCGATGATGCTCATGCATGTGTGTATGGAGAGGATAATGATATGTTCATGTGTGTATGGATCGGTCTCTCTCTCTCTTGTGTTTGTATGTGAACAAGTTGCCATTTGTTTTGCCAAAATGTTGATTCATTTCCATTTTGGCAAGACTTTTAACATTCATAAAGGTCCTAATTTTAGGATAGGTCATGCGAAATTTTCTATCGACCATTGCATGCATGCATTCATTATGTGGTTCTAATAGACTTCAAAATTGTACCGTGTACATCGTGCGAGCAAAAATGGTCCGCATAATGGCGAAGGCATTGTGGCTAGATTTTGAAATGTGCGACGGCCGACATGATGAAATAACAAGACAGATATAAGATGTCCGTGCGAAGATGCAAACTCAACTGGGTGATCGACCCAGTTAAAATCTGAGCGCACTGCTCGCCATGGTTTCATGGATGGATACACTCGTTGGATAAGCGATGGCGTAGATGATGGAGCGGTGATCATCATCATCACGGCGAACGGGCGAGATGATGAAGAGGCTCTGGAGATGGTGAAGGTACGAGCATCGGGATGATGATGATCTAGATCTTGGGAGGAGCGTACGGCGATGGAACAACGTCGAGGCTGAGTGCGGGACCCTTATGTGCAAGAGCTGCTTCTCAAGCGGCAGTAACGCCTTGGCTGCCGCTAGAGAAAGCCAAGCTTGCGCAACTTGAGAAAGACGCGTTACTCCATTGTATGAAGGATGCAGGCCCGATGATACCGGTTGAATGTAACGCTCAAGGCTATGGAGATGAAGGCAAAGCACAAATTGAGCGACGCAAGCTTCGACGATATGATGGCATTCTCGCACGATCGTCTCCCTGGAGAACACATGTCCAACTAGTATCGAGGATGCCAAGAAAATCGTCCTCTCGATCTACCGCCGCGTTAGATATCACGTATGCATCAACGATTGCATCATTTATCGGGCGAGGGGCGGAGAAAACCACATGTCCGGGTGCGCGTGAGTCGATACAAGAAAGGGAAGAAAGCACCTCGAAAAGTGGTATGGTACTTTCCTATCACCCCTCGTCTGCGCTATTTCGCGGACCCTAAGGCGAAGCTCATGCGATGGCATGCGGAAAGGAAGAAGCCGAGATGATGATGACCCGAAAAGGATGAGCTGGCGACGCACCCTTCGGATGCTAGCGATGGAAAGCATTGGACCTCGAATTCCGAGTCGGTGGAGATTCGAGGAACATCGGGCTTGGTGCGAGAACCGATGGACTCAATCCGTTCGGTAGCTGGAGCAAGCACGACAAACCTTGGCCACGTGTTTGTATGGATGTACAACCTCCTCCATGGTTGTGCATGAAGAAGAAGTACATACAAATGAGTATGCTAATTCAAGGGCGAAACAACTGGTACCGACATCAATCGTATCTCGGGCTGTTGAAAGAGGAGCTAGCCACGTTATGGGAATCGAGCCAATACTTACGACGCGTCGCACAAGATTATTTCACTATGAGAGCCGTTGGTCACTACGGTGCAAGACTATCCGAGTTGCGGGTATATCTCGGGCAGGTTATCCAAGGATTCCACGCATGCGTTAGGTGCATGGATAACACAAGCTATCTCCAACTAGAGAAAGATCCAGGTCATCGAAAACCGTGTTCATGGCGCACTGAGGTGGCTCGGCAAGAATGATCCATGGAGAAAACGTGGAGACCTGTTCGATGGCAAATCGAGACCCGAGGAATCCCGGGCGTGGGCAGTGAAGAAGTGGAAGAGTTGCTGAAAAACTGGAAAGATTGTCGTAAGCATGGAAAGAAGCAAAAGAGGCAGCAACAAGACAAGCCGCTAATGAAGGTATGGAAAACAAGGTCTTTTAGGGAGTTGCCATCTTGGAAGTTTCTCCATACGCCTCATAGCCTCGACATCATGCATATCACGAAAAGCGTGTGCGAGTGGTCGCCACCATAATCAACGTGCGGATAGGACGAAATATGGTCCGAAAGCAAGGCACGACCTGATATGCTTGGGTATACGGAAGGAGCTTCACGGAGGACGCACTACTCCCGATGATCAGGAAGATGACGATGATCATGTGTCGGAGACGGCACAAGGTCGTCGGAAGGGTAAAAGTTCAAGAAGAACGAATATTACTGCCCTCCTTCTTGCTTCACTCTAAGCCGTGATGAGATCAAACAGTTTTCAAGTGCCTTCTAGGAGTCAAATTTCCTTACGGCTCGGGCAAGATAAGCGAATACCTAGGCGAGTAGCAGAGGTTCGATGGCATGAAGTCTCACGACGGCCGTGCTAATGGCAGTACTTCGGTCGCACTAAGAGGGATAATGGACGAACACGTCCGTGAAACGTTATTTGGCTTATGCAAGTTTTTCGGCGTCATCTCTAGGAAGTCGATTGGCTTGAATCAGCTCGGAAGGCTACGAGGAGGAGATCGTGGTGATACTATGTGAGCTTGAGGTCTACTTCCACCCGCATTCTTCGACATTATGGTGCATCTGCTGGTCCATGTCGTGGAGGACATCGTAACTCGGGCGATGTTTCTCCGCAGCATGATGGCGTTCGAAAGGATGAACGGACACATCAAAGGATACGTTATAGCAGGTCCCGTCGAGATGGAAGCATAGCCAAGGGCTTTTACGGCGAAGAGTGCATCTCTTTCGCACGAATTATCTAGACATCGAGAACCGCCGGTCTTCCGTCAGCAGACACCTTGGCAAGCTCGACGGATCTGGTCACCGAGAGGGTCGTCATCTTGCATGCGGAACTTGATTTTCGCGAGACTTTGATCGAGCAAACCTCGTCGCTTCAGCATTTAGAACTGGTCGATCCTTGGGTACGAAGCACAAAAGGTTAATCGAGAAGAAATACTGACCGGGCATACAGAGGCGAGGAGAAATAATCAAAGAGCACAACTCAGATTTCACGCGTTGGTTTAGGCGCTCCTTGATAATCCCCTTTCGCATTCTTCCCGACACGGAAAAGATCATATTCACCTTGTCGCGAGGACCGATGCAAAACCTGGTGACCTATCGGTATGATATCATGCTACACATTCTACGGAGGAAAAGGACAACAAGTGTGATTATCGTAACTCGGTAACGTCGAATTCTACACCGATGACAACGTGAAGGAAAGATTCTACTAAGAATCGAGGAGATCCGGGAGCTCGACTACATGGAGAAAAGGTGCCGATGTTCCGTGTCGGATGGGCAAAGAACGTCGAAAGAGAAGACCGGTATTTCACAACCATGGTTATACCGGCAGCCAAATCCAAGGCCACGGTGCAAAGCGTGGCCGCGAAAAATGAACCGTGGTACTGGCTACCAAAGTGGACCAATGTTTTTCATTACCGACCCGACAAAGCCTAGCCGTGTTGTCGTGAGGAGAGGAAAAAGGAACATCATCGGAATGGATGGAGTCGCCAATGAGCAAGACTTGACCGATCGGCGATCAAAGATTGAAGATGACGGCGACTACGATGCGACAACATACATCACAAGAAAAAGGACAACCCTACCCAAAAAAGGTAGCCCGTTCGAAGAAGAAACATTAAAGTCGGGCTAAATTATTCAACCGCGACAAAGAAGGGAAAAAGATTGTAAACTAGCTCAAAAAATATTATAAACGCGTGGTCGAAAAAGATTGTAATATTCATGGACAAATTATTATGAAATTTAGTTATACTTTAAATCATATTTTTGGGCATTTTTGGAATATTATTACTTTTGGGTATTTTTGGAATATTTAAAAGTATTTTAAAATCAAAATAAAACTTCTATGGCATATATCACCACTTTTGGGCATTTTTGGAATATTTAAAAGTATTTTAAAAACAAAACAAAATTTGTATGGCATGTATCACCACTTTTGGAACATTTTAAAGTATTTTTTGGAACGGTTATCCGTAGCGCACTTAGCCAGGGTGCGCTACGCGTGTGTGGGTTGGACTAGTCAACTGCGCATCCCCATCCCCATCCCCATCCCCGCATCAGACACATCGTCCATCCCCCCATCCCCATCCCCGCATCGAGGCGCCACACGCCAGGAGGCCGCGCCCGCCACGCCAGGAGGAGGCCGCCACGCCACGCCAAGAGGAGGAGGAGGCCGCCACGCCACGTCAGGAGGAGGAGGCCGCCACGCAACGCCAGGAGGAGGAGGCCGCCGCCGCCACGCCAGGAGGAGGCCGCCACGCCACGCATCCGCCAGCCCTCGTCGTCGTCATCTCCCCCTCTCTCCTCGAGCAATCTCAGAGGTGAGCTCTGCCCCGCCCCTCTATCCTTCTCCCCCTCTCTCTCCTCAGAGGGTTAGACAAAAATGTGCTCCTAGTTTCAGTACAAGTTTCATAATATTAGTTTCAGTACAAGCCATGGTGTTGAACTGAAGATAACTCCTAGTTTCAGTACAAGTTTCAGTATTTGCCATGGAAAATTTCTTGCATGTTTACTTAATCCTAGTTTCAGTACAAGTTTCAGAATATAAGTTTCAGTACAAGCCATGGTGTTGAACTGAAGATAACCCCATGTTTACTTACTGATCTATATATCCACCGGCAGACGACTTATAAGTTTCAAAGACAAATAGACAAGTTTCGAATTGAAGTCTAGTGTGCCTAGGCATTATGGCTAATTAAAAAACTTGCATCCCTGCCTCCCTCTATCCTTCTCCCCTCTCTCTCCCCTTATTTTGTTCGGTCCTAGTGTTAACTAGAATGTTCATCTGAACACATGTAACTCAAGCAAGATTCAGTTAGGTTTAGGTTAGGTTCGAGTTCAGTTAGGTTCAGAGTTAGGTTAGGTTCAGTTAGGTTTAGGTTAGGTTCGTTAGGTTCAGGTTCGTTAGGTTCAGTTAGGTTTAGGTTAGGTTCAGTTCAAAGTTAGGTTCGAGTTAGGTTCAGATTCAGTTAGGTTTAGGTTAGGTTCAGGTTCAGGTTAGGTTGAGTAGCAAGATTCAGGTTAGGTTTAGGTTAGGTTCGAGTAGATGAAAATGCAATAGTAGAACAAAGATATGCAGTAAAACTTGTGTTTTTTAATGCATGTCTCCTATGTTTCAAGAGAAATGTTCAGTCCCGAACACTGTAACCTGAATGTTTCAAGATTAGTTGTTGTTCGCAAGTCATTCGTGTTTCAAGATTAGTTGTAGCTTGAGCTAGTTGTTGTTCGCAAGTCAAAAACCTGTGTAGCATTGCACTCACTAACTATGAACCTTTGTAACCTGAAGGTTTCATGAAACCAAGTTCCCTTTTTTTACTGTTGTATAAGAAAGTGCATTTCCTTTTGTGCATATGGACAACTGTTACACAGGTCCTTTTGATTCAGTTATAGTTATAAATCCACTTTCAGAGTTATAGGTAACTGATTCAGTTATAGTTATAAATCCTGATCCTTGATGTATCAGCATATATCATGGGTTTATATTTTTAGCTATGGTCTTGGGCTTATTGTAGCATGATTGTGGGCTTATATTTTTAGCTATGGTCTTGGGCTTATTGTAGCAGATTGTGGGCATCCATTGTGGTTAGAACAATGACATTGCTTCATTGGAATCATAGCACCTTGAAATTGTGCTTGTGCTTGTATATGAAGCACTTTATTACGTGTGTATGTAGGTTCTTGTATGAAACGAGTCCCGATTTTTGCCGGAATGTTGATTAACTTCCGTTTTGGCAGAAATCGGGCACTCTAGTTTAAGAAAATTAGCAAAGGTCATGCCGGATTTTTCCGCATTTAACCAATTATTTGTTTTTATTAGTGCAAAGATGTGTGATAACGACGAGGTGGATGTTCTAAGCGCATCGGCTGAAGGAGAACTCGCACTCGAATAAACAATTGACATTCTCGAGGCCCGCCTAGAAGACGATGAAGAATACCATCCTTCGGAGAGCGAGGATGATGAGATGGAAGACGGAGGAAGAAGCCGAAGGAACGGCGGACGATGAAACCACTGATGGCGGCGAGGGCACAGGGAGTGGTAGCAACCCTCCTAAGAAGAAGCCGAAGGACCGGCGCCCGAACACGGTCGGCACGGTCAGGGAGGAAATTACCGAAGTGAGCCCATCAGGGGTTCCTTTGGAGCCCGCCCTTGTCGTCAAAGGGTACGGTGGGCAAGTGGCGGCGATCACCCGGACAACCATCTCGATCAACACCGAGAATCTCCGGCATAAAGATAATGGCCACTTGCAACACCTCTTCGAGAAGTCGCACGCTGATACAAGTTTCCCGCTAAGTATCGAACACAAATTATCATGGGAACGGTAAACAAATCCGCCCTCACAAAGATGAGCACCGCCTGCCAGCGGAGAACCCGGATAAAGAAGAAGATCTATAAAGAAGGCAAAAGTCTCGAGGAGATCCGGAAGATTGACCCGCAGATCACCAAGATCGCCCGGAGTTCAAGGAGAGGTGTGAATCGAAAGAGCCCTGCCAATAGTAATCGGGGAAAGGCGCTGCAGGCGATGAATATAGGTCATCACCATCTCGGATCTGTGGATACAGAACCGCGGAGGCCAAATGGAATAAGGAGGACGAAGAGTATAGATCCAAGGGGATAGAAAACCCCTTTGCTAAATTCGAACCCGGGCAGGTTCGAAACTTCATCAGGGCCCGTTACCATGTGGACCCAAAATAAACAACTCACCGCGGATCCTCGGTGAAGGAATTCGAGGAAATTGTGGTAAGTATAATATAATTACCGGTGATCAACACGATTGCAATCTAATCGATGATCTAAATGATTCATTACTTCTTCGCAGGAGGAGGAAATTGTTGTTAGTCATGGATCCTGTGGTTCCTCATCCTGTGGGTCGACGGCGGCCACCGGTGGGATAACCTTTAACAGTATGGCGAACCGGGCCAAGAAAATAGAGCCGGGACTGAAGAAGCCGTCGCCGGTCCGTCTGCCGCCTCGGGTAAGAATTGGGTGGATCATTTTGGTCCACCGCCGAGGACGCATGTGGCGCCTCGGGAAGGAGCGAGGAGGAAAAGAGAGGTTCAAGAACTTAAGGCACAAGTGGCGCGGATCCCGCAGATCGTCAAGACAACGGCAATCACCCTTACGCCCTTCCCGCCTACCTTGGTGGAGTCCATAGCGAACTGGAGTGCGGGTGGTCGAGTAGGGCCGTGCCCGATTCCAAGCATGGTCAGCAGCCACTCGAACAACGCGGCGCCGACGAATCAAGCGAACTACGTGTTCGTGACTCCGCCCGCTAGCACCGCGGCGCCGCAAGTGTTGGTGACTCCCCTGCCATCACCGCGCGCCGAGTACATGTTGGTGCCCTCGCCATTGTCAGCGGCACCGGAGCTCCAAGCACCCGGTAGGAGAATACACGCGGCCAGACCGCGCCATCAAGCAGCCCCTTCCGTCTCTTGCACGCCCGTCACAGATGCGGTGCGTCGACATTAGCCGATCTCGACGCCATCACGGTAAACAAATTGCTTTAATTACCGCCTTTCATGCCATCTATATATTACTCTTGTGGCATCTCGCTTTTGACGACGCGTACATGTTTTCCGCAGACGGATGTTCCTTGCACTCTCTTATGCTACGTGAACAACGAGCCGAGGGATGTTGCCAAGGG
The DNA here is from genome assembly GCA_030063025.1 of Avena longiglumis. NCBI lineage: Eukaryota > Viridiplantae > Streptophyta > Magnoliopsida > Poales > Poaceae > Avena > Avena longiglumis. The sequence goes on along the minus strand of CP125974.1, from coordinate 46,188,811 downwards.
TACCATCGTTCAACCTTGCAGCGACGTTCCACTCAAAGCCGATGCGGATAGCGTGCACAGGGGTTAAAATTAGTCGGTGCTAAGGGGTCGACTTGGAACCTCCCATTCAACCCCGAGAGCGGATGAAGAAGAGTCGTCGTCTCGGTTGCTTCGCTTGTTCATGCTATGGCCAAAGAGCATGATCCGTTTGGGGACGGCGGGGCCATCACGCCACAGACAAAGCACCGCTGTCGTGCCGACAAGCGGTGGCAAGGCCCCTCACCGCCTCGCCGTCACCTCCACGCGGTGGGTCGGATGATCATGTTGATGATATGCACATGGCGCAGATCCGCCGAGGACTCAAGACTGGAATGATCACTTCTTCAGCACTCGTTGGCAACGAAGAAGACCTAGCTGGTGGCCCCACAGAGAAAGCCACTATCACCAAGCGTCTGTTTGGTTCTCAGGAGACGCCTCCAGCTTGCGCCTTTACAGAGCCACCAGCTGATACAACCAACCGGCCCTTTATTCTAAGCCCTGACACACTACATAGGGTGGCCGGTGCTCAGATTGCGGTGCCTGCCCCCTCTCCAAAAGGAAAAAAAGGGCAGGAAAAGAAAATCTAGCAGCTCGAGCCAGCCAGTGGCGTCAACAACTGCGAATCCGATCAGGTTTCGGGAAGGGCCACCAAGACCCGAGGGTATTATGTGGAGGATTCATGTGGTGGGTGAGCCCATGCTACCTAAGAATTTGCGGAAGCTCGCCAGTTCAGAACTGCAGAGTGTGCATGACGGCGTGCTGACGATAGAGAGACGCCTTCTATCGGAGAAAGATCCCTCGCACCCGGTATTCGTGGTTAAGGTGCCACCAGGCTTGGGCTTCGTCGACAATTCCCATGGATCTGTTCTTCCCGCGGTTCGAGGACATCTTCAATATGTTCCACCTATACCCGCTGCACTATACCATGGTCCGTATCTTTTCTCTCACCGCCACGCAGATCATTAGAGAGAACACCGGGCATCGCTATAGTGGACCCCTACTACATGCGTGACGGCCGCTTGGGTTCCCCGCCGAGCGACGTATCGTGGCCTCGTGCCTAAAAAGAATCCTCGTGGCGAACAAGACAAAGGAATACATTCTCGTGCCTTACTTTCCCGATTAAGTCGTTATTCAGCCGCCACCGATTGGCTTTATTAGATTATCATCATTCTTTTTCCAAAACATTCCATTTGAATTTTTTGCACAGAGATGAACACTGCACGCTCATCTCCTTATCGCCGAAGCATTCCCACGCCACATATTTCGACTCGGGGAGTCTAGAAAAGAAGAAAAACTACGACAAGATCAAGGAAGTTCTGGATGATGCTCTCACTGGCTTTGCCTCGACGGAAGGCACCACCTTCGTGCGTACGAAGGTCAAGTTCGGCAGCCGGAAAACAGTAAGAAGGAAGCCTACTACGCACTCCATCACATGAGGGCGTTCCTACTTGACCAGCATAATTCTACGCTGCCAGATCATCTCAAACAGTGGGCCGAAGCAAAGGCCAAGATCACTGATTCAGATATTAGACAAGAGATGTATCACATCCAGCAGCAGTTTGGGGCAATCTTCTTTCGTCATGTCATGACTTCAGGGGGGATCTTATACGGAGGAAATATCCCAAATAACCGTGACATAGAAGATCGCCTAGAGATGCAGGGTGACTATAGGAAGTTCATGACGGCGATGCGTCCTCCGTTCCCTAAGCCGGAGAAGGCTTGATGTTGGCCTAGTTGTAGTTGCAAACTATAGATGACCTTTGTGTGTGTGTGGACGACAAGTGTACTTATCTTATTAGGTTTATGAATCACCGCTTACTTATTTTGCTTATTATTATTATATATCAATCAATGCTTGGTTTTTGCTTACTCTTTGGTTTTTTGCTTACTCTTTGGTTTTTGCTTACTCTTTGGTTCTCGGACGACAAGTGTGAGTTATTTTTTCTTTTTCGAGAATATGCCGATGATTGAAATGTCGTGGCACAATATATATGTGAATGTGCTATGACGGGATTGTCACCTTGTGATATGCACAAGTCCGTGAATTGTGCATCCTACTTGGCCGACAAATTCCGTCATAAGCAATCTGTCCAACGACCTAGCTAGTTATATATGAGGCATGCTTTTGAGTTATTTTTGTCTTTTCAGAATATGCCGATGATTGAAATGTCGTGGCACAATATATATGTGAATGTGCTATGACGGGATTGTGAGCCTTGTGATATGCACAAGTTCAGGAATTGTGCATCCTACTTGGCTCACAGTCCCGTCATAAGCAATTCCTGTGTCCAACGACCTAGCTAGCTAGTTATATATGAGGCATGCTTTTCGAGTTATTTTTGTCTTTTTCGAGAATATGCCGATGATTGAAATGTCGTGGCACAATATATATGTGAATGTGCTATGACGGGATTGTTAGCCTTGTGATATGCAGTCGTGAATTGTGCATCCTACTTGGCTAATTCCGTCATAAGTAAGCCTTTTCTCTGTCCAACTACCTAGCTAGTTATATATGAGGCATGCTTTTCGAGTTATTTTTGTCTTTTTCGAGAATATGCCGATGATTGAAATGTCGTGGCACAATATATATGTGAATGTGCTATGACGGGATTGTGAGCCTTGTGATATGCACAAGTCCGGGAATTGTGCATCCTACTTGGCTCACAGTCCCGTCATAAGCAATTCCTGTGTCCAACGACCTAGCTAGCTAGTTATATATGAGGCATGCTTTTCGAGTTATTTTGTCTTTTCGAGAATATGCCGATGATTGAAATGTCGTGGCACAATATATATGTGAATGTGCTATGACGGATTGTTAGCCTTGTGATATGCACAAGTCCAGAATTGTGCATCCTACTTGGCTAACGGTCCCCATAAGCAATTCGTGTCCAACGACCTAGCTAGTTATATATGAGGCATGCTTTTCGAGTTATTTTTGTCTTTTCGAGAATATGCCGATGATTGAAATGTCGTGGCACAATATATATGTGAATGTGCTATGACGGATTGTTAGCCTTGTGATATGCACAAGTCCAGGAATTGTGCATCCTACTTGGCTAACGGTCCCGTCATAAGCAATTCCTGTGTCCAACGACCTAGCTAGTTATATATGAGGCATGCTTTTTGAGTTTGCTCTTTTTGATTTAAGAGTACTTTCTATAAGTGTATCTTCATATGCGACTTTAATTATACATGTTTTTTCAATCACGGTTAGTTATTATTGTCAACTTGTAGATGACGTGGTACGTCGTGTACAAGGGACGGGTTCGAGTCTACGATGATTGGGAAGACACGGAGACAGTGCACCGTTCAGCGGCAATAGCTACAAAGGGTACAACACTATGGCGGAGGCGGAAGATAGATACACGCTATCTAGCGGGAGTTAGGACAAGGAACCGGATGAAGACCTACACCTTCGTCTGGCGGTGATCATGCTTATCTTCTTTGGTTATTTATCCCGTATTTGTGTCTAGCTAGCTAGTTTAGATGTCTAAGCGAGCTTAGAGCTCTAACTTGTTCGATCGACACATGTATTCGCATGTCACCAACTACTACTTTGTAACATGATCAAAACAATGTAACTTGGACTATGTATTCATGTATGAGACTTATCTATATGTATTTGTTTCAATCTTGTTTTTCATATCGAGTATTTATATATATAATTGTATATCTTGTATCTGTGTGTGTATATCTGCTGTAATATTGTATATAATCTGTATTGCATATAATCTGGCTTGGAAATTAAAAAAAAAACAAAAAATACATCTGTGGCGCACATGTTCTACCTTCTGTGGCGCACTACACCTAAAGCGCACCATGGATGTTTAGTGGCGCACTGGGTAGTGCGCCACAGAAGATCCAAGGCGTAGCGCACCATGCCAAACTTCTGTGGCGCACTAGGTGGTGCGCTACGCCTATCTCTACACAACCGTGGCGCACTAGGCAGTGCGCCACGGCTGAGAGATAGCCGTAGCGCAAGGCCCGTGGCGCACTACTGGTGCGCCACGGATGGGCCTTTCAGGTGCGCCACAAACGACCATTTTCCTAGTAGTGGATCACCGTTATCAAAGGAGGAAGCGAAACCCTGAAGGTACGACGGAAACCCAACCACGAGAATTCCTGGACTCGAAGAAAGAGACGAGAGTGGATTCAAAACACGCAGAGGTGAGAGGAGAGCAGCAGAGGGGTAAGGAGTAAAATCAGACCTAATCAGAACTATCCAAACGATTTTGCAAAAATAGTTTTGACACTCTACTTCGGCCGTTAGCTAGGTTATCCTACAGGCTGGACTTGTGAGGTATCGCAACTGCTGGGCTCTGATACCACTCTGTAACACCCTTTGAATCGTTTCTATGCGGGTTTTGGCGGGTTCGCTCAAATTTGCATAGGGCCGATTCTGAGGGTGTTACAGGGTGTGGCCCCCTGGTGAGCCTTCTCCGTCTCGTCTTCTGGCGTGTTCCCCACGGTAAAATATTGACTTTGGCTTTTGTCCCGTCCAATTCCGAGAATATTGATTTTCTACCTTTCTAGAACCAAAAACAGAAGAAAACAGGCAACTGACACTTGGGAACTTGTTAATAGGTTAGTTCCAAAAAATATATAAAAACACCTCAAAGTGTAGACAAAGCAAAGTAAAGTAGATACTAAATAAGCATGAAACATCAAAAATTATAGATACGTTTCCGATGTATCAGCAATTCAAGTGCTTTAATAGATCTCTAGCTCTACCCACGTGTGTGTAAGTGACAGCGTGCATGCCATGGTGGCACCTAGGCTAGAGGTTACATAAATACTCAACATGCTTTAATAGATCTATGCTTTTACACATGTGTGTGAAAGTGACAGCGTGCACACCGTGTGTGGCACTTAGTCTAGGTTACATATATATTTATCATGAGTTATATTTGGAGTTGGATGACTTTATGAAATTGTGGTGTTTGTTGGAACCATCTAGCGCTCAATATGGCAGTGTGGGGTTATCTAGATGGAGAAGTCAGACTTTGAGGATTGCTGTTATAGCCCTACCATGGATTTAGAGTGTCCAACCGGAGAGTAGTGCAGGGTAGGATCATGAAGAGAATATATTTATATGAGAGAGTGTTCACTAGTGAAAGTATGATCCCTAGGCCTTGTTTCTAAGCATTGAAACACCGTTTGCATCTAGATCTATTGCATGTTTGCTTGATACCATCTTTATTCCAGTTTGCCTTTAGTCGTACGTCACCATCAAGCTATTTTCTGGCACCGTTACCACTTGTATTTCACTATCTCTTCGCCAAACTAGTGCACCTATACACCTGACAAGTGTATTGGGTGTGTTGGGAACACAAGAGACTTCTTGTATCTTGATTGAACGGTTTCTTGAGAGGGAATACCTTTGACCACTTCCTTCCTGAGTTCGATAAACCTTGGGTAATCCAGTTAAGGAAAATTTGCCGCTGTTCTACAAACCTCTGCACTTGGAGCCCCAACAAATGTCTACAAGAATAGAAGTGCGTAGACATCACACCATTAGCTCATCATGGTACACAAAGTGAGGCCGGTGGGACCGAGAAGCGGATACACCGACGAGGTTAAGCGATACAGCGGCACACTGGAGGGAACATCCTCCACCGACGAAGGATGGTAGCCGACTAGATGCAGCAACATGACAAACCAGGCCCTTACCGGCCCGGCCGAGCCCGAGAGAGCCCGTGAAGTCCTGCCATTGCACTACAGCAGGGGCACCGCCACACCACCAACGTCATCTCTCAGACCACCGGAGGAGGCACCAACGCGCCGGACACGGCCCACCCAAAGGGCCTAGATATGGGCTGGGTCGTCGGCCACGCACTGGCTGCCCCGCCTGCCAGCAGCCAACGGCCGCGGGATCTTATGCTGCCGCACCGGGCTGTCGTCCGCCGTCCACCGAGGAGAACCGCACCGGCAGGAGGCCCCGGCCTCACACTGCATGCACGGGTAGAAGACCGCCCCTCTGCTGCCAGACCATATCATGCGGGAGAGGCCCAGAGGTCCACGCAGGGAGACGAAGGAGGAGGGTCGGATAGGAGGTTGGGGCTGGGTTCGCCGTCGCCCACGATGAGGTGTGGGGTGTGTGTGGTGGTGGGTGGGTGTGTGGGGTGGGGTGGTGGGGGTGTGGCATGGTGGGGTGGTGGTGGTGGTGGTGGTGGGAGGGAGGAGCGAACCAGGGGCCACCGCTTCTTCACTTCAAGATATCTCCAGCTCAATGCGGGAACAAAAACAAAATTCTCACAGCTCAATGGATGAACCGTTAGATGTATATATTTGTATATTGTAGTTTCCCCATATGTTAGGGGGCTTTCTGCATATTTGCACTGTACCTGTATTATATATTGTGGCCTTTGGCCCGAGAGGAATACAAGTTGCATATTCCTAACATGGTATCAGAGCCACGTTAGTCCCGTCCTCTTTCTCGCAACTTTGTCGGCCGCCACCGTCCCTATCGCCGCCGGCCTTGCCGTCGTCGCTGCCGCCAGTCGCCTCCCGTTTTGCCCCGTTTCAGATCTGGATCGATCTGTGTGTGTCTGACCCGATCGAGATCCAGATCTGTGTGTGCGTGCAACTCTCTGTTCGATCAGGACTCCGCCTCCAGGAATCCACCTCGCGGTCTTGTTCGATCGAGCTGCTGGCCCGTCTCTTCTTCAACGCGAGCTGCTGGCCCATCTCTGCTTCAACGCCAACGCCAACGCATGCCAATGCCCGTCTCTGCTTCAACGTGTCGAGCTGCTGGCCCGTTGTCCCGCTCCGTCCCTGTCACTCTCGTGGTCAAAGCTCCCGCCACTCCCATCCCGCGGGACAGATCCCGCCACTGCCATCTCATGGCATGGCTCCTTGCCGACTGCCTCCTCACACCGCCTCGCCTGAAGCTGCCGCGCGGCGTCTCAGTCGCCTTCTTTTCTGGTCTTGATTTCCCCCGGAATAGATTCGCGCCGCCCCGATCTACCTTGTTCCAGTGTTCGGATCACCGGTGGTGCCCTGTTCTAGGCGTTGACTTCCAGTCAGATCTAGATCAAAAAAAAAGTAAAAAAAAGGGTGAGAGAGATGTCTTCTGCATTGGGCTATGTTGCGATTCCTCGCTGCCCGGTGATCTTCGATGGCGCGAATTATCCTGATTTCGCTGCCTTTATGCACGTTCACATGCACGGCCTCCGCGTCCTATGGGTGTGCTCTTGGCGAGTCCTCCGCCGTGCCCCCTGCTCCTGTGGCTCTTCGACGCCGATTGTTCTCGGTGCCGATGCTTCTCAGAGGCCAAGGATGCTGCTCAGAGTGCCGATGATAGTCTTTGTGCGCTATGACCAAGTTCAAGCAAGACTCTGATCTCGAGTCCTATCGCCTTTCGACTTCCTACACTCAGTGGGTCGATGAGGATACTCGTGCTCCTGCTGTTCTCACCTCTAGTGTTCTGCCTCAGTATGCTGCTGAGTTCATGAGTCTCCCCATTGCCTTCGGTGGGCACATCTTCGTCAGCGCTATCAGCCGTCTGGGGATGCTCTTTACCTGTTTGTGGTTCGCCAGGAGCATGCTCTTCAGCAAGGTGATTTCACTATTGATGAGTTCTATACTCAGAGTGCTGCTATCTGGCCGCCAGATTCTCTCCGTACTGCTGTTTGTGGCACATGCTCGTGCTGCCAGATTGTGCGCTCGGATTTGGAGTTTCACCGCATCTATGAGTTTCTGTCTCGGCTCCGCCAGGAGTTTGAGCCCCGGCGTGCTCAGCTGAATGCTCGTGGTCGTGTTCCGCTCTCTGAGGTGTTGTCTGAGCTTCGGGCTGAGGAGACCCGTCTCCGTGGTGCTGGTCTTCTTGCGGTTCCGTCTGTGCTTGCTACTCGTGGTCCCCCTATGCCGTCTTCTCCCTCGACTCAGCCGCGGTCCTCTGTGCCGCCGCCGATACTACCCACTCCTCCAGGTCAGATCCAGATCCGGCGGTCAGTGGTCCGAGTCAGACCAAGCCTCGAGGTCAGTCACCAGCCGCAGGCTCGTGGTCAGGGTCGCCGTGGTTCTCTTCGTCAATGCTCTTACTGCAACAGAGATGGCCACACTTGGGCCACCTGTTATACACGGGATCCGATTACGCCAAAGACAGCTCGTGGGCAGTCGGCTCTTTCCGGGTCTTTAGCAGTTGCTCTCTCTGATCAGGATATTATCAGGAGTCTTCGCGGTCTTCTTGCTTCTACAGGCTCTTCTTCGACGGGCACTGCTGGTTCTGTGACTGATTCTTCAGGCACTGCGCAACCACCACCTTCTACATAGTCAGGTACGTCTCCGTGGTATCTGGTTTCTGGAGCTTCCTTTCATATGACCTCTGAGTCTTCTTTGTTCTCCACTCTTCGTTCTCTCCCTTCTCCTGTCCGTGTTTTCACGACTAATGGTACCTCTCTTCCTGTTTCTAGTCGAGGCACCCTTTCTACTTCTTTTTCTGTTCCTGATATTTCTCATGTCCCTCTTCTTAAGATGAATCTATTCTCTGCTAGCCAGCTTACTGACTCTGGTTGTCGCGTCATTCTTGATGCTGATTCTTGTGTTGTTCAGACCGTCGCACCAAAGCCGTGGTTGAGCCGGCCTCGCCCTGCGTGACTCTTCAGGACTTTGGGATTTAGACTGGCTTCGTGTTCCTTTTGTTGCCCCTTTATCTTTCAGTTCTTCTCCGGTTGTCGCCTCTGCTACCAGCTCCTTTCAGTAGTGGCATCATCGTCTTGGTTACCTTTGTGACTCTTGCCTGTTGTCATTAGTTCATCGTGGTCTTCTGGGGTCTGTCTCAGGAGATGGGTCTTTATATTGTCAGGGCTGTAGGTTGGGTAAACAGATTTAGCTTCCCTATCCTACTAGCGCGTCTGTATCTCAACGACCTTTTGATTTAGTTCATTCCGATATTTGGGGTCCGTCTCCTTTCACTTCGAAAGGGGGCCATCGCTACTATATTTTATTCATCGATGATTTTTCTCGGTACACTTGGTTGATTTTTATGCGCTCTCGCAGTGAAGTGCTCTCCATATATCAATGTTTTACGGCCATGGTCCGTACTCAATATTCTTCCCCCATTCGTGTGTTTCGTGCTGATTCTGCTGGTGAGTATATCCCCCAGATGTTGCAAGGAGTTCTTCTTGCCGAGCAGACACCTTTGCTCGATTCTCAAGACATGTCCAAAATGGCGCTGGCGTTCTTTGTAAGCATCGCCATCTTTTTGAGACCATTCGAACCAGCACGAAATTGGATAATCTTACCCACGCTGAGCGGCATACTTGGATGCGCTCATGTTAGTTTAGTTGCCAGACTTTCATGACTGATCTGTCGCCAACACGGCTGTTAGTGAAGCCGACCTACTTCGGTTGGTGTTGGGTTAGTTCATAGAGTCCACTAGTGGAAACAAGGTCTTTTGTTGATCCCGAAAAGGGGCTTTAACACCGGTTCTTCTACGAACCGGTGTTAAGGGGTCAGCGTGGCCTCAGGCATTTAAAGGCCCCCTTTAACACCGGTTCATGCCACGAACCGGTGTTAAAGGTCCCTGCACTGGTTTCAGACCCCTTTAACACCGGTTCGTGGCATGAACCGTGTTAAAGGGGCTATATAAGACACCACCCAGCCCACACACACACCCCACTCTTCCATTCTTTCACATTTTGGAGCCTAGCAAGAGGGTGTGAAGAGTGCTAGTTTGTGTTTTTTCATATGCACTAGAGGTGTTCGGTGAAATGCCCTAGAGCTCAAAATAAACTTTCTTGTTGCTCTTTTCGTCTCGAGGTCGGCAACTATAGTTTCATGTGTCATTGATGTACTATATATATAAATGGTCATCTCCCTATTATTTTTTGATATATACTACATATTAATGCGGATGAATCGGCAATGGATGTACGGTGACCGCCGCACTTCCGAGTACATTACGGGCCTCCAAAATTTCATCGTTGTGGCTAATGCACACAGTGGTCACAATGGTTTTATGTGCTGTCCGTGTGTTCACTGTCAGAACAAGAAAGACTACTCAAATACGGAACCATTCACGCCCACCGCTTGATCCGGTTTCATGCCCAGCTATAATTGTTGGACCAAGCACGGAGAAAAAGGGGTTGTGATGGAAGACAACGAAGAAGAAGAGGATGAAAACTATCATAATATGTATCCTGAATATGATGATAATGCAACGGAGGTAGATAATGAAGATCAAGAGGGAGCAGATGGGCCGATGACGATCTTGGTCGGGCCATTATTGATGCAAAGGAAGAATGTGAAACTGAAAAGGAGAAGGAGAAGTGGAGCAGATGTTAAAGGATCACAAAACATTGTTGTATCCAACTTGCGAAGATGGCCACAAAAGCTAGGTGCCACATGGATTTGCTGCAATGGAAGGCGTAGAATGGTGTGGTGATAAGCGCATTTTCAAAGTTGTTGGTAAAATGAAGAATCTTCTTCCAAGAAATAATGAGTTGCCTGACGGACATACCAAGCAAAGAAGGTTATACGCCTCTAGGATTAGACGTGTAAGATACATGCATTAATGGCGGCATCCTCTACCGCATGAGAAGTACGAGAATTTGGATGCATGCCGGTATGCACTTTGCTCAAGATAAGATCGACGAGGCGATCTGGCGATGTTGAGGGCGAGGCCCCTAGGAAGAAGGTTCCCGCCAAGGTTATGTTGTATGCTCCTATAATACCACGGTTAAAACTTCTTCGAAATAAAGAGCATGCCAAGTTATTGCGATGGCACATGGAAGACCGTAAGAAAGACGCGATGTTGAGACACCCCCGATGGTTCACAAGGAGAAAAGTCGAGCGAGAGTACCCGGACTTCACGTGTGACGCATAAGGAACTTAAGGTTTGGTCTAAGTACGACGGCATGAATCCTTTTGGTGAGCAGAGTTGCGATCCAAGACCTGGCCTATGACCCTATGTATCTATAACCTTCCTCCTTGGTTGTGTATGAAGAGGAAGTTCATTATGATGCGATTGCTCATCCAAGGCCCGAGGCAACCCTAAACGACATTGATGTGTACCTAAGGCCATTAGTTGAAGAACTTTTATAGCTGGGCCAAACCAGGTGTACGATGTGGGATGGGCACAAAGGGGAGCCATTTGACCTACGAGCATTGCTTTTCGTAACCATCAATGATTGGCTCGCTCTTAGTAACATTTCAGGCGTAGACAAACAAGGGATACAATGCATGCACACTGTTTAGATGATCTTGAAAGTGTATATTTGGATAAATGTAAGAAGGTTGTGTACCTAGGGTATCGCCGATTTCTTAGAACTCGCATCCGATGAAAGAAAGGCAAGCATTTCAAACGTCTGCGTAACCCGAGGAAGCCTCCTCCGCATCGGTGAGGAGGTATTTGGTATGGTCAAGGACCTAGAAGTAATCTTTGGAAAAGGTCCCGGCGTATCTGTTCGAATGACGATGCGGACACGCGCCCATGTGGAAGAAGCAATCTATATTTTGGGACCTACCCTATTGGAAAGTCTTAGAGGTCCGCTTCAATCGACGTGATGCACGTGACGAAGAATGTTTGCGTGAACCTGCTAGGCTTTCTAGGAGTGTATGGAATACAAAGATACACCGGAAGCACGACAGGACCAACAACGCCCGAAGGCCCTGAAGAGCCTATGCATCCCGAGAACGAGAAGGGTAAACGATGCCACTTAACTCCCGCCACGCTCTTACCAAAGCAGAAGGAAATCTTTTTGAATGTCTCGAGCGAGATCAAGGTCCCGCTTCTCGTCGAATATAAAGGGAATAATAAATATGGCGTAGAAAAATTCCAAAACCTGAAGTCTCATGACTGCCACGTGATTATGACACAATTGCTTCCGATTGCATTGAGGAGGCTTCTACCTGAAAATGTTCGAGTACCCGTTGTGAAGCTATGTGCATTCCTCAATGCAATATGTCAGAAGGTAATCGATCCGTAAAGCCTACCGAGGTTACAACAGATGTGGCCCAATGTCTTGTCACTTTGAGTTGGTGTTCCCACCATCCTTCTTCAATATTATGACGCATCTCCTGGTTCACCTAGTAGAAGAGATTGCCATTCTCGGTCCTGTATTTCTACACAATATGTTCCCCTTTGAGAGGTACATGGTAGTCTTAAAGAAATATGTTCATAACCGTGCTAGGCCAGAAGGAAGCATCTCCAAGGGCTATGTAATGTAGGAGGTCATTGAGTTCTGGTTGATTTTATTCCGACCTTAAGGCGATTGGTGTTCCGTAATCACGACATGAGGGAGACCGTGGAAAAGGCACCCTAGGATGTAAAGCAATGATATGTAGGGACGGACATTCTCTCAATCAAGCACACTACACGGTTTTACAAAGATCTATCTTGGTTGCCCCGTATATCAATGAACACAAGAATTTAATACGCCTCAAACACCCGGGGCAGTCTGATGAATGGATTATAAGTGAACACATGGCGAGTTTTGGCGGTTGGCTACAAAGACTTCTCACGAATAACACCACTGTTGGGGATCAGCTGTACTTTTTGGCCAGGACACCGTCTTCGACTGTATGTACTTTCCAAGGCTACGAGATAAATGGGAATACATTTTACACGATAGGCCAAGATAAAAAGAGCACCAACCAAAATAGTGGTGTCCGCTTCGATGCAGCAGAAGACAATGGGCAAAAGACCACGTATTATGGGTTCATAGAGGAGATATGGGAACTTGACTATGGACCTAATTTTAAGGTCCCCTTGTTTCGATGCAAATGGGTCAAGCTAACAGGAGGAGGGGTTGAGGTAGACAAGAAGTACGGAATGACAATGGTGGATCTCAACAATCTTATGAAGAACTTAGACGAACCATTCGTCCTAGCCAATGATGTGGCTCAGGTTTTCTATGTGAAGGACATGTCCTCTAGACCAAAAAAAAGAAAATATATGCAAAGGAATACATCATATGATGAGCCAAAGCGTCACATAGTTCTTTCAGGGAAAAGAAACATCGTGGGAATCGAGGACAAGACAGACATGTCAGAAGATTATAATAAGTTTGATGAAATTCCGCCTTCACAAAGGAAAACTGACCCAAGCATTCCGTTAAGTAAAGAAGATGCTCCATGGTTACGCCTCAAGCGATCATAAGGAAGGGCATATGCCAAGAAGTTCATGCTCATATTATGTAACTCTAGTTCATGTTTTTAATATTAATACATGTCTTGAGTGTTAGTCATGTTTTGTGGATGGACCGACTATGAGAAGAAGTTGTCCCATTCGTACTTACCATTAAGATCGATCTCCAAACGGCGCGGTCACATATTAGGAGTGCCTCTATGACCAGTTTCTTGAGATGCCAAGGACTAGGCTCACGGCATCTCCCCGAACTGGCCGTAGTGGTGTCCCTGCTCTCAAAACCATCTTGCAGCTTTGTAACTTCTCTAACTAGATCAATACACCGGGAGCTAACTAATTCCACATATTAGGAGTGCCTCTATGACAGCTTTCTGAGATGCCGGGAGGCCGCTCAAGCATCTCCCCGAACTGCCGTAGTGGTGTCCCTGCCTCAAACTGGCTGGAGGACTGGACTCACAAGGATGCCTATTTATAGTACAAGAAGCTCGACATAGTGTTGACACTTACAAAATAATGTCGACACTCACCCCTATTATTAGTGCTGACTCGTGTTTTGTGCGGATGGTGTCTACAACCGACTAAAGGTTCATCTTTAGTCGGTTGGTGACACCATCCAGGACAAGGTACACGCCGCACGACATAATGTCGACATGCACTCACCCCTATTATTAGTGCTGACTCGTGTTTTGTCCCGGTTGGTGTCTCCAACCGGGACTAAAGGTTCATCCCGCCATTTTTTCCCGCCATTTTTCTTCCCGCCAGTTCTTCCCTCCAGTTCTTCCCGCTAGTTCACTATATATATATATATGTAGGGGGTTGGCCTCCATTGTCATTGCACATCTCTAGACTCATATCTGCAACCTCATCACTCTTTCCCATGGCTTCCACCGTAGCACTAACCCCCAGGGAGGCGGAGGCGCTTTGCGCCTCGAACTACCCCTTCCCGCCGGGCTACTGTGTCCCCGTCGGCTGGATGCTGAGCGCCGGAGGCGTGCCGGTTCCTCCTGTCCCTCTAGGTGTGGCGCGCCGGATGGCCATCACGAACCACTACTACTTCGAGCTCACGCCGGAGCAGCGGAGGAATCCCAGATGGCATCCCGACTATTTCCCTACTTGGGAAGCCTTCTTCGTGGATCGGCGTGAGAGGGCGCTCGCCAGGCACGAGGAGGACGGCCCACCTCCTCCTAACTTCAACGAGGCCGGCCGTCGGCTATGGTGGCGCAGTCGGACTCTCCAGAGCGTCATGGCCTATGACACTGCCGCCGACTCTAACCCCCGTCTGCGCTACCCTCAAGTCCAGCCCACGCGCTACCCTCAAGTCCAGCCCACGCGTACTCTCCAGAGGTTCAATTACGGCGACCCCGACGACGACAGCGATGACGGCGGCGAGTACGACGACTACAGTGGCGAGTATTACAGGTGTAGGCAGGAGCATGACTGAATCACTCCAACATTCCGAAACAAGTTCGGACGATTGTTACTTAACTGCCATGTATTTTAATTTTCAGTTCTTTTATGTATCTTAATTTTAGTTCGTGGCTTTTATGTAACTGTTTCAAAATGACCTATCTCATTCGAGGTTTCTTGGCTTTCGTCAAATGACCAATGTTATGGCTAGAATCAAGGCATAGTTTGCAAGAGGAGTTTTCCTTTTTATCGCACCAAAAAGGCATTTTCCATTTTCCGAGCATAAAAAACGGACGGTTTTGTGAAGCAACCACCAAATGGCTAATTCAAAAAACCACCAACACATTTTTAGGTTCACAATATGCTATTTTATCAAAAAACAATGCAAGTTGAGCGAGGCTTGGTGAGATACAAAAGATGCGACATTTAAATATCCAATCAATTCAAAAATGTTAATACAAAAGATGCGGCATTAAAATATGATTTGATCTAATAAAAATCATTTTTTAGATGCTTAATATTTCTTATGTTCAAAGTTTTAGGATTTAACAATTTATTTTTGTTTGAATTGAATAATCAAAATTTATATGTAAGTGTTTTAATTATTTTAAAAAATTTCATGTGAAGTAAATATAAAATGATTTACATGAATGGATAGATATTATTTTTCTGAAAATTATGATATATTATTCATATTTTTCTGAGTTGAAATGAAAAAGATATGAATTTTCTAAATTCATATCATATTTTTTGAATTAAAAAGCCCTTTAATGCATGAATAATGCCCCCTTTAACACGGTTCCGACAGAACCGTGTTAAAGGGGGCATTTATTTTGTTTCTCAACATTCACTTCTTTAACACCGGTTTGTGGCAGGAACCGTGTTAAAGGGGTAATAACACGCCTGTAGCGAATTCCTCTTTAACACCGGTTCGCCACGAACCGTGTTAAGGGGTATTAAATGCCCCTTCGCTCCTTTCTTCCCCCGAGCGATCGCGCCACCGCCAGAGCCTCAAGCCCCGTTTCGCCGCCGCCGCCGCCGCCACACCGCGGCGCCACCGCCATCGCCGCCACCACGCCGACGACCGGCCACCGGCCACGCATCGCGTCCGCCATACAGCGGATGATGACACCGCGCCGTGGTGAGCTAGCGGACCGCCCTGTTTCTCCCTTCGTTTACGCCGCGGCGCTTTGCGCTGCGCCACGCCGCCGCCGGCGCTTTTGCAGGTTGCGCCACGCCGCTCGCGCCGTCGCAGCCTCCTCTGTCCGCCGCCCCCTGCGCCGGCCGCTGTCAGCTCTGTCCGCCGCTTCGCCGCCGCCGCCGCCACGTTGCCGCTGCCACGCCGGCCGCTGCCGCAGCCTTCCTCTGTCCGCCGTTGCAGCCTCGCCGGGTGCGACGCGCCGCTGCACCAGCGGTTCGGTGGTGCGCATGACGCGCTTATCCTGCCGCTCTCTCCGTGGTCGCGTTCGGGTGGAGAGCGGCGGTTCGTGGTCGTGGTTCGGTGGAGAGCGGTGGTTAGAACGCGACAAGACGGCCTCCTCGATTTAGGGCGTAAGCGGCGTCGGCCATGGCGGCGGTTGGGAGCGGTAAATGGCGACGGAGAGAACGACGAGCGCGGCCATGGAGGCACCGATCAGCACGCTGTCCCTGGACATGGTCGCAGCTAGCCAAGGTCCTGGTCGCAGCTAGCAAAGCAGCGACGGCAATCGCTTATATATACACTTGGTCCGCGCGGCCACCTCATCACGGTCAGACCAAACCTCCACCGCTGCCGCCACTCAAGATTCGTGCAGCCCAAATTAAATACTGCCAAGGAATTAGCCCTTACTCGCAAGGATTAGCGGTTATTAATGGCATAACAAAGCATCAACCATCTTACTTTTACGGTTTCTGGTCAAATTCCTTGCTTGTTGCGTGACGGTTCCTCATGAGATAACTTATGTTCTGGGACCTTTCTCTCAATTTTTGTCTGACGACTTTTCACTAGCTTTAGATTTGACAAATCAAAATGAGCACACGATTATCTCGATAAAGCCGCCAAATAATGCTCCATAGTTAATGATGGAGGAACATGATTCTACATGACAAATCAAAATGAGCACATTAAGGTTATGAAAGAGTTACCGAAAGATTCAAGTTAATTTACCTCGTCCTAAGTTAATTAAGGTTATGAACAGCGCCTGCTTTAGGTAGGCCGATCACACTACCTCAGCTCCCTAGGTCTCTCTCCAACGCCGCCACCTCCTGGCCGTCACTGTAGCTAGCCCCTCTCATATGCATCCGGGATTTCTCCGAATTAGGGTTTGGACCCCTCGGAACTCGTTTAAAATTATCAAGCATCCTTAGGGTTTTAATTTCATTTGTGTATTTTTGTATAAATAATATGTATATTTGTCTATGAATCCAAGTCCACTTGAATGTTTACACTCTTACTCTAGATAATATTATTGTTTTAGAAACTATGGATCCACTTAGTAGAAACCTTGAAGAAGAAGAAATAATGGAGAACATTATTGATGAGGACACCTCACAATATCTGAACTTAGAGGGACATGATGACGACAACTCAAGTACTAGTCATGGAGAAGATGAAGACTCCGGTGAACGCAATTTAATGGTTACAAAGTCCGGCGAGGTATATGCATTGATTAAGCCTCTGCTGACTTCCACAAACAATCTTCTTCTACATGTATTAATTAACGCTTTTCTTCTTTTAGCCCTCCGATCGACCAGCCAGCAACCATCTTCTTCTACGAAAAGAGCAAGCGGCGCGAGCCACGGTTGAAAGATCGTGCAAAGTTCACGATCAAGCGATCCGTGTTGATGGCTGGCCGATGGAGCCCAAGAAGGCCGCAGACAAATTTGTACGTCGGTCGAGTTCTTGTTAGGGACCAAATCCCAATCACAATTGAAAATTGGAATAAGCCAAAGAAGGCGACGGTACCTTTGTCGATGATGGATCCAAAGAAACGCTTTGGAATTGTTGTTGGTAAATTTCACCCTTCCGCTAGAGGAGGATGAAAACAACCGGTTATAAAGGAAAAGGTCAAAGAGTGGACTCTAAAGAAGATGGCGAGGCTTTCCAGAATCGAAGACAAAATTGAACAAATTTGTCAAATGGCGAGACTCCAAATTTCAAGACGCCAGATTATGCGAAGATAAGACCTCACCGCCCGAATTTAAGACATATAAAAAAAGTGCTATAGCTAAAAGAGGTCGAAACCAATACGCTTAATGCCCAAGAAGGAATATCACCGAGGACGGGTCGGTGGCTACATATCTCGTAGGCCTAAGTGGGAGGAAGCTGAGAAGGCCTCACGAGAGAGGGATCACACCCATGGATGGGTGGGACCTACGTGCAAAGACTTGGTTCTACGGAATCGGGCAAGGTTGGACCCGAACAGGATTGTGTATCTTCCCAACCATCCTTGCCAAACCCACATGAACTCATCACGGCATACGAGGAAACATCCGCCAGACCTTCCATCCCGACAGAGAATGACCAGCTCACACGCGCCATCGGTAAAAAAGAACACCTGGACATGCACGAGGCATGTGGGTATGACATGGAAGGATGGGTTTGCCGACGAGCGACTCTACAGATGGCGGCGAAAAAGAAAAAGAGCGTCTGAGCGGATGACACAGATAGAACATGCACTTGCGGTCTGCAGCGCAAGTGAATGCACAACAGAGCCATCAAGCTACCGCCCATCTCATCGGCACGAAGAGCCGCATTGGAAGCCGCCGCCCGCATCACAAGGAAAAGCATTGTGGCTTCCACGGAGAACGGCAGCCCACGCTTGAAATGACGGGTCTCGATACCCCGTGGATGAGATCACGGAGAGCGAACACGCTGAGCTGCATGTGAGATTAATGGGCTTATCCATTAAGGTGGCTGTCGGCACTGCCGACCGGTTCCAGATGGCTATGCTATTGTCAGGGTGGATGAGGTTGTGAAGGAATATGAGGAAGCACAGCTTGACCATGCTATAGGTGAAGGGAAACTCAACTCAAATTTGCAGTGAAAACAACCATTCTTTGGAAGAAGGAACACATTGTGCTTCCAAATTGAGGTCACTGCACCCCGCTGCCTCCAGCTCGGCGTCATCCGAGCCGCTTCAGCTATCTCTGCGGCAGCCATCTCCTGCCTGACAGCCATCTCCGCCTGGTCAGCCATCTCCTGTGGCAGCCATCTCCGTCGGCCATCTCTGCTGCCAAGCCATCTCCGGCCCGTCAGCCATCTCTCACAGGCAGCCATCTCCGCCCGTCCCATCTCCGTGCTTCATCCATCTCCTCGGTAAGCGGAAGAGCACGCCACGAGCATCAAGAGTAATCGCCACAAAGAAATCCGCAGAAACAGACGCCAAAGAGTTCAAAAAACTACGTCCCGCAGCCTTCCGCCAAGCCATTGCCGGTTTTACCGTGGAATCGCAGCGACGAGGAGACCAATAGGATCTCGGAAGAACAGGTCAAGAAATTCTTTGCACCTAGACGGGCCGAGCCAAAGGAGAAAATAGATCCGGCGGTGGTGGAGAAGTTTTACAATAATCTTTTGAAACCTGAAACCCCACTTGTGCCGGACTACGAGCGCCAGATTTTGAAGGCGGATGCAAGGCGTCGTAGGGAGACTGAAAGTAGCAGTCGTGAGGCACCCCAGAAAACAGTTCCCATGCTCGGAGAGCAGGAAAACCAATCATGTGCCCCGCTCCAAATGTTCGACACACGAGACGCTCCTCCCGTAAATGATTACGAGGCAGAGCTACAAAGAAAGGTCAATGAAATGGGGATGACTTACATTGCATACTTGAACGTCATGGGAGACAACTTGCCCAAATGCGATGCCAACCCCACACAGCCATGGAAGTATGGGAAGAATCTCGTCAAGAAAGAGGAGCTCAAGAATCTACCAACAAAGATGCGAAAATTGCACAAGTGGTACCTTCATTTCTGCAAGACGAGAAAGGTAGAATGGATCACGGCGCATATAAGAGATCAGATTTTCTTGTGCGGAGACGACGCAATCGACTTCAACATTCAAGACTTGCATTTTCTATTCAATCAGAAGGAACTCGACAAATCTGCCATCAGCCTTTATTGTGTGTAAGTACTATTTCTGTAATTTTTATCTCATCTCATTCACTTTATTAATTGCATGTATATATATATATATATATATATATATATGCTCACCATATATGTATATACTATTATGCAGGAAAAAGGTTATGGAATGCATGAAAGGAGGCCCTTTTGACATTGGGTTCGTTGACCCAAATAGAGTTCATGAAGAAGTGGTAAGAGACAAACCCGGGCAAACAGAAGATTACTTGCTAAAGTCTTTACTGAGACAACAAACCAAAAGGGAAATACTATTGCCTTACAGCTTCTTGTGAGTACTGTTACCCTCTCTCTTGTACACATTCTGTTTCGGCTTACTCGATGTTAAGTGTAATTGATGATGAGTTATGCGTGCGTAGGTTCCACTTTATTCTGCTAGTCATTCAACCCGACTCAGGAAAAGTCCTTGTCATGGACTCGTTACGAAAAGAAAAAGAGCTATGGACAGACTTTAGAGAGATGCTCCAGAGGTAATTTCAATCATATTATCGCACTAGATCGGCAACTTTCATGACAATAAGTAATTAATTACTCCTTTATCCATTTTCTTTGTCGGACAGGGTTTGGAAAATGTTCACGGGCAGGGCCGTGGGTGAATGGTCAGAAGAACTAAAATTTGTAGACCAAAATGTAAGTAATACTAGCTAGCTTCCAATTCCATTATATCATGCTTTATTGATTATTATTTTGATTGAACTCTCTATTCTCGTAAAGTGCGCGCATCAGGGACACGACAATAACTTATGTGGGTACTATGTTTGAGTTCATTCAACACGATATGTGCGACGGGCCAAGCCGCACTAGAACAACTTAGAGTAAGTAAACAAAGTCCACAACATTATTTTATTACCATCAATTGTGTTGAGTTTTATTCTTATATATATATTGACGGCCCATTCTTCATATATATTCAGATCGAACGGATGCGGGACCAACTCCTACCATTTGAACGCATACGAGCCATTCAAGAGGAATTGGCGGGTTCATACTTGATGAGGTCGTCACGCTGGCGGAGAACTCTTTAGATATCCACCAAAATGAACGATGACGATGTATGTGCGATGGCGATGTATGTGCCGGCGATGTTTGTGTATAATAGTTGCTTAATTATTCATGTACTCGTATGTACCGATGACGATTTATAAGTATACCGCCTCGATCGATTCCCCTCGCCCCCTCCCGCAATACGCCCAGCACGGCGCAGGCGAACGGCAGAAAACGGCCAAATCTACGCGGTAGAAGAACCTTTAACACCGGTTCCAGATAAGCCTGAGGCTTGCGACAGCCCCACGTGCGCCAGCCTTTAACACCGGTTCGTGAACCGGTGTTAAAAGCGCCTCTAACACCGAATCTCAATGTTGGGGAATCCCGTTAGAGCCTCCCAACCGGAGTTAAAGGGGCTCTGCACTAGTGGTCCGTACAGTAGTACATTAAATGCCAGAAATCAAGCTTTTACACCACATCGGTTAAGGACCGTACTTGATGGTTCTGGTCTACGCTCTAGGAGCGTGACATGACGCATCTGATCTGTACGTCCCCAGGTGCATGTTATCTAGCTTGGCCAGAATTATTATGGAGCTGCGCGTGATTCCTGTCGATCGACCAGGCCAGCCACGTCGCTCGCCCGAGGGCATCGTTTTAATGTGATGGAAGTGTTTAATCTAGTTATATGAATCCAGTTCCATAGTATTATATCTTTTTATAAATATAAAATAATTTGATAGGCTAAAATAATTTAGCAAAATATTTTATATTTAGGAATGGCAATATATACTAGTAATCTGACAAATTAGGATTTTCTATTTGAGTAAATTCCATATTTTACCCCTAGTTTAACACCTGTGACATTAATTACCCAATTTAGCAGTAATTTATTCAGTTTACCCCATTTAGCGAAAGCTGTGTCAATTTTACCCCTTCTAGTTTTTTAACATGTTCTGCTAGGATTGACCCAATAGCCAGGTCCATGTGACGTGCCACAATGCAAGTGTGAACTTGCCACGTGATTTCTGTTTAGAGAGGCTTCACGTCAAGCTGATGGATTCCCTTCCCTACAAGACCTCATTATCTGTACAGAGCTAGCTAACTGATTGGTTATTTGAAAAAGCTATCTAGATAATCTGATCATTTTTGTGGTGGAAGTAAGCCCCTGCAGAGCACACAGACAAATACTCGCCATTGTCGTCGCCGTCATGTCCTCGTGTACGTTTGTTGGATTGACTGAGAATGAAAGAATGAAAGGCATGGATGCTAGCTAAATTGGGATGTGATGCAATTGATATACCACCAACAAAAGTATGTTGCTGCAATTCCCTCGCTGTCACTTTATCCACCGCCAAACATGTAGTTCTTGACGTCATTGCCGCTGGTCACTGCATTCGCAGGCACGATACCAGTGCGTCCGCTCTGCCCAGTGGAAAGCCCGGAACCTCGCTGCCTGATTTCTCGGCCGTGGGGTGCTGTCTTCCGCAAGAGGAGCGGCCCCTACATTAGTCGGCAAGACCGTACCAGCTTCGGGGACTAATGTTGGGGGAGTGACCCTAGGTAGGG
Organism: Avena longiglumis; assembly: GCA_030063025.1. Classification (NCBI taxonomy): domain Eukaryota; kingdom Viridiplantae; phylum Streptophyta; class Magnoliopsida; order Poales; family Poaceae; genus Avena; species Avena longiglumis. Next base: position 46,166,628 of record CP125974.1, on the reverse strand, counting down.
TCGAGGTAAGTAAAAAGAGAGAGGAATATTCATGATCACGGCCAGATCTAGATATGATCCGGCCGAGTCATGTAGGAGTCAGCCTAATAAGGTCCGACTTGGCCCGAGTCAAGTAGTTAAGACTTGACTCAACCTATATAAGAGGTATGTCAGCGTAATGTAGTCATGCATCTTAAGTGAAGGTTAAGGTCAAGCCGAGTCACGTGAGGCGAGGCCAGATCAAGGGAAGCTTGTGTGACAACGACGAGGCTGGATGTTCTAAGAGCATCAGCGCTGAAGGAGAACTCAGACCTCTGAATAAGCAATTGACATTCTAGGAGGCGGCCCAGCGGCTAGAAGACGATGAAGAATACCATCCTTCGGAGAGCGAGGATGATGAGATGGAAGACACAGAGGAAGAAGCCGAAGGAACGGCGGACGATGAAACCACTGATGGTGGCGAGGGCATAGGGAGTGGTAGCAATCCTCCTAAGAAGAAGAAGAAGAAGCCGAAGGACTGGCGCAACACGGTCGGCACGGTCAGGAGGCAATCAAGTGAGCCCATCAGGTTCCTTTGAACTCGCCCTTGTCGCCAAAGGGTACGTGGGCAAGTGGAGGCGATCACCGACAACCATCTCGATCAACACCGAGAATCTCCGCATAAAGATAATGGCTACTTGCACACCTCTTCGAGAAGCTGACGCAAGATACAAGTTCCCCGCTAAGTATCGAACACAAATTATCATGGGAACGGTAAACAAATCCGCCTCACAAAGATGAGCACCCCGGCCAGTGGAGAACCCGGATAAAGAAGAAGATCTATAAAGAAGGCAAAAGTCTCGAGGAGATCCAGAAGATTGACCCGCAGATCACCGAAGATCAGTTGCGGGAGTTCAAGGAGAGGTGTGAATCCAAAAGAGCCCTGGCCAATAGTAATCGGGGAAAGGTGTTGCAGGCTATGAATATAGGTCATCACCATCTCGGATCTGGTGGATACAAAACCGCGGAGTCCAAATGGAATAAGGAGGACGAAGAGTATAGATCCAAGGGGATAGAAAACCCCTTTGCTAAATTCGAACCCGGGCAGGTTCGAAACTTCATCAGGGCCCGTTACCATGTGGACCCAAAAACCAAACAACTCACCGTGGATCCTGCGGTGAAGGAATTCGAGGAAATTGTGGTAAGTATAATCTAATTACCGCGGATCAACTCGATTGCAATCTAATCGATGATCTAAACGATTCACTGTTACTTCTTCTGTAGGAGGAGGAAATTGTTGCTAGTCATGGATCCTGGTTCCTCATCCCGTGGGTCGACGGCCACCGGTGGGATAACCCTTTAACAGGCGATGAACCGGCCAAGAAAATAGAGCCGTTCTGAATAAGCCGTTGCCTGGCCGTGGCCGGCCTCGGTAAGAATTGGGTGGATCATTTTGATCCACCGCCGAGGACGATGTGGCGCCGTTGGGAAGGAGGGAGGAGGAAACCGCGAGGTTCAAGAACTTAAGGCACAAGTGGCGCGGATCCCGCAGATCGTCAAGACAACTGGCAATCACCCTCATCCTTCCCGCCTACCTTGGTGGAGTCAATAGCGAATCGAGTGCGGGTGGTCGAGTAGGCCGCGTTCGATTCCAAGCATGGTCAGCCACTCGAACAACACGGCCGTGACGAATCAGCGAACTACATGTTCGTGATTCCGCCCCCTAGCACCGCTGGGCGCCGCAAGTGTTGGTGACTTCGCCATCACCGCTGCGCCGAGTACATGTTGGTGCCCCGCCATCGCGGCGGCACCGGAGCTCCAAGCACCCGTCGGTAGGGAGAATACACCGGCCAGCACCGCGCCATCAAGGAGCCCTTCCGTCTTGCACGCCCGTCAGATGCGTCGACATTAGCCGATCTCGACGCCATCACGGTAAACAAATTGCTTTAATTACCGCCTTTCATGCCATCTATTACTCTTATGGCATCTCTGACGACGCATACATGTTTTTCGCAGACGGATGCTCCTTGCACTCTCTTATGCTACGTGAACAACAAGCTGAGGGATGTTGCCAAGGGTACCATCATTCAACCCTTGCAGCGCACGTTCCACTCAAGGCCGATGCCAGATAGCGTGCACAGGGTTAAAATTAGTCGGGTGCTAAGGGGCTGCGGCGATCCGAACCTCCCATTCAACCCGTGAGCGGATGAAGAAGAGTCGTCGCATCTCGTAACTTGCTTCGCTTATTCTTGCTATCGCCAAAGAGCATGATCCGTTTGGGGGCGGCGGGGCCATCACGCCACAGACAAGACCGCACGTCGTGCGGCGACAAGCGGTGGCAAGGCCCCTTACCACCTCGCGCCGTCACCTCCACGGGAGGTCGGATGATCATGTTGATGATATGCACATGGCGCAGATCCGCCGAGGACGCTTAAGACCGGAATGATCACTTCTTCAACACTCGGTTTAGCAATGAAGACCTAGCTGGTGGCCCCAGAGAAAGCCACTATCACCAAGCGCCTGCTTGGTTCTCGAGACGCCTCGACTTGCCTTTACTGAGCAGCTGATACAACCAACCGCCCTTTATTCTAAGCCCGACACACTACATAGGGCGTCGGTGCGCAGATTATGCCTGCCCGCTCTCCAAAAGGAAAAAGGGCAGGAAAAGAAAATCTAGCAGCTCGAGCCAGCGGTGGTGTCAACAAGCGCGAATCCGATCAGTTTCGGACGGGCCACCAAGACCCGAGGGTATTATGTGGAGGATTCATGTTGCGGGTGAGCCCATGCTACCTAAGAATTTGCAAGCTTCGCCAATTCGGAATCGCAGAGTGGGCATGACGTCTTGACGATAGAGAGACGCCTTATCGGAGAAAGATCCTCGCACTTGGTATTCGTGGTTAAGGTGCCACCAGGTTGGGCTTGGCCGACAATGCCCTCAAGGATCTTGTCTTCCTGCGGTTCGACGACATCTTCAATATGTTCCACCTATACCGCTGCACTATACCATGGTCCGCCTCTTTTCTCTCATCGCCATGCGATCATTAGAGAGAACACCGGCATCGCTATAGTGGACCCTACTAAATGCATGACGATCGCTTGATTCCTCCCTGAACGACGATCGTGTCCTCGTACCTAAAAGAATCGTGGCGAACAATACAAAGGAATACATTCGTGCCTTACTTTCCGAGTAAGTCGTTATTCACTCGCCACCGCCGATTGGCTTTATTAGATCATCATCATTCTTTTTCCAACACATTCCATTTGAATTTTTGCACGAGATGAACATTGCACGCCATCTCCTTATCGCCAAGCATTCCCACACCACGTATTTCGACTCGGGAGTCTAGAAAGGAAGAAAACTACGACAAGATCAAGGAAGTTCGATGATGCTCACCGGATTTTCCTCGACGAAGGCACCACCTTCATGCGCTGAAGGTCAAGTTCGCAGCACGTCTTCAACCACAACGGAGTTCCCTGCATGAAGCAGCCGGAAAACAGTAAGAAGGAAGCCTACTACGCACTCCATCACATGAGGGCGTTCCTACTTGACCAGCAGAATTCTATGCTGCCAGATCATCTCAAACAGTGGGCCGAAGCAAAGGCCAAGATCAATGATTCAGATATTAGACAAGAGATGTATCGCATCCAGCAGCAGTTTGGGGCAATCATCTTCCGTGATGTCATGACTTCGGGGGGATCTTCTACGGAGGAAATATCCCGAATAACCGTGACATAGAAGATCGCCTAGAGATGCAGGGTGACTATAGGAAGTTCATGACGAGACAAGGCGTCCTCCCATTCCCTAAGCCGAGCCAGAAGGCTTGATGTTGGCCTAGTTGTAGTTACAAACTATAGATGACCTTTGTGTGTGTGTTTGGACAAGTGTACATGCTACTATACTTATCTTATTAGGTTTATGAATCATCGCTTACTTCTTTTGCTTATTATTATTATATATCTATCAATGCTTGGTTTTTTTGCTTACTCTTTGGTCCTTTGCTCACTTTGGTCCTTCTTTTTTTCCTTACTCTTTTTTCGAGAATAATGCCGATGATTGAAATGTCGTGGCACACTATATATGTGAATGTGCTACGATGGGATTGTGAGCCTTGTGATATGCACAAGTTTAGGTCTTGTGCATCCTACTTGGCTCACCGTTCCATCGTAGCATATTCATGTGTCCAACGAGACCTATGTATATATATGAGGCATTCTTTTCGAGTTATTTTTGTCTTTTTCGAGAATAATGCCGATGATTGAAATGTCGTGGCACAATATATATGTGAATGTGCTACGACGGGATGGTTAGCCTTGTGATATGCACAAGTCCAGGAATTGTGCATCCTACTTGGCTAACCGTTCCGTCATAGCATATTCATGTGTCCAACGACCTAGCTAGTTATATATGAGGCATTCTTTTTGAGATACTTTGGTCTTTTTCGAGAATAATGCCGATGATTGAAATGTCGTGGCACAATATATATGTGAATGTGCTACAATGGGACTATAAGCCTTATGTTATGCACAAGTCTAGATGGTGTGCATCCTACTTGGCTTACGGTTCCATCGTAGCATATTCCTGTGTCCAACGACCTAGCTAGTTATATATGAGGCATGCTTTTTGAGTTACTTTGGTCTTTTTCGAGAATAATGCCGATGATTGAAATGTCGTGGCACGCTATATATGTGAATGTGCGATGGGATTGTCCGCTTGTGATATGCACAGTCCGTGTTGTGCATCCTACTTGGCGACAGTTCCATCGTAGCATATTCTTGTGTCAACAACCTAGTTATATATGAGGCATGCTTTTTGAGTTTGGTCTTTTGATTTAGGAGTACTTTCTATAAGTGTATATTCATATGAGAATTTAATTATATATGTTTTTAATCACGGTTAATTATTATTGTCAACTTATAGATGACGTGGTATGTCGTGGTACAGGACGGGTTCTGAGTCGATGATTGGGAAGACTGCCGGAGACAGGTGCACCGTTTCAGCGGCAATAGCTACAAAGGGTACAACACTATGGCGGAGGCGGAAGCTAGATACACGCGCTATGTAGCGGGAGTTAGGACAAGTTACCGGATGAAGACCTACACCTTCGTCGCGGCGGTGATCATACTTATCTTCTTTGGTTGTTTATCACGCGTTTGTGTCTAGCTAGTTTAGATGTCTAGGCGAGCTTCCGAGTTCTAACTTGTTCGATCGACACATGTATTCGCATGTCACGAACTACTTTGTAACTTGATCGAAACAATGTAACTTTACTATGTATTCATGTATGAGACTTATCTATATGTATTTGTATCAATCTTGTTTTTCAAATTGTGTATTTATATATATAATTGTATATCTTGTATCTGTGTGTGTATATCTGTTGTAATATTGTATATAATCTGTATTATATATAACCTGGCTCGGAAATTAAAAAAACAAAATAAACACCTGTGGCGCACATGACCTAACTTTTGTGGCGCACTACACCTAAAGCGCACTTTAGAAGCTTAGTGGCGCACTGGGAAGTGCGCCACAGAAGATCCTACCTAGCGCACCTGCCCACATAGCCGTGGCGCACTAGCAGGTGCGCTACGCCTATCTCGACACAACCGTGGCGCACTATGCAGTGCGCCGCGGCTAGGAGATAGACGTAGCGCAAGGGCCGTGGCGCACTGCTAGTGCGCCACAGATGCTCTTTTCAGGTGCGCCACCAATGGCCATTTTACTAGTAGTGGTTTATGCTACTATCAAGATTCTCCCTATGCATCCTCTGAATTTGACTGAGGCTCAATCCAAGTCAAGACTTCGTGAGTCTTTGGATGTGATAGGTAAGATGGGGCTACACCATCTTATTACTTTACAGTGCCACTATGACTCCTCTGTTGTGAAGCAGTTTTTCTCTACCCTTGTGATTTATGGAGATGAGCTTGGCACCATGAAGTAGGTGACGGACCACTATGATTCAGTCAGATTTCCGCACTTTTGGTCAGGTCCTCGGATATGCCTTTTATGGGCGTGACACATCCGCCACGTGATCATTTCTCCTATCAAGCCCACAAAGGATACTTCTCTTGCTCCTTGCCTGACTTCTGATGGTGTTGCTGGTATATTTGCTGGTCTATCTCCATTATATGCTCCTATTGTTGGTTTGTTTCGTGACAACATTGCTCCAAGTGGGGGCAATAATGATAAGATCCGTGGTCACTTGGTTCCCTTTCTTGCTTTTTCATATGAGTGTGCCACCAATTCTGGGTCAGCTACGGACTACAAGTTGGGTGTCATGGACTATATTTATCATGATATGACTGATGCTATGTTCAACAGGCTCTCCATCCCTTTTGCTCCCTAAATTATGATGCTCATCAAGCACATGTTGCCACATGAGGAGTTTGGTAGCAATTTGGATGGAGTGCGCAAGCCCAAGATGATATATAATAAGGCACAGAAGACCTCTCACCCTTCCACTGCCCCCGAGTCCTTCATGTGAGATGCACGGGCTAGTGGTCGCCGACCCGCGGTGTCCCCAATGGCACGTGAGGTCAAGTATCTCAACTGGTTTCAACGGCACATTCTTTGCATGGGCGTCAACACTCACAAGGGCCAGTATGATGCCTACCGGAGGAGCCATGAGATGTCCCATACCCAGCTGCTCTTTCTCCACCATGTGTCTAGGGCATTTGGCCTTCCACCACCTCCTATAGCTTCGGAACCATATTCTTAGTGGAACACCTTTGGTATCAATTAGGGCGAGCTCGAGAGTCACCTGTTTCCTGCACCGCCTTGGGAGCCTACTCCTCCAGTTGATGATGATGATGAGTATGATGAATAGGAAGGGGGCGGGGATGACTACGACGACGAGGAGGACGAGGAGTGATATTTTGGGGCGATAGCATCGCTCTTCTTCCTTTTTGGCGTTTCGATGACAAAGGGGGCGAAGTAGTTCTATTTAGGTCTCGGATTTGCATGGGTAGGGAACAAGCATTATCCTCTTTATCTTTCGTTTTCTTTATCGGTTGCTTGTGCCCCTTTAGTGTTGAACTTTTATTTGTACTTGGTTTTATTGTATGAAACTATGTTGTGTGGAATTATGCATGGAATTCTGGAATTCTGGATTTATCTTGTGGAACTATCCGTATGGAATTCTGGATTTATCTATGGAGTTTGGAATTATCTTGATGTCATATGGAATTCTAGAATTATCATATTGGATATTTGACATCCCGGTAGTATGACATATGTTTTCCCTAACTCATCCGTGTTATAACCGTCAATGTTATGAAATTGGCTTGATCCTTAGTGTGTGCATTTGTATTCAAATGCAAGTTATTAATATACACACATTTAGGGGGAGCCTCTTTCATTTCTTGAAGATGATATTAGTAGGTTTTATTGCAAATCCTAGTATTGTCATCTAACACCAAAAATGGGGAGATTAAAAGAACATTTCATGATCCCTAGTGTTTTGTGTGTTAGATAACAATATCAAGGATTATTTAATGTGTGCTGAAGTGCTGCAGATCCTCAAAGTGTTTTTGGGGAGAGGATAATCTGCTCCTGCCAGGCACTGGATAATCCGCCCCTCCCCCAATCACAAAGGGCGCACCACCAAGAAAGGGGGGCAGAATCTCTCTCGGATTGTCCGGCCAGGTCCAGAGTGTTTGCCTAGGCCGGATAATCCACCCCTCAAGGGGGCCGGATAGTCCGCCCCCAGGAGATTTGCAAAGGTCACCACGGCGCGTCACTCAGAGGGGTGGCGGAGTTTCCTGACTTCGCCTCTGGGCGGATTTGCCAGGCGGATAGTCTGTCCTTGTGAGGCGGATAATCCACCCCCTCGAGGATTTTCACCAAGACAATCTTGGCGGGACCTACTGTGTGGGGGGCGGATTTTGCCCCGGACATTCCGTCTCTGGGGCGGATTTTCTCCTGTATGATAGTCCGCCCCTAGTGGAGGGCAGATAAGCCACCCCCAAACTTCTAGAATGGCCAGTTCTAGGCAGGGGGTATTTAAATCCATGTCCTCCCTCCTGCCAGAACTCTAGGTTCATTCAAAAAAGACAAGATTTGCTCTTCAAGTTCCATCCAAGAGATCTCCACCTTCATCCACCCAAAGGCCCCGTCCCTTGGAGAACCTTTGATCTAGTATTTCTTCATTCATTTGGAGAACATTTGATCTAGTATGTCTTGCAAATATCTAGATCCTTGATTTGATTATTTTGATAATCCTTATTCTTGTGACAGCTTATTGTCATTACGGGAGCCTCCAATTTGGTTGTGGATGTGTACCCCTCTAGAGTTGTAAAGGCATCGGTTCCTGCCTTGAAGGGTACCAATAGTGGAGAAGGTGGATCAGGCATCTCGTTGCGAGATCCATCGGAGAATAGGGTGAGGCCTATTGTGGCGTGGTTGTCTTAGAACCAACCACCCCTCCAACGCAGATGTACTTCCCTTAACAAGGAAGGAACTATGGTAAAACAAATCCCTGTGTCCCCGCATGCTCCACTGCGGTTTCCTCTCTCCTCTCTTTACGTGTTTAGTAGATAGGTTTGCATATAGGGAAATTCTCGTAGTTGCATATCTAGAGAATTTACTTTGTGTCAAGCCTAAAATTGAAAAAGAACTAAAAATTGAGTAGCACCTATTCACCCCCCTCTAGGTGCCCATACGATCCATTTCACCCCTCATCACCTGCGACTGCCCCGTCGCCCGCATCATCATCCGCCACATCTGCTGAATATTATTCCTCGCCACATGCGACTGCTGCACCGACTCCGCCACCGCCTCCAATCTGTCGACCGCGCCCTCTACCTCCGCCACTATCACACCGCATGCTTACACATGCGAAGATAGGCATGCTGCAGCCGAAGACTGATGACGCTCATGCTGTTGACGTGTGGGCGCTTTGTTGGAAGAACCCAAGATCAAGGTATGATGAGCACATCAGCAGTTTCCCTCAGTAAGCAACGTGGAAACAAGGTTATCGAATTAGTAGGAGGAATGAAACGTCACACAGGTGTTGCAAGCAACGTGGAAACCTGCACAACACAAACTCAAGACTTCGCCCCAACGAATCAGTGAGGTTGTCAAGCTCACCGGTTTGCTGTAACAAAGGATTAACTGTATGGTGTGGAAGGTAATGATGGTTTGCAGCAAGTAAACAGTAACAGTGGAAGATGAATCAATGGTAAAGATTGGACCGGAGTCCATAGTTCACTAGAGTTTCTCTCCTTAGATAAACAACATGGCATGAAGGGTAAACAAATTACAGCAGGGAAATTGACAGGAACTGAGCAAGGCATACAAATGCAATACTAGACAAAAATATCCTATGATATTCGATTGGGAAATACAACAATATACATAGACCGCCATCCAACTACATCTATGACTAGAAGTCCACCTTCAGGTTATCATCCGAACCCCCTCCAGTATTAAGTTGCAAGCAACAAACAACTGCTTTAAGCAAAGTGTGTAAGGTAAACAATCCACTTGTTCCATGAACAAGAGACCGTTGTTTTCTCCCTAGTGGCAACAACATATCTACCATCGAAGATATTTATGTCACTTCCTTGGAAAACTAGAGGCATGAAACCACTATCGAGCATAAAATACCCCCTCTTGGAGTCACTAGCAACTACTCGGCCAAGATAGCTACTAACAACAGAGAGCATGCAACATCAAAAACAACATAGACATGATAGAATCAAATAGACAAAACCATTAATGAATCTGACTTAGTAATCTCAATATCCATCGGATCCCCGCAAACACAACATGCATGATTACAAATAGATTAGATCTTGATCATGAATGGAGATCACAAGATCTATACATGAAAGCACAAGGAGGAGATACAACCATCTAGCTACTACATGGACCCGTAGTCCAAGGTGAAACTACTCACGCTTCATAACGGAGAAGAAGGCCTCCGGGATGATCTCCCCTCCGGCAGGGTGCCGGGAAGAACTTCAGATCCCCCCGATCTAGGGACGATGGTGACAGCGGCTACAGACGGTTTCGTGGAATATTGATCGGGGGTACTTAGGGTTTCTGCATCGGGGGACTTTATAGGCGAAGAGGCAAGGAAAGGGGCCACCAGGGTAGCTGCACCCCTAGGTGCGCCTAACCCTAGGCCGCGCCGCCAGGGGGTGTGGCCCCCTGGTGAGCCTCCTTCGTCTCGTATTCTGGCTTCGTGTTGCCCACAGTAAATTACTAACTTTGGCTTTTGTCCCGTCCAATTCCGAGAATATTGATTTTCTGCCTTTCTAGAACCAAAAACAAAAGAAAACAGGCAACTGGCACTGTGGCAACTTGTTAATAGGTTAGTTCCAGAAAACATATAAAAACACCTCAAAGTGTAGACAAAGCAAAGAAAAGTAGATACTAAACAAGCATGGAACATCAAAAATTATAGATACGTTTTCGACGTATCAAGCATCCCCAAGCTTAACTCTTGCTCGTCCTCGAGTAGGTAAGTGATAAAAGAATAATTTTTGAGGTGACATGCACCATCAAAACCAAGATCAAACCATTTGCAAGCATTGGCAGCTAGGATCAAAGAACTCTAAACATGTGCATGAAAGATGGAGTTCTAATAGTAAGACAAAGTAACTATGCATGCAACATGAAAGGCTACAAACAAAGATCATGAATAACATGCATTGAAACACATTTGTTTGTTTCACATACAGAAAACATGGCATAGTGGCAAACAGCTTGTCCCTCATAGAGTATCAAATAGATGCATAGGACACCTTCAAAGTTCATAAGAGTGACTAGATACAAATTGCACAAGAACAAGTAATATCACAATATGCATCAATCAATAAGTTTTGGGACAATGCACATAGAACTAAGAATGGCAACTATGCTCTCTCATTGGTGCCTAAAGTTAGAAGGCGGAGACTCAATATAATAGTGGAAGAAATGCCCTTCATAAAGGGAAGCAGGGATTTCAAGTTTCAAAAAGAGCTCCCAAAAATTATGGTACTTGTTAGCTTTCAGCCCTCATTGCCCCTATCATAAGCATCCTGAAGTGATTAAGGTTAAAGTGAGCAAACTATGGAGTATATGCTTGACAAAGTATAAGTTGGCAATCTCATGTCCCTTGAATACGAGGGCCACACCTCATGCTACTCAACTTCAGTCACCTTTAAGTCCTTGTCATAGTAAGTACATGTGTATCATAGAGAACCGCCAACGGGGTACCCCTTGCACATGGTACAGGAGCTATCCCATAACCAAAATGACAAGGCAAGCAGACAATGAGCATCTCAACGATCTCTTTATTTACTATTTGCATATATTTTTATTGAGGATGCTTCACTGATAGCTCATTATGGTGATACTGCAAGTTGCCACCATGATTAGGCATGGCTTAGGCTAGTGGCTCAGGCGTTTCTCTAACACAAAATACATAACTCCATTGACTTACAAGCTCGCTCTTTATTTCACACCGGTGACATCCATAGACAAAAGAGCATGATATCAACTGTGTACAAAGTACAAGTGCAATGTTGAAAACGTTCCCCATGACATCATGGTTCTGCTAATTCCAACGAATAAGTGCAAGCATATACAACATAGATGACACAATGGTTCAAGTTTATTAGGGGAAAAGAATATAAAGTGTGCCATCAAGTTCGTGAGGGCTTTAATCACTAAGTTTTCACATAACAAAATACTTTTTAATTGGAAGATAGCTGAAAACAAGAATATACTTGGAATGGTGTAACACATCATGCATAGGAATTTATAGTGGACACTTTGGAATAACTTGGTCTCTTGGGAGTTGGAATCATGAGTAGATCTTACTCATACAAGTGGAGGCTAGCAAAAGACTGGGAACAACCAACTAAGAGAGCAATAATGGCCATAATCATGCAGAGCGACAAAACATTACTAATCAAAGCATAGAGTGATACTACAAGTCAAGGACTAAATGATCATAGAGGCTATGGTGACTTGTTCATAGTCATAACATGGTGTGATAATGTGCCAAGTCAACACAAACAAAACATCAAAGGAGAATACCAAAATACTATGCTTTTGCATGCTAAAATATCGCATGATTCTTTCAAGGCACACTAAGAAATCCCAATTGTTTGGAACAAGTCATGCTATAGAAATAATCACTAAGCATAAGGTCAAAACAACACCTAGCATGATATGCTGAAGTCTAAGTCACAGTCAATGCAAGCTCCTCTTGCACTTCCAAGCAAGAACTTTCTACTCCTTCCCAACACCAATCGACTTATTTGAAATAACACAACGAGAACGGGGGTCCAAACTACTTTATTCAAGCAAACTAAACAAACTAAGAAAAGGAAATGAAAACTAGACGCTCCAGGAACAACACAACAATGCATGGAACAATAAAAATGAGCTGTCTAGACAGACCTGAGCTTTTTATTGATGAAGAAGGGGATGCCTTGGGCATCCCCAAGCTTTGACGCTTGTTCCTCTTGGATATTTCTTGGGGTGAAACTGGGGTGGCATCCACAAGCTTGAGCTTTTGTCCATTCTTCATCTTATTACATCATTCTTTCTCTACACCTCAAATCTTTCCTTCATACAAAACTTCACACAATCTTCATTAGCAACATTAGTGAATTCAAAAAATAATAGACCTTTAGGATTAGCTTTAGAACAGAAAAACTTTCACTAAAAACACAAGCTACTGAAGAAACTTTCTTTAAAAATCTCAATTCCCCAAAAGAGAACTCAAAAATAAATCGATAAGAAGCAAATGCAAATAATGGCAGAAATCTGTCAAAACAGACCATCAGGTAGAAACCGATTTTTTCGAAGACCTTCTGTTGCTCAAATAAAAAAGTGTTGAACTAACTAAAGTTAGATAACATACGGAGAGATTTATTCGTAAATTTTTAGCTCAATACGACTTACATAGACTCCTCACAAATTTTTATGGTGAAGGACAAAAATCTGTTTCGGGACAGCAACTCCCCAAATCTTACTTCCCTCTCATTAGAGGTCATTCTTGGCACAAAAAGCAAACAAAAAAGGATAAGAAGAGTTCATTACTGAAGTAATAACTTCTAAGACTCAAGGAAACTCTTGGGTTATCTCCCAACAAGTACTCTTTTTTAACGCCTTTAAGTTAGGTACAATAGTTTGAGAAGATGCTCACATGAGAAATATGAATTGAAGTAAAAGAGAGCATCACGAAGAAAATTCAAAACACATTTAAGTCTAACCCACTTCCTATGCATAGGAATCTAGTAAGAAAATAAACCAAATAAGCACAAAGCAACAAACTTAGGAAGGCAAAACAAGTGCAACTTCAAGATTTTCAACATAAAGAGAGGAAACTTAATATTGTTGAGATACATAAGACCATGTTTCCCTCTCTCATAATAACTTTCAGTAGCAGCATGAATAAACTCAACAATATAACTATCACATAAAGCATGCTTTTCATGATATACAAACACATAATTTTTATCAAGCTCAAAAATAGTGGGATTAAAACCTTCAAACCCACTTTTAGCAATTTTATAATAAGGTAACTGATCATTCAACATAGGACCATCATAAACATTTTCTAAGCAAATCTCCTTAGTACCATGCATTTATAAATTAGGCACAAATATAGGATTATAATAGATAACATGAGGATAAGTATTATCACAAGTTTTACCTATAACAGATATTTCAAAAGAATCCACGGGAACATAACATTCATCCTCCTTTGGTAAACAAGGGGGGCAATCAAATAATTTAAGAGGTAAAGAGTTACTCTCATTAGAAGGTAGACATGGGTAGATCCATTCTTCCTCATCTTTACCATCACACTCCTCCTCTTTTTCATCTAAAGAGCTTTCAGTTTCAGCAATTTCTTCTTCCATAGGCTCCTGCAAGGCATTAGTCTCTTCCATTTGTGGAAAGCACCTATTAAAATATTAAAGAATATAGCCATTTTCTTCCTTGTAATTATCAAAAAAAATTAAGTATCTCATAAACCTCATATTCATAAGGTGCATCATCAGTATTTTCAAGCAAACTGGCAAGTTCAAATGCACCCTTGAAAGCAATAAATTCTTCAATTTGTTCCACATCATAAAAGTCATAATTTCCTTTAACATAATAAGATATGGTAACATTATCATTATACTCACATTGAAAAGGCAGGTGTTTATACCTCCTACAACAACAAGATTTATCAAAGCAATAAGTAACATTATAAGTAGAGCACACCTCTCTAGAAATAGTATTCAATTTATCAATTTGTTCCCATAAGTGTTTCCCTTTTTGTGACAAACGGTGTTCCTTATAATAATACTTTTCTTCTTCCGTGAACCCACCTTTCCAATAAGAACTAGTTTCAAAGAAACCATCCATTAATAGAAAGCATGACAAGGTAAGGCAATAACTGACCAGCAACTAGAGCGGGAACTAATTCTTTTTGTGTTTTTGATAAGAGAAAGCAAACCAAACTAAACTATTTTTTTGGAGTTTTTGATAAAAAGAGGCAAACAAAACAAAGAAAACTAAAAACAAAGTAAAGAGAAAGGTTGAGGAGGACTCCCCTTGTGAAGACGTCCTTAGCCTCCCCGGCAACGGCGCCAGAAAAAGCTTGGTGACGCTCACGGTGTTGAAGTGGGCGCTTCGTTGGAAGACCCCAAGAACAAGGTATGATGAGCACAACAGCAGTTTACTTTAGTAAGAAACCAATGTTATCGAACTAGTAGGAGGAAGGAAACGTCACACAGGTGTTGCAAGCAACGTGGAAACCTACACAACACAAACTCAACACTTTGCCCCAACGAACCAGTGAGGTTGTCAAGCTCACCGGTTTGCTATAACAAAGGATTAACTGTACGGTGTGGAAGGTAATGATGGTTTGCACCAAGTAAACCGTAATAGTGGAAGATGAATCAATGGTGAAGATCGGACCGGGGTCCATAGTTCACTAGAGATGCTCTCTTAGATAAACAACATGGCATGAAGGGTAAACAAATTACAACAGGGCAATTAAAAGGAACTGAGCAAGGCATACAAATGCAATACTAGACAAAAAGATCCTATGAGATTCGATTGGGCAAACAACAATATACATAGACCGCCATCCAACTGCATCTATGACTAGAAGTCCACCTTCAGGTTATCATCTGAACCCCCTCCAGTATTAAGTTGCAAGCAACAGACAACTGCTTTAAGCAAAGTGTGTAAGGTAAACAATCCACTTGTTCCATGAACAAGACACCGTTGTTTTCTCCCTAGTGGCAACATCACATCTACCATCGAAGATATTTCTATCACTTCCCTTGAAAACTAGAGTCATGAACCCACTATCGAGCATAAATACTCCCTCTTGGAGTCACTAGCAACTATGTGGCCAAGATAGCTACTAACATCGGAGAGCATGCAAGATCACAAACAACACAGACATGATAGAATCATAAAGACAAAACCATTAATCAAACCAACATAGTAATCTCAATATCCATCGGATCCCCGCAAACACAACATGCATGATTACAAATACATTGGATCTTGATCATGAACGGAGCTCACAAGATCTATACATGAAAGAACAAGGAGGAAATACAATCATCTAGCTACTACATGGACCCGTAGTCCAAGGTGGAACTACTCACGCTTCATAACGGAGAAGAAGGCCTCCGGGATGATCTCCCCTCCGGAAGGGTGCCGGGAAGAACTTTAGATCCCCCCCCCCCCGATCTAGGGATGATGGTGGCGGCGGCTACAGACGGTTTCGTGGAATATTGATCGGGTACTTAGGGTTTTTGCATCGGGGGGGACTTTATAGGCGAAGAGGTGAGGCAGGGGGCCACCAGGGTGGCTGCACCCCCCAGGCGCACCTAGTCCTAGGCCGCACCGCCAGGGGGTGTGGCCCCCTGGTGAGCCTCCTCCGTCTCGTATTCTGGCTTTATGTTGCCCACGGTAAATTATTGACTTTGGCTTTTGTCCTACCCAATTCCGATAATATTGATTTTCTGCCTTTGTGGAACCAAAAACAGAAGAAAATAGGCAACTGACACTGTGGCAACTTGTTAATAGGTTAGTTCCAGAAAACATATAAAAACACCTCAAAGTGTAGACAAAGCGAAGCAAAGTAGATACTAAACAAGCATGGAACATCAAAAATTATAGATACGTTTCCGACGTATCAAAGACCATCTTCGATCTTCATGTTGAGGGGTTATCTCCTCTCCCGAAGACGTACTGTGGATCTCTCAAGGACCCTAATTGGCATGTAGCGATAGTTGAGGAGGACCTAGTTGATCCACCTAGCAATGCAAATATTGTCACGGGCAAGTGGATCTTTTGTCACAAGTTAAAGTCTGATGGTTATCTCTATCGGTACAAGGCATGGTTGGTCTTGCGAGGATTCACGCAATGTGAAGGTATTGATTTTGATGAAACTTTCAGTCCGGTTGTTAAACCCGCCACGATACGGATAGTTCTGTCACTTTATCTTTCTAGTGATCGTCCTATTAACAAAGAAAGAAACTCATAATGGCTCCCCTCCCACCCACCCCCTTTAGCTTCGCGCACGACCGCCCCTTGGCAGTCTAGGGTTCTATCCCCACCTAGAGCACAATGGAATCCCTTCTTCAGTGGGATTTCTCTCCTGGCCAGGCTCTGGCTGCTCAGGTGTGTCAAAGTTTTGGATCCATGGCCCATTTATCCCCTTCCTCGACTGCCAAAGAGTTCTTTTTGGTGGTTTCGTTCTCTTTGGCCTCCTTCCCTTTGAATATTGAATATGTGAGTCTCGCCCTTCAATGTTGCATTGGTGGAATTGCTGCAAGATTCAATGTTTTGAATTAAGTGATCGAAGATTTCGGTTTTCGATGGCTTCAAATAAAGTGGGGCATTTCATCTATGGTCTCAAAGATAGGGTTTGGCCAGACTTTGTTTGTCATTTCAATCTTTTTCGGGGTATTCATCCTAAGATCTCTGGATTCTTTCATGATCCACCTCCTTCTGGATTGCCCTCTGAAGACAATGTCGTGATCTCTAAATGTATCCCCATTCGGTTAAAGCCCAATCTGGACTTCCTTAAGAAAAATGCCGCACAAGGTTTTTCCTCGGGATCTGCACAAGAATTGGCAAAATTTGGGTTTCCCCAGCAAGTTTCTCCCGTGGTATATGCACATGAATCTGATCCGGTTATTCATCGGGTTTCTCATCAGCATTTCTTTTTTGTAAGTTTCTCTGATCCTATTTTGATGGATCCAGAAGGTGATCACCAGGGTACGTTCGTTGGTTCAATTCAATTTCCCTACGTAACTTTTGCATTAAACTGCTAGCTGTCACGTTAGAGAAGGTTGAAGATCTCAGGCAAGCTAATTACTCTGAAAAAGATATCATGCCTGCGCTCGATCTGAAATTTATTCCTAGCCAAGATTTGGTTTGCGAAATTCTAGGTCGCTGCTCCAGATGTGGAGAGCGTGATCATCTTCATCCTTCTTATCCGAGAAATTGTGATTGCAGTTCGTTCTTGGGCCGCAGATGCTCGGCTTGCTCTGGTTTGCTTGGCCCTTGGTGTGTCAAATGTCTCATCTGTGGTCACGTGGCTAGTAATTGCACTTTGGGCTGGCGCTGTGGGCATTGTCACCTTTTGGGCCACTGGGCTAAGAGCTGCCCAAATAAGAAACGTCGGGCTTGGCCAAAAAAGGTAAAAATCAAGCCAAACCGACCGATATTCCTGGTCGGAAAATCTGGGTAATTAAGAAGCAAAATAAAGTTTCACCTGGAGACACGTAGCCCCCTTCATCTGCCGCTTCATCTCCTTCTCCGCCTACTATCGAACAACCCCTCTCTGCCGCCCCAATGGCCAACTTTCCAGTCAATCCGCTAGGTTTTCTCCCCAATGGAATGACAATCCACCCAGGGCCAGTTGATTGCATGGTGAGAACGCACATGGTTGTGTCCGCTGAAGCTCCTCTGCAACATGATCGTAAGGTAATTGCTGAGACTAATAGATTCATCCTAATCTAGCTCAGAGAGGACTATAGGATTCAAGTGAGAGATTTGCTGGATGAATCATAGTTGTTTATTAGTCGATTTGATGATCATCCTCTTGGCCTTGGTATCTTTACTATGACTGAAACTTTGATTGCAGATGCTACAGTAGGAACCACCTTTGAATTAGATGATATCACTACTGTTACTTTTGTGAAGCACAATGAAGCCAAGAACATGCGCCTTACTGCTTTTGGTAGAGAGACCTGGATTCAATTTTAAGATTTTCCTCTTGACTATCAAACCAATCAATACATTCATAGTGCTGTTCAGGATTTTGTTTTGCTGTCCATGTGGCACAATCCTAGAGGAGATGATAAATCTGTACTTGTTAAGGTTTGGATAGTGCTTCCAAAGTTTGTTCCTAAAAGCCTGGTAATTCATCAATTGGGCGGGGCTAGGCACTCTTGGACTGTCCCTGTTATACTGCTTCATTGTGTAGACTGGAATGCGCACCTACCTGAGATCCTGCCTCCTCCTGAGGATCCAGCCCCAGATGATGGAAATCCTCACCCAATGCATGGAGAGGGTATCTCTGCAGAACAGCTATATCAACAACATCTTGATAACTAGAACCAGCTCAATCAGATGCCTGGAGGTGCTCAAAATCAGGGAGGGAACAATGGGGGGCAAAATCATGGTGCTCAGTTTCATCAGCCAGGACAGTCTGTACATGCTTAGGCAATTGCTGCATTGTTTGATAATAATGCTACATAGGGGGAAATTTTGTTGCACCTATAGAACATGATGTTGCACTGCTTATCAACCCTACTCTAATCAATTTTCAGCAAATTCTCTCTGCACAAGGAGTTACTTTTGAAGCTGGGGTGCCACCTCCTCTCACCAATGTTCATGATAGCCCAATGCAAGCATGGCATGTTAGCTTATCTGAGGTTTCTGATGGTAACTCCTCTAGGTCTGATTTAATACAAGTCCATACCAACTTGTCCATTAATTGTGCTATGTTCAGTGAAAGCATGCTTAATGTACACTCTGAAATCTGGATGGCAAGATCCATTGCTCTTTCTGCCTAAAAGAAATATTGTATGCCCAATGCACTCTTGATAATGCCAATTTCTGTGTCTCTGTCTCATTTCCAAAATCTATTCAGTTTGAACTGTTTGGTGAAATGGAACTGCACCGATCAAGAAAGAAGAACTTGGCTTCTATTGCTGAGATTATGGTTGTCTCTGATCTACAACCCTTTCCTCATATTGGTTGCAAAAGGAAGCTCCTAATGAAAGCTAATCTATAGGATTCTGATCAGGGGACACTAGATACAGGGGCTTTAAACCAAAGATCATCAGTGATGCCAAGCAGTCTAAATCAAAAGTGAAGCCAAGGGAGATTCCAGGAGTGAAAATTACTGACTTAGAAGACAAGGGGGAGGTCACCCAATCTCAGAAGATATCTATCAATGAAAATCTGGCTACTGACAAGACCCTTCTTGCCACCCCAATTCCAGTGATTCAATCCATTGGCATTTCTCTCTATGGTATTCCTCCTGATGAAATCACTCCTAATAAGGTCATGGTAGGCCTGCGGGAGGAGGAAAATGTTGATAATTCCTAGTGCCTCCCTCTTTATTCTGTTTTCTATATTTAAGTTGTAATAATGTCAATGCTTAAACAATGGATAATTCTGTGTTGGAACATCAGGGGGCTTAATGCAAGAGAGAAGCAGTTAGCTTTAATGAATGCTATTAATGTAAGTGGATGTTCGGTTATTTGCTTGCAAGGGACAAAGAAAGAGGCTTTTGATTTGAACTTTATTAAAGCTTGTTGCCCATCAAGATTTGATGAGTTTGTTTATGTTCCTTCTATTCGTGCTTCTGGTGGCTTGATTATTATTTGGAATAGTTCCATTTTTTCTGGGATGGTAATGCACTGTGAACAATTTGCACTCTCAGTCCATTTTACTTCTACTCAATCAGCTCAGTCCTGGAATCTAAATAACATTTATGGCCCATGCAATGGTGAATTGAGAGAAAATTTTGTTAAATGGCCTTTTGAGGTTCACATTCCTAATGATGAAGACTGGATCTTAATGGGAGACTTTAACTTCATTAGATCCCCTACAAACAAGAATAAGCTTGGTGGGAACATTAATGATATGCTCATTTTTAATGATTTCATTAGAGAACAACATCTTCTTGAGCGCCAATTAAAGGAAGGAAGTTTACGGAGTAATATGTAGCAAGATCCTGCATTGGAACAACTAGACTGGTTCTTTACATCCATACACCGGACAACCAGCTATCCTAATACAGATTGTATCCACACAAGCAAGACAACTTGATCATACTCCTTGTGTTGTATCTATCCAAACTAAAATCCCAAAGAAGGTTTTCAAATTTGAAAATTATTGGGTGTCCCATCCTGGATTTATTGAACTGTATCACGAAGTTGGGAAAACCAACTCATAAACACAATAGTGATGCAAACATCAATGCAAAATTCAAGCAGTTAAGATATGATCTGAAGTTTTGGAGCAAATCAATTTCAAAATTGTCCACTTGTATTGAAAATACAAACAAAGTTCTTACTGAATTAGATAACCTTGAGGATAGAAGGCCTTTGTTCTGTCAAGAAGCAAACTTTAGGAAAATACTAAAAGTTCATTTAGCAAGACTGCTTTAGTACCAAAATGAATATTGGAAGAAATGGTGCACCATTAGGTGGACAAAGTTTGGGGATGAAAACACAAAAAAAATTCACAACTTTGCCACTAAAAGGTATAGAAGGAATAATATTGCCTCTCTAAAATTAGCTGATGGTTATTTAGTTATTGAGCATGGTGACAAGGAAAGGCTATATTTCAAGTTTATAAGGAAAGATTGGGCACTTCCACTCAGCATGATATGCCTTTTGATCTACAACATCTGATTACTCCAACAGTAGGCCTTGAAGCTCTGTCCCTGCCCTTTACCAAAGAGGAAATTGACAAAGTGGTTACAGAAATGCCTAATGACAAGGCTCTAGGCCCTGATGGTTTTAATGGAATTTTATTAAAAGGTTGTTGGCACATCATCAAGGAAGATATTTATACACTTTTCTTCTAGTTTTATGAAGGAGACCTGAACCTAGAAAGCATAAACATGGGACATATAACACTTATTCCTAAGGTGGGCTCACCTGAATCTATAAATGATTTTAGGCCAATTACTCTGCTAAATTGTGTGCTGAAACTCGTCACTAAAATACTAGCTAACAGACTCCAGAAGATGATTCTGAAAATTGTTCATAAAATCAGTATGGTTTTCTTAAGGGAAGAAACATTCAAGATTGCCTTGCTTGGGCATTTGAATTTATTTATCAATGTGAAACTTCCAAGAAATAAATTATTCTTCTCAAGTTGGAATTTGCCAAAGCTTTTAATACTATTGACCATATTGCCATGATGAAAATTATGAAACAAATGGGGTTTGATGCCAAATGGCTAAAGTGGATTGAAATTATCTTTGGCACTGGTAAATCCTCTGTTCTACTAAATGGAGTACCTAGAAGGCAATTTCACTGTAAAAGAGGAGTTAGGCAAGGAGATCCACTATCCCCCCTCATTTTTGTCTTAGCTGCTGATCTTTTGCAGTCTGCAATCAATAAAGCATTCAGAGAGAACATCCTCAAAGCTCCCTTTTCCCTAGATTTTGGATAGGATTTTCCAGTAGTCCAGTATGCAGATGACACCTTGATCATAATGCCAGCAGATAAATATCAAGTACAAGTGATGAAAGGAATACTTCATAAATATGCTCTTTCTACTGGTTTATAGGTTAACTTCCAAAAATCTCACCCGATACCAATAATCTAACAGAGAGTACCACTAAAGAAATTGTAGATATTTTGGGTTGTTCCATTTCTACAATGCCATTCACCTATCTAGGTCTCCCTCTTGGCACCACTAAACCAACAGTATATGACTTGATGCCACTACTTGACAGAATAGAGAGAAAGGTTTCTACATCATTTATGATGATGTCTTAGAGTGACTGTGATTAATTCTCTGCTTGCCTCAATTGCAACTTTTATAATGTGCTCAATCAAATTGCCAGATAAGATTGTGGGACACATAGATAAAATCCAAAGGCACTATTTATGGAATAAAAAGACTGAAGAAGGTGAAAATGTAACTCACTTGCTGCTTGGGACATGATCTGTATGCCAAAGAATAAAGGTGGTATTGGCATACTTAATCTCAAAATCCAAAATGAAGGCCCTTTGTTAAAATTCCTTCATAAATTCTACAACAAGGATGCCACTCTCTGAATCTCTCTGGTTTGGAATTCTTATTATACTAATACAGTTCCACATGCTGTTGGACCTTGTGGATCTTTCTGGTGGAGAGATGTATTCAAACTATCTCACTATTTCGAGGTGTGGCTGTGAGTTTAATTGGCGATGGGGCCTCCACTTTATTTTGGAAACACCAATGGTCTGACACCATATTGGAAGAAAGTCACCCTATTATTTACTCCTTTATGAGGAATGAAGATATTTCAACCCAGGAATTTCTTACTTCAGAAAATTGGGCCTCTATCTTCCATCTCCCTCTGTCACTAGAAGATCTAACAGAATTAAGGAGCATTCAGAATACTTGTAGGAGAATTCAAATTAGTGAACACCTGAAAGATACTTGGAGTTATGTTTGGGGATCCAAAAAATTTACACCAAGTCGATATTACCAGTTCAGTTTTAGAAAGCTGAACCCACACATTGCTTTCAAGTGGTCGTGGAAGTCTAAATGTACACAAAAAGTTAAGTTTTTTGGATGGCTTATCTTGTCAGATCGACTGAACACAAGAAAAATGCTTAAAAGAAGGCACTACACCCTTGGGACATGGTACAATTGTCTAATCTGCAGCTATCCTCCTGAAGAAACAATTGAACACTTGGTCTTTGAATGTCCCTTTAGTCAAGCTTGCTGCGCACAGTACTGAAGGGAATATGCCCGAGAGGCAATAATAAAGTGGTTATTATCGTATTCCTTATTTATGATAAATGTTTATTTTACATGCTATAATTTTATTAATACAGAAACGTTAATACATATGTGTTTAATAAGCAAAAAGGAAGTTCCTAGTTATGCCTCTCTCATAAACTAGCTCGTTGATTAACAAGATGATCAAGGTTTCCTGATCATAGACATTGGATGTTGTTAATAACGAGGTCACACCATAAGTGTAATGATGTGATGAACATTCATCCTAAGTATAGCAATACGATGAAAGTCATTGATTTTATATTGCTATAACATCATACGAAGTGATCCTAATCCTTAGACCATGAGATCATGTCAATCACTAACACTGGAAGAGTATCTTGATAACATCAAACGTCACACCGTAACAGGGTGATTATAAATATGGGTTCAGTACTACTAAAGTGTTATGTTGAGGCCCATGGATCGAGAGTGCAATTTGTTCATCCCGATGACAGATAGATATGCTCTGGGCCCTCTCGGTGATATCACATTGATTAGCTTGCAAGCAAGTGATTTGATCACTAGAATGTTATATCACGGGAACAAGAAAAGAGTGCATGTCAGTAACGAGATAAAACTAGGTATGGAGATACCGATGATCGAATCTCGGACATGTAATATATCGCGAAACAAAAGGATTAAGATACTTGCGTAAAAGGTTCTCGCGATCACAAGAAAGTCATCGCTGAATGTGTGGGAGCCAGTATGGGTCTCCAGATCCCGCTTCTGATTATTAATCCGAGAGGGGTCTCAATCGTGTCCGCATTATTCGCGAACCGTAGGGTGACAAACTTAAGAGACACCGACATCCATTTGGAGCAAAAGTTTCATGCCGGAAAGAATAACAAGCGCGTGAATTTATTTCACTAGATACCGAAACGGGTTTTCGGGTGAAATTGCAGAAATTGTTTTTGCATGTGAAATGAAATACTAGCAAGGGGTTATATGAGAATGTTTGTCATTAAAGTAATTGACAAAATTCTGAAATAAAAGGAGTTTTATTTAATGAGAGTTTGCATTAAATTTGGTGGAAATTTAATGAGAATTTGAGTGGGTTTTTTAGTGGAGAAAATTGAAAGGCATTTGAGTGAGTGGAGTGTCCACCCACATGAATGAGGAAGAGGTGGGGGCAGCCCCATGGCTGGGCGCCATGCCCCTTGGGTGCCCCCATATCCCCTATAAAAGGCCCCCCTCTCATCCTCTCAAAGCACACCTCCTCGTGAAGAATCTCTCTCCCCCTCTAGTATTTATTCCCCATGGTCTCGGACTAGCGAGATACATTTTCCCGGTTGATATTCGGCAAGAAAGAGTTGTGCTTCCACTGCATCTCTAGAGCGAGGAGGCGGAGGTTTCTCGGTGCCTCGAACGTGTGTGCGAGCACGGATGCGCCGCTGTTTTGCCGCGCTAGGACTTCCTCTCGATCTTGAGATCGGCAAGAGATCGTCTACATCAACCACGAGTTTGGAATCGTTAAGCTTTGTCGGTCTTCAAGGGTATGTTCTCTACGAATGTATATCCACCCGTTGCTTGTATCTAGTAGATAGATCTTGGTACATAGTTATTCCCATCGTAGGAAATTTTTTGTTTTCTATGCTGCGAACCCTACAGTGGTATCAGAGCCGGATCTATGCATAGATGCTTTGCACGGGTAGTACACATATGAGTATGTGGGCGATGATTATCATTTTATTGCTTCTTAGTTGTACTTTGGATATTGGTGGCATAGTGGGATGAAGCGGCCCGGACAAACTTTACATGTCCTCGCACATGAGACATGTTCCACTCTTAACATGCAACTAGTTTTGCATAAGTGGCTAGAGGGTGTATGTTTGTTGCATCTTATATTGCTTGTTTGGCTTTTTATTAGCATAATAAGATGATCCCTCATTTAGATATCAAGATAAAAATGTGTTCTTCCTTAAGTATGCACCGACAATGTTTCGTTGCTTCAAGACATCACGTGATGATCGGGTGTACTTGAATCCACTACCATATCTCGGGTGTAGGACAGTTACACACGTGAATACTAAGGTACTTACTTGGCGAGCCTAGCATGTACAGACATGGCCTCGGAACACAGACCGAAAGGTTAAGGATGAGTCATATGTTTTGATATGATGACCATATGGATGCTCTCCTTTGAAGCTACACCGACTCACGTGATGATCGGACTTGGTGTAGTGGATTTGGTTCATGTAATCACCAAAAAGACACGAGGGATGTCGTTTTTGAGTGGGAGTTCATTTATAATTTGGATTAGTAGAACTTAATTTATCATAAATTAAATCAAAGTGAATTTGCATAATTTGTTGTAGTCATTGGTATTCGTTCACCACCTTATGCATAGTTGTAATTGAGATAAAAATAACTATAGAATTCTGGATATTTACTTTACGAACTGGTATCGTATTGTGTTGAGTGTCAATCTAAAGTTTAAAGTCCTATTGCAAATTTTCAGCAAACTCTGTTTACTCCGTGAAATTTAATAATTGGTATTAAATCGAGAGTAACAATTCCAGTGTTAGTATCTTAAGTATCATGTTTGCCTCCATGATTCTTGATTTAAATATCGAGATTATCTAGGAGCTGAAAGAATTGTTTCAGAAACCATCATGTGTGGCAGATATAACGATATCAGAATCAATGTTTAGGTTGCAATATGATAGAGTATAATATATGTTCTCATATTGGATGAGAATTTGCAAAGGTTGCAGATACTAGACATCCTAATCATCCAAAAGGGTTTTGGAAAGTAATGTTATACTCACGATTCTCCTTTATAAGATACAGTAGCTTGATCATGAAAGTCGTCATGATAAGGATGAATAGAAGATGTATGTAAAGAGTTTGCTACAGTAAAATATTACTAAAGAATGGATTTTGAAAGAATGCCCATCATTTTGAGGATGGTAATCTACTTCAAAGTGCAAGCCAAAGGTATTATTATTTGAATATACATGCTTTGGACTATGTGTCATGTATATGGCACCACTTTTGATGTTGATAGATTCTTTTAAAAGGAAAAAAGGAAATGCTGAAAGAGAATCTATAAAATATATTTGGCAGAAAATAAAAGACTGGAAATGTCCAGTTTAGGTATATAGATGATATACATGTTATGGTTGTATTCTTTGCTTGTTAAACAATGTGGTTATTGGGTATTGGATATCGAATTGGTTGGTATGAAATTTCATACGGAACGACGCAATTCATAAACCACAATGTCCTAAGTAACTAGCAAGAGAATATGTGATGATATTCATCGAAAACAAAGAAACCGTTGTTTGTATTTCTCGTTGACACCATAGCTTGACTTCAAGATTTGTTTTAATAATTTTTATTTAAATCAGGTATTATGATAACAAAGGTTGTTCAAATAATTACCGTATTCCATATAAGATGGATGATTTACAAATCTAGTTGGACAAATCACATCCATAAAACCTAATGCTAAAATGTCGCAAGACAAATGATTGGGAGATCACTTACGAAGTGACATCTCCATTTAAATTATATTGGAAAGAAAACATGAAGAAACTCCATTGTCATGGATTTTTGGAGTCTTTGATTTGATCAAATGACGCTTGTGAGACTTTCCTCGGTATAATTAAAACTTCGTTCAAAGGCCAAAGAAGAACGAACGACTAAAATAATGGAATTTATACATATCCATGTATGTAGTCCATTATGTGTAGTCGTAAGCGACGGATTTCAACTTCATATGCTTTCTCCGAAAATTTGAGTGAATGTTCACTTAATGAGAAAGAAGTATGAAATATTTGAAAAGGTTCAAAGACTTTCAAGATGAAGTGGAAAATCATTGTAACAAGAAAATAAATGATTTATGATTTTATCATAAGGGATATATTTGAGTTGCTAGTGTAACAAGAAAATAAATGAATTATGATTTATCATAAAGGGATTTATTTGAGTTGCAAGTTCAGCAAAACACCTAGATTTACATCTCCCGAAACACCATAGGAGTATGGAATGTTTGAGATATGTAATAAAAACCTTGTCTGATATGGTTGGATCAAAGGTGTTATTTATAAAACTACCATTATGTTTATAAGATTAAAGCTGTAGGGACTACCGCTTTTACACTAATAAGAGCTCCATCTTGATCCTTTGAAATGACACCATGGAAGTTATGGTTTGTGGTAAAACTCAAGTTGTCATTTCTTAAATTTTGGTATGCTAAACATAAGTAAGATGTTTACAACCAAAGTCGGATGAGCATGTCTTTGTAGGTTATTTCGAATAACAATTGGTTATTCCTCCATAACACCGAGGACAAAAGGGTTTGTTGCTTGAAATGTGAAGTTTCTTGAAAAAGGAATTTTTCGCAAAAGTTAAGTGGGAGGACAATAGAACTTTGATAAGGTTAATGAACCTTAGCTAAATGTGCTGAGTTGTGCAGCACCGGAAATCGTTCCGGAGGCAGACATAATGCTCACAGCTTATGTGCCTCAAAGGTTGTGGTCACGGAGATCTAAGTTATTATTGAACCAAGTAGGTCGGATAAACAATCAAATACTGAGATTTGAGAGTAAATCATTATTGTTTGACAATGATGAACCGACTACATGCAAAGAAGCGATGATGGGCCATGACTCCCTTAAATGGCTTGAAGCCATAAAATCCATGATAGTTCCATACATGATAAACCAAGTTTTGAACTTGGAAGACCCTCCGGAAAGGTGTAAAAACCTATCGGTCGTATTTGGATCTATACAGAAATAGACATGGATTTTTCACATCTATGAAATAGTCGACATGTCAGTAAAGTATTTTACGACAATGTTCAAGGAGTTGACTATGAAAAGATTTGATCTTTCATAGCGACATTTAGTCTGGACGGATTAAAGTAGAAACCACTACATATAATTTGGTATATGGTAGATGAATAAACAAAACAAGTTCTTCTAAAAGAATGGTTACCTAGGACGTGTACATGACACGATCCAAAGGGTTTTGTTAAATTCAAAGGATGCTAAAAGAGCGCAAACTTCAATGGTTGAAGTAAGCATCGCGGAGTTGGAATCTTCACCGTGATGAAAAGGAGTTTTCGTCAGGAGACGATGAAGATACTTGCATTTGCAAGAAATTAAGTGGGAGAGTTGAGACATATTTCTAATAAATTATATGGAGGACATCTTGTTGATTAGAAATGATGTATCTTTTATTGACAAAGATTAAGAATTACATTTTGATGAAAGACTTAGGAAAAACCCGAATATTTAGCATGAATGTCTATAGTGGGTAGACTGTGACGCTAATATGGTTGTGCCAAACGTACATATATGAGATATTAAAGAATTTCAATATAGAAACAACAAGAAACGGTTCTTGTCGCATGGAAAGGAATTGAATTAAGATTCAAGTGTATCGACACTTGATAAGTGAAACAAGATTCAAGTGCTTTGACACTTGATGAGTGAAATCACAAGGATGTTTTGATCAATCATACCATGATATGTACACATCCAGATATGTCCTATGCTCTAAGTGTTATGATCATATACCAGAATGAATCATAAAATGATCATTGGACGATGGTGAGGATATTCTTATGATCTTTTGGAAGAACTAAGAATATATTTGTGTGGAGGTGACAAACAATTATAAATAGTTCATTGTAAAGCATTACATTGATACTAGTTTTGTCACAAGATACAAATTAAGTTTATCTCAATTTAAACTATGGGTGACACAATGTAATGGAAAGGAGATTTCATGATGGATTTAGATGAATTCCAAAGTAAAGACATTGTGACGGATACTACAACAAAAGGCTAATTATATGACTACTATAGTAGCAGCAAAGGAGGGAATTTGTGTCAAGTAGTTTGTTATCAAACTAAGGTGTGGTTCACAACGGTCTAACACTAAAGATATATTGTATGACAATAGTATCGACATGATTTAAACCCAAGGAACTAAAGGTCTCAGCAAAAGACCAAATTTATACAAAGCCATCTCATTGGAGAATGAGTGATGTGTGGAGACGCAAAGACATGCAAATACACACGGACCTGAAAGCGTCAGATCCGTAGATTATGTTAACCACTTGCAATTGTGTATATGGAACACCACAAAGCCATAGGTGTTTAATACGCAAAGTTTCTAAACTAGATTGTTGTCTCTAGTGTAAGTGGGAGACTGAAGGGAATATGCCCGAGAGGCAATAATAAAGTGGTTATTATCGTATTCCTTATTTATGATAAATGTTTATTTTACATGCTATAATTGTATTAATACGGAAATGTTAATACATGTGCGTTTAATAAACAAAAAGGAAGTTCCTAGTTATGCCTCTCTCATAAACTAGCTCGTTGATTAACAAGATGATCAAGGTTTCCTGATCATAGACATTGGATGTTGTTAATAACGAGGTCACAAAATTAGTGTAATGATGTGATGAACATTCATCCGAAGTATAGCAATACGATCAAGGTCATTGAGTTTATATTGCTATAACATCATACGAAGTGATCCTAATCCTTAGACCATGAGATCATGTCAATCACTAACACTAGAAGAGTATCTTGATAACATCAAACGTCACACAGTAACAGGGTGATTATAAAGATGGGTTCAGTACTACTAAAGTGTTATGTTGAGTGTAGGGGTTCGTAGCATGGAAAACAAACATTTCCTACCGCATACAAACAAACAAGCCAAGATCTATCTACTAGATTGTAGCAACGAGTTGATAGAATAACTCACCCTCGAAGATTCCAAAGTGTTTAACGAGAGCGGATTCTCGTGGGTGATGTAGTCGTACTCTTGCCGATCTCAAGATCGTGTAGACGATCCTTCCGGCCCGTTCCGCTCGGCGCTTCCATGATCGGTCTGCGTTACTTGACGAAGACCTTCCTCTCCCTTGTTCCAAAGAGGGCAGCGGAGGTTGTAGCACTCTCCTCACGATTCCTGACGGCGTGGTAAAGGAAGTAGAGGGAGATCTCGCATGCCGCCTTAAGCCGGGAGTGAGTATGGTGGACTATGAGAGGCCTCGGTGATCTAGGGTTTAGGCACCAAGGAGAGAGGCTGGGCCGGCTGGGGCTTGGGAAGACCAAGTCGGTGACTAGGGTTTGCCCTAGGCGTGGCGGCGGCAGGAGGTGGTGGCGCCGGCTAGGGTTAGGGTTTAGAGGGGCAAGGTGTAGGTCTAGGGGGGGCAGCCCTGCCCCTCCTTATATAGGTGGGAGGGCGCGGCCAAGGGGAGGGGAGTCCCTTCCCAACTCGGCCTCCTTGGCCGGCGGTGGAGGGAGAGGGACTTCCTCCCCAAGTAGGTTTCCTACTCTCCCTCCACCAAGCAAAATAGCCATTTGACTTTTCAAACTGGCGTTTGACTTTTCAAACTAGGATTTGATTTATCCCTTTATTTTGCTCAGCGATGACACCTAGTACATGATGCAACCATTCCAACTTGTTATGACACATTCATGTACCCTTCCTCGAGTCCGGACATTCTGGAACCTTCTAGAACATTCCCGATGAAAACACTGGAACCATTCTCCAACCATGAAACAGGACTTTCCTTATATGAATCTTATTCTCCGGACCATTCCGGATCTCCTCGTGATATCTCGGATCCCATCCGAGACTCCGAACAACATTCGGTCTCTTACTCATCATTCCATAACTACTCAACAACATCGAATCCTTAAGTGAGTCTCTCTACGGTTCGTGAATTATGCGGACATGATCGAGACACTTCTCCGAACAATAACCAATAGAGGAATCTGGAAATTCATATGGCTCCCACATATTTATACGATTACTTTGCGATCGAATGAACCACTTAAAAACGATACCAATTTCCCTTTGTCTCACGATAGTTTACTTATCCGAGGTTTTGATCGTCGGTATATCTGCATACCTAGTTCAACCTCGTTACTGATAAGTACTATTTTTTCGTTCCTGTGATATGTGATCCCTTGTGAGACAGTCACAAGCTTGCAAGACAATTGGATGACATTCCACCAAGAGGGCCCAGAGTATATCTATTCGTCATATGGATGGACAAATCCCACTCTTGATCCATGTGTCTCAACCCATACTTTCCGAACACTCAATGCCACCTTTATAGCCACCCAGTTACGGTGTGCTGTTTGATGTCATCAAAGCATCCTTCCGGTGATGGTGATAAGCATGATCTCATGGTCGAAGGAATTAGGTTACTATGTATCAGAAAGCATATATCAATTGAACTATTAAAATGACTTGATCTTTATGCTATGCTTATCTATAGGAGTATGTCCATCATACCATTCTCCTAACGATATGATCTTGTTGTTAATAACATCTCAATGTTCATGATAGGGAAACCACAATCATTTATTAACCAACAAGCTAGTATTATGAAGAGGCTTTACTAGGGACTCTAATTTAGTTTACAAATCACACAAGTATTAATGTTTCCTTGTTAATACTGTTATAGCATGAATGTAAACATTTACCATAAACACAAAGATATAATAATAACAGCATTTATTATTGCCTCTAGGGCATATCTCCAACAGTCTCCCACTTGCACTAGAGTCAACTAATCTAGATTACATGGTAATATACCGAACACCCATGGCAGTTTGGTGTTGGTCATGTTTTGCCCTCGGGAGAGGTTTAGTCAACGGATCCGCCACATTCAGATCTGTGTGTACTTTGCAAATCTTTATGTCACCATCTTGGACATGTTCTCGAATAGCGTGAAAACGTAGCTTGATGTGCTTCAGCTTCTTGTGTGACCTTGGTTCTTGCGCATTGGCTATGGCGCCCATGTTATCACAGTAGATAGACATTGGGTCTAGCACACTTGGAACCACACTGAGCTCTGTAATGAACTCCTTCATCCATATCTCTTCTTGTGAAGCCTCTGAAGTAGATGGGTATTCTGATTCAGTTGAAGATCTCCCCACAATGCTTTTTTTTGCACTCCTCCAGCTAACTGCTGCACCGTTCAAAGTAAATACGTATCCAGATTGTGATTTAGAATCATCCGGATCGGTGTTCCAACTAGCATCGGTGTAACCATTAACAACGAGCTGTTCATCACCTCCATAAGAAAGAACCATATCCTTACACTGGTGGAAACGGGGCTATAGGTCCCGGTTGGTACGGGGCTTTAGTCCCGGTTGCCCAACCGGGACGGGGCAATCGGGACTAAAGCCCTAACCTTTAGTCCCCGTTGCCCCACCAACCGGGACTAAAGGGTGCACACGTGGCAGCGGCAGAGGGCGAGGGGGGTGGAGCATTAGTCCCGGCTCGTGACAGGAACCGGGACTAATAACCTTCTACCGCGGTAGAGATTTGGCCCATTTCTCTGCCGCGGCAGAGAATTCATTTTGGCACATTTTGTTGCCGCGGCAGCATTTTCGCCACTTTTTGTGCCGCGGCAGAGAATTCATTTAGGTTGTTTTATTGTTTATTTAGTGATTTGCACTTATCAATGAAGGAACCTTATATTACATCATGATGACAATATTATATTCAATACACGGATCGAGTTCATGCACTACATACAAAAGTTTCTATTCGATGCTACCGGCCAATTTCTTCAAAGTTGCTATTTTTACAATTCCTATTGTCTATACACAGCCGAGTACTATTCCCCTTTTGGGTCTACGACTTCTGCATCCAAGAATCCCGCCAATTCCTCCTGTATTGCTGGTACGCGATCCTTTGGGAGAAGACCGTCCCGTAGACGTTCGATCTGATTTAAAAAAGGAGTTAGCCTATATGAATGAAGATAAACACAATTTGATTGTAATTAAAAACTATAGAAATTGTTTACGTGGAGTTGCTCTAAATTTCTGCCCTTCTCGCATCGTCTGTAGGATGAACTTCGCAAACATAGTATCCACATAGATTGTTACACGTCCTGCGTCAGGCACTTTACGAGAATACAGTTCAATCAAAATAATAATCAAGCATGATAATAACTGTATCAAAACTAGAATCAAAGAGATGCGCGGATATAGCTAGTGGTGCTTACATCTAGTGCTTCAAATGTAAGCTCCTCTTTCCAAACACCCCTAGCCTTGTTGGTGAACCATTTCCAAGTGCTGCCCGGCGTAGAAAACGAATAAAATAAGTTATTAAGTACTTGATATCATAAAATTCACGAACGTTGCCGATATAGTGTCATAATGATTAGAATTACCGCTGGAGAAGTATCTGCATGTCCTTCCACGTCTCAAGGTGTTTATGTTTCGAGTCCATGACTAGTACACGCCCTTTGTCAAGTTGAATGATTAACAGAATATATTGGAAGATGCAAATGCATAACTAATCAATTATATACTTAACATCGAGTAAGAGAAATAGAAAGTGTATAAAAGACAATAACACTCACTCGAAGTTGTAAGGAAATAGTATTTCCCTTTTGGTTTCTTGAAACCTTAACGCGTCTACTATATTATCCTCCGTATCCTGGTGTAGGGGTCCCAACCTTTAATAAGGTTGATTCCCCCTGTGTTTACAATGCTAGTCCCTGGATCAATAGCTAGCATCCACAGTTAAGATGTAATATCAAGATACAAAGGTCATAATATAAACTTATAACCAGGAATATCATAGTTTTATTACATCATACATAGCTCATTTGGCTATTACATTACATTGCAGCGGAATAACTATAAGTATGGGTCCTTCATCTTCAAAGTGCCACAGGCAGATGTTGGTTGTAGACTTTGTAATCCTAATCAAACAATCTTCATTCAAATCAATCAAACCTGCAACATTACAAGTTACAGCCACAAGGGTCAATACATTTTGAATTGTATTGCAAGCTTCACTTCTATGTATAATAAGTGGATCCTATCAATACATGCATATTTGGCTAAGTAGAGTTTAAGGCTTGTTTGCACAAAGCAATATTTTATCCTATCTTTTTCAAAATGGTTTTGGTCCTTTTGTCAAATCTCTTTTCCAAGAATCCTTGAACTCCTTGGTAGAAACTCAAGTGTTCAAGTCCTTGTCAAAATCTCTTGAGCCACTTGGTAACCCCAAATGCAACAAGTTTTAAAATCTCATGAGTTCCTTGGTAACCCCAAGTACATCATGCTCTTGAGCACCTTGGTAACCCAAGTGCAACAAGCTTAACAAACTCTCTTTGAATTCCTTGGTAGACACACAAGGGCATCAAGTTTTATTTTAGAAGTTGGAATGTCGAGATCTCCCATAGTTCAAACTTTAGTTGCTCAAGATTGTCCATAACCGGGACACGGCTAAGTACTTAGATTTTATTAACCTGCAGAGGAGTACACTTTACCCACATGTCACAATCCCATCCTTTTGCCACCAGTGGCCCTCTTGGATTAGTGCTCACCAAGATGGAATCTTGGCGGTGAGAGTGTGACGAAGTCTTTCCAAGAGGTCCTCCCATACATCATTGCTAGCTTGTCTTCAGCCCCCATGAAGCATTCCAGATCCCCATGTCCGATAACTAAAGACAATGTATGGGTCTTCCAAATGTAGTTGACTAAGCCAGAGCCATAATAGCATGTGGTTGCACACGAAAGCCACAATTGGAGAAACATGTTCAATCTCTAAGTTTCCTAGGTGGTTTTATTTTGGAGCACAACACAAAGTGAATCCCATAGACATGGTTCCTTTTGTT
Organism: Avena longiglumis; assembly: GCA_030063025.1. Classification (NCBI taxonomy): domain Eukaryota; kingdom Viridiplantae; phylum Streptophyta; class Magnoliopsida; order Poales; family Poaceae; genus Avena; species Avena longiglumis. The sequence goes on along the minus strand of CP125974.1, from coordinate 46,132,063 downwards.
GCCACCTTCTCCAAAACTTAAAGTGTCCACCACCTAGGTGGTTCATTGAGTCCTTGTTTTATTATGTAAAACATAAGTCCTTTTCTCATCCTTTGTAAAATCTCAACATGTATCTCTTTTCAAAATAAAGCATGGCTAAGCATGTACAACTACAATATTTTCACCAAGGAGTGTATAGGGAATCCTATTAGGATTTAGCATAGCATAAGTATAAAGATATCTTTTTCATGCATGTTTTCATAACCCACTAAGTATAATTAAAATAGTAGGGCATTTGTATGATAGTGTAACTTGCCTTTTTGGTAGGGAATGAGGGTTTACTCCTTGATCTTTCTAGTCTCACACTTTGCTAATTTCACTACAATCAATCAAACAAACACCAATCAACTAGCATTCCAAATAATCAATCAAACATCATTTCATACACACAAAACTATGGATTCTAAGTCATGCATGGGAACATGCTTAAGATGGTTTTATTCACAAGGGAGGTCTCCACTAGGCTTATAACTTTGTAAGGTCCAAATTGGTCATTTACCAATATGGAAAAGTCATTTGTAAAAGGCTTTAGTCCATAAACCATTTTTAAAATCCAGCCATCATTTCATGTGGTGAAAAATATTTTTATCAAAGCAAAACTTTATGTTTTTCACCAAGTGAGTTGCCATTTGCAAATCTTGGTGTTTTGGGTCAGTAGGTTTGGTCCAAAACATTTTCCCAAAGTTTTCTTTGCAAAAACATTTCCATAATAAAATCAATAATTTTATTTGGCTAGAAAATGGCTAAGTCAAATAATTCAACCCAAATTTTACCAAAAATCATTTTTAACACCAAGGGTTGGTTCCTAGGGTCATTAAGGTCACAACCATTCATTTTGCAAAGGTTTTAACCTAAAAATCATTTTTAAACAATTTTTATACTCTAAACAAGCTCACAAAAGAATCTGCAAAAACAAGCAAACTAACAAATACTATTTGCTAAACTAAGGGCAGGTTGGTTAGGTCTTGTTCTCCTGAATCCAACGACATAAAATTTGTAATTTTTGGACGTGTGGATCCCAAGTTATAAGGGTTTGAAGTTTGCAAATAATTGTTTTCAAATTTGTTTTAATGAGAATAGGCGACCAGTCGCGTTTTAACTGGCGATACCGGTTCGGCGGATCACTGTGTGTAGCCCTTGGATCTAGTTAGATCGTGCGGTCTTTGGCGCATACCTCTTCCGAATAAATGATCTAATCACCGTCCAAACTAAATCCTCGGTACTAGTTCTGGACCAAAAGTGGCCAGCGCCGGCGGCGCGTCTGACCGATCGATGGCGGCCGTGACAGGTAACAAGAGGGTGGGGAGATGCTCACGGAATCGCTGACGGCTGATGCTCAACGTGGTACTTGTCGCCGAGGCGCTAGGGGCCTTGATTGCTCGCCGGAGGCAATTTGGGCTTCGGCGGTTCGAGAGGTCGTCGAGGCCGAGGATAGGGGCGTCCTAGGACAAATAGAAGATGCTGTGAGGTTCGCACGGGCCTGTAGATCACCATCGTGTCCACGGGGAAAGGAGGGGAGGTCAGATTCTACCTGGGGCGTCGTCGGAGAAGAGGGCAGACGGCGGTGCTGCAGGTCGTCGACGTTGCCGACGCTGTAGGGTACCCGCGGATGAACGGAAGGCACGGGCAGAAGCTCCAGGGGCTGGGGAGTGTGTGTGCTTGGTCAATGAGGCATGGGGAGGTCTGGTTTCGCCGGAATCGTCACTGGAAAATCATCGGACAGAGGGCGGTGTGCGGCGCAATTAAATTGAGGCGAGAGAGGGAGTGGTGCAGGGAATGGAAGAGAAGACGCAGGCGCTTAAATGGGCGTGATCGCTACGAGGTTTAAGGCACGGAATTACTGCGAATAGATCGCGGGGATTGAAGACAGCAACGACAGCGAGGAGAGGCGTGGTCATCGCGGGGTTGAAGACGATGAGCTAGCTGCGTGGGGTCGGTTGGTCAATGGGAAAAGAAACGAGGAGGAGGTCCACCTGCCAGTGAGTGTGCGGGTTTCTTCTGGGGTGAAGAAAAACGTTTCGGGGGCGAGGGTGAGGTGGGCTAGGTGGGCTGCTGTTGGGTTAGTTGGGCCAGATGGTGGGCTGTTCTATTTTTTTCTGTCGAAATCTTTTTCTATTTCTAAATCTATTTTTCTGATTTGAATTTCCAAACAATCAAACAAGGTTCAAATAAATTCAAACAACAACCAAACCTTGTAATATTGAAATTAATTTCTGTTCAGTAACCAAAATCCAGATTCAAAATAATATTTTTTTAATAATAGGGTCCATTAATAATTAATTAAAATGGCCTTAGTTATTAAATCAAATAGAGTTTGATTTTATTAATAAAATCTTTATTTGAAACCTAAATATTTTCAAAACCAAATCTTTAGGTATAATAAAGAATACATGGAAATTTGTTTTAAAACAAACTAACCTTTTTATTTTAGAGTCCATTATTAATTAAATACAATAGACTTTCCTTATTAAATCAAATAGGATTTGTTTTATTGAGATATTTATTTTTAAAATCTAAAATAAAGCCTAAACACTTTAGTAGGTTTTATTTGTGAATATCAAATATTTAGGAAAACTTATTTTAAATAATTTAATAAGTTTTGATGTTTCAATTTAAATTGGTAAAACCTTTTATTTAAATAAGGTTGGATATTAAATCCTTATTAATTTATTTAAATAAACCTTTGCTAATTTTATTTAAAATAAAATGTTTTAATTCCCAGAGTTTGGCCAAGGTTTAATTTGGCTTTATAAAATATTCTTTATTTATAAACTTCTATTTCATTTGAAAATAAATCTTTTCACTCAAGATTTTCAAAATAGTATTTCCAAATGTTTTTATTTTTCCTTTTATTAAATGGTTATCTTTTTAGATCCCTTTAGGTTTTATTTAATTCAAATGGGTTTGGAGTTCCAATTGAATTCAAAAAGTTTCTTCTGGCCCTGAAAATCAAACAAAGTTTTATTTTATTCATTTATTTTCACATTACAAGATTTGGAAAATCTTGGGATGTGATAGGCTACCACCCTTAAAATAAATCTTGTCCCGAGATTTGGGAAGGTTAGGGTTACAAGCATGTTCAAAACAACTAGGGTACTACCACCCTTGAAATTTTTCAAACAAAAATTACATATTGTCCTTCTTGGGATCCTGGGGAAAACTTCTCTAAGTAAACCTTTGCATGTGTCCTTGGTTTCCATACTTGACTCATGGGCCAAGGTTGAGTTTCTCCATAGGCTTGTTCAACTTGTTCAACTTGTTCTTCATCTTTTCTGGGCAATTGCTTGCATAGTGTCCTGGATTCTTGCAGTTGAAACAATGGATATCTTGGAGTTCTTTACGTTGCTCTTGTGGACATGTTGCTACATAATGGCCTGGTTCTTTGCAGTTGTTACACACCACTTGTTCAATTCCCTTATTTTTCTTGTTCTATGGGCACTCACTGGAGTAGTGTCCCATTTCCTTACATTTACGGCATTGCACAAGGTGCATGTCCTGTCTTGGTTTCTTGGGCTTATTTGATCCTTTGAATTGGGTTGTCTTGTTTGGAGGTATAAGTGGTCCTTTTCCTTTGCCATCAACATTCTTGGCATACTTGGATCCTTCTTGTTTCCTTTGTTCCACCATGGAGTAGATAGGGCATTGGATAGGAACATGGTCATTTCCTTCACAAAGGTAACAAGTAGCTTGAGAGGTGGGACATTTTCCAACAGGGTGATTTCCTTCACAGTTAGGGCATTGACCTTCATGCTCCTTGGAAGTATGGTCCTTGTCTCCACAAATAATGCAAGCTGGGGCTCCATCTAGAATAACATTCTTGTCATCCTTGTTATCATAAACTCCTTTGGGATAGCTTTCTTCCATGCTAATCATTTGATTAGTCACCTTAAGCATCAGTTGGGATTGTTCTTCCAAAAACTTATGCAGTGCTGGATCTTTATCACTATTGTTGGCTATGAACTGAGCTATCAGTTGATTCAACTGGTGTTGGGTTGCTATGAGCTCCTTCATGCTATCAGCTTGGTTGGTGTTGGTGTCATCAACCTTGGAGTCTTTGGGAGTAGTCATCTGTTTGGGTTGAAGGAAGATTAGAATAGGCAAGTTATTTCTAAGGAATCAATTCTAGTCACACACATCACAATTCAAACAATGTGCATGCAATCACAAGTCAACATTTCACTCAAACAAGGTTCAAGCACATACTTAGGCAACAAAATATTTTTGTCACACCACATAAGTTGGTGTGTTTTTGACTTAGCTAAAATATGGTGGTCCATCTATATGGTTCACTTGTGATATTTCCTTCCTTCTTGATTCTTCTTGTATGAGATCATGGTTTCCTTGAGAAAACTTTTGGTCACAATACTTCAAAGTTGTTGAGGGCTCCTTCTTATTTTGCATTCCCTCAGTCTCTAAATTTTGAGTAACACTTCCTTGTCTCATTTGTAGTCCTTAGTGATATCCAAGTTGGAAATCCTTGGTGAAAATGCTGAAGATGTTGAAGTCATTAGAGTTGAAGAAGTTGAATAAATCCTTTACACATAGTGTAGTCTTTGGTCATGGGGTAGGCTTTTCCATCAAGTTGAAGTAGAAGGGATGCAGAGTTGAAACCAAAATGGTTGAGGAAAGAGTTTACAAGTGTTTTTGTAAATAAGTTTTTGGAACAAAATACAACTCCTATTTTTCTAAGGGTTTTTGTCCAATCCTAGGTTTACAAATCCTACAGGCAACACAATGATCTGATACCATCTGTAGGGGTCCCAACCTTTAATAAGGTAGATTCCCCCTGTGTTTACAATGCTAGTCCCTGGATCAATAGCTAGCATCCACAGTTAAGATGTAATATCAAGATACAAAGGTCATAATATAAACTTATAACCAGGAATATCATAGTTTTATTACATCATACATAGCTCATTTGGCTATTACATTACATTGCAGCGGAATAACTATAAGTATGGGTCCTTCATCTTCAAAGTGCCACAGGCAGATGTTGGTTGTAGACTTTGTAATCCTAATCAAACAATCTTCATTCAAATCAATCAAACCTGCAACATTACAAGTTACAGCCACAAGGGTCAATACATTTTGAATTGTATTGGCAAGCTTCACTTCTATGTATAATAAGAGTGGATCCTATCAATACATGCATATTTGGCTAAGTAGAGTTTAAGGCTTGTTTGCACAAAGCAATATTTTATCCTATCTTTTCGAAAATGGTTTTGGTCCTTTTGTCAAATCTCTTTTCCAAGAATCCCTTGAACTCCTTGGTAGAAACTCAAGTGTTCAAGTCCTTGTCAAAATCTCTTGAGCCACTTGGTAACCCCAAATGCAACAAGTTTTAAAATCTCATGAGTTCCTTGGTAACCCCAAGTACATCATGCTCTTGAGCACCTTGGTAACCCCAAGTGCAACAAGCTTAACAAACTCTCTTTGAATTCCTTGGTAGACACACAAGGGCATCAAGTTTTTATTTTAGAAGTTGGAATGTCGAGATCTCCCATAGTTCAAACTTTAGTTGCTCAGTATTGTCCATAACCGGGGACACGGCTAAGTACTTAGATTTTATTAACTTCTGCAGAAGGAGTACACTTTACCCACATGTCACAATCCCATCCTTTTGCCACCAGTGGCCTACTGGATTAGTGCTCACCAAGATGGAGTCTTGGCGGTGAGAGTGTGAAGTCTTTCCAAGAGGTCCTCCCATACATCATTGCTAGCTTGTCTTGACCCCATGAAGCATTCAGATCCCCATGTCCGATAACTAAAGACAATGTATGGGTCTTCCAAATGTAGTTGACTAAGCGAGCCATAATAGCATGTGGTTGCACAGAAAGCCACAATTGGAGAAACATGTTCAATCTCTAAGTTTCCTAGGTGGTTTTATTTTGGAGCACAACACAAAGTGAATCCATAGACATGGTTCCTTTTTTTGCCACCTTCTCCAATACTTAAAGTGTCCACCACCTAGGTGGTTCATTTAGTCCTTGTTTTATTATGTAAAACATAAGTCCTTTTCTCATCCTTTGTAAAATCTCAACATGTATCTCTTTTCAAAATAAAGCATGGCTAAGCATGTACAACTACAATATTTTCACTAAGGAGTGTATAGGGAATCCTATTAGGATTTAGCATAGCATAAGTATAAAGATATCTTTTTCAGGCATGTTTTCATAATCCACTAAGTATAATGAAAATAGTAGGGCATTTGTATGATAGTGTAACTTGCCTTTTTGGTAGGGAATGAGGGTTTACTCCTTGATCTTTCTAGTCTCACACTTTGCTAATTTCACTACAATCAATCAAACAAACACCAATCAACTAGCATTCCAAATAATCAATCAAACATCATTTCATACACACAAAACTATGGATTCTAAGTCATGCATGGGAACATGCTTAAGATGGTTTTATTCACAAGGGAGGTCTCCACTAGGCTTATAACTTTGTAAGGTCCAAATTGGTCATTTACCAAGATGGCAAAGTCATTTGTAAAAGGCTTTAGTCCATAAACCATTTTTAAAATCCAGCCATCATTTCATGTGGTGAAAAATATTTTTATCAAAGCAAAACTTTATGTTTTTCACCAAGTGAGTTGCCATTTGCAAAGCTTGGTGTTTTGGGTCAGTAGGTTTGGTCCAAAACATTTTCCCAAAGTTTTCTTTGCAAAAACATTTCCATAATAAAATCAATAATTTTATTTCGCTAGAAAATGGCTAAGTCAAATAATTTAACCCAAATTTTACCAAAAATCATTTTTAACACCAAGGGTTGGTTCCTAGGGTCAGTAAGGTCACAACCATTCATTTTGCAAAGGTTTTAACCTAAAAATCATTTTTAAACAATTTTTATACTCTAAACAAGCTCACAAAAGAATCTGCAAAAACAAGCAAACTAATAAATACTATTTGCTAAACTAAGGGCAGGGTTGGTTAGGTCTTGTTCTCTTGAATCCAACGACATAAAATTTGTAATTTTTGGACGTATGGATCCCAAGTTATAAGGGTTTGAAGTTTCCAAATAATTCTGTTTTCAAATTTGTTTTTAAACAGAATAGGCGACACGCGTCGCGTTTTAACTGGGCGATACCGGTTCGGCCGGATCACGCGCGGTAGCCCTTGGATCTAGTTAGATCGTTCGGTGCTGAGCGCATACCTCTTCACGAATAAATGATCTAATCCTGCCCGTCCAAACTAAATCCTACGGTACTAGTTCTCTGGACCAAAAGTGAGCGGCGGCTAGCTGCTGTCTGACGGCATCGATGGCCGCGGTACAGGAAGAAAAAAGAGGGTGGAGATGCTCACGGAATCGCGACGCTCGATGATGCTCAACGTGGTACTTATGCCGAGGCGCTAGGGTCCTTGATTGCTCATGGGAGGCAGCCGGGCTTGACGGTTGGGAGGTCGTCGAGGCGAGGATAGGGGCGTCCTAGGACAAATAGAAGATCTTTGTGAGGTTCGCAGCCTGTAGATCACCATCGTGTCCACGGGAAAGGAGGGAGGTCGATTCTACAGGCGTCATCGGAGAAGAGGCGGCAATGGTCTTGCGGTCGTCGGCGTTCTGCCCGCCGTAGGGTACCCGCGGATGAACGGAAGGCACGGGCGTAAGCTCCGGCTGGGGAGTGTGTGCTTGGTCAATGAGGCATGGGGAGGTCTGGTTTCACGGAATCGTCACCGAACATCATCGGAGAGGTGCGGTGCAATCTAACTGAGGCGAGAGAGAGGGAGTGGTCCGGGAAATGGAAGAGAAGACGCAGCTTAAATGGGTGTGATCGCTGCGAGGTTTAAGGCCGCGAATTACTGCGAATTGATCGGGATTGAAGACAAGAACGGCAGCGAGAGGCGTGGTCATCGCGGGGTTGAAGGCGATGAAGTGGGGTCGTGGGGTCGGTTGGTCGATGGGAAAGAAAGCGAGGAGGTCCACCGCCAATGAGGTGCGGGTTTCTTCTGGGTGAAGAAAAAGCGTTTGAGGCGAGGTGAGGTGGGCTAGGTGGGCTGCTGTTGGGTTAGTTGGGCCAGATGGTGGGCTGTTCTATTTTTTTCTGTCTAAATATTTTTCTATTTCTAAATCTATTTTTCTGATTTGAATTTCCAAACAATCAAACAAGGTTCAAATCAATCCAAACAATAACCAAACCTTGTAATATTGAAATTAGTTTCTGTTCAGTAACCAAAATCCAAATTCAAAATAATAATTTTTTTAATAATAGGGTCCATTAATAATTAATTAAAATGGCCTTAGTTATTAAATCAAATGGAGTTTGATTTTATTAATAAAATATTTATTTGAAACCTAAATATTTTCAAAACCAAATCTGTAGGTATAATAAAGAATACTTGGAAATTTGTTTTAAAACAAACTAACCTTTTTATTTTAGAGTCCATTATTAATTAAATACAATAGACTTTCCTTATTAAATCAAATAGGATTTGTTTTATTGAGATATTTATTTTTAAAATCTAAAATAAAGCCTAAACACTTTAGTAGGTTTTATTTGTGAATATCAAATATTTAGGAAAACTTATTTTAAATAATTTAATAAGTTTTGATGTTTCAATTTAAATTGGTAAAACCTTTTATTTAAATAAGGTTGGATATTAAATCCTTATTAATTTATTTAAATAAACCTTTGCTAATTTTATTTAAAATAAATTTTTTTAATTCCCAGAGTTTGGCCAAGGTTTAATTTGGCTTTATAAAATATTCTTTATTTATAAACTTCTATTTCATTTGAAAATAAATCTTTTCACTCAAGATTTTCAAAATAGTATTTCCAAATGTTTTTATTTTTCCTTTTATTAAATGGTTATCTTTTTAGATCCCTTTAGGTTTTATTTAATTCAAATGGGTTTGAAGTTCCAATTGAATTCAAAAAGTTTCTTCTGGCCCTGAAAATCAAACAAAGTTTTATTTTATTCATTTATTTTCACATTACAAGATTTGGAAAATCTTGGGATGTGACACCTAGGGGCTTATTTTGAGATTAGCTTCATGAACCCAATATGGGTCAATGAATCCAATGTCATAGATTTGTCCTCTGCTGCATTCGAGAATCTTCATTCTGCATATTACAGTATGATTATATACATGCAATAAACAAAATAATATAGCTGGAGACTAAATTAATTACAGAATTAGTACTTACACACAATGGGCACTGATGATCGATTTGTCCAAGGCGTCTTGATTGAATAATTGAAATAGTTCATCAAATTCAATGGATATCATGTCATCCTTATCTTTCCCATGATGCTTTTTTGTAACCCTCAAGACTATCCAGTTAGCCCTGCCCTTGTGGCATGCATGTACCGATTATGCAATCTTAGCATTTTGTTGGAAGATTGTTTACCTCCTCAGTTTGACGAGAGGTTTGCGTGTCTTGGTATTTGTATGCTACTTCACTCACGGGAAGAACTCTAAGCGGGATAAGTCTTGGGCAATACTCATACCTTGAGCAGCGGCTTCTCCGTGTTAGTAACTACCTCTGGATCATACTACTCTTGCCCCATATTTGCTCGACCCCACATTGGTTTGGGAAATCACCTTGAGAGGCGCAAGTCTGTTTTGCTTGTTCTCCGAGCTGGGCAACAGATTTCGCTTGCATCGATCTTGCTCTTGAGGCTTTTGTGCCGCATGTGACTTGAGAATAGAACGCTCATAGTCGATGGCGACTTTGGCTCGGGTTGATGAAGAGTCTTTAGCATTTTCAACACTTTGGCTTTTTCTTCTTTGTTCTTTGGGAACACGGCTCTTTCGGCCGCCTCATCTTAGCTTAAAACGCTTTCGTTCCGCATCAACGATCGCATGATCTCCTCTTGATCTAGTCATAAGCTCTCTTGGGAGGAACCTTTGGTACTTTTGGAAGAGGCTCTTGTTTACGTTTGATCGCTACCACGAGGCACAAGATGGCATGCTTACGCTTTTGACCCTTAGGCGCGGCGATGGCTCATGGCGATGGCTGCCGGATATTGGTGGCGACGGAGGCGGGTGCGACGAAGGCGGCTGCGCGGCGGCGACCTCGGCGGAGACGGGTGAGGCGGCGAAGATGGCGTGTGATTTGAAGCACGATACATTCCTTGACCATAGAATGGTGACGTGTTTTGCGTCTCGGCACATTCACATCCCTTCACCGGGGTAGTGAAGATCCAAAACTTCAAAGGTGGGCATGATTTCATCCACGTCGACAACAGCGTAGCCCTCTGGAACCGGACGACAATGGTAAGTTGGTGTGGGTCCAATTGGTAAGGCATAGCCGACCGCCACCTTCATTGATATGTTCACAACTTTGACATGTAGCTCGCAGTGTGTCATCTCTGTGATATCATCCACTGGGTAGCCAACAGGATCCATCGTCGGTGCATCATCGTCATCGCCATTGTCATCACCCGGGACCTCGGTGGAAGCCACACTGCTTTTTCGATTATTCGATAGGTCGGTAGCATTGAATACAGTGTGCTGCTGAGATGGGACGGTAGTACTTTGCTCTTTAAGTGCGTTAATTTCATCTTGTTGTTGCTTTAATCGTTCTTCAATTAAATGCATTCGCTCTTTCTGACTATTTGCTTCAACTTCCACCATGTCCTTTCTCCTATGACAGCTTCTATCAGGATATTTCTTCCTCTCTTCGGGAAACCCAGTCCTCCATGGTTGGGAGCCTCTTGTGCCTCGTGTTCGTCCATCATGTTCCTTATTTCCAAGGGCGAGTGTGAGCTCATCATTCTATCTATCGGGAATGAAGTCCCCATCTTTAACAGCCTTTACTGCTTTTCTCATCCTCTCGATTGGCAAGGGGTCTTCTTTATGTCGTATGTTATATATACACCTCCCTTCCAAGTCCAACGTGCCACCATGCCCGTAAAACCAATTCCTTGCACGTTCTACCCAATCGTCTATCTCTGGGGTGATCTTTTTAGCACGCAGTTCATTCTCAAGTTTCTCCCACTTAGGAATGCCAGCCAGCCACCTTGCTTGCCCCATAGTATGGTGATACTTCTTGTTAGCGACATTCACTTATTCGTTTGACATTTTCTTAGCTTTTCTGATTTCTTGTATTCCACAAACTCAGCCGTAATGGTTTTATCTTCTCAAACTGAATATTCTTGAAATCGAGTCTTCTCTTTCACGACATAGTCAAGGTGCAATCTTTTCTTCCAGTTGGTGAAACACAGGCCATCTTCTTCAAAGCCCACTCCGACCTTAGCCTCCATGGCTCTCCCATGTTGTAAGCGTCCTCAACTGGATCCTCCATTTGGATCCAGCTCTATCTTCGGTAGTTTGAAATTAACCATGAGCCTCTTCCATAGTAAATCTTTGGCGTGGTTAGGGACAAATAAACATGTTCCCTCTTCATCTGCATTAGCATGCCTATTCCAATTTCTAATGGTGATCGGGATTAAGTCCCTAATGATTACTCCGCATTGTGACACAAATTTGGTTGCGACAACTTCGAGGCCTCGGTTTCGTCTTGACATCTTCGATCCTGAACCTCTCATGGTCTTGCAACTTTTTGGTTGGGCCTCGTCTGGCCTTTTCAGTAGATTCCTTCGATCTGGAGGGCTAAAAGAAGAAAGATCGTCGTTACTATTTCTATATAGATAGCAGATGATTAATTAATGAATTAATTATATTACATGCACCTCGCCGGAGCGGTTGTCTTCTCGATTACACAAGGCATCGCCTTCTCCCTCGCGGAAGGCAACACCTTCAACCTCAAACAAGTTGTCTATTCCGGTAAAAAGAGGATCACCCTCACCGGAGTTGTTCAGAAACGTTGATACGTCTAAATTATCTTGCCCACGGATCACACCTTGGATCAACTCTTCCTTTTCTTCGTCTCTGACATGTGGGTCCATATTTTCTGCATAGGTGGAAAAACGAATAAGTCAAAGCGGCTAAAGGAGAAAGTTAAGTACGGTGTTGAGAGATATAAACCCTAATTCAGAGAAAACCTAATATATACATACACAATAATAAAAATGAAGAGAAACCCTAAACCTAGCTACAAAAAGGAAACCGTGTAGTAGATAGGTAACTCTAGCTAAAATCAACTAAAATCAATATTTCGGAGTTCCGAGGGGTGTAAAACCTAGTTCGGAGAAACCTCGGATGCATATGAGAGGGGAACATGAGTATAAGGCTACAAAAGGGAAACTATCCAGCAGATAGGTAACACTAGATACTAACAAAATACCATATTGGAATCGATTTAAGAGGGTTTGGAATGCCCTGGCGAAGGCACATCGTCGAACCCACATGCACCTAAGGGGTATTAATGATTCCTTATCTAAGATAGGGATTTTAAGTTGCTTGACAATGTAAATCGGGTCTGGGCTACCCACATCTGATCTCATCTCATCACGTTCTCCTGTCATACTAGATTCTCTGCATCTGATACATCATCTGGATGGAACAGAACTGACAGCTATGCATGGCTAAGCAGACACAGATACAAGCTCCAGCAGTGTACACAAGCCAAACCTAGTTATGCTAGGAGCAATGGATCAGGTAATATAAGCTCAAGGGAGTATGCAATAGATAGGATACTCTATCTATCGATAAAGACCACAGTAGAATCGTATGCATCATGGCAAGAACTGAAATGCTTTCGAAATCATAGGATTATATCATGGTGGGGCTATGCTTGCCTTTGCCTGTTGATAGAAGATAAATAGATCTTCGGAAGCCTTGTACTTGACTTGATTATAGTTGGTCAAGTATTGTTCGTCGATCTTCTATGGTCTTGATCTCGGTCTTCGATCTCGATCTCGATATCGTATTCTATCGAGAAGAACAAAATCACCGGAAAGAAAGGGAAACAATCAACACATGGCGTCGATGCAATGCTCAAGCAATGATGATGATATGACAAGTTAATGTGCATTGGAATGTAACCCTAAAGCATGCTCGACAAGTTAATCGGGGTTCCGAGGGGCACAAACCCTAACTCAAGGAACTCCGGAATCACCTATTAGGGTTACTAGGGTGTTCTAATTAAACTTGTCATTTAAGTTGTTGAAAAATGCATGATTATAGCATAGATAGATAGTTCTCATTTTTCTGAACATTTTGGTATATTATTTGTATTTTTCTGAATTACATATTAAAAGTTATTGAATTTACAAGTTTTATTCAAATTCTGAAATTATTAAATCAAATGTTTAAACCTTTTGCACCATATTAACAACTAGCCATAGTGGCTGAGAGGGGCCCGGAGCCACCTCAGCAGCCACGCAAGCAAAGGGGAAACAGGGTCATCTGTCACCAGAGAAGGAGCTAGCCCTAGAGGCTGACTGGTGGGACCAGGGCCACGCGGATGCCACCTAGACGCCACGTTGGGCTCGCCGGAGACACGTCAGACGGCGATGGTAGGCAGCGGAGGAGAGCAAGCGGGGCTGCGGGACTTGGCGTGCTGGAATCAGCGCATCCAGGCGGACTCAAAATTGGCGGCGCCGCCCTCTGTTGGTTGCCGGAGCAGGTGGTACAACGACGGCCGACGGCGGCGAACGGGATCTAACGGCGCAGGCATGAACTACAGCGAGAGGGGAAGGAAGGAGGCATCCAGAAGGTTCGCTTGCTCACCCTGAGCGCGTGAGGTTGGTCGGAGAGAGCGCGGGAGGTCGAGGTTGAGCGGATCGACGCCGGCGAGCACGGTCGGGGTCGAGGAAGACGGAGTCGTGGGCGACGACTGGTGCGCGCACGGACGGAGGCGGCGGTGCTGGCGGATGGAACGCGCGGGCTCGGGCAGCCTGACGGCGTCGGGGGCGGCGAGCTCGGGCAGCCTGCCGAGGGGTGGTTGAAGGCGGTGAAGCAGAAGGAAGTGAGATGGGAAGGAAGAAGAAGAGGAGGGGCGCCAATAACCAAGGACCTTTAGTCGGTTGGTGGCTCCAACCGGGACTAAAGGGTTATACGTCCCGGTTGGAGCCACCAACCGGGACGTATAGTCCAATATTTTCAGCAGACCAAGGGTTGGCGCAGGGGGTCTTTAGTCCCGGTTGGTGGCTCCAACCGGGACATATTCCCCTGTTTTCAAAAAATTTCAGGTATTTTCTCTCTGTTCCCGCCTTATTTTTTATTTTGGGGTTTAAATTTGTATTGTTTTTTAAATGATAATTAATTTGGAATTTAGAAAAACTTTAAACATAAAAAGTGTTTGGATTTGAATAAATAATTCAAAACCATTTTCTGTTTTAAAAAATAATTAATGTAACCATTTAAAAATGTGAACCATTTACAATTAAAAATGAATTAACTTATATTTTTTTAATATCAATTTGGAATTTAGAAAAACTTTAAACATAAAAAGTGTATGGATTTGAATAAATAATCCAAAACCATTTTCTATTTTTATGTCGACATTATGTCGTGCGGCGTGTACCTTGTCCCGGATGGTGTCACCAACCGGGACTAAAGATGAACCTTTAGTCCCGGTTGGAGACACCAACCGGGACAAAACACGAGTCAACACTAATAATAGGGGTGAGTGTTGGAAAATGGAAAAGGGCTTTTCCGTGCGACAAAAAGGAAAACTTCCTCCTGCAACATTGTTCTCCATACCAATGTCCACACACATGCATAATATGGGCACAACATCACAAACTATGCCGTGATTCAGCACATAACATCGGTCATTTGGACCGAAAGCCATGAAACCTCGAACATGATAGGTCATTTTGTGAAGGTTTTTTCGAAACATGATCAATATACCAAGTCTGGTATTTTTCCTTTCAACTATGTAACAAAATATGACACCACGCGAAGGATTTTCATTGTTCGGGATTTTTTTGAATTTATTATGCCCGTTTTGAATTATCTGAATTTCTAACTATGGTCGAACGGTGTGCATGAAGATAGGGGCGAGCATCGTTAGAACTTGCATTGGATCTGAAGAAACCACATATTGCGAGTCTAAAATGATTTTTCAAAAATCATGGGCGATAGATCATGTACTGTAGTACAAACCGGACCCACTTCCTCGATTCGAGACATTTGTCCTTTTACCGGGATGTACGAAAAGGTTTGAGATGTACCGGTTGGGAGATAGTCCATGTAAGGTGGTCTAGTATTTTAGGAAAATGGGACGGTAGCATTCTGAAACGGCATTTTGGTGGTTACTTCACAAAACGACCCGTTTTTTGCGCTCGGAAAATGTAAAAGGGATTTTCCGGGCGAAAAAAGGAAAACTTCCTCCTGCAACATTGTTCTCCATACCAATGTCCACACACATGCATAATATGGGCACAAAATCACAACCTATGCCGTGATTCAGCACATAACATCGGTCATTTGGACCGAAAGCCATGAAACCTCGAACATGATAGGTCATTTTGTGAAGGTTTTTTCGAAACATGATCAATATACCAAGTCTGGTATTTTTCCTTTCAACTATGTAACAAAATATGACACCCCGCGAAGGATTTTCATTGTTCGGATTTTTTTTGAATTTATTATGCCTGTTTTGAATTATCTGAATTTCTAACTATGGTCGAACCAGTGTGCATGAAGATAGGGGACGAGCATCGTTAGAACTTGCATTGGATCTCTGAAGAAACCACATATTGCGAGTCTAAAAACGATTCAGCACAACATCACAAACTATGCTGTGATTCAGCACATAACTTCCTGCCGATTCGGCAGACATTTAGTCCCGGATGTAGTTACAAACGGGGACTAAAAATATTTTCCGCCATTTCCCACCTCTTCCCGCCAAGTTTTCCCGCCCTTTCCTTTCTACGAGAGCTTTTAGTCCCGGATGTAGTCACTAACCGGGACTAAAGATATTTCCCGCCATTTCCCAAAGCTTCACGCCAAGTTTTCCCGCCCTTTCCCTCTATATTTAGGGTGATCGTGCCATGGCTATCCACACATCCACACCTTCCTCTCTTAGAACAATGGACAACGCCTACTGGGCCATTCTGACCCTCGAGGAGACCGAGGCGCTGTGCGCCTCCAACTACCCTTGTCCGCCGGGCTACCGGCCAGCCGGATTGTATCTTTGTTGGAGGGGTTCCTGTCCCTCCTGTCCCTCAAGGTTCCGCACGCCAGGCGGCCATCACAAACCACTTCTACCACGAGCTCACGCCGGAGCAGCGGATGGATCCCCAGTGGGATCCCAACAACTATGACACTTGGAATGCCTTCTTCGCTAATAGGCGGGAAAGGGAGCTCGCCAGGTACGAGGGTGATGGCCGCCACGGTGAACCACAACGGCCGTGGTAAATGCGTGGTGGGCGTACTATCATCGGTGATGCGCTACATCGCGGGAGACCATCCTCGCTCACGGTGCCTGAGTCCACCTGCCACAGGCCCCACCTTTGTCGGTGATAGCGCCGTCTTCTAGGAGACCCCTCTCCCGCCCGCCGTGAATCTGAGGCTGGAATGGCCCCTGGTATATGCCATGGATGGGCTGAGGCTCCCCGGAGTGGCGGGTGATGATGATGACGACGATGATTAAGACCCTGAAGCTGCGTACTATAGGACTAGGCATGATTATGACTAAAGGGGGCGGCTTTAGTCCTGAGTGTTAGCTAGTCCAGGTTTGTCCCGGTTTTTAATATTAATAAATGTCTTGAGTGTTACCTAATAAATATAGGGAAATGCATATATAAAGAGAGGGTTCATCTTTAGTCCCGGTTGGAGAAACCAACCGCGATCAAGGATTGCGAGAGTGGGCGAGCAACACTAATAATAGGGGTGAGTGTCGACATTATGTCGTGCGGCATACCTTGTCCCGGATGGTGTCACCAACGGGACTAAAGATGAACCTTTAGTCGGTTGGAGACACCAACCGACTAAAGATGAGTCGAGACTAATAATAGGGGTGAGTGTCGACATTATGTCGTGAGTGTCGACATTATGTCATGAGTCGACATTATGCCGAGCTGCTTGTACTATAAATAGGCATCCTTGTGAGTCCAGTCCTCCGGCCAGTTTGAGGCATCTCCAAGATGGTTTTAGAGCGAGGACACCACTACGGCGATTTCGAGGAGATGCCGACGGAGCCCAGTCCTCCGGCATCTCCAAGAAAATGGTCATAGAGGCACTCCCTAATATGTGAAATTAGTTAGCTCCGAGGCGTATTGATCTAGTTAGTGAAGTTACAAGCTGCAAGATGGTTTTCGAGCGAGGACACCATTGCGGCAGTTTCGAGGAGATGCCGCGGAGCCCAGTCCTCTGGCATCTCCGAGCTGGTCATAGAGGCACTCCCTAATATGTGAAATTAGTTAGCTCAGGCGTATTGATCTAGTTAGAAGTTACAAGCTGCAAGATGGTTTTCGAGAGCAGGGACACCACTCGACCAGTTTGGAGATGCCGGATCGATCCTCCCATCTCCAAGAAAGTCATAGAGGCACTCCGGTCCAGCCACAAAAGCAGGACTAACACTCAAGACATTTATTAATATTAAAAGCGAGTCTACAAAACCGGGACTAAAGGCCACAAACATGAAAGATATCCTTGGTCAAGCCACAAACGCGAAAGACATGAACTAGAGTTACATAATATGAGCATGAACTTCTTGGCATATGTCATTCCTTATGACCGCTTGAGACGTAACCATGGAGCATCTTCTTTACTTAACGGAATGCTTGGGTCAGTTTTCCTTTGTGAAGGCGGAATTTCATCAAACTTATTATAATCTTGACATGTCATCTTGTCCTCGATTCCCACAATGTTTCTTTTCCCTGAAAGAACTATGTGACGCTTTGGCTCATCATATGATGTATTCGTTTGCATATTTTTTCTTTTTTTTCGGTCTGGAGGACATGTCCTTCACATAGAAAACCTGAGACACATCATTGGCTAGGACGAATGGTTCATCTCTATAACCAAGATTGTTGAGATCCACTGTTGTCATTCCATACAACTGGTCTATATTTACCCCTTCCCCATTCAGGTTGACCCATTTGCAGCGAAACAAAGGGACCTTAAAAGAGACTCCATAGTATAGTTCCCATATCTCCTCTATGTAACCATAATATGTGTCCTTTTGTCCATTCTCGTCTATTGCATCAAAGCGGACACCACTATTTTGGTTGGTGCTCTTTTTATCTTGGGCGATCGTGTAGAATGTATTCCCATTTATTTCGTACCCTTGTAAATTCAATACAGTAGAAGATGGTGACGCGGCCAACAAGTATAGCTGATCTCCAACAGTGGTGTCATTCAAGAGATGTGTCCGCATCCAACCACCGAAAGACTTCATGTGTTCATCTGTAATCCATGATTTAGGCTTCCCCGGGTTTTTGGAGCGTACAATATTCTTGTGTTCCTCGATATACGGAGCTGCCAAGGTGGAATTATGTAGAACTGTGTAGTGTGCTTTAGTTAAAGAATCCCCGTCCATACATATCATTGCTTTCTTTAACAGCGTGCCTTTTCCACTTAGTCTTCCCTCATGCCGCGAGTCAGAAACACCAATCGGCTTAAGGTCAGGAATAAAGTCAACACAAAACTCAATGACCTCCTCTGTTCCATATCCCTTGGAGATGCTTCCTTCTGGTCTAGCACGGTTATGAACATATTTCTTTAAGACTCCCATGAACCTCTCAAAGGGGAACATATTGTGCAGAAATACCGGACCGAGAATGGCAATCTATTCCACTAGATGAACCAGGAGATGCGTCATAATATTGAAAAAGGATGGTGGGAACACCAATTCAAAACTAACAAGACATTGTACCACATCCTTCTGTAAACTTGGCAGAATATCTGGATTGATTACCTTCTGAGATATTGCATTGAGGAATGAACACAGCTTCACAATGGGTACTCGAACATTTTCCGGTAGAAGCCCCCTCAATGCAATCGAAAGCAACTGTGTCATAATCACGTGACAGTCATGAGACTTCAGGTTTTGGAACTTTTTCTCTACCATATTTATTATCCCCTTTATATTAGATGAGAAGACCGACGGCACCTTGATACTGTAAAGGGCTTCAAAAAATATTTCCTTCTCTGCTTTGGTAAGAGCATAGCTGGCACGACTTAAGTGACGCCCTTTATCTGTCTTGTTATGTGTATGCATGTTCTTTGGGTCTTTCATAATTTGTTGGTCCTCCCGTGCTTCAGGTGTATCTTTTGTCTTCCCATACACGCCTAGGAATCCTAGCAGGTTCACGCAGAGATTCTTCGTCACGTGCATCATGTCGATTGAAGAGCGGACACGCAGGACTTTCCAATATGGCAGCTCCCAAAATATAGATTTCTTCTTCCACATGGGTGCGTGTCCTGTAGCGACGTCGTTCGGAACTGATTGACCGCCGGGACCCTTTCCAAAGATTACTTCTATGTCCTTGACCATACCAAATACATCATCACCAAATAGGAGTTCAGCTTCTTCCGTGATCGCCTCACCTTTGAAATGCTTGCCTTTCTTTCTTACGGATGATTGGTGGAAGAAATCGCCGATTTGCCGTACACAACCTTCTGGCATTTATGCAAATATATACCTTCGGTCTTATCTAAACAAAGGTGCATGCCTTATATCCCTTGTTTGTCTCACCGAAGGTTACTAAGAGCAGCCAATCATTGATGGTTACGAATAACAACCCTCAGAGATCAAATGGCTCCTGCTTTTTCTCATCCCACGCACGCACACCTGGTTTGCCCCACAACCGTAAGAGTTCTTCAACTAATGGCCTAAGGTACACATCAATGTCGTTGCCGGTTGCTTCGGGCCTTGGATGAGCACCGCATCATAATGAACTTACGCTTCATGCACAACCAAGGAGGCAGGTTGTAGATACATAGAGTCACAGCCAGGTGTTGTGGCAACTCTCGCTCCCCAAAAGGATTCATGCCATCCGCATTAGACCAAACCATAAGTTCCTTGTGTCACCGCAAAGTCCGGGAAGTCTCTCTCGATTTTTCTCCACTGTGACCCATCAACAGGTGTCTCAACTTCCCGCCTTTCTTACGGTCTTCTTTGTGCCATCGCAACAACCGGCATGCTCTTTGTTTCTAAACATGCTTTCAACCTTGGTATTATAGGAGCATACCACATAACCTTAGCAGAACCCTTCCGAGGGGCTCTCCTCAATATCACCGTGGTCATCTCGTCTCGATCTTATACCGCAACGCATTGCATACCGGCATTTATCTAAATTCTCATACTCCTTATCATGTAGAGGATGCATCATTAATGCATGCATGTATCTTTTGCACATCTAATCCCGAGGATGAGAGAGTGTTCTTTGCTTCAGAGGTACTCGGAAGTTCGTTATGTTTTGGAAACTTCGCTTCATTATTTTCAAGATCTTTTCAAATGAGGAGTCGGTTAGACCACACTCGCCTTCCATCGCAACAATTCCAAAGTGGTACCGAGCTTTGTGCTGCCATCTTCACAATTTGGGTACAACAATTTCTTGTGATCTTCTAACATGCCCTCTAACTTGAACTTCTCATTTTCTGTTTCATAGTCTCGCTTTGCATCGAAATGACCCCAAGTTCATCACGGCTCATCCGATGCCCGTTCTTCACCTCTTTCCTCTCCATTGTCTTCCATTGCAAGATCATCAGATTCAAGAAACATATGATGATAGTTGTTATCATCATCTTCTTCTTCACCATCTTCCATCATAACCCCTCTTTCCCCGTGCTTGGTCCAGCAATTATAGTTGGGCATGAAACCTTTCATAATCAGGTGGCCACGAATGATTTTCGAGGAAGAGTACTCCTTGTTGTTCCGACATTGAACACATAGACAACGTATAAATCCATTCTCTTTGTTTGTCGTAGCCACATCGATAAATTTATCCACGCCTTTGATATACCCGGATACGCGCCGGTCACCGTACATCCATTCCCGACCGTTCATCTCATCATATAAGTAAGTTTATCAAAAAACAGGACATCATTAATAGTGAAATAACCAATTCAAACCGACACATGAATTGTATCAATGACCTAGAAAAGAGAAGATTGCTAACCTCGATCGAGGGAAATAAAGAGGAGAAAGCTCAAGTGCGTCTCGGACACCTTCTATATTTTTGTTCTATGAGAAATTCAACGGGATTATTCACTCAAAAATTTCATCAAACACCTTCAATGCATGCATGAGAAATAGCACACCCCCTCACACCTTCCACCATTCGAAAAAACAGAGTGGAGGCAGAGGGGGCTGGGGCGTTGCATTTATAGAGGACAGGGGGTCTTTAGTCCCGGTTGGAGCCAGCAACCGAGACTAAAGGTGTGTGTCACGCCACGTGGCTGTGGCCAAACCTTTAGTCCCGGTTGGTGGCTCCAACCGGGACGTATTCCCCCTTACCAACCGGGACGCATGCCCCTGGCCCCGTGCCCGCTCCAACCGGGACGCGTGCCAGCATTAGTCCCGGTTGGTGGCGCAACCGGGACAAATGCTCTGAGGGGTCGCGAAATGATAGCCCTTTTTCCACTAGTGTTAGTTCTTCTCAAGTACTTAAGGATGTTTTTAACCGCTGTCCAATGATCCACTCCTGGATCACTTTGATATCTGCTAGTCAAACTAATAGCATATGCAATGTCGGGTCTAGTACATAGCATGGAATACATTAGAGATCCTATGGCTGAGGCGTCGGGAGTCTTACTCATCCTTTCTCTATCTTCTGTCGTTGCTGGACTTTGAGTTTTAATCAAGGTCGTATTGGGCAACATGGGAAAGAACCCTTTCTTGCTATCTTCCATTCCAAACCTCTTTAGAACTTTGTCCAAATATGTACTTTGTGACAATGATATTAGGCGTCTCGATCTATCTCTATAAATCTTTATGCCTAATATGTAAGCTGCTTCGACAAGATCTTTCATTGAAAAACTATTATTCAAATATTCCTTGACACTATTAAGAAGGTCTACATCATTCCCAATCAACAATATGTCATCTACATATAGTATTAAGAATGCTATAGAGCTCCCACTCACTTTCTTGTAAATACAAGCTTCTCCATAAGTTTGTATAAAACCAAAACTTTTGATCACCTTATCAAAACATTGATTCCAACTTCGGGATGCTTGCTTCAATCCATATATGGACCGTTGAAGTTTGCATACCTTGTTAGCATCTTTAGGATCAACAAAACCTTTGGGTTGCATCATATACAACTCTTCATCAATGTCTCCATTGAGGAATGCTGTTTTGACATCCACCTGACATATCTCATAATCGTAATATGCAGCGATTGCTAACAAAATCCTCACAGACTTTAGCTTCGCTACTGGTGAGAAAGTCTCATCGTAGTCAACTCTTTGAATTTGTCGAAATCCTTTTGCGACAAGTCGAGCTTTATAGACAGTAACATTACCATCAACATCTGTTTTCTTCTTGAAAATCCATTTGTTTTCGACAGCCTTCCGGCCATCCGGTAAGTCCACCAAAGTCCATACTTGGTTTTCGTACATGGATCCAATCTCGGATTTCATGGCTTCTTGCCATTTATTGGAATCTGGGCTCATCATCGCTTCCTCATATGTCGTAGGGTCATCGGTGTTGTCCACCAACATGACACTCGTAACGGGATCATACCAATCAAGAGTGGTACGAGTTCTCGTTGACTTGCAAGGCTCTATTGCAACTACAACCGAAGTTTCATGATCATCATCATTAGCTTCCTCTCTTATTGGTGCAGGCACCATAGGAACTTCTTCCGGTGCTGCGCTACTCGTAAGTTCGAGAGAAGGTTCGACAACCTCGTCGAGTTCTACTTTCCTTCCAGTCACTTCTTTCGAGAGAAATTCCTTCTCTAGAAAGGATCCATTCTTGGCAACGAAGATTTTGCCTTCGGATCTATGATAGAAGGTATACCCAATAGTTTCCTTCGGGTATCCTATGAAGACGCATTTTTCCGCTTTGGGTTCAAGCCTGTCCGGCTGTAACTTCTTTACATAGGCTTCGCAACCCCAAACTTTAAGGAACGACAATTTAGGTTTCTTCCCAAACCATAATTCATACGGTGTCGTTTCAACGGATTTAGATGGTGCCCTATTTAAAGTGAATGCGGCTGTTTCTAATGCATAACACCAAAATCATAGCGGTAAATCTGTAAGTGACATCATAGAATGAACCATATCTAAGAGAGTTCGATTACGATGTTCGGACACACCATTACGTTGTGGTGTTCCCGGTGGTGTCAATTGTGAAAGTATTCCACATTTCTTCAAATGCTTGCCAAACTCGTAACTTAGATATTCACCTCCACGATCAGAACGTAGAAATTTAATCTTTTTGTTACGTTGATTCTCCACCTCACTTTGAAATTCCTTAAACTTCTCGAAAGTTTCGGACTTATGTTTCATGAAATAGATATACCCATATCTACTCAAGTCATCCGTGAAGGTAAGAACATAACGATAACCACTCACATGATGCTACACTCATTGGACCACACACATCGGTATGTATGATTTCCAATAAGTCCGTAGCTCGCTCCATCATACCAAAAAATGGAGTCTTAGTCATTTTTCCCATCGACATGCTTCAGATCTTTCAAGTGATTCAAATCAAGTGATTCAAGAAGTCCATCGAATGGAGTTTCTTCATACGCTTCACTCCAATGTGACCAAGACAACAAGCCAATATAGGTCGAGTTATCGCCGATTTCAAACGCTTAGCTTCAATGTTATTAATATGTGTATTTCCACTATCGAGATTCAATAAGAATAGACCATCTATCAAAGGTGCATGTGCATAAAACATATTACTCATATAAATCGAACAACCATTATTCTCGGACTTAAACAAGTAACCGTCTCGCAATAAACAAGATCCCGATATAATGTTCATGCTTAACGCAGGCACCAAATAACAATTATTTAAGTATAAAACTAATCCCGATGGTAGATGAAGAGGTAGCGTGCCGACCGTGATCACATCATCCTTTGATCCATTTCCTACGCGCATCGTCACCTCGTTCTTCGCTAGCTTCCGTTTATTCTACAGCACCTGTTTCGAGTTACAAATATGAGCAACCAAACCAGTATCAAATACCCACGCACTACTACGAGTACTAGTGAGATACACATCAATAACATGTATATCGGATATACCTTTCTTCTTGATGTTGCCATTCTTCAAATCCGCCAAGTACTTTGGGCAATTCCGCTTCCAGTAACCTTCTCCCTTGCAAAGAAAGCACTCAAGATCGCTTAGGTCCAGCCTTGGTTTTCTTCAAAAGCGGTAACTTTCTTACCACCCTTCTTGAAGTATCCCTTTGCTTAGACTTGCCTTTCTTGAATTTGGTGGTCTTATTGACCATCAACACTTGGTGCTCTCTTGATCTCCACTTCGCAGATTTTAACATGGAGAAGAGTTCGCAATCGCTTGTTCATGCTTTGCATATTGTAGTTCATCACAAAGTTCTTGTAACTTGGTGGTAGTGATTGGAGGACACGGTAAATCCCCAAAGCATTAGGAATCATTATACCCAAGCTTTGAAGTTTGTTTATGCCTGACATCTGCACATGCTCACTAACGGAGTTGCCCTCTTCCATCTTGCAGTTAAAGAACTTTTCAGAAACCTCATAGCTCTCAACTGCCGCGTGAGTCTCAAAAATCAATTTGAGTTCACGGACAATATCATGTGGGTCTGAATTCTCAAACCTTTTGTGAAGCTCCGATTCCAAACCATACAAGATAGCACACTGAACTGTGGAGTACTGATTCTTCCGAGCGAGGTAAATGTTCTTTACTTCATCGGTAGCATCAGCTGCAGGCGGGTCACCCAGCGGTGCATCCAGCACATAGGTCAAATTACCAGCATTGAGGACAATCCTCAAATTGCGGAACCAATCCGCGAAGTTGCTTCCATTGTTTTTCAACTTTTCTTTCTCTAGGAACGCATTAAAATTGATGGTAGGGGCCGGCATTGATCTACAACATATTTGCAATAGTTTAGACTAAGTTTATGACAAATTGAGTTCTAATTAATAGTTAAATTAATCTAGGTGAACTCCCACTCAAAACAATATCCCTCACATTGTTTTAGTGATCACACGAACCAAATCCACCACATCAAAACCGATCATCCCAAGAGTTGATGTAGCTTCAAGATGCATAAAGGATTAACATCACATGCAATTCATAATATGTGATATGATATGGCCTTTCTTCTTTGTTCTTCCGATCTCCATCTTCAAGCACGATCATGATCTCCATCATCACCGGCATTGCATCAAGGTCAATGACGCTGCTCCATGGTTGTCGTCCACTAGCTTCAACTATTACAACTACTTTGAATAGACACGCGGGTCTTAACAGAATTTAAAGAAACAACCATATGGCTCCTGCCGATTGCCAACTTACAATAAGGAACATTGCATACATCAAATATAATCACAATCATGGCCATATCACATCACAACACACCCCTGCAAAACAAAGTTAGATGCCTCTAATTTCTTTTGCATGTTTTACGTGGTTTGGGGATTTCAATAAGTGTCGATCTAACTTACGAACAAGAACCACAACATTGATGTTTGAACTATCAAGTGCCCGTTGTAAATTGGATCTATACTATAATGGGAGAGACAGACACCCGCAAAGCCACTTATGCAATACAAGTTGCATGTTGAGCGTGGAGCAAGTCTCATGAACGATGTCATGTAAGGTTAGCCCAGGCCGCTTCATCCCATCATACCGCAAGATGCAAAGTACACAAGAAGCAATTGATAATAAAAGCACCACCGCCCACAATGACCATTGTGTTCTACTCGTGCAACAGATCTACATATAAACCTGGCTCTGATACCACTGTAGGGGTTCGTAGCATGGAAAACAACAATTTCCTACCGCATACAAAAAAACAAGCCAAGATATATCTACTAGATTGTAGCAATGAGTCGATAGAATAAATCACCCTCGAAGATTCCAAAGTGTTTAACGAGAGCGGATTCTCGTGGGTGATGTAGTCGTACTCTTGCCGATCTCAAGATCGTGTAGACGATCCTTCCGACGCCAGGTTCCGGCGCTCCGAATCGGTCACCCGTTGATTTTCGACGAAGACCTTCCTCTCCTTGTTACAGAGAAGCTGGAGGTTGTAGCACTCTCGCGATTCCTGCAAGATGACTGCGTGGTACCGAAGTAGAGGGAGATCTCGCAGGCTTCGCCTTAAGCCGAGCAGTATGGTGCACTATGAGGGAGGCCTCGGTGATCTAGGGTTTGACGCACCAAGGAGAGGGCTAGCCGACGGCCAGGCTTGGGAAGCCCAAGTCGGCGGCTAGGGTTTGCCCTAGGCGGCGGCGGTGGCAGCAGCAGGAGGTGGTGGCGCCGGCGTCTTAGGGCTAGGGTTTGGAGAGGGCAAGGTGTAGGTCTTGGAGGGGCAGCCCTGCCCCTCCTTATATAGGTGGGAGGGCGCGGCCAAGGGGAGGGGAGTCCCTCCCCAACTCGGCCTCCTTGGCCAGCGGTGGAGGGAGAGGGACTTCCTCCCCAAGTAGGTTTCCTACTCTCCCTCCACCAAGCAAAATAGCCGTTTGACTTTTCAAACTGGCGTCTGACTTTTCAAACTAGGATTTGATTTATCCCTTTATTTTGCTCAGCGATGACACCTAGTACATGATGCAACCATTACAACTTGTTATGACACATTCATGTACCCTTCCCCTCCGGAGTGCCGGACATTCCGGAATCTTCTAGAACATTCCCGATGAAAACACCGGAACCATTCTCCAACCCCGAAACAGGACTTTCCTTATATGAATCTTATTCTCCGGACCATTCCGGATCTCCTCGTGATATCCCGGATCCCATCCGAGACTCCGAGCAACATTTGGTCTCTTAATCATCATTCCATAACTACTCAACAACATCGAATCCTTAAGTGTGTCTCCCTACGGTTCGTGAATTATGCGGACATGATCAAGACACTTCTCCGAACAATAACCAATAGAGGAATCTGGAAATTCATATGGCTCCCACATATTTCTACGATTACTTTGCGATCGAATGAACCACTTACAAACGATACCAATTTCCCTTTGTCTCACGATAGTTTACTTATCCGAGGTTTTGATCGTCGGTATCCCTACATACCTAGTTCAACCTCATATCGATAAGTACTCTTTTCGCTCCGTGATATGTGATCCCTTGTGAGCCAGTCACAATCTTGCAAGCCAATTGGATGACATTCCACCGAGAGGGCCCAGAGTATATCTATCCGTCATATGGATGGACAAATCCCACTCTTGATCCATGTGTCTCAACCCATACTTTCCGAACACTCAATGCCACCTTTATAGCCACCCAGTTACGGGGTGGTGTTTGATGTCATCAAAGCATCCTTCCGGTGATGGTGATAAGCATGATCTCATGGTCGAAGGAATGAGGTTACTATGTATCAGAAAGCATATAGCAATTGAACTATTAAAATGACTTGATCTTTATGCAACGCTTATCTATAGGAGTATGTCCATCATACCATTCTCCTAACGATATGATCTTGTTGTTAATAACATCTCAATGTTCATGATAGGGAAACCACAATCATTTATTAACCAACAAGCTAGTATTATGAAGAGGCTTTACTAGGGACTCTAATTTAGTTTACAAATCACACAAGTATTAATGTTTCCTTGTTAATACTGTTATAGCATGAATGTAAACATTTATCATAAACACAAAGATATAATAATAAATATATTTATTATTGCCTCTAGGGCATATCTCCAACATTGAGGCCCATGGATCGAGAGTGGAATTTGTTCATCCCGATGACGGATAGATATGCTCTGGGCCCTCTCGGTGATATCACATTGATTAGCTTGCAAGCAAGTGATTTGATCACTAGAATGTTATATCATGGGAACGAAAAAAGAGTGCATGTCAGTAACGAGATCAAACTGGGTATGGAGATACCGATGATTGAATCTCGGACATATAATATATCGTGAAACAAAAGGATTAAGATACTAGCATAAAAGGTTCTCGCGATCACAAGAAATTCATCGCTGAATGTGTGGGAGTCAGTAGGGGGTCTCCAGATCCCGCTTGTGATTATTGATCCGAGAGGGGTCTCGATCATGTCCGCATTATTCGTGAACTGTAGGGTGACACACTTAAGAGACACCGACATCCATTTGGAGCAAAAGTTTCATGCCGAAAAGAATAACAAGCGCGGGAATTTATTTCACTAGATACCGAAATGGGTTTTCGGGTGAAATTGCAGAAAGTGTTTTTGCATGTGAAATGAAATACTAGCAAGGGGTTATATGAGAATGTTTTTCATTAAAGTAATTGACAAAATTCTGAATAAATAAAATGAGTTTTATTTAATGAGAGTTTGCATTAAATTTGGTGGAAATTTAATGGGAATTTAAGTGGGTTTTTTAGTGGAGAAAATTGAAATGCATTTGAGTGAGTGGAGTGTCCACCCACATGAATGAGGAAGAGGTGGGGGCAGCCCCATGGTTGGGTGCCATGCCCCTTGGGTTGCCCCCTCTCCCCTATAAAAGGCCCCCCTCTCATCCTCTCAAAGCACACCTCCTCGTGAAGGAACTCTCTCCCCCTCTAGTATTTATTCCCCATGGTCTCGGACTAGCGAGATACATGTTCCCGGTGGCTATTCGGCAAGAAAGAGTTGTGCTTCACTGCATCCTGAGCGAGGCGGAGGTTGCTCGGTGTCTCGAACGTGTGTGCGAAGACGGATGCGCCATTGTTTTATGGGCGCTAGGACTTCCTCTCGATCTTGAGATCGGCAAGAGATCGTCTACATCAACCACGAGTTTGGACTCGTTAAACTTTGTTGGTCTTCAAGGGTATGTTCTCTACGGATGTATATCCGCCCGTTGCTTGTATCTAGTAGATAGATCTTGGTATATAGTGGTTCCCATCATAGGAATTTTTTGTTTTCTATGCTGCGAACCCTACAAGTACATATATCTTGGCATGTGGCTGACTCTAGGCTTATGATTATTGAGCAAGGAAAACAAGTTTGGAACAAAAAATTGTTTATGGAAATTACTTTTCTTGGATCCTGGAACATCTGGAAAGAGAGAAATAACCTATGGTTTAACAACATACAACCCTTGGTTTAATCTTCGAAGACAAGGCTTGCCGCTGACTTATCCCTGCTGGTTCATAGGACAAAAGAAGATCTACACCCACTCATCAAAAGCATAATCCATAGTTTGTAATTCTTGGATCCTAGGCCTTCTTTACTTTATCAGGATAGTAATCCTATGTAACTTGTAAATTTGTAACCCTGAAACTTCTGAGCCTTGTTTAATGAAAAAGAGGCAGTAGGAACCTTTCATACTGTTAATACCCTAAAAAAGTGATTGGCATATTAATCATCTGGATGTCAAGAATGCTTTCTTCAAAGGCAAACTTGATGAGACAGTTTATACTCGAAGGCCCTCATGTTTCATCGATCCTAATTCTCCTGAGAAGGTGTGCCGCCTGAAAAAATCCTTGTACGGGTTGAAGAAGGCTCCACGGGCATGGTTTCAGCGGTTTGCCTCCTATATTGCATCTCTTGGGTTTCTAAGTGCCAAGACTGACAGCTCATTGTTCGTCTATCGCCATGGCTCCGATATATCTTATCTCCTGCTCTATGTGGATGACATAATTTTGACTGCGTCTTCGTCGACACTGCTGCACAATTTGATTGCTTCACTCTGTTCTGAGTTCACCATGATAGACATGGGTGATTTACATTACTTTCTGGGCATCTCCGTCAAGCCAAACCAGGACTGTCTCTTTCTCTCGCAGGAGAAGTATGCTATGGAGCTCCTTGACAGCACCGGTATGTTACAGTGCAAGTCTATCTCCACACCAGTTGATACAGCTTCTAAGCTTGAAGCTCAGTCTAGTGATCTGTGGCTGATCCTACAGAGTATGGCAGTATTGCAGGAGGTCTCCAGTACCTCACTTTTACTCGGCCTAATATCTCCTATGTAGTATAGCAGATATGTCTTCATATGCATGATCCACGGGCTAATAACTTGCTTCTTGTGAAGTGTGTTCTACGCTACATCCGCGACACCATCGATTATGGTCTCACTTTGTATTGACGCACCTCAAATAAACTGATGGCCTACTCTAACGCTGGCTGGGCAGGTTATCCAGACACTCGACGGTCTACTTCTGGCTATTGTGTGTTCCTCGGCATAAATCTGGTGTCTTGGTCGGCCAAGCGACAACACACTATTTCACGCTCGAGTGCGGAGGCTGAGTATCGGGCAGTATAGCAAATGTGGTGGCCGAACTGTGTTGGCTACGCCAACTACTTCAGGAGCTTCATTAACCGGTGCCTGATGTTTCCATTGTCTTCTGTGACAATGTGAGTTCAGTTTACATGACATAGAATTCAGTGCATCATCAGCGCACCAAACATGTGGAGGTTGATCTACACTTCATTAGAGATCGCGTGACAACTGGCGAGGTCAGGGTTCTACATGTTCCTAGTTCATCTCAGTTCATGGACATCTTCACAAAAATTACTTAGATTTTTGGGACAGTCTTAATATTCGTCGTACTCCCATTTTCGGCTGAGGGAGGGTGTTAGAATATGTGACTTTATCGTGTTTGTATAGGTATATGGTCATATTGTGTATTCCTTTTGTATGTGTCCATGTTTTATGAAAGTAGGACTCCCCTTGTTATCCTCCTATATAATAAGCAACACAAGGCATCACTACATATGGTTTCCCCTATTTTATACAAATTTTGATATATGTTGGAAGGGCTATTTGCTTATATGCTGGGCATCCTATGACAATTTGTATCTTCCACATCGTTACTCGGAGTTAAACTATTTGCTTCCGCTTGACGATTGGTGTGTGGACATGAATCGTCTGATATGATTATGTATTTTGGTTTTTTCTTATCGGTTTTGCAATACTTCAATTTCTTATAGATGAATGTTTTTTGATGTACCCTTTTACGGCCGTACTCCGTACATGCCCACTTATCTACGGGGGACCCATGCACAGTTGAAGCGATAACCTTTTTGTTGGATCATATCCACTATAGGATTATCCCGGCTTGTGATTTTGGAACATGTCGGCTGGGATCATATCCACTATTCCATTTAGCGGCTTTTTTTAAGGCTATGACAGGATATAACATAGTTATAGCAGGCTATTCCGTTTTAGCGTGTTTTCAAAAACAGAGAAAATTTGAGTCAAATCTTGTCAAAAGAAGGAAAAAACTATGACTTAAACAAGATTCGAGCTACAACTCATGCAAATTTTGAACGCACGTATGTATTCAACCAATTAACTCACAAATTTTATTGCATCAGATTGAATATTCATTTAGAAAAGAGAAATAAGAAAGAAAAAAGAAGAGAATTTAGAAAGCAGAAGTTTAGCTGCTAAATTGAACGCTAATTCAGGATGAAATTGGGCTATAACTGGTTATTAGCGACTATTCTCCATTTAGCCTACGAATGGCGGCTTATAGCTATAACCAGCTATTTAAAACTTTGGTTTACATGGAGCAAGGCCCTGTTTTTCTAGAAAAAAGGTTTATCTGACTTATTATACATTCAGAGCAATATCATCATCTTGGCATACTTTGCCTCGCGATCCGAACCGAATCCGATCCGCACTGAATCCGATCTACCCGGATTGCAATGAGCTGTTTGTTGGCTACATTATTCAACAACTAATGTGGGAGTTCTTGCTTTGAGCATCATCTCGGCATACTCCGCCTCAGGATCCGACAGCGCCACGATAGCCCCGCCTGCCCCCACCGTTGCTTCCCCATCGTGTAGGATGACCGTCCTGATGACTATGTTCAGATCGAACGTGTGGTTGTACGAGAAGAACCCGATCGAACCCGAGTAGATTCCTCTCGGGCTGCTTTCAAGCGAGTCAAGAATTTCCATCGATCTGACTTTGGGGGCGCCAGTCATCGAGCCTCCTGGAAAGGCAGATTTCACGCAGTCAACAGGGCTGAGATCAGGCTTCTTTGTTCCGCGGATGGTGCTCACCATGGTGTGAACTGTTTTATATGACTCCACATCCATGAGGCGAGGAACGTGCACGCTCCCGGGCTCGCAAACCTTGCCCAGGTCGTTTCTTAAGAGATCAACAATCATCAAGTTCTCAGCCTGATCCTTTTCACTGTCAAACAAATGTAGAACAGAAAACAATATCAGCATTTTATGAGCACTGTTACATTCCAGTCCACAAGTTGCAGGAGTAACAATCAGCACATTTAGATAACAGTGCAGTGATATATACTGATCGAACAGCCAAGATTCCAAGATGATAGGAGCACATCAGCAGACCTCCCATTACGCAAGGGAAAAAATATCTAATTATTAAAATAAAAAATAATACATATATTTCATATACTTGCCTGTATTTCAGTTGCAAACGTAGACATTCATCTTCCTCGGGTGTTCTGCCACGTCCTATAGTACCTTTGATTGGTTTTGCCTCTAGAATCGCATTTTGATCCAGGCTCAGAAACCTTTCAGGAGAAGAGCAGCATATACTCAGGTTTTCTGAGGAGAAGTTAAGCCAGGCTGCATAAGGGGCTGGATTTTGTTTCCTCAACTTAAGGTACAGCTGCAGGGCATTTATATACTCTACCCCTCTCCTCATCCGAGTAGTTAAGCACAGCTCATAACTTTCTCCATTTCTGATATAATCCAGGCAACTCTGAACATCCTTAATATATTGATCCTTTGATTTTTCTACAACAAATATTTTCTTATTCATGTTCGATGATCCGATAACCGACTTTAGATTAATCAGTGGTCCTGGTGCCATAGCAATTATCCTTAGAAGCCTCTTCTCAGTCTCTACTAACCATGGCGTGTACACTCCATCTCCATTACTTGAAGAACATTCATCGTGTAACGATAGAATATATACATCACCATGCTTGTGATCAACAACCACAAGGTTATCAACAAAGAAGAAGCAAGCATCGGGAGTATTTGATTTAGCTTTGTTAGACGATGCATCACATTCAACTTTAAGACCATACCTGGTACCAAAGCAAAGCTATTGAGGTGAGAGGAAGGGCTAAGTGAAATTGAAAAGATACATTGTATTTAGGTTCTTGATTAACGTACAAAAGTAAAAATAAACCATATAAGTCAAATATGGAAATGATGGGACATGAGATTGAGGCAATTGTTTGTGAAGGAAAAAAATATGTCAACTATCTTAAGAAGTAACCCAACTGCTTGCAGGACAACAATTTAATATCCGGTATGTGATAAAGTCATGATCAAAATCCACATACCCGAGATATCCAACAAATCCACCATGGAAGTCAAATGGAAGCCCTTCAAAATCATGTTCATTGAATTGAATGGACTCGATTTCCTGCAAAATGTGAAACACCGAGATTCTGGAACTCTTAGACGATATAAATATTGCAAGCTATAGATTCTGCTTGGCCGACAAGTATACGGGTTAGTCATCGTACATTTTAGTTGTTAAACTAAACTGATCGTGTAGTTGGTTTATAATTGATAGAATTAGGTAATATGTTGGCCAAATAGAATGCTTCATAATGAGATTGTATAGGATCAGTGATAATGTTAATACAATTCTAGTACCAATCGAACATTTGCATTTTCTTTCTTAAAAGAACACTTATATTTCTTGGATGATGTGTATATAGCCTCATATGAGCTTAGTTACTGCGATGTCTAGGCAGAGAGACTACATAGCTCAGATATACTGACAGAATATAAGATTACCATCACAAAATCATATTTTGAGGTTCACTCACGGCTCCTTCAACTTATACCTTGTTCAGGAATTCCAAGAAGCCATCTTTGAGAGAGTTTTTGACAACAGATCCATGAGCACCTCGAACAGTAATGGTTCCTCCACAATTGGCTCTAGAAGAGAATTTGCGGAATCCAGTATAAGATCTAGGAAAAATTTGCTACGGGACACTGTTATTTTGTGGATTTTGCTAAAACACACTGTTCGATTGCGGCTTTGCCTGTTACCATTATTATTTTGTGACACATTTGCTAGGATACACTATATGAGACAAAAAAGGAAACTGACATCTTGAAAAAAAAAATCAAATGAAATAGAATTACTTTTATAGCCTTGTCTCCTACCTTTCCTCTTCGTCTCCCAGTGCGCCGCATGGCTGCTGCTACAGCTGTTTTCTCATCTGGACGCCCTGGCCGTTTCCCCTCTCTCGTGCTTGCTGCAACTGCTCTCTCCATCTCGTTGTGCGCACAGCTACAACTTTCTCTCTTCATGCGCTCCGCTACTTCTATGTCTTGTTCCTCTCACGTGGCGCTGCTTCTTCTCCCTCTCAAATAAATTCTTTTTTATCAGAAACTGTAGCATTTGTATCTATGGTTCTCGCCATCGATCGATTATTTGGGAAAAAAATCTTCTGTCTAACCAAACGTGAGAAGATAAGGGTATACAGGTAATCGTAGCCTCAACTTTCCTTTTCTGTCTCGTAATGTGTACTAGCAAATATGCCACAAAATTATAATGGTAGAAGGAAAAAACGCAATCGAGCGGTGTGTTTCAGCAAACGCCACAAAATAACACTGTCTCCTAGCAAATTTTCCTGAAGATCGATGACACATGAATTCACTAAATTCATTTTTTGTTTTGTTTTGGAAGAGTAGCTTCCTACCTTTGATTGGAGAGGTGAAATGTCATTTGCTTCCACAGAGGTCCACCCTTACCGCCCATGAATGAAAAACGGGCCCTGTTCTGCAAAAGGAAGTAGTTCAGACAAACAAGATGTTGACTATTGAACTTAAAGAGAAATGCTTCGTCATGATCAGGGAAAAAATGGAATCTATATCCCAATCACATTTCCAATTTTATGACTCAAATTACGATATGGTTCCAAGTTCATCCACATAAATGAAGATAAATTATACTATTCAAACTATGCAATAAGAAAAGGCTACATCGCTTGATGCAGAGGCCAGGGCTACTCTCCATTTCTGAAAAAAATGAAGATAAACATTATCCACAAATTTCCTGCTCATTTCATCTCCTAGAATGAAGGAAATAATTTTCAAAGAAAGTTTGAGCAGAACAAGCTCGAGGACGAAGATTGTAAATGAATCTGGTTTATGCGTCTTTTGTTGATTATGCAGTAAATCCGCGTGTGGGCATCCAATTAGTGGTTAATAGCATACAATCATGTCTTTGTAACTGGATGATCAATCAAGAGTAAGCTGATTTGGTACCTGATCGACTGATGAGCTATCAAGCCAAAACGTGTCTTCAGCTTTTTGATGACCAAATAGCGTTGAAAAAATAGCTTCAGAACCACCTGCGCGGCTGAGGTAGTTATCAATCTTCCTCCATCTCAACCTTATGAACTTTTTCTCACTTCTCTGTGGAAGCATGTGAAACCCAACAGAATCGCAAAGCTCCAGTCTTTCATTGTG
The DNA here is from genome assembly GCA_030063025.1 of Avena longiglumis. NCBI lineage: Eukaryota > Viridiplantae > Streptophyta > Magnoliopsida > Poales > Poaceae > Avena > Avena longiglumis. Next base: position 46,096,712 of record CP125974.1, on the reverse strand, counting down.
TAACAAGCCCTTTGGGATATAATTGCATTGATCTGCAGAATTGACCTGCCGGAAAATTAGAAAGTTAACTATGATGTAAGTATGAAGGGTATGTACAGAAAATAATTAGTCATATATAGTACAGGAGAATTTTCCAGTTTACCAAGGATGTGAACCTTACTTTCCTGAAACAACGATGATTGTTATCAAATTCAACTGTTATCCTCCTAAAGTTCTGAAAAATCTGTCTTCCATAGTGAGTAGCAACACTCTCTGGGTGAAACTGAAATAAAGCAACCAATTATAAAAACAGCAATTGAAGAGAAAGCACGAAAATTATGCAGCCAGTATACCTGCACTCCGTAATGAGGCCTGCTAGAATGCTTGATGGCCATGATAATCTTGGAGAGATCTGACTTATTACTAGCATTGTTTATGGTAATTGGCACTTCACCATTGTTAGTGTAATCTGACGGGTTTGTTAGGGACAAATTATTCAGTGATCCCCGGTAGGGAGTACTATCAGGCTGATCGCTTTCAAGGAAAGATAGCATTTTGGGAGAAGCAGTCCATGCAATTGACACAAGATCCTTGGGCAGCGAGCTTTCCTCTATTACAAGTGAATGGTAGCGCACTACCTGAAAGTGGCACCAGTAAGTACAATACTTCTTGCACCACGGATGTGAAGTGCAGGAGACGGTACAGGACATATTAACATGAGTGGTACACTAACCTTAAATCCGGAGTTTATACCTGATGGGATATGATTAAACAGGTTGCATCCATTGTGTTCAATTTCACTGGTTTAGGAAAGAGAAGTGTCAGGCCATGTGTTAACATACAGGGAGCAGCTAGCACATGAAAGATAGTAATACACAGCACAACCCGCTAATGACACGCAATTTCGTGGAAGAAGGTTGAAAGTACATATATTAGTGCCTACAAGGGTTCGAGGTTCTACCTAAGGCGTCCATGTATAGCTTCAGGAGCATGGACAATCTTAGCGCCATGGACTAGTCCCAAGGCCTGCAACAATCAAACACGGATCAAACTTTTTCAGAAGACTGACCCATAAACAAGTTCAGAAGGACAAACATTATTGTTTCACCTGGTGACCAAGGCATACACCTAGTGTGGGTATATCTCCGCACTCGCAAAGTATCCGCAGACAAATGCCTGAGAAACAGGCAATACATACAACATCATTCTTTTTCACAGTTATATGTAGTATGTGGCAGTAACTGAATTCGAGTTGGTGCATGCTCGCCTATGTCGCTAGGACACGTCGGAGATCCAGGGCCTGGCGAGATGACGACGTTGTCGAAGGCCCTCTCCTTGTACACCCAGGTGTACACGTCCCTCCACGACCACTCGTCGTTGCGCACCACCACAGGCGGCACTGCAAAAACATCTCGGAGACCAGATTAGCAGCTTTGAGCTTGTTCCTTGAGAGATCAGAAAGAGAGAGGTGGCGTAGATGCATGCTCACCGCCGTTAACGACCGAGAGCTCCTGGAAGATGTTGTAGGTGTAGCTGTCGTAGTTGTCGATCAGGAGCGTCCTCACCGGCGGCGCCTCCGTGCGGTCCTGCCCCTTGCCTCTCCGCGCGGCGAGAGGCCGGGGGCTGTCCCGGCCCGGGAAGCTGAGCCACAGCGCGGAGGTAGTGGCGGAGGGCGGCTGAAGGCCCCACGTCGCTGCCGCCGTCGGCGGGACGGGGAGTCGGAGCGCGGCCATATATCTCGGCTAGGCAGGACTGGACACAATGGAGGGAAAAGGGCGTTGCGTTTTCTAGGAGCTGGTAGTTCGCCCGGTGAAGTGCTTGTGGTGTCCGAATAATTTAGTCAATATACATACACTTATATAGTCACACAACTTGTCTATTACGTGTGCAACGGTCGTCCTCCACGGCGGATTAGGGAGAGAGGAGCCATCCTCCTCCACTTTACTGTTGGTCCTGATCGCGGTGTGGGGACTTCCGGCGGTTTGCTGCACTTTGTTCCTGGATGTTGCTTTATTTATAAAGCGGGACGAAAGCCTGTTTTGAGAGAGACTTCCGGCAGCGGGTTTTGGACCGCTCTATGCATGGGGGCAAAAAAAATCTGAGAAGGATGATCTTGGAGCAAACTTTACCGACCATTTTCTCAGCTCATTGCTTTTCTTCTCATTTCTTCCGGTTAATTCTTGCCCCTAGGCAGAATTGCAAATATTCTACCTACCAATGAATCGAAAGCCAACTGTTACTGGATATTTAAAAAAAAACATTACATCCTTAAAATAGACTTTTGCCCTGCTTTATAAATAAAAGGTACACATGGCCAAACCTATACAAAGTAATGAAGAAACCCTCTTACAAGATAGATCAAAGATAAACAACAAAGGACCAAAAAAACCAAGACTTGCCACCAATGACATCGTTGAGACCTAGGGAAGACAACTCCATGCCGACGCCCCCCAAGAAGGTAATGACGCCACACGCCACCATCGGCGAGACCAACGGTCTAGGGTTTTCATCCGGAGCCCTCGGGCGATAGGTACCCACAAGGATGCCCCCAAGAGGGTTATGACACCCGCAGACATGGCCAGTGTCAGCATCAAAACACGGTGCTTTCGCCCGGAAAAACCTATGCACAAGCCCACTGAAGGAACTTATGTTGTCATCGAGCCCGGTCTTCAGATCACAATTTTGGGGATGACGTAGACGAAGCGCCGCCACCACCAAGGTCTCGTGTCGTCTGCTCCTCACCACCCTAGTAACCAAGGACCAACACCATCACCACCGCCACGTTACTCGCCGAAGAGACACCCGCGTAGTCCGCCTTCCGAGGCCGCAACCTCGACGTCCACGAGCTCGAGTCCATGCCAAGACAAACAACACACCATAAGTTCAATGGAATTGGCAGGGTCGGCTGGCACAAGACCATGTATACATCAGGCTATTACGCAGTCCAGGTGAGGGGAACTTACCCCATCCACTTGAGGTCACTACGGGATATTTTGGCGCTCCTGTGCACCGCGGCTTTGCCCTGAGGGGGGGCCGGCCCTGAGGGGGGGCAGGGTGGGCGGCCGCCCCGGGCCCCAGAGATCGACCACTACCGGAAATCGAGATTTTGTTGGGTATTTTTTACTTTGCCGAGTGTTTAATTCCCGGACACTCGGCAAACATCTCTTTACCGTGTATCGTACATATGACACTCGGCAAAAAGGTCATTCACAGCAAAGACACCTCTTTGCCGTGTATGCACAGAGAAAACACCCAGTAAAGAAGCACATACATGGTAACGTTCATACAAACACTCGGCAAAAGATGGATACACGGCAAACCGTCCTGCCACGTGTATTCCCGTCATGTTGACGGCGCAGCTTACTATGCAAGGCGTTATCGAGTGTCGGCAAAAGTATACACAGTAAAAGTACGCACCAAATTTCGTCCCCCCGCGCTCCAAAAATCATAGCGTTTGAAACACCCCACTTTGCTGTGTGTTTGTCTACAACACTCGGTAAAGAGGTAATTTTCTGTGTGTTAGTTTACAACACTCGGTAAAGAGGTATTTTGCTGTGTATCTTAGCTTTTGCCGAGTGTTTACGTCAGGTACACGGTAAAGTAGTAACAAAATGGGATTTGGGCTGAGGTGGGTCTATGTTGAAATTAGCTAGGCTCAAGCCTCGCTAAACTTGAAGGTTTCACATGGTTTGAATTTCTTATGCCCGTTTCAAACTAGGCCTGCAGATCAGGGTTTCGCAACAAACCGCGCTCCGGGGCATCGGAATACCTCAAGGACCTGCATGTGGCCCTAGCACATGCATGAGAGTGTGGTGATATGTTGAAACATACAAAACCTACGAGTCTCCGGGTGCTTGCATGTGTCCCCCCTCGCATGCATGCGCCTAACCTAAGCGAAGGTTCGAACTTGTATAAGGGGAAAGTCCCTGTTCCGATGAAACCGGGTAGGATAGTGCCCCACCTTGTGAACCAACATGGTTTTACTTTTTCCTATGACCTAAACAAACACAAAACAAGAGAGAGTTATGCCGGGCTACCCCCATCAGAAGAATGTTTAGGGGGGTAGACGATCCGAGGCCCGTAGATCAGGGTTCCACAGCAAACCGCGCTCCGGGGCATCGGAATACCTCAAGGACCTGCTTGTGGCCCTAGCACATGCATGAGAGTGTGGTGCTATGTTGAAACATACAAAACCTACTAGTCTCCGTGTGTACTTGCATGTGTCCTCCCTCGCATGCATGCTCTCTAACCTAGAAGCGAAGGTTCTAGACTTGTATAAGGGGGAAAGTCCCTGTTCCGATGAAACCGGGTAGGATAGTGCCCCACCTTGTAAACCAACATGGTTTTACTTTTTCCTATGACCTAAACAAACACAAAACAAGAGAGAGTTATGCCGGGCTACCCCCATCAGAAGAATGTCTAGGGGGGTAGACGATCCGAGGCCCGCATATCAGGGTTCCACAGCAAAACGCGCTCCGGGGCATCGGAATACCTCAAGGACCTGCATGTGGCCCTAACACATGCATGACAGTGTGGTGCTATGTTAAAACATACAAAACCTACTAGTCTCCGGGTGTGCTTGCATGTGTCCTCCCTCGCATGCATGCGCTCTAACCTAGAAGCGAAGGTTCTGAACTTGTATAAGGGGGAAAGTCCCTGTTCCGATGAAACCGGGTAGGATAGTGCCCCACCTTGTGAACCAACATGGTTTTACTTTTTCCTATGACCTAAACAAACACAAAACAAGAGAGAGTTATGGGATACCCCATCGTAAGAATGTCTAGGGGTAGGCGATCCGAGGCCCGTAGATCGTGGTTCCACAGAAACCGGCCCGGCATCGGAATACCTCAAGGACCTGCATGTGGCCCTAGCACATGCATGAGAGTGTGGTGCTATGTTGAAACATACAAAACCTACTAGTCTCCGGTGTGCTTGCATGTGTCCTCCTCGCATGCATGCGCCTAACCTAGAAGCGAAGGTTCGAACTTGTATAAGGGAAAGTCCCCTTCAGATGAAACCGGTAGGATAGTGCCCCACCTTGTGAACCAACATGGTTTTACTTTTTCCTATGACCTAAACAAACACAAAACAAGAGAGAGTTATGCCGGGCTACCCCATCGTAAGAATGTTTAGGGGGTAGACGATCCGAGGCCCAGATCGTGGTTCCACAAAGAAACCGGCCCGGGGCATCGGAATACCTCAAGGACCTGCTTGTGGCCCTAGCACATGCATGAGAGTGTGGTGCTATGTTAAAACATACAAAACCTACTAGTCTCCTGGTGCTTGCATGTGTCCTCCTCGCATGCATGCGCTCTAACCTAGAAGCGAAGGTTCGAACTTGTATAAGGGGAAAGTCCTGTTCCGATGAAACCGGTAGGATAGTGCCCCACCTTGTGAACCAACATGGTTTACTTTTTCCTATGACCTAAACAAACACAAAACAAGAGAGTTATGCGGATACCCCATCGGAAGAATGTCTAGGGGTAGACGATCCGAGGCCCGCATCGTGGTTCCACAAAGAACCGGCCTGGGCATCGGAGTACCTCAAGGACCTGCATGTGGACCTAGCACATGCATGAGAGTGTGGTGCTATGTTAAAACATACAAAACCTACTAGTCTCCGGGTGTGCTTGCATGTGTCCTCCCTCGCATGCATGCGCTCTAACCTAGAAGCGAAGGTTCTGAACTTGTATAAGGGGGAAAGTCCCTGTTCCGATGAAACCGGGTAGGATAGTGCCCCACCTTGTGAACCAACATGGTTTTACTTTTTCCTATGACCTAAACAAACACAAAACAAGAGAGAGTTATGCCGAGCTACCCCCATCAGAAGAATGTCTAGGGGGGTAGACGATCCGCGGCCCGCAGATCAGGGTTCCACAGCAAACCGCGCTCCAGGGCATCGGAATACCTCAAGGGCCTGTTCTGGTGAAACCGGGTAGGATAGTGCCTCACCTTGTGAACCAACATGGTTTCACATCATCCTATGACCTAAACAAACACAAAACAAGAGAGAGCTATGCCGGGCTACCCCATCAGAAGAATGTCTAGGGGGTAGACGATTCGAGGACCGCAGATCAGGGTTCCGTGGCAAGCTGCGTTCCAGGGCATCGGAATACCTCAAAGACCTACATGTGGCCCTAGAAAATGCATGAAAGTGTCGTGCTATGTTGAAACATATAAAACCTACTAGTCTCCGGGTGCTTGCATGTGTCCTCCCTCGCATACATGCGCTCTACCCGTAGTTTAAATCGGACCCACGTCATGTCGATTCAGAAGGAAAAATGAAAAATGGAAAATGAAAAAATCATGAGTATTATATATTGTACCCTTGATAAAAAAATTGATTACTATATATACCCTTGAAAAATATCATAAACTTTGATGACAAGAATGCCTACAGTTTGATACTCCCTCCAACCTATATTAGTTGACTCAAATTTGTCTACATTTGAAGAATATAAACACTATGTAATATATAGGTTCATCTAAATTTTGACAAATCCAATTCAAATAATATGGATGGAAGAAAGTAAATAAATTGTACAGTATTTAAATCGGGCTGTTTTGGTGGTACGGACCATGTGTTTGCCGTGTGTCTTGGACATGAATACACGGCAAAGAAAGGAAAATGACCTAGATCGAGAATACACGGTCAAGTCCAAATTGCAAGCATACACTGGTAAAAAAAAATCCAAAAACAACACGCACTCTCCCTCTGTCGCCCATCCTCTCCCCCTGTGCGCCGCCGCCGCTCCCTACTCCGGACTGCCGCCGCTGCGCTGCTCGGGACCGCCGACGCCGTGCTGCTCGTGACCGCCGCTGCCGATCTGCTCCGGACCGCCGCCTCCAATGGCTCGGTAGCACCGCGCCTCGCTGCCCACCGCCCAGCTGGGACGCCCGCCGGGCCTCTACTCCGGCCACAGGCCCTGCCCGGCGTCGACCTCCTCCGTCTGCATCGCCAACTCCCATTGGACCAGGAGCTACACCACCAAGGGCAATCATCGAAGAGAATCAGAGCTCCACCGGGTGAGTTTCAGATTTTGTCTATTGAATAATTCATGCAAATTTGTTTGAACTAGAATAAAGGAAAATTTTAAAGAATAAAGGAAACAAGAAGAATTAAATAAGAAGGATAAGAGGACTGGTTTATGCGATATAATCATACCCTCTGAAGAAAGCATAAACACATTGCAATGCGCTACGCGCATTATTAGTCGGACACATTCCAAACGATGTGCAATGTCTGTAAGGAGTAAAGGTTTTTAACAGAATAAAAACTTGAGAACACGATTCATCAATTAGGTATAATCACTCATTTTCATGTCTGTGAGAAGAAATTCGGATACCGCTAGATAGGGGCGATGCAGACCCGTCACTTCGTTATAAGCTCATGCATGTGTGTACCCTTGTATTAACATATGTACAATAGCATTGCATTTACCTTGACAAAAAAATCATGGGTGTTTAAATTTCTGATTTCAAACGCAGCTCGCTCGCCGAGGCAATCCAAAGGGGGCCTGCGCTTTAGTGCGGTATCCACCGAGAGAGAGACAAAGCATCTTCGTGCCAAGTGTGGCAATAAATGCAAGATCGAAGCATCGATAGCCGAGGCATACCTCAACGAGGAGGTGTCAAACTTCACCACAAAATACTATGATGAAAATATTCGCACCGTGCATAATCCACTCGTTACATAATGCCGCCAACCCCAAGATTTACCCAGCTTAGTATCTACACATCCTCCGTGGCAAAGCTAGTGGCTGGCAGCACAAGTCGCTAAAGTATGGCGAATGGTCGACTATTCACTCGTATATCTTGACCAACACGCCTGAAGTGAAGCCATACATCGCGTAAGTTATCACTTAATTGTTTTGGCTATATGTTGGTAGCTTGTGTCTAACTCCTCCCCTTATCTTTGCCATAGAGAATTTACTCAGCAATATTGAAGCGGACAAGGCCTCCTCATGCCGAAGCTTTACTTTTTCCATAATGGATGTGATGGTGGATTCGTTGGCTGGTTTGGGGAAAAGGTAGTTTTTGCATCTAACCTGGCTTCTAGTGCTGACATTATAAGAAGTAGAACTTGTACTACAACTAATACATCAAACTTCTCCTAATTCTTCCAATATAGGGACGGACAGATGTTGGAATGAGGCCTGATTTGAAACCAATCTCCAAAGGTTTTAGGTATTCTGTCAAGACATTACATGTTTATGACGTGAATGGGTACCGCTTCCATACCCATTCACACACCATGAATCGGGCCAACCGGAAGACAATAAATAGCGGAGTCATGGTTGAAGGGGAGGATAAACTTCATTACTATGGAAAGGTCGAGGAAATATACCAGCTTGACTATGGATCTAGTTACAAGCATCAACCAGTTATATTCAAATGCCATTGGTTTGACCGCCAAAGTGAGACGAATACGATATTGGGTGGGTGGGTCAGTTGCACGAGACTCGCTTATGCGGAGATGATGTATATATTTTGGCTTGTCAAGCCACACAAGTTTTTTATCTCCCATACCCATGCAAAAACCCGAAGAAGCGTCTACACGCATGGGATGTTGTCTTCGCGGTACCGAAGCATGGTAAAATACACCCCCAAACAAAGATGATTACCACGCATAGATCCCAAGACTTATGAGGAGAATTTTACCAAGAAGAAGGCCTCCTGTGAATTCACTATTGAAATGTCGATTGATGAGGATATGGACACCGTAGAGGAAGAAGATGAGGGCATGTCAAGAGACAATTCACAAGATGAAATTGAGGTGGTGGAGAACCCACAAGACTGGCATTACTTGAGAGGTTCCGCAAAGGGCTTGACCTTCTTGATCCGAAGGTCCACCTCCAGGCTTCATTGATGAATGGTGGCAACTACGTGACTGCGATGATGATGATGATCCAACATATGATCCCAATGTTGAAGACACAGGATACGAAACTTAGCCTATTTTTAGCAACAACTCTATGTCCCCGTGATTGTAAAATTAGCCTATTTTATAATAACTCTTGTTGTACAATTAGCAACCTATGTACTCGTGGTTGTACAATTAGCCTATTTTGTAATAACTCTATGATGCATATGCTTACAATTTTTTTATGCTTTACTCATTGTCTTTTAATATGGTTTATCTCATTGTATCATGTGTACTAATCAAGATTTTTTTGTCAATGCAGGTGATTGAATCATGCCAGGTGGGAGAGGTGGGAGAGGCGGGAGAGGTGGGAGAGGCGGGAGAACCATGCTGAAATTGAGCACGTTGTACGGGTCCACTAAGCCTGGCGTCAAGAATGTACCCACTAGAGGACGAGAAGGGTGGGAGGCGCGACGTAGGGGCCGTGGTGCACGTTCTGTGGCCCTTTCTAGTCGCATCCCCGAGGCTGATTCTGACGAGGGGGAGGATCTGGATATGACCAAATTTGTTCGTGCCCCCAATCACGATGGGCTCGACTCCTCACGTGGCTTGGTTGAGGAGGATCAGGAGGAGCAGCAGGAGGAGGAGCAACAACATGAGGATGAGGATGGGCAGCAGGAGGATCAGGAGGATGAGGATGGGCAGCAGGAGGAGGAGGAGGAGGTGGAGGGTGAGGAGGAAGAGGAGAGTGGGGATGAGATTCTGCAGGAGCGGTTTGTGGGGAAGTCAGAACTTGCTTCCATTCCATCGCCGAAGGAAAAAGTGTTCTTGCGTGGGGTGTCAAAGCTCCCCAGTAGGCCATATGCACTTAAGCACATCCAACTTAAACCTACTGTAAAGACGTAAGTGGTTCTAAATTGTGCAACATATTGATATTGTCTTGCCATTGTTCAACGTTTTGATTTTATCTTTCTATTTTTCAACATATTGACCTTGTCTTTCCATTTTTCAACATATTGATCTTGTCTTATCATTTTTCAACATATTGATCTAGTCTTTCCATTTTCAACATATTGATCTTGTCTTTCTATTTTGCAGGAGCTTCGAGTGGTTGGGACCCCAGAAGCCCAAACGCGCCTATGGTGGCATCATTGGATGTCTTATTCGGGAATATTTTCCTGGGCTAGTAAAGATGCCGGATGGTTCCCGGGAGCCTGCTTGGACATGGGATCATTACAAACGCGCGGAGGATTCCAAGTATGGCTCAGCCGCTAAACGTGTGGTCAACGAGTTTTGGGTAAGTTTCGTTCACACTATTAGTCAACAATATACTCTGATCGAGCAATACAATTTGACTTCTCTTGGTTTGCTTCATTGCAGGATTTTTTTACCCCGGTTGAGGGTACATTTGAAGAAGGATGTAAGGTGGTGGTCGAGAAAGCTAAGAAGTTAATCCCCGAGATGCACTATGATGCGCGCGTGAACTGCGTGATCAATTGGTATGGGCACGAGAAGAAGATTGCAATGTCAAGAAGCGCCAAAAAGGCTTCTAACACGTGAGCAATACTTGAAGGTAGGCATATTTGCTTCTTTGGACTTCACACATGACTACAGTTTACTTTCATTCCTCTATTAATTTATATCATGTATATGTAGGTGCCTCCTCAGTATACTGCCTCCAAGGGCCCATGCTTTCAGTTGATGGTTGCCAGGTGGGTATCCAAGGACTATGTGGAAGCTCACATGGATGCGATCGTCGGCATGAGATGTTGGGTGAAGGAACACACCGTCAAGGCAACCTCACCATCCTTGGCGCCATCCGTAAAAGGGTGAGTCAATCCGTAATTTATTTATTCCCACCACTTTATTCTATATGTGTGATTGTATATTTTATTTATCTTAATTCTTTCTCTTGCGAAACTTGACACAGTGAGGACATCACTCACTTTCAGGCTTTCTCTGCCGGGAGGTGAAGAAACCCGAGGAGGGAAGTCAAAGTGGATGACCCTAGGATCCGAGCTGAGGGTTGGAAAATACGAGACGAAGTACAAGGAGTCGCATGGCGAGAACTCAAACCCGCTCACGGAGCCCTTCGACCCTGAGGTTGCTATGCTAGCAGGAGACGGCAAGAGGAATGGTCGATTATATGTTGCCGACGGTTGCGTCCCTGAGATCTCCATTCCATCTAAGAGGCAACTCTACGGTAGTGGGAAGGGCTCGCGTATAGAGACGCGCCCACAACCTTCACAGGTCATGTATAGCAGGATGCAGGTATGGTCCTCTTCATTGATCATACAATAATTGACTATATGTTTGCATTATAACGATGATAATGAAATTGTTATAACACTATGTAGGCTCAACTAGAGGAGGATCGCCGAAAGCGAGAGGAGGTTGAGCAAAAGGTTCTCCAAATGCAGGAGATGTGGGTTGAGCAACAACGGGCAATGCATGCTAGGTTCGAAGCCTATGATGCGCAATTTAATGTGAGTTTTTTCCCATAAGACTGGATGGCTAACTCCATTCAACTTGTAAAACTTACCTTCAAATTGCATTTACAGCTCTTAGATTCTGCGAATGGCACAGCTCCTCGTTCTTCCTCCTTTGCCTTCGATGAACTTCCAATTTGTAAGCGTGTTGCATCTATTCAGTAGTCCATCTTATTATCACATGTTTACCGTCTTATAACCTGCTACCATGTTTTATAGGGAATGCCTTGGGATCCAACAACAAGCCGACCCCTCCGGAGGATGAAAGCCAGTGACTCCTGCCACTCTGGCGTGCCCATGCCGACTCTAGACAACCCGAACATTAGGAGGCAACTTTGTGAGTTCCCACACTCTTCGTTAATTTATTGTTTGTATACATCTTGTGTCAAATTATACCAAGTCATTACCATATAGCTACATAGATACCAAGTTTTATGGTTGTTCCAAATATACCCTTGTTAGAATCAAATGTCAATATTCTTCGGATAATCATCTTACCATATACATACTAAGTCCATATAGCTACATAGATAACAAATTTGAATTTGCTTGTGTAAAACTATACCTTGTTAGAATCATGTTAATATTCTTACCATACAGCTACATAGATAATAAATTACAATTATGCTAGTGCTAAATTTACCTTATTAGTATCATGTAAATATGTTTGTTAGAATCATCTTACCATATAGCTATATATATACCTAGTTTGAACTTTGTAAGATTGCATCATTTTTACTCATGCTTGTGTGTTTTGCACTTTGTAGGATTACATCAAGGAAGCCTATGTTGTGCCGGAACATGGTCGCCGTTGATGGAGATATGTACTACATGCTAGAGGACTTGTGTGCCACTTGGTTGTGTTGATGGATATGTGAACTTGAATTCAAGTGTTTGTTAAACTTGTGAACTTTGTATGCATGTTTGATGTACTAGTGCACTTCTGAACCTATTATGTGAATATGTTCTTGCTGTGATATATGTTTGATTTACTAGTGCACTTGAATTATGTTTGTCCAGATTTGTTTTGAAATGCAGGGTACAATAAAAAACAGCATAAACCTGCCAAATTTTTGTGGACTTTGCCGTGTATCCCAGGAAAAACACTCGGCAAAGAGTGCGTAATTTGCCGTGTATGTCAGGCAGTACACTCGGCAAAGAGTAATTCTATGCCGTGTATTACCATAAGAGACACTCGGCAAAGAGTCTTTATTTGCCGTGTATCCCAGGGAAAACACTCGGCAAAGGGTGCATAATTTGCCGTGTATGGCAGGCAGTACACTCGGCAAAGAGTAAGTATTTGCCGTGTATCCCAGGAAAAACACTCGGTAAAGAGTGCGTAATTTGCCGTGTATGGCAGGCAGTACACTCGGCAAAGAGTAAGTATTTGCCGTGTATCCCAGGAAAAACACTCGGTAAAGAGTGCGTAATTTGCCGTGTATGTCAGGCAGTACACTCGGCAAAGGCTTGAAGGCGTCTTCACCGACGCGTGAACGCATTATTTTCGAGTGTGCGGGTTGATAGACACTCGGCAAATGTTTTGCAGTATCCGAGTTAAACACTCGGCAAAGTCGTGTTTACCGGCGGGGTGTACGCTGTGAACTCTTTACCGAGTGTAAATACACGGCAAATGTTTGCCGAGTGTATTTTAGCCTTTGCTGTGTATTTTTAATACCCAGTAAAAAATCGTTTTCCTGTAGTGGACGGGGCCTCGTCCAGGTACGGGAGAAGCTTATGAGTTATGATTTTGCGGCAGCGCCATTGGAGGAAGCTTCGAGCTTTCTCGGGCTTATAGCTCCTATGCGACGTCTTTACATGGAATTGGAAGGAAAGCGACATCGTTGAAAAGAATAGCTCGCATGCGACGGTTGTGAGGCAGCTAATATCCCAGGGCCACACGGGCCTTAAAACGGTCGTAAGAACACATTTAACTTTGTTCCAATATTAGGGTTAAGCCAAACCGGTTGGTTGGGACAGCCAGTCAAACCAACCGCTTCCGACCGAGAGCGCGCGTAACACTGACTGTAGCTTCCCCGACGGTGGCGGTGGACCTCACCCATCGTTCTCGGCGTCGGCGGCGGTGGCACGGCAATTAATTTAGGCGGCGGCGCTTTCGTTCGACGACGAAGGTGGTGAGTGCCATTTGAAAGCTAATTCCTCTCCCATTCTTCTCAATTCGAGATCTGAGCGTGCCCATTGATGCTAGATTGTGGAGGCGAGGTGTCTTGAGCAGGCGAGGGGAACGATATGGAGCATGGAGAGGGGACTTCTAATCGGTATATCCCGTATCTCTGCACTTAATTTCTCTAAGGTTGAGCTCTCTGTTCGCTTCCGCTAGCTCACAGTGCCCGCCAAAAATAGGGGAGACGATGTTGTGTGCCAAACCTTCGAATTTCGCATCAATTTCTTTCCCTCTAGGGTTGTTTTAGTTGATGGCAGCACGCAGATCATTGAGAGAGACACGGTTGTTAAATGGGAGGTGGAATTAGAACATGTTGATCCCCAAGAGCTAATAAACATGGGAGAGGAGGCAGTAAGGAAAATGGTGGAAAAAATTGGGGATAGTGTGGTTTGGGGGCCAGAGCAAGAAGTTTCTTTGTTACGATTTGATGATTGCAAATGTGACTATGTTAGGGTTGAGACAGGGGAACATATAGTTGATGAAATCGATGAGAGAAAGCAGTTGGACAAGCAAAACTGTTACTTTTAGCGAGCTCATTGATCTAAAACCGATTCGAGGGTTGGATATGTGGCCTCAAGTCGGCTGCTCAGATGGTCGAGGATGATTGGGCTGCACAAAGGCAAGTAATGCCTATACTTACTGAGTTGGAAGTGTTAGGTGGAGGATGATGATGCTAATGCACAAGGGAGGCTGCAAATGGTAATGCACAAAGGATTGTAATGTTGATTGGAATTCGGTTGAGATACATGACCGACCATGATTTGGTCATTGCACCAATAGATGACATTGAAATGGCAAAGCTTTTTGGCATTCCTATAGATGATGAGACAAGGAGAAGAAGAGGGATGAAGCTGCAAATGATGGTGACAACCATTTAAGAGATGAAGAGGCAGATATAGATCTAGAGTTGTTGGAAAATGCTGCAGTTCATGTAGATGATGCACATGATGATGAGCTAGTAACGATTTATGACAAAGAGGACCCGATTATTGAAGTTGGGAGATTGTTTCCAAGCATGGATGAATTCAGATGTGTTTCAGACATATGCGATCAAACGTGAGTTTGCTACCAAGACTATGTGGATCGATAAAAGAAGTTCTATGCAAAATGCATAGGTTATGATGGTGGTGCCAAGCCTTGCAAGTGGTATATATCGCTAGACGCCAACCTGATGGAAGGACAATAAGAGTGAATCAAATTCCAAAACCTCATACTTGCATTACAAGTTCTCAAACAGTTACAAAGATGACATCACAATTATGGGTTGCGAAAAGATCAAGCCCATTTTAGCCACAACACCAACAAAGACCTTGCAAAGAGACTGAAAATAGACTTGGAAGCGGTACCCCATTAAGCTGAATTATACTACGATGTGGAAGGCAAAGCAAAGGGCAATGAAAGAGCTATATGGTGATTGGGCAAATACCTTTCAATGCTTTATAACTTCAAAGCGAAGTAGAGAAGAGGTCACTGGCGGTGTTGTGGAGATAGAATCTGAGGTAACGGTGATGGGAAAGTCTTCTTCTCTAAATTCTTCATGGCTTTAAAGCCTTGCATCGATGGCTTCAAAGCAGGTTGCCGTCCATATTTGAGTATAGACTCATCTTTCTTGACTGGAAAGTGGAATGGTCAACTAGCGCATGCAATGCTTTAGATGGACACAATTGGATGTTCCACAGTAGCTATTGGCATGTTTCATGCGAGACAGGCATCATGGACATGGTTCATGATGCAGTTGAAAAGATGCATAGGGCATCTCTCCATTGGCGGTGCACAGATGCATGTAAAGGTTTAGAAAATGCGGTGAAGATTGTTTTCCCTCATGCTTTGAGCGGAGTGCTTGACCATATGTGGATGAATTTGATCAAAAATTCAGAGGAGATGATTTTGGACGCATGTGGCCGGCAAGATCTTACACCAGTGCACACATTCATATCACCTTGACAAGATTAAGGCGGCATGCTCGAGGAGGATAGGGTCAAGTTTTGTACATGGTTGAAACCTACCATTCTCTTTTATGGTACAGTCTGGTTTTAACACGCCATCAAATGTGATCATATCAACAATAATTTGGCGAAAGTTTCAACAACAAAGTGAAGGAGTTAAAAGACTTTTTGTCCATGACATGGTTGACAGATCATGATCATGATCATGAGGTTGTGGGAATTGAGAAGAAGGCTTGGTGATGTTCTTCAAGGAGATAAGCTTCCGATGTTGTGCAGTGGTGGTCAACAGAGCGTAAATCTTGCACATTTGCGTGTTGAGAAATCCTCATTGTGGTGTGAAGTCGGAGATACAAAGATCGCAGAGGCATGTTGTTGACACTCAATTGCATGAATGTACATGCCTTGAGTGGCAACACACTGGGAAGCCTTGTGAGCATGCCATACTTTTCTTGGCCTCCAAACACAAGCTAAATATGCACCCATATTTGCATGAGTATTATTCTCAGAGCAAAATTCAAGGCTGCATATGGAACACCAATTCCAAAGACTTATGATCGGGCCTGTGGCACAAGTGGACATTCGTTCTCCTTGTGTCCTCCTTTGATGAAAAGAAAGGTCGGGCCCAAGCAGAGTAGATTCAAGGCTTGGTTTGAGAAAGGTGGGAGCAAGAAGGGAAAGAAAGATGAAAAGAAAGATGCCAAGCCAAAAGGGCCCAAAAGGTAACAAGAATAGATGCAAACTCTGAAGAACTTGGACACCGAAATGGCTCTACCAAGTGCGTATACACCGCTGAAAATCCAAAGTATGTTCATCCAAAATCTATCCCATTTCTTGTTGATGATTTTTCCCCCCTAACTTGCTTGTTTTCGGAGGAAGCGTGGAGAAAAGGCCCACCTCTTGTTGTTGACGAATGCTGGCCAGTGAAAAGGGCAAGAATCAATGGCCAAAGAAAGAAGAGAACTAACCAGATCATGTTTGGTGCTGTTGAGGTGCAATCTGAACTTGTTTTGGAGGATGATGTGCAAACTGTTGAGGCTTTAGGGCACACCGCTTCGATTCGGAAGTTCGGTGCAAAATGAGGGGCAAATGAGCACATTGTTGAGGCTCTAGTGCAAAATGAGCCTGTTGTTGAGGCTCGTGCAAAATGAGCCTGTTGTTGAGGCTCGTGCAAAATGAGCCTGTTGTTGAGGCTCGTGCAAAATGAGCCTGTTGTTGAGGCTCGGTGCAAACCCACCAAGTTGTTGAGGCTCGGATCATGATCATGAGGTTGTTGAGGAGGTGCAGGAGGTGAAGGAGACTCTTGGACGTCTTTGTGGGGAGGCCAGATGGTAATGGTAAGAAAAGAAGAGCATAAACCTATTGTGTGGTGTGAAACTTGTGAAGGAGAAGAAAACGAGGGGTAAGAAGAGCCAAAAGAAATAGACATTTGTTATTGTAAACATTTGTTATTGTTGTAAACATTTGTTATTGTTGTAAACATTTGACACTTGTTGTTGTAATAATTTGGCACTTGTTGTTGTAAACATTTTTTATTATAATAATTTGTCACTTGTTGATAATTTGGACAAAATTCAAATATGATGGTAAATTTGAATTTCAACATATGTAGCTATGTCACTTTTCTATGTTTGTATGAGCTTCCAACGTTTTTCTCATATGTACAATACAACTCATCCTCACCCTGATCCCTTTTGTGAAGTACAACTCACCTTCACCCAAAATGGGGTAGAAATGGGCTCCAAAGCTAGGGTAAACCACCCCATTTCTAAGCAAGTTTTTTTTCGACCATTTCTAAAACCAAGTTAGATATTTTTCCTCAGAACTATGTCACATAACATGACACCATGCGAAGGTTTTGTATTTTTTGATTTTTTTTTGAATTAGTTATGCACATTTGAATGTCGTCAAACTTGAAGGGTTTTCATAAATATTTTTAGCTAGAAATTTGAGGCTTGCAAAACTACCATTGGATCTCCGATGAAATAGCATGTTGTGAACCTAAAATTATTTTTACAAAAATCATCAAGATGGAATCATGTACTTGTAGTTCATATCTTACCCACTTCCAAATTCTATTAGGATTTGTCTTTTCACCGTGGATGGAATAAAAGGTTTGAGATACTCAGGTTGGGAAATTGTACATTTTAGGTGGTCTAGTATTTTTTAAAAATAGGATGTTACCATTTTGAAACTTCAATTTGGTGGTTGCTTCACAATCCCCTCTTTCGGCACTCGAAAATAGAAAATGATTTTCTGTAAGTGAAAAGGAAAACTTTGTGCTACAACATTGTTAGTCATCCCATTATAGACATGCATGCCAAATATGGGCACATTATCACAAACTATGCCTTGATTCTAGCCATATCATTGGTCATTTGACCAAAGCCGAAAACCTCGGAGGAGATAGGTCATTTTGTGAAGGGTTTTTGAAATATGATCAATAGACCAAGTTTTATATTTTTCCTCACAACTATGTGACATAACATGACACCATGCGAAGGTTTTGTATTTTTTTGATTTTTTGAATTAGTTATGCATATTTGAATGTTTGGTCAAACTTGTGAAACCCCGTTGATCGCATCCTAAACCCCGCTAACCCTAAGGCCGAATGAGGACCGTAGATCTAACCTAATGCGACATCAGCCGTCCGATCGCGTCTTCTAGAAGGATTCCGCGGGTGGCTGGGCGATCCGTGGAAGGGCTTGTACCGCAACCCGATTGGTTGGCGTCTCTTAGAAGGATTTCGTGGCTAGCTCTTGGCGATCCGTGGGATGGATGATTCGAATCTGATTGGCTTCATCGTTTTTACGCAACAGCGTGGCATCGAGCGTGGCATGCGAGGGCGCTGGCGGGGGCGGCTGCACCATGCGGGCATGCAATGCTGCTAAGCGCCGCATCTAGCTATTTTACGTCCAACAGCTGCAGCAGATGTTTACTCCTCCGTCGCATTAAATAAGTTTACGTGTAACAACTTTCTCCAATCAAACTTACTCCCCTCAGGTTCATTGTAATAAATGAGACTTTGCATGATACCACATCTATGTTATTTTGGCTTGTGGATAGCCTTAGGTTGGTCATAGTGCTAAGTAACTAAGACTAGTAACTTGCACATGTTACTAGTTGATGTTACTACCTTCATAGTGGGTGATAACATATGTATGGTGTCATACAAGAGCTAATTAATTAGGTTGTAGACTCATATGATCTTGGTTATGTGTGATGTTATGGTAACTAGCTAAGTTACTACCTCTCTCTCTCTTTCTTCATTAATTGTCATGCCATGTCACCAATTTGCCTAATTGGCATTGCATGTACATGCATGTTACTATCTAAGGGCATCCACTATGTGCAAAAAACCACACCTTAAGTCCTATGTGGCAATGCTTGTAGTCTACTTTATACATAGTGGAAGAAATAAGAGTTGTCCATAAGCTTGTGGATAGCCTTATGGACTACATAGTGGATGCCCAAGTGCATTGGAAAGGTAGAAGTACATTTTTTGTGGACAAATTTTGAAGCCAAACGTACACTTATTTGAGGACAGAGGGAGTATGCATGTCACTATGACCAGCAGAAAAAATATCAAAATCTAAAATATGTAATAAATATAACGTACAGCGTTGACACACTCGAGACCGTAGGACCGAGCGTGGCATGCGAGGGCGCTGGGCGGGGCGGGCTGCACCATGCATGCAGCATGCAGGGTCGGGGGCGGCGGTGCAGGGGTTACAGTACGTCGCATCTTAGCTATTTTTTTCTCTCTTTCGCATTGATCACGCCCGCTTCCCACACGCAACGCAGCGCACGCGTCTCGTCTCGGCGTCTGGGCGGGCTGCACCATGCATGCAGCAGCTGCCCCTAGCGTCGCAGTCTAACTATTTTGCGTGCAACAACGCTGCCCATTAAATAAGTGTACGTCGAACAACTTTCTTCAGTCAAATTTACTTCCATCTGGTTCATGCGCCATACAAAAAGTCAATATTACTCCCACCGATTTTTCTTGCGTGTGCCAATGAACAACTACCTTGGACGTTTTTTTCTCTCTTTCGCATTAATGCACATGCATGCATGCAGGGGCGGGGGCGTCGCATCCTAGCTATTTTTTTCTCTCTTTCGCATTGATCACGCCCGCTGCCCCGCTTCCCGTCTCTTTCGCATTGATCATGCATGCAGGGGCAACGCAGCGCACGCGTCTCGTCTCCGCGTCTGGGCCAACGCGACGCTGGATTCCCACGCCGCCCTTCACGCTCCGCCCTCAATAAATAGGCAAAACGCCTTTGCCTCCTCATCTCATCTTGCCCCTCATCTCTTCAACCTCGAGCCCGTCCCTTTGCCTCCTCCCAGCCGCCCCCCAAACACTCCGACCATGGCGACCTCCCCCTTCCGCCTTCCTTCCGACAGCGAACTAAGCGACGAGGACAACCACCCGGACCACAAGCATTTGTACGAGCGGGAGACCACGCGCCGCCCCAAGCGTGGCAAGAAGGAGAAGAAGTCCCCGCCCTGCCCCTGGGGAGACCAGGGCCCCATCGTCCACAACCCGTCCCAGCCTCCCGGGCGGCGCGACCTCCTCAAGCCCTCTGGGCTAAGGCGGCGAAGGAGGCAAGGGAGGAGGCTCGCGCCAGTGGGAGGAGAAGGAGGCCCAGCGCCCTTGAAGAAAAGGTGGCAGGCAGGAGGAGGATCAACGGAGGCCAATGGCCGGGCCTTCCGGGAGGAGCAATGGAAGCGGGACCAAGGAGAGGCGGAGGCGGCGGAATGCGGCCCGGAATGCGGCTGCACTGCACCGCCTCCACCGCCGATGGAGTAGGGGTTAGGTTTAGGGCTAGCCTAGGTTTAGGCGGGCGCCTATTCCGCCTTCCCCTATATTATTGTACTTTTTTATTTTTATTGTAATGTTATCGATCTCCCTGTCTAATATAAGTAATGTTATCCCAATATTATCGGGCCCCAATATTATCTATCCCTTGTTTCATTGCAATCTGTGTTTTATTTTTATTGTATTGTCATTTGTCAAAACACCCAAAACAACAAGTGTATAAAACAAAAGACACAAAAACAAGTTCATATAATACTCATGCAATATTTATATATTTACAAGTGTATAAAACAAAAGACACAAAAACAAGTTCATATAATACTCGTGCAATATTTATATATTTACAAGTGTATAAAACAAAAGACACAAAAACAAGTTCATACAACACATGGTTCATTTTCAAATAAGACATTTACATATTTACATAAGTTAAAGGAGCGCCCAAGTTATGTAAGTTAAATGGATATCCTTGGACTTCATTTATATATGTACTTTTGCAAAAAAAAAAAGATTACAACCTGAGCACGAGTATCTACAGATTCACACGTTCCTATTTAGATTGTAACATGAGTACCATTTTTTTTTTGCCCAATCAACATATAGTTACTATTGGGCCTGGATACGTCCATTTTGGCATGGCTAGGTTATATTTGGGCCTGGCCTTTTTCAATCCTCGTCAATTGTTTTTTTACTTTTCAACCCCTCCCCCTCGCACACTGCCCGCACTGTGATAAAAAGAACACTGACGAAACTGACGAAACTGAAGAAACACTGCTTTCGAAAACATAGCAGCTCAAAATTAGCCCGAATTTGTGTTGCATTTTATTCAAGCCAAAGACATAGACCATTACATCCATTACAAAGCATCACTCGAACACCGATCATACTGTCTAATGACTAACGATGAAGAGATAAACTAATCCGAGAGAAATTACAAAATAAAAAAAACCGCCATCGATTGTCCCGCTTCTTCAATTCGACGATTTGCCTTAGCTGCTTGTTCATCTTCTTTAGCTCGGCCTTCACTTCCGCATCCACCGTAGTACCAGCGGAAATGGGTTGCCACATCCCAATTGCTCCACCACGGACGGGTTTCGAGCTCCCGGATGCTACCTCCACCCCAATTCGCTCGATGTACTCATCAAGCCACTCAAAATGCCCACATTTTGGCAGTTCTGAAATCGCAGAGATGAACCCTAAATCCCAAATTCGATGAAATGCATGAAATTTCGAAAGAAAAGCGAAATTGGCGCTGAACACTCAGATCTCACCTTTCCGGCTCGGGCTTGCTCTCACACTTCACAAATTCCGACCAATGTTGTCGTTTGTTTGGTGGATGTGACAAGCCGCCTGTGGGCGCTGCACGGGGCAATCGGGCACCTCCTCATCGGCACCGCACCATACCGAGGCCATGAGCGGTGGGAGGAAGCGAGCTCGACATCCTCGCCGGCGTGCGCACTTGCTCGCCGAAGAAGAAAACAAAAGGGGATGAGATGCTGGAACGGTGGCGGGAGTGCTCGGGTGCGGGGACGAATCGGGGCCAACGGCTCTCTTCAACCACCAGGCAGGTCCCACGATATGAGGTGGACATCGTGAGTTCCGCCGTGGCGTGGAAGGCATGGGTCCCTCATGCTCAGCTGATTCGAACTCGTTGACGGTCTCGTGGGGTTAAGTGGAAGTGTCGCACGGGAGCTATTTGCCGCTTCAGAAGTGTCGCGTGCGAGCTATTCTTTTCAACGATGTCGTGTTCCTTCCAATTCCATGTAAAGACGTCGCATAGGAGCTATAAGCCCAGCTTTCTCTGTCATGTCGTGCGTTCCAGGGAGCAGAGGAAAGAGAATGCCTCCAAGCGTTACAATATTCTAGTGGGCTCAAATTTAGGCTTTCTTCTTTATTTATTGGGCCTTTTCCCCTAAGGTTAACTACGGTGATTAAGCGAGGTGGGTCTGTTGCTCAAAAAAAGTGAGGTGAATCCGGTTCCATTAAAAAATAAAGTGGGTGGGTCTAGGATAATCCATGGGCACAAACCGATCAGCAGTGTAACACAATCGATGTTCTATTTTCCGCTACAAAATAGTCTTTTTTAAGAAATGCGTAGTAACCTTTATTAAGTACATAACAGGTTTGCATAATGAATCTCGAAAGATCACCATCCCATACTAAGCATTCCTTTGAACTATAAGCATATTTAGCTAGACTATGCACCACTATATTTGCAATCCTACAAAATACTCTTGATTGAACTAATTCTGATTGCACTAATTGTTGCTGAAGGCAAAATAGACGATCAAGTACGCTTCAGATGGTGCCGGCAAACGGTAATCTGGCGATAGCTATAATTCAGTAATTTAGTTTTCGATAGCAGCTCCGAGATAAAAAAAACTGCATGTCATGGTCTACCATGTACGGCACCGTTCAACCGTTCCTAGAGATCTTCCAAACCTTAGCGACAACCGTGGCATTATGTTTTCAAGTTGATACGTAAGATGATATTGATATTATCATAATCGATGAGTTTGCACCGGTTCGAAGGGAACTATTTCCATAATATATAAATTGATTGATATCTATATTTTTAAATGTACTACAAGTACCCTGACATCTTATATATATATACATTAATTATTACGATGATCATAAGGGCCCCAGAATTTGGGTTCGCCCCGGGCCATCGAAATCTCAGAACCGGCCATGGATCTCTTTGCTGTGTGAGGCCACAGAAAGACGGACGGCAAACAAGGGCTACAGTGCGGCATGATTGAGGTTACAGGGCAACGATAAATGACACGGAAAATACCAGAAAAAACACACGGTAAAGAAAACACTCACAACAAAGGCCAAAAACGGCACACGGAAAAGAATTCACACGGCACACAATCTCATGGGCCCCACCTTTCGCGCTGTTGACGGGCCGTGGTGACGGAAGAGCTTTGCCATGTGCATCACCGTACCGTTAGGCATGACAAAGTTTTGCTTTGCAAAATATTTTGTCTGCCCAAAATATTCCCACCATTTATTTCTATAATGCCCGAAATTGGCCCGCCTGAATTATTGAACAAGCGAAAATATGTGAAAAATGCCAAATATTTTTTGCACAATCTTTGCCGTGTGCCATGCATGGCAAAGATGGATTTGCCGTGCACCATGCACAAAAGCACACGGGAAAGCCCTCTATTTTCCATTGTTCTCCCTCTTTTTGCCACCATTTTCTTTTAGCTCATATTTTATCTCAAATATCATCCATATTGCATCTATGGACACTTTAATTATGTAGTTTGTCCACCACAATATAGTTACATGGTTTGACCACTTGCATGTTTTGGTGGGATTCCGACGCTCCAGCGACCGTTTTCCCGCGAAACCATAGTTTTTTGAATTTCTTAGCTAGGGGTTGAGTCTCACTAAACTTGCATTTGAGTCTCTGAAGAAACATCATATTGTGAGTCTAAAATAATTTTTGTAAAAAATCATGAGGATCATGTACATGTAGTTCAAACCGGACCCACTTCCTACCGATTCGGCAGACATTTGTCACCAGGGGTGGACGGAAAGGTTTGAGATCTCCCAGTCGGGACATTGTCCATCTAAGGTGGTCTAGTATTTTTGAAAAATGGGGCGGTATCATCTTGAATTAGCCATTTGGTGGTTGCTTCACAAAACGCCCTTTTTGCGCTCGAAAAATGGAAAATAGCTTTTCCGTGCCACGAAAAGGAAAACTTTCTTCTGCAACATTATTCTCCATCCCATGAAGCATATGCATACACAATATGAGCACATTATCACAAATTATTCCTTGACTCTAGCCATAGCATTGGTCATTTGACCCGTAAGCTAGAAATCTCGAATGAGATATGTCATTTTATGAAGGTTTTTTTGAGACATAATCAACATACCAAGTTTGATATTTTTTACTTTCAACTATGTCACATAATATGACACCATGTGAAGGTTTCGGATTGTTTGCATCGTATTTGACTTTTTATGCCCGTAACTATCATCAAACTATCTCGAACGACGGGAATGCAGATTCTTACCTAGGGGCTGAGCCTCGCTAAACTTGTATTGGATATATGAAGAAACATCATATTGCGAGTCTAAAAATGACTTTTGCAAAAAATCATGATCATTAGATCATGTACCTATAGTTCAAATCGGACCCACTTTCTAGGATTCGACAGACATTTGTCTTTTGGCCAGGGATGAATGGAAAGGTTTGAGATCTCCTGGTCGAGAGATTGTCCATCTAAGATGGTCTAGTATTTTTGAAAAATGGGGTGGTATTATTTTGAATTAGCCATTTGGTGGTTGCTTTATAAAACGTCCAATTTTTTGCGCTTGGAAAATAGAAAATGGCTTTTCCGTGCCAAGAAAGGGAATACTTTCTCCTGCAAACATTTGTTCGCCATCCCATGATGCACATGCATGCACAATATGGGTATACTACCACAAACTATGCCTTGATTCTAGCCATAGTATTAGTCATTTGACCGAAAGCCAGGAAACCTCGAACGAGATAGGTCATTTGTGAAGGTTTTTTTGAGATATAATAAATCTACCAAGTTTGATATTTTTTCTTCCAACTATGTCACATAATATGATACCACCCGAAGGTTTCGCATTGTTTGGATCGTTTTTGAATTTTTTATGTCTGTTTCAAATTATCGTCAAACTTTCTCGAACTGTGGAAATGAAGATTTCACACCTCTCTACTTGGTATTTTTATTAGACACTACTTGTCGTTATCTTTTCAATAAAATTGGTTTCATATGACTTTGAGTTTGTATGACAAAGTTGCGTCGTTCTATGGCTATGTCAAATTGTGGTCAAAACTAGCCCGAAGAAACACACGTCAAGCCAATCACGGAACAGGAAACAACAGCCCATAGTTCACCCCACTGAAACAAATTTGGGCCATCCATTTTCTAGCGATCCAATGGCCCACATTTTTCCTTGTCCACCTCTCTCACCTTATCCATCCACCTCTGCCAACCACCCACCCCTCACCGACCCCACTCCCCACTCCCACGCACACGCAGCCCCGAGCCCCGACCTTGCCCCTTCCCTCCACTGTAGCCGGCCGCCGCCACCCCGACCTAGCCCGCACGCCTCCCCTCCACTACAGCCGGTCGCCGCCGCCGCCACCCGAGCCCGCACGCTACCTAGACCACCGGAGTAGGACGCCACCGACTACACCCGCCACCTCCTCGCCTGGGCTGGTCTCGGCCTCCTGCACCTAGGTGCGGTGGTAGGCTCTGGCCAGCACCGGAGCACGCCACCGCAGTGGGCGGCTCGATGGCGGACAACGCATGGGGCCACGACGGACGGCGCACGGGGCACATTTTTTTGTGTATATAAAAGGCCCTATTCACTTTCCATAATTCTACCTATTCTGTGATCTCTAACGTTGGGATGATACAGAGAGTTTTTTCTTAAAAACAAAATGATACAGAGAGATTTGATCTCATGAAAATCCCTTGTTCTTTTTGATTCAGATGTTTCGCATGGGTACAAAATGATTAACGTTGGGACACGCCATTTCTATGATTGCATTGATATAAAACAAGTACTCTCTCCGACAGAGATATATCTATGACAAATCAAAAGAAATCAACATTTCCATAAGCTTAAATATTGCTCTACATTGCACGAACATCAGAGATCGACTTGGAACGATCTGTCGATTTGCTGATCGTATGGCGACGCGGAGAGGTTTTGTTAGGCAAAAAACAATGATAGAAAACCAATGATTTTTCTAGCCCCTGTGGGGAGTTGAGGTAGGGGGCTGAGACGGAGAGCTAGTACTCCCCCTGGCTCGCCCGCGGGGGACGAGCATGAGCGTTTCAGTTTTTTTTTTTAAAAAAAAAACAATGATTTTTGTACACGGTAGCGGAGCCAAATACTCCATTCATATTTGTTAGTAGTATTTTCATACTTTTAGCCTTTAAATTAAGGCACACTCATTGCAATGCAGATGATACACCGGTGCCTCAACAGGGGCAGCACTGGGTTTTATCACCTAGAATGTTTTTTTTTTTTGCGAGATATCGCCTAGAAGGTTGGATTTGTGTGTTAATAAAAACTGGGCTATATCACCATAAAACTTGCGCAGGGTACAAAACCACTGGATTCTACCAACAACTATACATCGAGCCGGAATCTTGCAGTGAATTAAAGTCATGTAAATGTTTTCTTTCAACTTTATAGAACTATTAACATACTCAGAATCTCATGATATTATAGGAGGTAGCCTTTCTAGTTTCCTCCTATATATCCCACCCAAAAATATGACATAGCCATCCATACACGAGACTACAACCAGTTGAATTATTTGTGAGAAAGAAAATCACCAAGTTTAGAGTCTCATCCATAGGATTGAGAGATATTAGGAATAGATGTTGGCTGTGTGGAGCACATATCGGCATTGTGATACCAGGCAGTGCCATCACAAGACCTTTTTCTTACTATTTTCTTATTTCACCAGTCATGAATGTAGTAGTAGATACGATAATGCTGAGACGTACTTGTGCACGTGAGCATGATGCAAGCTAAGTGAGTTTGGTTGGTTGACCATGTGTTGCATCCATGAAATGAGTTGCAATCATGTTGGTGTGAGCCGTCGCATGACCGAGATACATCAGTGCTAGCGGCTCGAGATATGAACCGAGTAATTAGCAAAGAAGTGTCAAACGTGGTTAATTACTCGCTGCTTTGATATAGCGGATATGGTCAGTATGGTCAGTATTGCATATGTGTGTTTCGTCTCTTCCAGAAGACTTGTAATAAGCTGAGATATAATCAAAGTGAAGAATGGAAAAGGCACAAGTGTCTGCGGTGCCACAATGTGTCTGATGTTCCTTTGCATATAGTGTGTGCGTGCCTAGGTGAGTACGTCTTCGATCTTGGGCAAAGCCGACAGCTCCAACGCCAAATTCCAGTTACTAAGACTTTTGTCGACATTCAATCCCTCCGAGGTTGTTCCAAGTTCCTCTATTTGTGTAAGAATATGAGATTGGCGTAATATGTTGGATGTATTATTGATCCTCATGGGCGAGTATATATAGACGTATATGGATCATCTTGGAGTACAAGTCAAGTTAGGCTAGAGTCCTAACTATCCTAGACTACCATAACAACTGTATACGTACAATACTCTAACACTCCCCCGCAGTCGTAGCGGTAGCGTCGTGAACAACAAGAACGTCGCAAACGGTCAGACTGGAGTGCCGAAGTAGACCAGTAGGCTGACATCCCCCCGCAGTCGTAGCGGGAGTGTCGTAGACGATGTCGCGGCGCGGATGCTTGGACTGTAGAAGAGACTGATAATGCTCAAGCGAGGTGGAAGCCCTTGTGCCGATGTCGAGGGAGCGGAGAGCGTGGAGCGGTGCCGACGTCGATGTAGCCGTGCGAAGGGTCGCCGCGGTCGATGTCGTAGTCGGGGTTGCCGGTGTCGATGTAGCCGCACATGAAGCCGCTAGCGCATAGTGCGCGAAGAGGATGACAGAGACGCGTCGAGGCAGGTCAAAGGTGTCGATCAATGCCGGAATCGATGCAGTCCGAGCCGTCGGGTACGATCGGCGCCAAAGTTTTGCCAGAAGTAGGCGCACATCGGGGACGAAGGCACATCTTTGGTTCTGTCAGAACCTAGTATGCCAAGAAGAATGCGTCGCTGATGCGATCGAGGCAGTCAAAGAGGAAGGTGTCGATGCCGAAGAAGACGTTATCATGTCGACAAAGACGAGGCGTCCGACGCGAGTTTGCCAGACTCGGGAACGCGTCGGGGACGAAGGCACGCACCGGTGTTGCCAGTACCAGGCATGCATGGGTAGTTGCCATCATGAACCTGTGCGCCAGTATCGTATGACGATGCTGACGAGGTCGATGTGGAGAAGACATAGAAGGCGGCGAAACCAACGGCGACCTTAAGTGGTCATGCTGGACGCCTAGAGAGGCGCGGCGGCGGTACTCGAAGTAGGCGAAGAAGAATCCGACGACGTGACGAAGACCACGTGCAGGCGGCGGCGATCCACGCCTGTAGGAGTAGGCGCGGTAAAAGCCGAGGACGTCGATGCACTAGGACGGCGAAGTAGACTGCGTGCAACGACGCTATGACCCGAGGGGGAGGCATAGCTGCAGGGCGCAAGTCGGTGCAGCGGCTAGGAGACCACCAGCGAAGTACACGCCAAGGAAGGCACATTGGAAGCCGGTAGCATGGACCAAATATCGGGAGGCGCATCGGCAGCCCGTAGCTCGATCGGTGGTAGGCGCGTGCTCGGGGACGTGCTTGGCGTAGACAGGCGCGAGATCGGATGATCAGACCGACGGTGCGCCGTATGCACCATGACGTGGACGACGCGAAGATCGGAGTCGATGGTGGCGTTGTCGGTGAAGTCCCGGACGATGACGACGAAGACGATGCAAGGGGGACAGCCACGACAGCCTTTCAAGGAAGGCGTAGCAGCCGTCCGCGGTGCGCGGCAGCCTGCCGTGAGGCCACAACAGCCTGCCGAGGCAGGCGCGGAAGCGGAGAGGGCAGGTGCACAAGCGCGGTGTAGATAGTCGGTGCCGATCGTTGGAGTAGAGGCGCGACGATGACCACGACGGTGAAGGGCGACGCAATCCGATCTAAGATCGGTAAACCAAAAAAGAAAACCGATCAAGAGATCGGAAAAAAAAATACTTGCAGGGCAGCCGATCACGGATCGACGGATGAACCCCGCGTACGGGTTGCGCGGCCCCCGGCGGAGATCATGGAGATCGACCTTCCCGGGGGAGGCGCGGCGGAAGCGTGCCGACGACGGCTAGGGTTTTGGATCGGTTTAGACTGATACCATGTAAGAGTATGAGATTGGCGTAATATGCTGGATGTATTATTGAGCCTCATGGGCGAGTATATATAGACGTACAAGGATCATCTTGGAGTACAAGTCAAGTAAACTATCATAACAATCGTATACATACAATACTATAACAATCTGAAAGCACAACAACCACTCTTTGAGACCGTCTTCACTTCATGTCATCCCTCTTCCACTTATCGATGCCACGCATCAAGCTATCATTGCCACTGGGGTGTTTCATGCGCTAGGAATGATTCTCCCTTCCACGTGAAACACAGGATACGTCCCATCGTGCGTTTGATAAATTTTCTCAAACTCAATATGTTTTGTTCTCCTGATCTCGCTGTCCACTTGTTTGGACGTTAGTTCTAAACATCACATGTTTTGTGATTGGTGTGCAGATTCAGATGTACGGACATAAACGTTCTTTTTCTTCGAATGTCTCTAGGCCGGTGTTAAATATAATGAGTTTGTCCAAATGGGCAAGTCCGGTAATAATGATCATAGTAATGGTTCCCACAATAAGCACGGTCAGCCTTTGTTAACAGACCTAACCATAAAGGAATAATTGCCTGAAAAATAAATTTTCACCTAGTTTATTTATACAATAAGTAGCAAAGCGGCCCTTAGAGAGTCGGAATTTGCCAGGATATTTTTTTGTAGATTTATGGTCATTCAAATCATGCTATAGAAATTGAGTTTTTCTTCTGTGTCCTCCCCCTCCTCACAAACTTAACACAATGACTGCCGGGATTAGCTGGTACCCCTTCATGCCCTCCAAACCGAAGAGGTATTGGTTAATGCTAGTTGTCCTTGTGTTTTTCATTTTCTTAAGTTTCGAAAGAGGGGGAGGACATGGGAGCACACCTCATAGAAAATAACAAAGTCTATAGCCACCACACATGTTAAATAAAAAATCACATGTATAGAGCATATCATTAATCATCTCTCATTTTGTGTAAATGAGTATCATTCCAAAAACACTATATTACAATATGTGTCATTTGTCCACTATTAAAATTGTATATATAATTAAGTTCAATAGGTGAGCTAGGTGATAGTTCTTATGTGATGTTAGATCAACACATAAGTTAAACATTCAATTTTTTAAATAATTAGTGTTCACCTGAGCACTAACCATACAATGTTTAGATATCTCTAACTGAATATAACATGATTTTTCTTCATAAAGTAAAATAGAAATAAAACTATCCAAGTCAATATACATGTTGACATATAATAAGTATTTTAACTTTACCATGATGATCTTTCTACCTCTTGTTTGTTCAGTTGTCCATAAAAATACTTGACATTCTCATGTTGGCATGATTACAAATTCTAATGACGTGTAATATCAATTGTTTTGGATAAGAAACCATATAATCTTTCTCGAAATTGATATGTTTCCACTTAATCTAAGAAAAACAGATAATCATATATATATTGAAATTATATTTTTTTGGATAATCATATATTTATATATATAACCTTAGCTTCCTTCATATTGAAAGAATCAGGATCAAACCTCTGACTATTTAGATATCTAATGTCTTAATTTTGTATTTTCATCTTACGACCTACACCCTAGTGGTTGAGATGGTATTGAATAAAATATGGTTCTCTAATTCCATCTTTTTGCCAAGCTGGTTGTCATTTTTTTCATAAGGGGTTAGTGGTGCTTTTAGTTTCTTCTATAATTCAGCGATAGAGCATCGACATGGTAGCAAATGGGCATGTCCCCATCCCAAGTGCATTTCATGACATTAGTGTCCCACTCTTCGCAAAAGTACCTATTTTAAAATTAAGAAGGTTAGTTCAACTCTTGCGGATTTAGACATTTATTATTGTCATGCATATGGGTTTTTATTTTTTGAACCTTGAGTCTTTCATTCTAGTGAAAAGCCTTCATTGTTGTTATTCATGTTAGTTATTTTTATCAATTTTGTGCTCACTCTGTCTATAAATACACGTCATTGTGGTCTATGCTACAATATGCATATTTTGATCATGGCTCTTAATAAGTATATGCAAATAGAATAATACTACTACTAATAATAATAGTAATAAAATATACTATTTGAATAGTTTCTAGAAAAATAGTTGTATATACTATTTTCATTTAGCAGTGTGGAAACTATTAAATAATTTAAATGCCGATATAACCGAAGTCTGTTTGTCGGTTTTGGGGATGACGTATATTGATAAACAAAGAAAGGTATTATATTAGATCTAAAGCTGGAGAATTTAAAATAGTGCATTTATATAGGGGGAATGCTCTACAAAACATATTACTGAAACAACTAAAGTAATGAAATATTTTTAATGCCAAATAAAAAAATCATTTTGCTCTTGGTAATGTGGACATGGATATTTTCAGAAAAATTGACATGTAACCATAGTTTGATTGTATGATGATTATTATGCTGAAATATATTAATGGAGAGATAGCTTTTTGAAATATTATATTTGCGAATTAGAAGTCCACGCAATGAGATGAATATTTCACGAAATAGCCTTCCAAACCTTTTTTTTCTGACACGTCTTAGTGCATTTTTGGTACACATACCGGCTCGCACATGGATCATACCATCAGTCTCCCCGCATGCATAAGATGCACGTAGTACTATCTATTATATACTAAAAGCAATATAAGGTTGTTTTTCGAGGCATCACGTTGATCCACATCATCGAAATTATTTTAACCATTAGATCTATAACCAATGGTGAAGATATAGTCTGAGATTAAAAGATAAGTAGTGTTACGTAAATGTAAATATGTACAAAAATTCCCATGTCATGTTAGCTGTTTTGGAGAGAGTCCAGATCTTTTGTGTTGAATGGGTTTGGAACCTGAAACCTACCGATCAAGGACGCGGCTTGACAGCGAACATATTGCCTCATTTTCCGTTTGACACGGAAAGGTCTTTGCACCTTGTGGTTCAAGTTTCATGGAAACAGAGTCCTTCTCTCCTACCGATAGCATTTTCTTTGAAGGGAATGTCGTTCTAATTGTTGGTGCATCACTTCCAATACTTCTCGGTGATCCTGCTAGAATCCTTGCAGCTACTGATAAAGGTCGACGTTCATCTACACGAGAGAGTACCGTTGTATGATGGATATGGCCACGGAAACTATAGAGCCAAGGATCGTCGTAGTCCGGCACGCCGACGTCTATCGAGGAGAGCGGAGGCAGAGATCAAGGATAGATAGGCACACCAAGTGCTCAATGGAACTTTCAGTGGAAAGAGTCATTGTCGTAATTCATCGGGTAAAGCTACATGTACTACTTAAGTGCTAAATCAGGGCTAACATTTCATATCAAGTGATGGAAAAAGTATGTCAATC
Organism: Avena longiglumis; assembly: GCA_030063025.1. Classification (NCBI taxonomy): domain Eukaryota; kingdom Viridiplantae; phylum Streptophyta; class Magnoliopsida; order Poales; family Poaceae; genus Avena; species Avena longiglumis. The sequence goes on along the minus strand of CP125974.1, from coordinate 46,064,255 downwards.
ACAGAGTGAACATAGCCATACGTTGTTCATTTAATATAAGTCATGCCAGTTTTTGAGTTAATAATAGCAATTTACGGAATCCAGCCATGCCAGTTTTTCAGTTGAACATTAGGCATGCTCATCCACTTGACCGGCAAAGTACTTCTCAATATTCATATGTAGTAATTATTAATACTCCCATCTGATCCATAATAAGTGTCATTGATTTATTATAACATTGTCCTAAATCATCAACACATATTTTGGATCGGAGGGAGTACATAATTGTGTTACTTCGCCAATGAAATGATGAAGTAGAGATCAACATTAGCTTTTCAAAGGAGTGCAAGTAGAACAATGTCCGTTGAAAGAGATAAAAATTTAAGGAAATAAGGTAACGATGGGGGATATAATATGATATAAATTTATAGTCTCACATTCGTTACTTCGTTCAAATTGATGAAACTCAAGAACAACTTGGCACTTAAACCATCCTTTTATAAGATTATGTTCATGGAATGGTAGGAGGTGAACCGGTACAAACTACATACCACTAGACTTCCATAGGTATTTCTCCAAGAAATTCTTTATAAAAATTATGTTGATTAGAAATAGGAGTTACAATGCAACTCCAGATATGATGCCAAAATATTTTGCAATTCATCCATTTAAGAAAAGAAGATCACAAGCATCATAAGTGAGTGGAGAATAGATATTTTGCAAAAGAAAATGAAGATTAGGGAGAAGAGGAAAAATGGTTTCAAATGCGTCCTACTCGATCGGCATGTTTCTTACAAGTACCCCCCCCCCCCCCCACCACCATTTAAAAATTTGAAGTGTACTTTTTTTCTTAGTAATTAGTCAAATAAAAGTATGAGCTTCATGATACACAAAATAACATGATGTTGCATTTGTATTCAAAACTAAATTTCTTGTAATTGTACTATGTAAGTATAAATATAATATATGTATTATATGATAGGTACAACCTAATACCAACATTGGAAGGGCATAATAAACTTGGAAGTATGTTAAATAGGTGGATATATTGCATGTCACTAGAAATTCAATTCAGAATAACTAGGTCACTCTAAAGATGCTGCACACGCATATTTGTGTGCCAGTTTTCTACAAATTAGGGAGGACACCGTCGTATTAAATTCCATTTTTATATGGCAATGAAGGAAGTAGATACCCAAATATTTGATATTTCGAATTTTCTGATAGTGATACCTTAGGGAGTAGGGTAAAGTTTGATAAAATAGTGTGGTCATGTAAGCAGATATCATTTATATATCCAAAGAATAATGCCTACTTAGACTATGCAAACAGAGGAAGTACTAATACCCAAGAGCCCGAGGACGGAAAAATTGATCATGTGGGAGATTAGCCCCTTCCGCTAGACTAAGAATGTTACTTCTACTAATAACTCAGAATTTCAAAATAGTTTTAACATCACTTTTAGAAGATTAAAATCTTGAGGGCCAAATCAGGAAGATCACTCATGGATAGTGATGTGAGAAAATATGAAGGTTGAATCACTTTTAGACGACTAAATAGTAGTAATTTTCCATTTCGAAATTGTTCAGGGTATCTAATGTGAGTAATTTACTCTCTTCCAATCTGTGAGATGAATTGTATATAAGGATCAAATACTAGAACTTGATATTTTACTTTCTATTTTATATAGGTCCATGTGTACATACTCATAAGTAAATCATTGAAATTGTAATTTTCCAAATGACATAACAATCACTAAACCATGAATTAAATATGTGTCCATGCTTACAAAATTCTGAAATCAAACTATTAACTTCCAATATCAGGACATGCATATATATGAACCTATAAATTTATGTTTTAAACACATCCAAGTAAACAAATGTGATGCCCTCGCATTGTTTGTTTATTAAAGGGAGAACGCCGCATTAGACCTATTTCCTGGTCGTATTACTCTTGGACTGCAGGGTCAATATATCTCGCGTGTACCACTTTTTTTTTTTGACAATATGTGTACCACTTCTTTTAATTAAGGGAGTACGTAGCATTTGATCTATTTCCTGGTCGTATTACTCCAGGACTTCAGGGTCAATATATCTCGGACTTACAGTCGTATTAGTTCGCTCCACGTGACCTCTTTAACATATATATTGTGTCAAACAGGTTAGGCGACAAATAACTTTTTGATATATCCTAACCATAAACTTTAGATCTAACGAACCATTATGATAATTAGGGTGATGTGGATCAACGTAGTGCCTCGAAACACAACCTTATATTGCTTTTAGTATATAATAGATTAACTATATGTACAGTTTATGTATTCACTGTAACAACTAATAAAATATCCACTTTCGTTTACGTGTCCTTATGTTTTTTCTAAAACACACGGTACAATCGTAGACGCTCACAACCCGTACATACACTCACTCTTATGAACGCACACACATCCTACCTCTATGAGTACCTTCGAAAGACTGAGCCGACGGATCGCGTCCTTATGTTGTTGACACAACAAAGGTGGTATATCTATGTAGAGAAAACTATCCGAGCAAAGTGTATACACTAGTCTATTCTACATATATCTATACCTACTAATCAAAGCAGAAATGTTTCTTTGTTTTGGTCCGTTTTGGACCGTTTTCCCATGACGTTCAACCAAAATTACAAGGACTGCCACCTCCTAAACGTTTCACCACCTAGCGAACGACGAGGCACCTCTGCGCATTCCTCCCAGCTTGAGGCTTGCACGGACCGGCCTAAAGTCCATCGGCTTCCCTGCACATGCCTGAATTCCAATGAGGACAGTTTCACAATTATTATTATTTTAAACATGTTTCACAATTATTATTATTTGATTTTAAACACCATTTGAGTTTTGCAAAACAAGATTCACAATTAGTTCCTACCAAAAATATCATTTGATTTTTACAAAACATGTTTCACATTTTTTATTATTTAAAAAGGGTAAAAGTTTCATCATAAATAATTTATCCAACTTAAAAATGTTTTGTATTTCACCATGAAGAGTGTAAATATGAGGATAAAACCCATAAAAAATATTAAAACTTGACAATTTTTACACCATAAAGATGATGCCCTCGTGAATGCGAGGACCATCAGGCTAGTTAACAAAAAAAGTGGATTCCATCTAAAAAGCTCGCAACTAGGGATCTAGCGCCATAAAGTTCCTCCCGGATAAAAAAACACTTTTAAAAAATGATACAAAAGCCCTTCATTCTCCCAAACAAAAATAAAGTTTGCTTGACATACATTTTCAATAGTAGTAACTAACTATTACAAAATATAAAGAAAAAATAACTATTATAAAATAGAAATAGAAGTGGTAGACAGCAAAAAGATATTGCATTGAATAAAAGGTGTTCATAGTAAATTTTGGTATGCACGGGACAAGATGCTACATACTCATGATATAAGAGGAGGTTGTCGTCATGTCATTCCGCACACGTGACTACAGATATAAGAAATAGAATAAAAAACAAACTGCGGGAAGGCAATGTATGAAGTTGTTTTCGGTAGGAATTAGAGGAATCAAGGAAAAATGATGACTGAGTATGACACTACGAAGTACGAACTGGCAGTACTCCCTATCTGCTGCTTGATTTCTACCAAGGCACCAGAGTAATTCACAGATCATGGGATAAATTCTAGAATCCATCAGCAGCATGTACCTGGCTCCAACAACGTAGCATCTGTTACTGTTAAAGTGGAGTCCACGGATTGGTGTTACTTTTACAAGTTGGAAGTTTCTTCATTGAGCCGCAACGATTTCACTTGTATACTTCTCCTATTAGCCGTTTTCTTTAACTCCCAGTGTGGTCCTCCCAAATACGAGGGCGTCGTCTTTAGTGAGTTGAATGTGTTCTATAAATAATGACGTAGTTTCAAGGATATCACATTATTAAGAATTCCATGATACAATCACTTGCAAACACATCTAATTTACTGTAATTACATACCAATGGGAACAAAACGTATTTCACTCTATAGATATTTGCTTTTTTTGAAATGATCCATACATATTTTGGCACGTGGTTTCCTTCGGAAGAAATTCCTCATTGCAAGTTAACAAAATGTTTACAGTCTTCTGGGACGATTGTAATTTGACTTCTTTTGCACTCCATCGTGGTAGATAACTTTATGTATTCCTTATTAACTTTTGGTAAATAGGTTACACCAGGAATTCGAACAAATAATAAGACTTCTTATCGTACTTCCTTTCTTCTAAACTAGCATAGTGGCCCTCGCAAATGCGAGGGCATCCTATTTAATGTCACATATTTATTTTTGTATTACGAATACATATTTGTTCTCCCATTTAACAAACTCTTGGTCACAAAATACATAGCGATTTGATGTGAACACCTTGTTTATAGTAGAACTTTGGCATATAGTTTTGTAAGGGATTGAATTGCTAGGAACTTACGAAACATCTCATGATATTGGATGTTGTTTTGTCGGTGTCTGTTTATGCAGTAAGATGAGACGTTGCATGGGCACCAACAAAACTAAACACCAATTTGTGCTCCCTTAGATCAAATGTTGTGTGTTAGCTAGAGATTTGAAACTTTCATATGCATGTTCTTTTGTGCATGATTATAGAGAACAATCTAATATGTATATTAATATATTCTGCAAAATAGCAGAGCCTTGCGCTAATATTATTTCTCGTGTTTGTAATCTGACGGTCTTTTACAAAAAAAATTCTAGTAAAGAAATTGATTGGTCCATCTTGTTGTACCCTATATATAAGTCATTTGCAATCCCCGAGTCGGTTTATCGAAAAGATTTTCTGTTCTCTATTATCTTTGTATTTCTATTTTGTCACATGTCAAAATAATACAAGCATGTTTTAATTTCATAAAGCCCCATTTAGGAGAACTATGCTATGTGGGCTTCATCATCAGAAACAATAGGAAAATCAGGAAAGTCCTACGCCCTAGCCTTATCCAGTGACCATGAAAACTCAAATCTCTGGAATGAACCCCGACTCTCCTCTCTCGTCCTCTTTCCTAAGGCATATGTTCTTCCTCAAATCCGTCAAACATGACATATCTTCATCAATCCCAAGTGATCTTATCTCCTTTGGCTCCTAAAGTCACAATAACCTTGTCACAAAATTAGGACTCTAATTAATAATGATGCTAAATTAACTTGCAAGTATTCCAAATAAGAACCAACAATCTAGGACATTTGTTGTTTGACCAGATTCTTTGGTGAAGGTTTTCAAATTGCCTACATCCTACTTGATTTTTTATAACAAACTGAATCATGCAATTCGATAATATGTGTGCAAATTTTCTTATGGGCATGTTTTCTAGTTACAGGATCCTCTTACCATGGACATAGATTTGTGTTTACATGTTAATTAACTCTCGATATGTACCTAGTGAGACATGCATTATATTGTAAATGCATATGTGTAAGAGAATTGATTGTGTTCTTATATAACGTGTTAGGCTTACTCCTTATATCAACCATACCAGGTTCTCCCTTGTTTACATACATGTGAAAGAGGGTCCACCAAATGAAATATGTAGAATTATAAAAAAAAACTAATGGTTCTGCTTCATTTCTTAAAAGTGGGTGCACCATATTAATGGCTAGATATTGCTTTATATCTAATTATCTAGCATATCTCTTTCATCCCGGGATACATTTTTGTCACTTTTATTTCTTACACTCAAATAGTAGGCCGGGTTTTTTTGTGTTATATAAAATAATTTCATTCTATGTGGGGCAATACAACAATAGCTCTCTTTCAAAGGAAAAATTTACAAATGAAAGAGATAAACAAAACTATTCACTTAGTAATAGTTCCAGAGTAAAGAGTATCAGATGATTAATAACACAATGTCATGGGATAACACAACAATAATGTCCGAAGAAGCTAATTCTGAGTAAAACATTAAGCAACTTCTATATCTCGTGTATTATTTTTATTTTGTAAGTTTGATTGCTAATGAACACTCAAAATCAGAAATGAGAAAAATATCTAAGAGATTATTTAGTTCCACTCACCATTTAGCAGCATGATTTTGTGTTTTTGCTGCACCACCTTGTACATGTCGGCTCAGATTTTACTCATACAATCCTGCCAAGAATTTAACGTCGAGATGAATTAGATACTCCACTGGATAACTGTAGTGTACATAGAAACATTAATGTTTAATTTTCAAAGGAATTATAGATACCTTGTATCTCAAATATAGATGAAATTATACCATCAGCTATGATCATATTCCAATTTATTTGTTGAAGCCTTAACAGAGTGGTCAGAGTTCTTTTTCTATGCAGAGAAATTATATACTTGATCACTTTGTAGTGCCATCGGCCTGAATGGTGATGACACCGGACATGGTGAATCTCCTCTACTCTGCTGCAATCAAATCTAGTCAATGACCTTAATTACCAATCAGCATGCACCGGTAGAGAGCAAAATCTGTGTAATGTGTGGCGTTACCACTTTCATAGATAATCATGCTGAAGACCAACAAATTAAACATCATGTATACACTACATACCTTTTTACAATTCAATCTCTGATGGACACTGAAAGCCTCTGACTTGTATTGTCAACCTTGTTTCTTTGTTCCCATGTTTTATTTACCGAAACAAATCATACGTCAAGCCATATTCACGTAGTTTGCATTGTGTCTCATAAGAAATTAGGAGATTAAGTAGTCAAAATAAAATGAAACATAGCTGGCTTTTGGAGGTTGTCTACGGCAAACCTTAGACAAATCTGGCATGGCTATGTGCGTGAGGCCAGATCAAAACTTCCCCATCGATGTGTATGTGCAGGAAGCACAGGAAGAGGGCCTGCCGGCCGGCCGGGCTGCTAGCCAAGGGCATCGAGGCCAGCACTTGAAACCTGCACAGGAATAAGGCCATGGCCATGGAAACTGATGCCATGCCCAAATTCTAGATCTATTCGATAGTTCTCTTTTTTTTAGTTTGCTTGCACTTGCACGGCGGTTAGTAGGTAGATAGGTTTTTTCGTTTGGGTTTCCTTGCACCATACATAGGTGTTGAAGGATTGCACGTTCGCTTATGTGTTACGCAGACTTCAAGAGTCTGTTCAATCTTAGCCATGGATTAAAGATCTAAGGGTTAATATAATTCAGGTGATGTGGATCAACCTGGTGCTTCGAAAAACACCCTTATATTGCTTTTAGTATATAATAGAAGTGTTCTTTATGTAGTTCGTCACCAGAAGGGCTTCTGCAGCCAGACCCAGCAGGACTTCCTGCCTTCTCTCTCAGCTATCCTTCCCCTCCCCCTTGCTACACACAGAAGAAAAACCGGGCCACCCCCGACTCCTCTCCGTCGGCGCTGCCGGCTGGAGGTGGAGAAGGGGGGCACCAGAGTAATTAGGCTAGCTAGGTTAGATGGATGTATGCCGGTAGTGGGCTCTTTGCCCAGTAGTTGGAGGTGAGCAGCAGATCTTGGAGCCCAGATCTTGTTGCTTTAGGGATTCTCCTTCCCGTGTTGTTGCTCCGATGGCGGAGCTGGCTGGAGGAAGGCGTCTCCTTGAATAAAGCTGTGGCTCTTGGCCACTTTGTGGTGCTCGGGTGGGGTATTTCTCCGTTCTTGCTGGCGAGGAGCTATAACGGTGCCATGACATCTTCCACTATGGGGTATCCACTATGAGGTGCTGCTTGGTGGCCTTTGCATCACTAGTGGTGGGGGTGGTTCGTGTGGAGCAGTGGAGGCGGCAAGGCCGGGTTGCCCTTCTTCTTCCATGCCGTCGAGGTGATAGCCTGTTGGTGGTTGGTCGTCCTTGGCTTGGGCCTCTTCTCCCTGCTCCGGGGATCGTTCAAGAGCGGGCTTGTCCTAGCCCTTCTCAATCTGCAAATCTTGGAGTTCCCAAGCTTCGCGAGAGCCGAAGCTATCTGCGGCAAAGAGAACCGCTTTGTGCTCGGGAGAGTCCGAGCTTCTTCTTCCCTCAGAGGAAGATCTTCCGCTCCTGCCACGACGCCGGACCAAGTGGTTCGTCCCCGGCGCCGGTGTCCTCACTGTGGCGGAGCAAGTCAACGGAGAATTTTTCCAACGGCGGTGCTGAACCAGGAGGACCTGATTGCTTTTTACATATCTTTTCTAGGGTTTCTTCTCTTAATGTTCAGTCCTTATCCCAAATTACCCTATCCTGTTGGGGCTTTGATGTAATTTGTAACCACCGCTTGGTCAATATATGCAGCTTCTAGGGTCTTCGGACCCTATCCCCGTTCAAAAAAAATGTAGTTCGTCACCAACTGTCGCGCCATCTTAATACTCAAGGACCTCAGACTTCGATGTAAATACATTTTTTCCTATATCATCATTCATATCATTAGTTTCGTACGCGTGATCTTTGTCCATAGTTTGCTATTTGTCATGGTACACCCAATATTTGTATGCCCAACATAACCTCCCTATTAATCCATTGTGATAGGGATCTGTGTAGTGGTATTGAAACTCCTAAATTTTTGGCAAGCAAAGACCCAGGAAGAGATCCGCTTGTCCTTACTCTTCAATTTATCAAGTTTGGTGCATCCTCATAAAATGAAGCCATGTGAGCAATGTCCGTATATCTTGCATGGTTCTAGACATACATCTACACCGTTGATATATCTATAAAAACACATGTAGATAAGATAACTCACTTTATCAATCATATCAACTACACTTAATTACTAAATGTAAAGACACTTTTGATTAAATGAGTTCCTATATAAAGGCAATAACCACCCGCCAAAAACTAATGTCGAAACAAAGAACACTTGTAATATTTTTGGCAGTTCAGATGTATTTGCATTCCTATATAGTTCTAAGCCGGATACACACACTAAATACTTGAGGGAATATACACAAGAGCACTGGAATGCCAAATAGTAGTGTCCGATACAAGTACATGAGAAAGAGAGAAATGACCAAGTGTGGAGGCCAGTTGATATGAATGTGAGGAATCAGAAACATCACATCACGGGCTCATCGCATCTCACCAGATCAGAACTAGAGCGCTTGCTCAGTATCTTTCACATGGAAATTCAACTAGCTAGCTTGATCCTAGATAAGTATATGCGGAACTGAAGCCTATGAGAGTGGGAACACTGAAAGCCACAGGGCTTCATTGTAGCGGACCCCTAGCCGTCGTGACACAACACTACACCCATGAAGTTCAATATGAAGGCTAGAGCTGACAAATTGGACGCCCTCATGGTGTCCAAGGCAATCTACCCTTAGCAAGATGAGTTTTTCTCATGACCCGTGGTATGCATCTGCCATTCATGTGTTGTTACGCAAGTTTACAACACCTTATGTGAACGGTTGATGTTGTATTGCTAGGTGTTGGTGCGTGATCCAAATTTCAGAGACTTTTATGTTGGCCGCGCACACAAGTATATCTCTTTTTCTTGTCCTCAAGAACTCTTGTGTATTTCCCACATATATATAACCCCGTAATTGCACCTAACGACGACATGTCAGGCCTGTAATACATCTCCATCATAATGAAGTTGTGCATTCCTGCATCCGTGGTTTTTTCCTGCAAGGGTTTTCCATGTAAAAGTATGTGTCTATTATCTCCAATTTGATCTCTATTTGGCTAACACTAAGTTAAATTGAGAGAAATGGATGCTTCACAATAATATTAACCAGCTTATAAGGAACACATTCTTCAAATGCAGACATGCTAAGCCCATATGTCGAGGTCTCCAGGTAGAGTACGTCCATAAAGCTAACACGGGATCTTCGAGATAAGTATCTAGAACCTTGACTCTTGATGCTACTCCAATTCCCAAAGTATGTGTGCAATTCTGAAATCCTTGATGCTACTCCTATTCCCAAAGAGTACATAAGTCCTTAATTACTCAAACAAATTCTAGTGGATAGCTTACTCACACAAGACCAAGATATAAAGAGGTGGCGGCCTTGCTTACCTATTATCTTCTACTTTTTAAAATAAAATGAGGCAAATTGCGCGCATTATTCTCCATTGGTTACTAACACCTCCGAATCCTTGTCTTTACGGCTTTCCCAAGGGCAGCTGCGACATCGTCAACGTTTTACCGTGCAGGATCTATGTCGTCGAGTGAATGATGGATCACTGCTCGTCGCACCTATCGAGTGGGATTCATGGATTTATCTTCTTTTTCCATTGTCGCAAAATACATCCTACTAGAAAAAATGTACATCCAACATTAGGAAAAAGTACATTCAACATCAGGCAAAAAGTACATCAAACATGATGAAAAAATGCATCCAACATTAGGAAAAAAACTACATCCAACATCACACATTCAGGGAGGAAATACATCCAGTATCATGCTAAAATGTAAGAATAGTGCATTTGTTTTGGGGCCTAGTTACATCCAACGACGTGCATAAGTTATATCAAAAGTCATGATTCTAATGCATAAAACAAATCTGTACGAGTAAATTGGCAACATCTCACTTAAGTATGATCGAGCGACGGCCAAAACAAAAGCAAAACCATTGTCCCACTACGATTCTTTCTTAAACCAACAAACCATTGGAAGAGGCTGAAGTTGAGATTGAGACATGCCTACTAGAGCAGCATCTCAGCGACCGAGACGTTGTGGTCCTCGCCTAACTCCACAAAGCCTCCTGGATACCCAACACGAGTTGTCCCTGATGTGGAGCTAAAGTAAGCAACGTGAGGCTGACGTACGGGTTCCAGAGCAGCATCTCGGCGACCCAGCGGCTGAGGTCTTTCACAGGGCGGCGTTAACTTGAAGACGAAATAGGAGATCCGCCAGCAACGAAAATTACACAGGGCGCTCGTGATTGCGTAGCCCCATGTAGGCCGGATGTCGAGTCAGACCTGGTGCTAATGCATTGTCCTTGGCAGCTGGTCGGTTCGGCCATGGCGACGTCTACGGGTGCTGCTCTCTTCTTAAAGGCATCGCCGAGGGGATGTCCTTCCATGCCTCTGAAGCCCAGCGAAATCCTAGATCCATATGATCCGTCGATGGCGGTGCTCTTGCGTCGTCTTCCCTGCTAGGAGCATCGATTTGGAGCTTTCTTAGGCCGGAGGAACCAGCGTAAAATGGTGGTGTTGGTGTCATGAGTTGTGTGGAAATTATGACATCAATTAGTGGATCTCTAAGTTACGGCATGTCTTTTGTAAACAGTTGTCCATGAGTGTTTTTTTAGCTCTTGTGCGGTGTCATGCCGTGATGGTGAAGTCGGTGCTGCAGTTAACGATGCCACTTCATCGTTTGTACCGGTGCGTGGATATCGAGTTGCTAGTTTGATTTTATCCAGTGCAAGATGTGCAACTTTCTCTTCTGAAGGTCATTGTTGAAGTCTGATCTGCCTCCTCCTCGACGCGCTTGGGATCAACCGTTTGGCATGAGCTGACATGGGCTCTGTCTTCATTTTTGGTGATGGTCTAATGGAGGAGTGATAATGATGACACTCGATGACGCCCTCAACAATGGCGTGTATGTGCAACGTATGGGTAGACAGGTTGGCCGGGGTGTGGCCATGTCAATTTTCTGCTGCCGGAGATCGAGTGCGGCGGTTCCGGTGTTTGAAGGTTTGGAAGCTGTAGGTGATGCGATCTAGATTGAAGGCGATGGTGGCGATGCAAGATGGAGGCCCTTCGGGTTCGAGGTTCGTTGACTTCCCGCACGCCAAGGGACCCCGTCCGATCCAAGGTTGTAGAGGAGGAGCGGCGGCGGCGCGCCAGCGGCACGGCTTCTTCGTCGGTGTCGTCTTCGATTTCCTTCAGGACTTGTTTGTAATTTTCCTATATCTTGTGGAATGTTCTATAAGGTTACTGGATTAATATCACTTGTTCTTGCCCGCAAAAAAAAACATACCGCGTGATTGAAGAGTACAAAAACGTTTCATTTAGAATGAACGGAACATTAATTCCCCCAGCAAATGTAGGTGCATACCTTACTCAGACAAAACCATAATATAAGAGGTGGCGGCCTTGCTTTACCCCTTGATTTCCCACACATATCCATGGAAGAGAATGTTGCTACTAGATATAGAGCTAAAAGAGAAATGAAACGACGATTAAAGTTCAGAGTCTTGTCCATAGGAATAAGAGGTATCAATATAAGAGTTACCGAGAACAAAGGTTTACCATGTAGGTTGTACTGTTGGCGGAGAGACAAATGCTACCCCAAGACATCTTCATAAGTACAACTTGTATTCATAAATAATTGTACCGCGACCGTTTCTGAGAAGGCCAGGAGACAGTAACCAAATTGAAGCATGGTCACCTAGTCTGGTGCTTGGGCATCGTTTAGAGATTGGGTAGAGCTAGCTTGAATCTTTAGAGAATGATTCTGGACTGCAAGCCAAAAGCGAGAAAATTGATCTTCTAGGGGCCCAAACATTCCAAACTATGATGTTCATCAATGTTAGCAGAGCCCCCAAAGAATTGTGCCTTGATTCCTGAAGCCGCTGAGTATTGTCCGCAGTCACACCTAAAGCTTTGATACTCAGTAGAGAAGCAGCTCCAAGATTGTTGATGGATTAATGACAATAAATGACGTTCTCGGTGTCATTCCATCTACTTCTTCCTCCATCACGGTTTGGAGGGTGTTCTAGAGAGATTGTTGGAACCTAGGTGAACGGTGATTGGGCTAGATTTGTGTCAAAACAATGCACTCATTAATTATTTGGCGCCCTATTAAACGTAATTACTCAATGAAATGAGGAGATTAAGCGCATGCATTGGTAGAGTTGCATGCAACAATTAATTCCTTGGCTGCATGGAGTAGGAAGTGGGGAGAAAAAACAGGGCATTAATTCTGTAATTAAGTCTAACGCGCCTAGGAGGAGAGGAGTTTTGAAAACGCATGGCTTTTGTAAGACGCCCTCTAAACCGTGACGGAGGGAGTACCCTCAAGGCCTCAAAGGGTCATCAAGTGATCAACTGATCCCCTCTGTATGTAGTTTTTGGATACATCCATAGATACGCATCATGTAAGATGGAGAAATAAATTATGAAATAAGTAATTTCTGGTGTTTGGCTGTCTAGATTTATGTTCTCATGAGATTTAATTTATATTCAATTCGACACAAAAGTTTTTGCTAGACACCTCATCTAAGCTGGATTTTGAAAATCAACATCTATAATGACCACCTGGCCTGGCTGTGCTAATAGACAAGACAACAGAAAAATAATAAAACCTCGGTCGGTTCACATTTTGAATAAATCTTCAATGGCAGTGTGGCTACTTTGCATGGACACGAACTTTTAGCTGTCCTCAGTGCTGCCAATTTTAAGGCCCTTTAAGAGTTAGCACTTAAATGGCCTAAAAATAAGGTTATCAGAAAAAGAGTTAGGAGGAACGAATACCAGTAATGTAGGTTGCACTATAGGCTGATATACAAATGCTACAAATGCTTCTATAGGATGTCTCAAATTTGGTCTCCCAGCTCGTATTGTGAATTGTGATATTTATGTGCAATCCCTGGACAATAATCAAACTCGCATGGCGTCGGTAGTTTGGCAGCCCATCATCTGCTAGAGTAGATGTTTTTGTCCGTTTGGGGACAAGTGTTAAGCACCAGGCTAGCAACTGAAGAAAAAGATAGAAAATTAAGAAATAGATAAAAGGTAGAACATGTGGTGATGATCTAGGTTGTTTGTCTAGTTTATCCATGGACTACGACATTAAATGATGTCACCAATAAGTTTTGTGCTACTCTACTAAGCATTTTCTCACTATGGAGGATGATGGTACTTGGAGGAGGATCGCGAGATGTTCTTTCTAAAGACTAATGGGGCAAAACTTTGAAGACAGAGCTTTATTGCAAGAGAGAACTAGCGAGGAGCTACCGAGGATAACCTGGAAGTAGTTTAAAGCTCACATGGAATAAGTAGAGATCGATCAAGTGCCCAACTTTTAAGGTACCAATATTTTTCTTCCTTAGGGTGTTAAGTTTAAAAACCAACAATAATAGTAGAGATTGATCTAGAGAGGTTTCATCAATGCGACTTTATTTTAACACATTTTTTTGCCTCTTTGCAGTGTTGCCAGTTTTTAGGCCTTCGACACGAGGGAAACTCTTCTTCAAGGTAGATGTGTGGGGGTTATCTATCCTATGTCTCCATATTGGTCATCGATGAAGGAAGCACTTGGTGTTCAATCATTATCACATTAGCATAGGCGTCTAGGACATCTATCATCCATTTGTGTGGAGAAAGTATTTCGAGACAATAATATTCCTTTTAGTGAGTCAAATAAAGTTAGTTTGTGATGCGTGTCAAAGGCTAAGAGTCATCGGTTACCCTATCCTAGGTCTTTTAGTGAGTCTTCTACTTCTTTCGAGCTTGTCTTTTCTGATGTATGGGGTCTTGCTACCCCCTATGTTCGAAGAAACAATTATTGTATTGAAGTTGGTCCTTCTCTATTAGCCCATGATTCTATGCCCCTCAAGTTTTAAGATGAGGCGTTTCAAATGGCGGTCGGTATTTCTAATTAATCGTCTTCTTAGTAGATTCATTAATAATCAGATTGCTATTGAGCGTCTTTAAAAAAATAAGAGTGGTTATTCGTTTTTACGGAATTTTACTGTGAATTTGAACTAAACTCCCGACACTTATTATCCGTCCGAAATACCTCAATAGTTAGATAGACAATAATTTTCTCTGTTTGGAATTACCTCACCCTCTCTTTTGAGACCGTGTTCCCTTTCTCACACACTTCACACACTCAATAGTTACTGTAAATTTGTTCGGTTCTTTACATTGCTGTCCATTTGTTCGGTTATTCTTTCTTGGCCGGTCCCAGGTTTGGGTTAAACATAATTAGCAAAATTTTCTTTTATTCAACAAATGATTTCCTGATCCAGTTCTATTGAATGAATGAATCACCTGTCAAAAACATAAATGAATGAATGAATGAATGATTTCTTGGCCAGTCCCAGGTTTGGATGAATGAATGAATGAATGAATGATTTCCTGATCCAGTTCTATTGAATGAATGAATGAATGAATGATTTCTTGGCCAGTCCCAGGTTTGGGTTAAACAAGGCAGCAAATGAATGAATCACCTGTCAAAAACATAAAACTTCAGCTAAGCTCACTAGTGCAGAGCCCCCCCTTTAACTCCGGTTGGGAGGGCCCTCTAACAGCGGTTCCCCAACCGCTGTTGAGGGTTCGGTGTTAGAGGGGGGGCCCCTTTAACACCGGTTCCTATACGAACCGGTATTAAAGGGTGGCGCACGTGGGGCTGCCACAGGCCTCAGCCCCTTTAACACCGGTTCAGACCGAACCGGTGTTAGAAGGTCTACTGGCAGAGATTTAGCCGTTTCGCCGCAGAACTCGCCGCTGCAGAAAATGACCTAAATCTGCCGCGCATTTCTGCCCGCCTGCTCGGGCGTATTATGGAGGGGGAGCGAGGGGAAATCGATCGGGAGCGGTATACTTATAAATCGTCATCGGTATACGAGTACATGAATAATTAAGCAACTATTATTATACACAAACATCGTCATCGGCACATACATCGCCATCGGCACATACATAAATCATCGTTCATTTTGGTGGATATCTATAGAGTTCTCCGCCAGGCGTGACGACCTCATCAAGTATGAACCCCGCCAATTCCTCTTGAATGGCTCGTATGCGTTCAAATGGTAGGAGTTGGTCCCGCATCCGTTCGATCTGAATATATATGAAGAATGGGCTGTCAATATATATATAAGAATAAAACTCAACACAATTGATGGTAATAAAATAATGTTGTGGACTTTGTTTACTTACTCTAAGTTGTTCTAGTGCGGCTTGGCCTGTCGCACATATCGTGTTGCGAATGAATTCGCAAACATAGTACCCACATAAGTTATTGTCGTGTCCTTGATGCGCGCACTTTACGAGAATAGAGAGTTCAATCAAAATAATAATCAATAAAGCATGATATAATGGAATTGGAAGCTAGCTAGTATTACTTACATTTTGGTCTACAAATTTTAGTTCTTCTGACCATTCACCCACGGCCCTGCCCGTGAACCTTTTCCAAACCCTGTCCGACAAAGAAAATGGATAAAGGAGTAATTTAATTACTTATTGTCACGAAAGTTGCCGATCTGGTGCGATAATATGATTGAAATTACCTCTCGAGCATCTCTCTAAAGTCTGCTCATAGCTCTTTTTATTTTCGTAACGAGTCCATGACAAGGAATTTTCCTGAGTCGGGTTGAATGACTAGCAGAATAAAGTGGAACCTACGCACGCATAACTCATCATCAGTTACACTTAACATCGAGTAAGCCGAAACAGAATGTGTACAAGAGAGAGGGTAACAGTACTCACGAGAAGTTGTAAGGCAGTAGTATTTCCCTTTTGGTTTGTTGTCTCAGTAAAGACTTTAGCAAGTAATATTCTGTTTGCCCGGGTTTGTCTCTTACCACTTCTTCATGAACTCTATTTGGGTCAACGAACCCAATGTCAAAAGGGCCTCCTTTCATGCATTCCATAACCTTTTTCCTGCATAATAGTATATACATATATGGTGAGCATATATATATACATGCAATTAATGAAGTGAATGAGTTGAGATAAAAATTACAGAAATAGTACTTACACACAATAAAGGCTGATGGCAGATTTGTCGAGTTCCTTCTGATTGAATAGAAAATGCAAGTCTTGAATGTTGAAGTCGATCGCGTCATCTCCGCACAAGAAAATCTCATCTCTTATATGCGCCGTGATCCATTCTTCTTTTCTCGTCTTGCAGAAATGAAGGTACCACTTGTGCAATTTTCGCATCTTTGTTGGTAGATTCTTGAGCTCCTCTTTCTTGACGAGATTCTTCCCATACTTCCATGGCTGTATGGGGTTGACATCGCATTTGGGCAAGTTGTCTCCCATGACGTTCAAGTATGCAATGTAAGTCATCCCCATCTCATTGGCCTTTCTTTGTAGCTCTGCCTCGTAATCATCTACGGGAGGAGCGTCCCGTGTGTCAAACATTTGGAGCGGGGCACATGATTGGTTTTCCTGCTCTCCGAGCATGGGAACTGTTTTCTGGGGTGCCTCACGACTGCTACTTTCAGTCTCCCTACGGCGCCTTGCATCCGCCTTCAAAATCTGGCGCTCGTAGTCCGGCACAAGTGGGGTTTCAGGTTTCAAAAGATTTTTGTAAAACTTCTCCACCACCGCCGGATCTATTTTCTCCTTTGGCTCGGCCCGTCTAGGTGCAAAGAATTTCTTGACCTGTTCTCCCGAGATCCTATTGGTCTCCTCGTCGCTGCGATTCCACGGTAAAACCGGCAATGTCTTGGCGGAAGGCTGCGGGACGTAGTTTTTTGAACTCTTTGGCGTACGGTTTCCTGTGGATTTCTTTGTGGCAGTGCTACTGATGCTCCTCGTGGCAGTGCTCTTCCGCTTACGCTGAGGAGATGGCTGAAGCACCGGAGATGGACGGGCGGAGATGGCTGCCGCAGGAGATGGCCGACGGCGGAGATGGCTGCCTTGAGAGATGGTGACGGCCGGAGATGGCTGCAGCAGGAGATGGCCGACGGGCCGGAGATGGCTGCCACAGAGATGGCTGAAGCGGCTCAGATCGCCGACGCCATGGAGACGGGCGGGGTGCAGTGACCTCAATTTGGAAGCACAATGTGTTCCTTCTTCCAAAGAATGGTTGTTTTCACCGCAAATTTGAGTTGAGTTTCCTTCACCGTAGCATGGTCAAGCTGTGCTTCCTCATATTCCTTCACAACCTCATCCACCCGACAATAGCATAGCCATCTGGAATCGGTCGGCGTGGTAAGTTCCACCAGCTACAGGAGGTAAGGCATAGCCAGCCACCTTAATGGATAAGCCCATTAATCTCACATGCAGCAGCGTGTTCGCCTCCGTGATCTCATCAACGGGTATCGAGACCCGTCATTTCAAGCGTTGGCTGCACGTTCTCCGTGGAAGCCACACTGCTTTTCCGCAGATGCGGGCGCGGGCAGCTTCCAATGCAGGCTCTTCATGCCGCTGAGATGGGCGGTAGCTTGATGGTTTGTGCATTCACTTGCGTCATGCCGCAAGTGCATGTTCTATCTGTGTCATCCGATCTACGCTCTTTTTCTTTCTCGCCGCCATCTGTAAGAGTCGCTCCAGTCGGCAAACCCATCCTTCCAAGTCATACCCCCTGTGCCTCGTGCATGTCCAGGGTGTTCTTTTTTACCGATGGCGCGTGTGAGCTGGTCATTCTCTCTGTCGGGATGGAAGATCCTAGCGGATGTTTCCTCGTATGCCGTGATGAGTTCGGACGGGTTTGGCAAGGATGGTTGGGAAGATACACAATCTGTTCGGGTCCAACCTTGCCCGATTGAGAACCAAGTCTTTGCACGTAGGTCCCACCCATATGTCCGGGTGTGATCCCTCTCTCAGGCCCTCTCAGCTTCCTCCCACTTAGGCCTCTGAGATATGTAGCCACCTGACCCCGTCCTCTGGTGATATTCCTTCTTCAGGGAATTAAGCGTATTGGTTTCTGACCTATTTTTAGCTATAGCACTTTTTTATATGTCTCAAATTCGGGCCAGTGAGGTCTTATCTTCGCATAATATGCGTCTTCGAAATTTGGAGTCTCGCGAGCTTTGACAAATTTGTTCAATTTTGTCTTCCAGTTGCGGAAAGCCTCAGCCATCTTCTTTAGAGTCCACTCTTTGCCCTTTTCTTTATAACCGGTTGTTTTCATCCTCCTCTGGCGGAAGGGTGAAATTTACCAACAACGAATTCAAAGCGTTTCTTTGGATCTGCCATCGACAAAGGTACCGCCGCCTTCTTTGGCTTATTCCAATATTCAATTATGATTGGGATTTGGTCCCTAACAAGAACTCCACTGACGTATAAATTTGTCTGCCCTTCTTGGGCTCCATCGGCCTGCCATCAACACGGACTGCTTCGATCGTGAACTTTGCACGATCTTTCAACCGCTGGCTCGCGCCTCGCTTGCTCTTTTTCGTAGAAGAAGATGGTTGCTGGCTGGTCGATCCAGAGGGCTAAAAGAAGAAAGAAGCGTTAATTAATACATGTAGAAGAAGATTGTTGGTTGAAGTCAGCTGAGGCTTAATCAATGCATATACCTCGCCGGACTTTGTAACCATTAAATTGCGTTCACCGGAGTCTTCATCTTCTCCATGACTAGTACTTGAGCTGTCGTCGTCATGTCCCTCCAAGTTCAGATATTGTGAGGTGTCCTCATCAATAATGTTCTGACATGAACTTCTTGGCATATGCCCTTCCTTATGATCGCTTCAGTCGTAACCATGGAGCATCTTCTTTACTTAACGGAATGCTTGGGTCAGTTTTCACTGTGAAGGGCGGAATTTCATCAAACTTATTATAATCTTCTGACATGTCTGTCTTGTCCTCGATTCCCACGATGTTTCTTTTCCCTGAAAGAACTATGTGACGCTTTGGCTCATCATATGATGTATTCGTTTGCATATTTTTTCTTTTTTTGGTCTGGAGGACATGTCCTTCACATAGAAAACCTGAGCCACATCATTGGCTAGGACGAATGGTTCGTCTAAGTTCTTCATAAGATTGTTGAGATCCACCGTTGTCATTCCGTACTTCTTGTCTACCTCAACCCCTCCTCCTGTTAGCTTGACCCATTCCGTACTTCTTGTCTACCTCAATGACCTCCTCTGTTACATAGCCCTTGGAGATGCTTCCTTCTGGCCTAGCACGGTTATGAACATATTTCTTTAAGACTCCCATGTACCTCTCAAAGGGGAACATATTGTGTAGAAATACAGGACCGAGAATGGCAATCTCTTCTACTAGGTGAACCAGGAGATGCGTCATAATATTGAAGAAGGATGGTGGGAACACCAACTCAAAGCTGACAAGACATTGGGCCACATCTGTTTGTAACCCTGGTAGGCTTTCTGGATCGATTACCTTCTGAGATATTGCATTGAGGAATGCACATAGCTTCACAATGGGTACTCGAACATTTTCGTAGAAGCCCCTCAATGCAATCGGAAGCAATTGTGTCATAATCACGTGGCGTCATGAGACTTCAGGTTTTGGAATTTTTCTCCCATATTTATTATTCCCTTTATATTCGACGAAGCGACGGGACCTTGATCGCTCGGACATTCAAAAAGATTTCCTTCTCGCTTTGGTAAGAGCGTGGCGGGGAGTTAAGTGGCATCGTTTACCCTTCTCGTTCTCGGGATGCATAGGCTCTTGAGGGCCTTGACGTTGCTGGTCCTGTCGTGCTTCCGGTGTATCTTTTGTCTTCCCATACACTCCTAGAAAGCCTAGCAGGTTCACGCAAACATTCTTCGTCACGTGCATCACGTCGATTGAAGAGCGGACCTCTAAGACTTTCCAATAGGGTAGGTCCCAAAATATAGATTGCTTCTTCCACATGGGCGTGTCCGCATCGTCATTCGAACAGATAGACTGCCGGACCTTTTCCAAAGATTACTTCTAGGTCCTTGACCATACCAAATACCTCCTCACCGCACGGAGGACAGGCTTCCTCGGGTTACGCGACGTTTGAAATGCTTGCCTTTCTTTCTTACTGGATGCAGGTTCGGAAGAAATCGGCGATACCCTAGGTACACAACCTTCTTACATTTATCCAAATATACACTTTCAGTATCATCTAAACAGTGTGTGCATGCATTGTATCCCTTGTTTGTCTGCCCTGAAATGTTACTAAGAGCAGGCCAATCATTGATGGTTACCAAAAGGAATGCTCGTAGGTCAAATGGCTCCCCTTTGTGCTCATCCCACATACGTACACCTGGTTTGGCCCACAGCTGTAAAAGTTCTTCAACTAATGGCCTTAGGTACACATCAATGTCGTTGCCGGGTTGCCTCGGGCCTTGGATGAGCACTGGCATCATAATGAACTTCCTCTTCATACACAACCAAGGAGGAAGGTTATAGATACATAGGGTCACAGGCCAGGTCTTTGTGGCGCAGCTCTGCTCACCAAAAGGATTCATGCCGTCTGTACTTAGACCAAACCTTAAGTTCCTTGCGTCACGTGCAAAGTCCGGGTACTCTCGCTCGACTTTTCTCCACTGTGACCCATCAGCGGGGTGTCTCAACATCGTGTCTTTCTTACGGTCTTCCATGTGCCATCGCAACAACTTGGCATGCTCTTTATTTCTGAAGAGACGTTTTAACCGTGGTATTATAGGAGCATACCACATAACCTTGGCGGGAACCTTCTTCCTAGGGGCCTCGCCCTCAACATCGCCAGGATCGTCTCGTTGATCTTATACTGCGATGCAGTGCATACCGGCATGCATCCAAATTCTCGTACTTCTCACATGAGAGGATGCAGTCATTAATGCAGGCATGTATCTTCTGCACGTCTAATCCTAGAGGCAGACAACCTTCTTTGCTTGGTATGTCTTCGGGCAACTCATTATTTCTTGGAAGAAGATTCTTCATTTTACCAACAACTTTGAAAATCTTATGTCGGTCACACCATTCTCTGCCTTCCATTGCAGCAAATCCAGTGTGGCACCTAGCTTTTTGTGGCCATCTTCGCAAGTTGGATACAACAATGTTTTGTGATCCTTTAACATGCTCCAGCTCTCCTTCTCCTTTTCAGTTTCACATTCTTCCTTTGCATAAGTAATGGCCCGACCAAGATCGTCATCAGCGGGACCATCTGCTCCCTCTTGATCTTCATTATCTACCTCCGTTGCATTATCATCATATTCAGGATACATATTATGATAGTTTTCATCATCCTCTTCTTCTTCGTTGTCTTCCATCACAACCCCTTTTTCTCCGTGCTTGGTCCAACAATTATAGCTGGGCATGAAACCAGATCAAGGTGGGCGTGAATGGTTCTGGTATTTGAGTAGTCTTTCTTGTTCGACGGTGAACACACGGACAGCACATAAAACCATTGTGACCACAGTTTGCATTAGCCAACGATGAAATTTTGGAGGCCCGTAATGTACTCGGAAGTCGGCGGTCACCGTACATCCATTGCCGATTCATCTGCATTAATATGTAGTATATATCAAAAAATAATAGGGAGATGACCATTTATATATATAGTACATCAATGACACATGAAACTATAGTTGCCGACCTCGACCGAGACGGAAAGAGCAACAAGAAAGCTTATTTTGAGCTCTCGGGCATTTCACCGAACACCTCTAGTGCATATGAAAAAAACACAAACTAGCACTCTTCACACCCTCTTGCTAGGCTCCAAAATGTGAAAGAATGGAAGAGTGGGGTGTGTGTGGGCTGGGGTGGTGTCTTATATAGCCCCCACCCCTTTAACACCGGTTCGTGCCACGAACCGGTGTTAAAGGGGGGGGTGCGCGGGCCACTGGTGGAGGGACCTTTAACACCGGTTCGTGGCACGAACCGGTGTTAAAGGGGGGCTCCTTTAATGCCGCAGAGGCCACGCTGGTACGGCCCCCCCTTTAACACCGGTTCGTAGAAGAACCGGTGTTAAAGCCCATTTTCGGGATCAACAAAAGCCCTCGTTTCCACTAGTGGCTATATAGACATTTTTTATTTTTACTGTATGGAATAGCACATATACAATCTTGTTTATGTGTGTCCTCGTGTTGTTGATAGTGCAAAGGTGGTATATCTATGTTAAGAAAACCATCCGAGCAAAGAGCATACACTAGTAAATAGAAAAAGTGTCTTCCATCTAAAATGCTCGTAACTAGGGCCCATGGCCATAAAGTTCTGGTACCAAAGTCCTTGACCATTCAAAAAAAGAACTTCTGATGGATAATCAATGTTAGCAAATAACTCCTATAAAAATAGAAATAGAAGTAGTAGACATACCAGAAATATTAACGGCTGAGCTAACGCCATTAATTCTTATTTTTTATTTGCATGACAACATGCAGTACATATACTAGCTCTAGATATAAAAGGGTGTGGCCTGCTCTGCGATGTTACCCAGTCACTTACCTTGCCCATCCATGCATGACTGCATCTATCAGAAATATAAGAGAAAGAGCAAGCTAGTAGAAGACAATCCTAGTTTTAAGTTACTAATTTCGATCGGAACGAAAGGGATCGGGGAAAAAACGCTGACCGTCTATGACACTAGCATGTATAGCAACACTAGCATCTGTATAGAGGCAAAGTTGTTACAGGTCCGGATGATTGGCCTGAATCCAGCAACCTAGTTGTTACAGTCTTGTTGACAAGGCCTGAAGAGGTACAGGAGAAGCTGCTGACCGAACCTAGTGAGATGGGAGGTGCGCCAAACGAATGAGCAAGCCCAGCCTAGGAAATCGAAGAGAGGCGTGGTTACATACACAATATATGCCAACGATCATGGCATCTACGATAACTGCTTCTGTATCTCACCTTCTTTTTCTCTCTCGATCTCAGCCCCAATTTTCCTTGTAACCATATGAGACCTTGAGAAGTGAGACACACATTGTAATCACTATGGTTGAATCAATAATAGGTGTAAGTGGGTTCGTAATAAGTGGTATCAGAGTGAAGGGAATATGCCCGAGAGGCAATAATAAAGTGGTTATTATCGTATTCCTTATTTATGATAAATGTTTATTTTGCATGCTCTAATTGTATTAATATAGAAACGTTAATACATGTGTGTTTAATAAACAAAAAGTAAGTTCCTAGTTATGCCTCTCTTATAAAATAGCTCGTTGATTAACAAGATGATCAAAGGTTTCCTGATCATGGACATTGGATGTTGTTAAGAACGAGGTCACAACATCAGTGTAATGGTGTGATGAACATTTATCCGAAGTATAGAATTACGATCAAAGTCATTGAGTTTATATTGCTATAACAACTTATGAAGTGATCCTAATACTTAGACCATGAGATCATGTCAATCACTAACACCGGAAGAGTTTCTTGATAACATCAAACGTCACACCGTAACAGGATGATTATAAAGATGGGTTCAGAACTACTAAAGTGTTATGTTGAGGCCCATGGATCGAGAGTGGAATTTGTTTATCGCGATGACGGATAGATATGCTCTGGGCCCTCTCGGTGATATCACATTGATTAGCTTGCAAGCAAGTGATTTGATCACTAGAATGTTATATCACGGGAACAAGAAAAGAGTGCATGTCAGTAACGAGATTAAACTAGGTATGTAGATACCGATGATCGAATCTCGGACATGTAATATATCGCTAAATAAAGGGATTAAGATACTAGCGCAAAAGGTTACGACGATCACAAGAAAGTCATCGTTGAATGTGTGGGAGTCAGTATGGGTCTCCAGATCCCGCTTCTGATTATTGATCCGAGAGGGGTCTCGATCATGTCCGCATTATTCATGAACCGTAGGGTGACACACTTAAGAGACACCGACATCTATTTGGAGCAAAAGTTTCATGCTGAAAAGAATAAACAAGTGCGGTAATTTATTTCACTAGATACCGAAACGGGTTTTCGGGTGAAATTGCAGAAAGTGTTTCTGCATGTGAAATGAAATACTAGCAAGGGGTTATATGTGAATGTTTGTCATTAAAATAATTGACAAAATTATGAATAAATAAAAGGAGTTTTATTTAATGATAGTTTGCATTAAATTTGGTGGAAATTTAATGGAAATTTGAGTCGGTTTTTGAGTGGAGGAAATTGAAAGGCTTTTGTGTGAGTGGAGTGTCCACCCACATGAATGAAAGGAGGGGAGGGGGCAGCCCCATGGCTGGGCACATGGCCCCTTGGGTGCCCCCCTCTCCCTATAAAAGGAGCCCTCCTCCCTCTCTCTCACTCACACCTCCTCGTGAAGGATCTCTCTCCCCCTCTAGTATTTATCCCCCATGGTCTCGGACTAGCGAGATACATGTTCCCGGTGGCTTTTCGGCAAGAAAGAGTTGTGCTTCCGCTGCATCGCTGGAGCGATGAGGCGGAGGTTGCTCGGTGCCTCGGACGTGTGTGTGAGCATGGATGCGCCGCTGGTTTGCGGCGCTAGGACTTCCTCTCGATCTTGAGATCGACAAGAGATCATCTACATCAACCACGGGTTTGAACTCGTTAAGCTTTGTCGGTCTTCAAGGGTATGTTCTCTATGGATGTATATCTGCCCGTTGCTTGTATCTAGTAGATAGATCTTGGTAAATAGTTGTTCCCGTCGTAGGAAATTTTTTGTTTTCTATGCTGCGAACCCTACACAGAGTTGTTGCGAGTCTTGAGAATTTGCAGCCGATCATGTAAAGCTTGGTGAAGGGTGTGAGATCTTCTAGATTTTGCGCAAAACACTTCGGTGTACCCAAATCAAGTGAGGAGCACAATGAAATCTTTTGGATGTGCTGGTTGAAGGACAAGCAGGGCAGATAACCATGAAATAGTTAATTTACTTCACGATGGCAGTGGAGAAGAAATGAAATTTGATGTTGCGGTATTGAGTGAGAAGCTCGGCTGCGATCCAGATCTCGCAAGAGGAGTTAGCGGAATCGTGGAAGCCTAGGATGGATCAAGCGTTGGAAGACCTTTGCTGTGCCGTCGACTTGAAGGAATGACTGGAGCGAATCAATCGGCAGGTGATCACAACCATCGCTCGACCAGCCGTCTCCCGAGGGCGCAAAGAGTCATCTAGTAAATTTCAATGGTTGTCCGTAACCCTTTTTTTTAAAGGAGCATATATTAAGATCGCAAGATACTAATTACACCCAGCCTCTGCAACAACGCATTATCCTATTGGCATTACAGATGCACACAGACAAAAAAAGATGAAGAATTACAAAAAATAAAAGTCCCGCTATAGCGATCAGATCCTTAGCAGCAACAACACTAACATCACCAAAACAACACTAGAGTTCAACCCATCCAAAAACGACACCTTCAAGAAGGAAACAATGCTCAGGCACTATCGTCGCCCGATCAAAGATCCTAGATTTTCACCATGGAGGAAGTCATCGCTCGCAAAATAATGCCTTTGGTAAGTCCATTGCCAAGCACAACCAATGAAGACTGGACCTTGGGTTTTCACCTTGCAAGGTAATATTGTGAAACCTATTGAGAAATATAAAGTGGTAGACAGAGCAAAAAATTTCGCACTGAATTAAGGGTGGGTCATAGTAAAACAATATGTTACCATGGTACAAGATGCAGTACAAACTAATTCTTTATATAGGAGGAGGTGGTCTGCTCTGTTTCTCTCCCATCACTTACTTTACCTATCCATACCTTTCTGCAGCAATGAGAAATAAAAAAGGAAGTGCAATTAGGAGAAGATAAACCAAGTTTGGAATTTTGTTCTTAGAAATGAGAAGAACCAGGAACAATGGCTGTCTGAGCAGGATATTAGTACATACAACTATGACGGCGCATGTATCATAATACTGCGTCCATAAAGGAGAATGCAGCAAGAAAGCAGGGGCCAATCTAACAGGAAAGCTTCGTTAGGCACTAGGTGACCCTACATATTTGCTTTAGAACTTTGACTCAGTGTTGTAGGAGTCATATATTTGGAGCATTAGCTTAACTACTCTTGAGTGAATTGAGGAGGAGATCGCTGGCTCTCCGGAGTAGTGACGGAGTCGCTCATAAAAAGACTAAGTTTAAATTTATAATCTTGCAAAAGAGAATTTAAGGAATCCCGATTTGTTGTATACTTATTTTTTTAATATAGTTTATATTGTGACGCGTAACAGCACAACTCAATGAGAAGTTGCCACGTGGCTGTCATCCACTGTTACTTCTTAATATAGTTTATATTATAACCTGGGGCTGTCATACACTGTTACTTCTCAAGTAGCACGACTGGCAACTCAACGCCCTAGGATGTAGATATTCCCATGTTTGTTCCATATAAAATACTACATTGATTTTTCCAGCAATTAAACTTCTGATCTATGCTGAATTTGAGATAGAGTGCTTTACTCAGAATCTCATGATTTTGGTGGACATATATAAAACCATCATTTTCTATGCATAACAATTAACCATGCATACGTAAGACCCATCAATAGTGACATAGTATTGAGAGAGATAAAAAATAGAGGTTGACTGTGCGGAGCACCTTCGCTAGGATTACCGCAGTAGTCTAGCACCGTCATTCTACAGCCTACTGCAAACTGAAGCCATTCTATTAAAAAATGTCAAATCTTCAACCTTGCTATTTTTCTATTTGGCATAAATCTTAACTTTCTTATTTCTTACTAATATATGCTCTCCCATCGTTCTAGCATGTCACCCATCTTGCTTAAGATTAATTTTCTGAAACTTAAACTTCTTTCTGCAGATTGCTATATGTGTTTTCTGAATATCTGAAGTTCGGTGCTTGCTGTCAAGATTCAGATACACTGAAATCTCAGTTTTATTTTAGAAACTTTCCTTTTTATTGGCCAGTCCTAAAATTTGGGTTAAATAAAGTGGCAACACATGTGGACTGCATTCTTAGTGGTGTTCCTTGAGTTCCGAGCCATGATTTTCAGTGTGAAAACCCAAAATCTGACTTTCATTGGTTGTACCTGGCAATGACCTTGCTAAATACATTTTAGAAACTCAGATTTTTTCCAGGGTGAAAACCCAAAATCATTGATAACGCTTGTGCATTGTTTCCGTCTTAGAGACGTTGATTTTGGATAATCTTTTTTGTAGTATGGGTGTTTCCTTTATTGATGGTTTGAATGCTACTATTGCGAGTGGTTCATCACCGTGATGGGTCTTTGTTTTTTTCTCTCGGTTTTATTTTTGTCTTGGTTGTGTCCATCCCGGATGTCTTTGGACATCTTGTTAGTGCATAGTATCTTTACGATATAAATATATTCCTTTTATCAAAAAATCGTAAAATAAGAAACCTGCCTAGGCAAAGAGTATACACTAATTAATAGGACAAGACTCCATCTAAAATGCTCCTAGTTAGGGCCATAGCACCATAAAACTCCTCCAGGGTACGAAATCTCTTAATTCTTCCAAGAACAAATGAACTATTCTGAGATATATTTACAATGTTAATAAATAACTACACGAAAATAGAAACATAATTTATAGAAAAGAAATCTTGCATTTATTCAAAGTTGCTTCGTAGTTAATTTTTGTTTGCACTTTGCAAAATGATAATTTTTTTTGAAAATGGGCGCTTTATTATTAAATAATAAGTTTACACCTGGCCTCTGCATAGCTAGGATGCACACAACCGATCAACCACACAACTCCAGACCAATGCAAAGGTACCAAAATTACAAATAATGGTCAACAAAAATAAAGTTCTCCATAGTAGCTAAGGGAGATCTATCCGTAGATCATGTTGCCATCCATGTCGAGAAGACATCCCTCGCTGTGTCCTCCAACCGCATACAACCCTCCACAAACAATTCGTGGAACTCCATGCGTTGTAGAGTATCTCATGACCGGAGGATAGCCGTGGCTCGATAGATAACCTGCAGGGGAGAAGACACAATGTTATTTTTTTTTCATTTTTATATAGCGAAAGTGACCAAATAATGGCAAGCGAGCTCCCATCCTAAATAAAGTCCCATATTTAACCTCAATCCCATTTAGTAAGTTGCCAAATACATTGACTACCGAACGTGGAGGAGATAAACCAGAAGCTATTTGGATGATTGACCATATAGCATGAGCGAACTTACATTGGAAGAATAAATGGCATATTGTTCATTATGGTGAAAAATATGCATTTTGTACTTCCATGCTAATTCCTCCTAACAAGATTATCTTTTGTGACAATCGTCCCTTTACGGAGATACCAAGCGAAAATCTTCATTTTAAGGGGTATTTTTATCTTCCAAATTTTAATATTATCATCGGCTGGAATATCATGTTGGATCAAACCTCTATACATTTAATCAACAGAAAATTTACCACTCGGTGACAATCTCCATTTGAATTCGTCCATCCCTTAGACAATTGTATCCTGGATAATCTTAATAAAAGATTGTTTCAAGACACCGGTCTAGCGCCTAAGAGACTTCTTATGAAAGATATTAGGAGCATTAGTTTTCATTACCGTATAAGATGATGTGGTGTGCTCTACCTTTGCCTCGTCACTTACTTTATACATCCACACCTGCATGTGTAGCTAGCAGAAATACAAGAGAAAGAGCAAGCTACGAGAAGTTTTCGATGGGAACGAGATGAATTGAGAAAAATAAACTGAGTACGTAAGACACTAGGATGCACGGCAACCGTCATGACTCGGCTATTTACTATTGGAATTTTATCAGTTCATCAAAGTACTGCTAGATCTTTGCCAATGCTACCACGGTTTACCTGGATTAGCAGAATGGGACCTGGCTTTCTAATTTGGGAAAGTTTTGGGCAACTCTTACCTGAGTAATGGTCATTTCTGTTTAGGGCCAGTTTGTCGATAGCAGCAAAGAAATAAAAAATGGAGCTTTGTTTCTAGTTTCCTATGTTGACCATCTAGGTTATTTTTTGGAGTCTACTTGGTCGATTAATCTGTGACAACAAATTATGTCCTTAACATCCTTTGCTTTGATGCTCTATGGAGTCTACCCATAGATAGCTGCAAGTTTTCTCTATAAAGCTTCAAATGTCCTTTCAATAGTGCCTGGAAGCTTTTCAAACCATGAATGCATTATAGAGCAAGAGACACCTATGTACACGCCGAAGAAAAGAGGGATTGTGCTAAACCCAACAAGCTCTGGATTGCCTTGGATGGATCCTCCACTCGCAAGAGCACGAGGGCAATGGATGCCGATTCCATCATGACTCCATAATTAGCCGGTTTAGCTTTGGGTTCTTCTGGACATCTCCTCTCAACCTTTTTCTTCAATTTAACAATAATGATTTCCTACGGGCATGTGCAACGCCAGCCTCTTACTTAGGCGTTTACATAGTCAGTCACTCATTGGAGATAAGCACGGGCGATCCATAAGGTGTAATTTCCATTTAAAGTTCAGGCATCTGCCGCTTAGTTATGCGTCAACAACGCCTAGAAATTGTATGGGAACAAGGCAAATTGGCCCGGATTTATTCACTAGCACCGGGTCATAAGCAGCCGTTGTACATGGCTAAAGACGACTTTGTTAACAGACCCGTCCGCCAAGGAATAACCACCCGAAAAAACATAAAACCTCCGCTAGTTCATCTATATATACTAGTAGTTAACTATACATGCAATTTTTCAATTTATACTGTATCAGTTAACAAAAATATCCAAATTATGTGTCCTCACACTATTGATACACAAAAGGTGGTATATTTGCGTCAAGAAACCCGTCTATAGTGAGTTCGTTCAGATGATTTCCTAAGCGGTCTTTGGTAACAAGACCCATCCACCAAGGAATAAACACATGGAAGAACATAAAACCTCAACTCGTTCATCTATATACTAGTTAACTTGTCGTAAAAAATATACTAGTTAAGTATACACTCAGTTTTTGTATTTTTACTGTATCAACTAGCAAAATAATCCAAATTATGCGACCTCACGTTTTTGATACACAGAAGGTGGTATATCTATGTCAAAAAACCCGTATGGGAGAAATGTATACACTAATTAATAGAACAAGTGGAGTCCATCTAAAATGCTCCTAGTTAGGGCCCTAGCACAATAAAGTTCCTCCAGGTACGAAAGATTATCATTCTTCCAAGAGCAAATGAACTTTTCTGATATATATTTTCAATGGTAATAAATAACTACCAGAAAATAGAAATAGAATTGTTAGAAAAGAAATCTTGCATCTATTTAAAGTTGCTTCATAGTCTGCACTGTGCGAAATGATATACTACTTGCTCATTATATAAGAGGATGTGGTATGTTCTTCTTTTGCCCCGTCACTCACTTTACACATCCATACCTGCATGTGTAGGTAGCAGAAATACAAGAGAAAGAGCCAGCTACGAGAAGGAAATGCAATTATAGTTTTTTTCGATGGGAATAAGAGGAATCGAGAAAGCAATACTGAGTATGTAGGACACTAGGATGCACGGCAAACGTCACAACTCGGCTATCTGCTGCAGAAATTCTATCAGGGCATCATAGTGCTGCCAGAGATTTACCAATGCTAGAACATGGTTGCACAATTCGTTTTACATGGATTAGCAAACTGGCAACTGGCCTTTTAATTTGGGAACTTTAATTTATTTGCAACTGGAACCTCAGTAATTGTTATTTTGGGCTTAGGGGCAGTCTCTTGATAGCAGCAAAGAAATAAAAATAGAGCAATGTTACTTGTTTCCTATGTTGATCATCTAGGATCTTATTTGGACTCTAGCTGGTCGATTTAAAGGATCCTCAACATCCTTTCAAAAGTTTTTTTTTTATAAAGGATACTTCTTGTTAATCAAAAGATTTATGCATTACATCTCGTCTTTGCATTACTAAGATGGACACGGCCGGAGTATATAAAAGAAAGAAGAAGGAGAAAGATGAAATACAACTAATCGTCAAAAAACTATATATACGATTCCTTGAAAAATCGTTTGGAATATTCAAGAGAATGGCCGTGGTAACTGTCAAGCTTCATGCACTAGCCAACGCAACCAAAAGTCTGAACTGATGAAAAGGGCTAGTGCAATCCACTTATACACTTCAACACCCCCTCTCACGTGTGACGGAGAGAAGTCAGCACGTGCAACCGGAAGAGAGCGACGGCGCGCGAAACTCACGTATGACTCAAGAGGCCTATACGCAACCAAAAGTCCGAACTGATGAAAAGGGCTAGTGCAATCCACTTATACACTTCAACAGTAACAAATGCCTTGTTAGTTGGAAGCGCATATGTCCTCCTGCGAGCCTAGTGTTAAAGACCTATTTTTGCATACTTTTTCAAAGCCGGTAGCCTGGCACTCGTATCAGACTCGCTAATGGCCTTAATTCTCATTTCTTTATGAATGTTTTGCTCCATCTAATGACTCCGATGATGAATCGCTCCTTATCTATTCAAGCGGATTTCAGGCTAACATTGTCTTTGGCTGGGAAGAGTCATCTGAAGTTCAGAAGCTCCCCTCCCGTGTCGTCCCCCAACTATACACTAGTTAGTACAAAAAGTGGACACCATCTATAAAGCTCGTATCTAGGGCCCTGGCGCCATAAAAAACTATTGTAAAATAGAAATATAAGTCTACAAAAGCCCTTTATCCTTCCAAAAACTGAACTTTTCTCATATATATTTTCAATGGTAGTATATAACTATCTGGAAATTGAAATGTAAGTGGTAGACAGACCATAAATCTTGCATTGAACTAAATGGGTGGCATAGTAAAGTTTCTGTTACACGGTACACCATGCTATACATACTTGCTCACGATATAAGAGGAGGTGATCTGCTTTCTATTTTCCCATCACTTACTTTACACATCCATGCCTAAGTGTAGCTAGCAGAAATACAAGAGACAGAGCAAGGTATAAGTGGGCAATGCGAGTTTGGAGTTGTGTTTGATGGGAACCGGAGGAATCGAGAAAAAACGTTGACTGTGTAGGACACTAGGATGAGACGCAACTGTGAAGACTCGGCTATGTGCTGCTCGATTTGTATCAAGGCTTCCTAGTAATGCGTCGATCTCTAACAGTTCTACAACCAAGTGGGACTGTCCTTTTGACATGGGTTAGCAAAGCACGAGATGGATTCTAGATTTGTGTACTATCTTGGTAATGAGGTCTGCTTCGGTGTTCCCTTAAACTTAAATTTGCATTGGGCAATTTTCTTTTGTTCCGTTCAAATTCATATCTAGAAAATGTATACCTCTGTATAGGTGTAGTCGGTCGAGCTGAGTATAATGTACGTCCCTACCGACCGATTTCATCTCCCTTTATCGCAATCTATGTTTTTGTACGCCACGGTTTTGAAATTTTATTGTTGCTGCTATATACCTCCCAATTTCCGCCTCTCGCAGGCAAATGAGTATACATGTATGTTGATTATATGTCTAAGCGTACCATACTGGTTTCACGTGGGTTCATAGGGTCTTTGAAACGAATTGGTATCATGCGATCTTGGTCATCCACGAGTTTCTATTTGTCAAAGATTGAATAGGAGGGGGATATCGAAGCAAAAATGCTTGGCAATTGAACCCAACTATTTCTTATCGGGATATTTTACTGTAAAGATCTTTGAGGTATTTGTGGGGATTACTACATGAATCAAGGCACTGATAGTAATCATTGTAGCGGAATGTGAGTTTCGTACATGTCCGTAAACCTCCGAACCCATAGGATCACACACTTAAGATGTATATGACATTTAGAACACGAGTGCGATTGAGATATTTGAATGAAGCAATCCCGAAAGAAGGTCTCAGAATATTCCGGAGGTGTTCGAGATATCACCAAGAATGGTCGGAATTGTTTCCGACATGTTATGGAAGACATCAGGAATATTTTAGGAAGGTAGAAGTAATTCGAATGAGATCAGATTTTTTCGGAAAGCTTCATAATAAATATTCATAACTAACAGTAATTATCCTGGTAGAGGCACAATACGCCAGAGGGGATGCATGGACTCCACCGGGCCGCGCGCGCAAGGTAAGAGGGGAAAACCCTGGCCAAGTCGGTCAGGGCCTCCCCTAGGACGGCAGGTGGGAAGAGGCAATGGGGAGGGAGAAGTCCTTCCAGGACTCGTACTTCCTCCCTAGTCGAGTTGGAGGAGGAAGGAGAATTCCTTCCGGGACACGAAGTCCTACTCCTACTCTCTCTATGTGTCTGTAGAGGAAAGGAAGGACCGGAAGAGGAGTCCAACTAGGACACAAAGACCTACTTCTATTCCCTCTCTTGGAGAGAGGCTATCCACACATATATACGAGGGCATGTCAAAGGCAAAACACACGTGTTTTAGATACCACACACCAACCCTAGCCACCGCAACGGCCACCACCGTGTCGGCATATTGAAGACATTCCTCTCCATCCTTATGTTGTCGTCTTCATCGCGTGGATATCTTCCTCATCAACACTCCGGAAGCAGAAGGCGGGCTGGAGAATCGGGGTGGATGGGGATGATCGTTGATGAGTGCGGTGGTACCAGGATGCGGAGCTATAGAATCTTGTCAGGATCATCTCCACGAGAGTATGAGTCAAGGAGTCAAGTGTGTGTAAGGTAGCATGTTTGGTCGGTGTTGTGTCTGTGAGTCGTCATTGTATCCAAGTGCTTGTCTCTGTGAGGATGCGTTGCTGATGCAGCCCGTCCTACGGACGCACCTCCATCTACAACACCTAGTCCCCCAAGTGGACCAATGACTCGCGCCCGAGCCAAGCTCCTACAAGCTAAGGTTCACTCGCTCCTTTCCTCATGTGATTTTGGTCAACCTTTTGATGGCTTGCTACTTCATTCAACTACGTTGTGTATCCTCAGCTATGAAGCAACATCACCACACCAAGCCCCCAAGAAAGAAGGACCAGGAGAAGACGCTGCTGGAGCTCGGCACACCGGAATCTCCGGTGTACACCGGAGTCTCCGGTCCTGTACACCGGAGTCTCCGGACCATCCTCCGGTCCGGCCCCAGGAACCAAGCCAGGGACAACCAGAAGGCCCCTCCAGAGACGGGTCCGGAGATTGACCGGAGTCTCCGGCCCAGACCGGAGTCTCCGGACCCAACACCGGAGTCTCCGGCCTGCTCGACGCCAGGCATGTTAAGGCCTTTCGGGCCTGGCCAATGTAACCCCTAGTTTTGCCCCAACTTCCAGTTTATTCCTAAACTATCCCTGTTTAAGTGGCTGGCCTATATAAAGCCCCACCCCTCTATTGTAAACCCTAGACTTGGATAATTATAGTTGCGGACACCCCTTCGAGGATCTATCAACTATTTGTCTCATGCTCCTACCAAGGAGCACCAAATTATCCACAACCTCTTGGATCTTGCCTAGTGCGTTCAAGTTGTACAAGTCCTTGGGATCTCGATGTCTCGTGCCCAAGTAGTCAAGATCTCGCCAAGCATCTCGCCCCCGTTGTTGGCCGTTGAGAGAGAGCTTCTCCCAACACCGATCCTAGGGATTATGTTGGACCGGTTGCCACCGGCGTGAGTTATCGGCTTGTATCGTGTTTTCGTGTGTGTGAGTTCATCGAGTTCTTCACGTGTGTGTTCGTGGATTTCATCCCCTTTCCTCTTCCACCGCTTTCCCCTCGATTTCCTTGGAATTCGTGAAAGATCGGACCACCCCAAGGGGTCACCCCCCCAACATATTGGTATCAAGAGCAAGGTTGATCACGAATTTCCCCTCAATTTTTCTTCTATCCACCATAAATTCGAAAATTTCCCAAAAAATAGCCCCAATTGACTTTGGATCGATCTATCGTTTTGGAGCGTTATTTGTAGTTTTGATCCGACCAAATCTTGTCTAAGGTGTTGGTCCAGCTTTTGCCTGCGTTTCCTAGCCCAATTTTAGCCAAATTTTCGCGGATTTGAGAACTCTAGGCGTGAATTTCCGCTCAAGAACATGAGCTGATTTCCCGCACCGGAGTCTCCGGACCTGTGCACCGGAGTCTCCGGCCTACACCGGAGTCTCCGACCCAGACCGGA
Organism: Avena longiglumis; assembly: GCA_030063025.1. NCBI lineage: Eukaryota > Viridiplantae > Streptophyta > Magnoliopsida > Poales > Poaceae > Avena > Avena longiglumis. The sequence goes on along the minus strand of CP125974.1, from coordinate 46,028,891 downwards.
GTCTCCGGCCCTGGACGCCGGTTTTGACATTTCCTCTTTTCTGCATTGGCTAATCTGTCTGCTTGTTGTTTGTGTTCCGTGTGCGTGTCACCAACTAACAGATAGCTTCCGCAACATCACTCGCGCTCTTTGACACCACGGACCCCAAACTCTTCCCCACTCCATCGACACAAGATCATCATCAATAACTAAGGTATAACTTGTGTCAACCCTTGTAGCCATATCTTCCTTTGTGTGTACCTATCCTATGAGAGCAACTTATTTTGTGTTTGTCTAAGCATTGTGCAATTGCCATTGGAAAGTGAGAGTGTGAGGGCAAATACAAAAGTTAACATAGTAGCATAGAAAGAGAGAAAAAGAAAAAGAATCAAAAAAAGGAAGAAAAAGAAAAATAGAAAGATACATAGTCTCCCAATACAAAGAGAGTATCAAGCTTGTAAGCAAAAGAGAGAGGAAAAAGCAAGCCAAGGCAAGTGCACAAATCCGTTGCTTACCCTCTTTTGGCAAACGAGTTGTGGTCTCTCCTTGAGTTGGCACGACAACCGAGCGTAGTCTTCGTTAGGCCCTTTTGTGCTCACTTTCATAGTCGTGCTAACCCCATTTTTCTCCACGCGTGTGTGTAGTCGTAGGTTCTCGTCACATTTTGAGTTGACCATTCCCTTTTGACTTGAGTTTTGTTGGATCTTATCCACTTTAGACTATCCTTTTCGTGTGGTTGATTCTTTGGTTTTCCACCCTCCTTTCCACCAAAAGCTTTTGAGAGTGTAGTTCCTTGTGAGTGAGTTTCTTTGCGATTTCAGTTTGCACGCTGCTAGCCCTCTTGTGTGGCAATTGGTTTGATATAATCCCCAAGGTGAGGTAAAAGTCTAACTCCCCGCATTCTTCTTATCCATATACAACCCTTGTTCGGCTTTGCATCATGGATAGGAATGGCGAGCCGTCCTAACCACCACCACCTCCGGAGGACGACACACAATACATGACAAGATGGGATCATTGGAAGGTCCGAGGAGAATTCAATTACCGTTGTGAAGCCCTTGAGCGGCGCCAAGATGAACAATTTAGCGAAGCCCGAGTGCGGTTCAAGAACATCAACAACCACTTCGAAGAAGTCCGAGGCCAAATGCATGCCATGTAACATAACCTCGGCCATCAAAATGAAGCTCTTGATCGCGCCCTCGCCTCAATGGATGAGAAGCTTCAACGCCTCATTGATGGGCTAGCAAGGCCACGATCACGCGACTCAAGCTCATCACGGCACTCCTCAAGTGAATCAAGCGCACCTCGCCGTCACGCTTCAAGGAACAGGGATGGACCCGTCCTTCAATCCATGAGATCTTCTCAAGCGGTACCATCTCCGTGACACGCCGCGACGTCAAGATATGATGGTGACCTCTCCGCAATACCTCCAAGACATGAAGCGAACCGGCCACAACCAAGGGCACTTGTGATTCAACAAGAGCAACCTCACATGGACCACCAAGCCCATCGCCATCCACATGTTCCTTTAACAACAAGTGAAGCATCCGAAGTGGACGAACAAGATCGCAGTCAGCATAAAGAACTCGAAGATCCACCAAGGCGTCATCATCGACATGAACGTCAACGTCGACAACATGATCATCATGACAAGCCTCCTCCACATCAAGAAGAAAGAGAGCAACCCTTTGCACATGCGGCTCGATGTCCTCCTTGCCAAATGGCGCAAGACAATGCTCATCAGCATCAACCACGACAAGAACAAGAGCAAGCTCCTCAAACTCGTCGTGAGGACCAACAACCTCCTCCTCGTCCTCAACCACGCCAACAACACGAGCAAGCTCCCCAAGCTCGTCGTCAAAATCAAGTTCCACCACCAAACACGGCACCCCAACAACCGCAAGAGCAACGCAACCATCACAAAGCAAGACATGAGAGCTCGGATGATGAAGATGGCCGCCAAAATCATGGCAACCGTCGCCACCGGAACCGCAATGAAGAAGAAACTTTCGACAAGCTCAAATTCACCATGCCCAAGTTCACCGGTTCCAATGAACCCGAAGAATATCTCTCGTGGGAACTCAAGGTTGACAAGATCTTCCACATGCACAACTATAGCAATGAGAAGATGATGGCCATGGCATCCCTCGAGTTTGATGAGTATGCCAACCTTTGGTGGGAACAAGTTCAACTCGCTCGTGAATCAAAAGAAGAGCCTCCAATCTCAACTTGGCAAGATATGAAGGCTCATATGAGATCCCGCTTTGTTCCTTCGCACTACACGCGTGACCTTTTCAACAAGCTTCAAACGCTTAGTCAAGGGACAAAGACCGTGGAAGAGTACTTCAAGAAAATGGAGCTCAACATGATCCGTGCCAACATTGAAGAGCGTGATGAACAAACAATGGCACGTTTCCTCAATGGCTTGAACCATCCAATCAAGAGCATCACCGAGTTCCAAAAGTACAACAACATGGTTGAGCTTGTGCACATAGAATCAAAGGCCGAGCGTCAAGTGCAAGAGGACATCAAGTACAACAAGCCAAAGACGTACTTCACATACAAGCAAGCCCCAACCACTACTCCGACAACACCAAGTGTAAGCTCATCAAATACCACGAAGCTTCCCTTCAAGCCAACACTTCCTCAAGGAAAACCGCCCCCAAGTGGCAAATACACAAGGGATGAACAACCATTTAATGGTGAGTGCTACAAGTGTGGAGGCAAAGGGCACAAGTCGGCCGCTTGTGGAAACAAGAAAGTTTTGTTCATCCATGACAATGGCGATGAATAATACTTGAGTGAAGATGGGTTTGATGCAAGGGTCAAGGAAGCAATGGCAAGGCAACATTTGGAAGATGACCAAGAACTACTTGTGTGTGAGCATGACGCAAGTCCATCGCTTGTGGTCACAAGGGTCTTAACTACTCAAGTCAATGAGAATGAAGACCAACGATCAAACATCTTCCAAACTCGTGTCGGTATCAATGAGAAGTCCATCAAAGTTGTTATCGATGGAGGGAGTTGCCACAATCTTGCAAGCACGGAATTGTGTGAGAAACTCACCCTCACCCTCCATCCGCATAAGCACCCCTACCATATACAATGGCTAAGTGACCAAGGGTCCATCAAGATCAAGCACACCGTCTCGGTAACATTCTCAATTGGACCATACAAAGACACGGTGGAATGTGACGTGGTCCCCATGACGGTTTGCCATATGTTGCTAGGAAGGCCGTGGAAATATGACAAGCGTGCTTTGCATGATGGTCACTCAAACACTTATACCTTCAAATGGCTTGAAAAAACTTGTGTTTTGCAACCAATGACTCCTAGCCAAATAATTGCGGACAATGCAAAGGCTTTAGCGAGGGCGCAATACACAAAACCACCTTGTGAGAAGAGCAGTGAGCAAGAGAACCACACTATAGTGAGTGAGTGCCACAAGCCAAACTCGAGTGGAAAAACTAAGAGTGTTCTTCTTTCCACCAAAAGTCAGATGAGAGAAGTGCGGAACAACCCATCCATCTTGCACTATGTCCTTGTATGCAAGGGACTAGCGCAAGGAACTAATGACTTGACAAATGTTCCTCCTTCCTTGATGGCTATTTCGCAGGAATTCCAAGATGTATTACCCGAAGAGCTTCCTCATGGACTACCCCCGCATCAACCTCATACTCGACACTCCACTCCCAAACCGCGCCGCGTATCGCACGAACCCGGAAGAGACGAAGGAGATAGAACGACAAATCAACCAACTCGTCTCCAAAGGTTTGATCCAAGTAAGCACTAGCCCAAGCGCGGTACCCGTGATTCTCGTGCCAAAAACGGATGATACGTTGCGGTTATGCATGGACTGCCGTCCAATCAATGCTATCACCGTGCGTTATCGAACATCCTATACTGCGCCTTGATGACATGCTTGATGAGTTATGTGGAGCCACTATGTTTTCGAAAATTGATCTTCGTAGTGGTTACCATCAAATTCACATGGCCGAAGGTGATGAGTGGAAAACCGCCTTCAAGACCAAGCTTGGTCTCTATGAATGGTTGGTTATGCCTTTTGGCTTATCAAATGCCCCATCTACCTTCATGCGCCTCATGAACCATATTTTGAGATCTCTCATTGGGAAGAGTGTAGTGGTTTACTTTGATGACATCCTTGTTTATAGCAAGTCACTAGAGGACCATGTTGCTCATGTTAAGAAGGTCCTTCAAATCCTTCGTCATGAAAAGCTCTATACTAATCTCCCAAAGTGCACTTTTGCAAAAGACAAACTGATTTTCCTTGGTTTTGTTGTGTCTTCTAATGGCATTGAATTCGATGTCTCCAAACTTAAGGACACACGAGATTGGCCCATCCCGACCAATGTTAGTGAACTTCGCAGTTTTCATGGGTTGGCCGGTTTTTACCGACGCTTTGTGAAAGACTTTTCTACCATTGCTTGCCCTCTCAACGAATTGACCAAGAAAAATGTCACATTCATTTGGGGCAAAGCACAACAAAAAGCTTTTGATGAGCTCAAAAATAGGCTCACCGAAGCACCACTCCTCGCTTTACCGGATTTCATAAAAGCTTTTGAGATCGAGTGTGACGCTAGTGGCATTGGCATTGGAGGCGTCCTTATGCAAAATGGGCGACCTATTGCATACCATAGTGAGAAACTGGATGGCGCACGCCTTAACTATCCAATTTATGACAAAGAGCTTTTTGCCTTGGTTCGTGTCCTTCAAGTGTGGCAACACTACCTTTGGCCCAAAGAATTTATCATCCATTCCGATCATGAGTCGTTGAAATATCTTAAGGGCCAAGCCAATTTGAGTAAAAGTCACGCCAAATTGGTTGAGTTCATGGAATCTTTTCCTTACATTGTCAAGTACAAGAAGGGCAAAGAAAATGTGGTAGCGGACGCCTTGTCTCGCAAAAACACAAACCTTCTTACGCGACTCGAAGTAAATATCTTGGGTCTTGATGACATCAAATCTTTGTACGAGTCCGACCCATTCTTTGGATCAATTTTTGCAAAGTGTTCAATATACAAAGGGATTGACGATTTCTATTTGCATAAGGGTTTTCTTTTCAAACAAAACAAGCTTTGCATTCCGAAGTCGTCTCTCCAATTTTTTCTTCTTCAAGATTCCCATGGTGGAGGCCTTATGGGTCACTTTGGCCGTGACAAGACATATGACATGCTATCCACTCACTACTTTTAGCCAAAGATGAAGCGTGACGTGGAGCGCCACGTCCAATGATGCACTACATGTGTCCAAGCTAAGTCTAAGTCTAACCCATTTGGTCTTTATATGCCATTGCCTATTCCTCATGCACCTTGGTCGGACATTAGCATGGACTTTGTGTTAGGCTTGCCTAGATCTAAACATGGACATGATTCTATATTTGTGGTAGTGGATCGTTTTTCTAAAATGGCACATTTCATTCCGTGCCATAAGACTGATGATGCTTCATATGTAGCAAATTTGTTTTTAGGAAAATAATTCGGCTACACGGTGTACCAAGAACAATCGTCTCCGACTGCGACGTCAAATTCTTGAGCTACTTTTGGAAAACACTCATGGCCAAGCTCGGCATCAAGCTCCTTTTCTTGTCCGACTCGCATCCTCAAACCGATGGACAAACCGAGGTCGTCAATCGAAGCCTTGGCAGACTTCTACGTGTGTTGATAAAGAAGAACCTTAAAGACTGGGAGGAATATATTCCACACGCCGAGTTCGCCTACAACCGCGCCAAGCACTCCACCACCATGAGGAGCCCGTTCATGATCGTCTATGGCTTCGAGCCTCTCACCGCGCTCGATATCCTTCCACTTCCGCTTCATGACGGTACCAATATGGACGTTGACAAGCGTGCCCAAACAATGAAGAAACTCCATGAAGACACAAGAGCTACGATCGAGCAACTATTCCTTCGCCAAGCATCACGGCTAAACAAGAACAAGAAAGAGATGATCTTCGAAGAAGGCGACCTTGTGGGGATACACTTGAGTAAAGACCGCTTCCCCAAGGACCGCGACTCCAAACTCAAGCTAAGAAGTGATGGACCGTTCAAAGTACTAAAGAGGATCAACAACAACGCCTACATCATCGATATCCCAACATCAAAGTATCTTGTGAGCCCGACGTTCAATGTCAAGGACCTCTCACCCTACCATGGAGAAGATGAAGTTGAGAAGGTTGAAGAGTCGAGGACGACTCTTTCCCAAGGGGGCGGAGCTGATGCAGCCCGTCCTACGGACGCACCTCCATCTACAACACCTAGTCCCCCAAGTGGACCAATGACTCGCGCCCGAGCCAAGCTCCTACAAGCTAAGGTTAACTCGCTCCTTTCCTCATGTGATTTTGGTCTACCTTTGGATGGCTTGCTACTTCATGCAACTACGTTGTGTATCCTCAGCTATGAAGCAACATCACCACACCAAGCCCCCAAGGAAGAAGGACCAGGAGAAGACGCTGCTGGAGCTCTGCACACCGGAATCTCCGGTGTACACCGGAGTCTCCGGTCCTGTACACCGGAGTCTCCGGACCATCCTCCGGTCCGGCCCCAGGAACCAAGCCCGGGACAACCAGAAGGCCCCTCCGGAGACGGGTCCGGAGATTGACCGGAGTCTCCGGACCCAACACCGGAGTCTCCGGCCTGCTCGACGCCAGGCATGTTAAGGCCTTTTGGGCATGGCCCATGTAACCCCCAGTTTCGCCCCAACTTCCAGTTTATTCACTAAACTACCCCTGTTTAAGTGGCTGGCCTATATAAAGCTCCACCCCTCTATTGTAAACCCTAGACTTGGATAATTATAGTTGTGGACACCCTTTGAGGATGTATCAACTATTTGTCTCATGCTTCTACCAAGGAGCACCAAATTATCCACAACCTCTTGGATCTTGCCTAGTGCGTTCAAGTTATACAAGTCCTTGGGATCTCGGTGTCTCGTGCCCAAGTAGTCAAGATCTCGCCAAGCATCTCTCCCCCGTTGTTGGCCGTGGAGAGAGAGCTTCGCCCAACACCGATCCTAGGGATTATGTTGGACCGGTTGCCACCGGCGTGAGTTATCGGCTTGTATCGTGTTTTCGTGTGTGTGAGTTCATCGAGTTCTTCGCATGTGTGTTCGTGGATTTCATCCCCTTTCCTCTTCCACCGCTTTCCCCTCGATTTTCTCGGAATTCGTGAAAGATCGGACCACCCCAAGGGGTCACCCCTCCAACAGTTGCAGTTGAAGCAAATGAAGGTTGAGGGATTGTTCATCGTATGGACGAAGACACATTTTGCGTACTCGATCAGGTCGTCTACGTGTATCAAAGAGAGGATCAAGTTCAAGTGTGAAAGGGGCGGTAAACCAGTGAAGGGGAGCCTCTTCAATAAGGACCTATCTCTACATGAGGTTGGAGTGGGCGGTGTAGTCCACAAGGTAGTCGGCATGTATTTCGCTAGGGTGGACGACGTATTCCACGGTTTGCTAGCATGGCTGGGTAGTCCAGATCATATTTTAGTTGTTTCGTAAATTCTCCAAGTCAAAATTGGGGAGAGCCAATTAACTTGTCATGGTTCGATATCTAGACAAGACGCAGATCTAATAGGATTCAAGTCAGGGGAGCACGGAGAACCGTTAATCAAGATTAGGAAAATATTGTTAGCTTGAATCTTGATTAGTGAAGTCGGATATACTAGTTTTGGAAAGTGTTCGGTTTGGTATTACACGTCATGGACGTGAAGTGCTAGGTAGTTAAGGTAAGATTCTAAATCAGGAAAAGTGTATGCGAACCTAGTAATATTTGGACGTGACTTTACTTGTTGCCCGTGTAGTATTAGGAAATTGTGTACATATAGGTTTAGGAGAGTTCGTAGTTTGTAACCGTGAGTTGAGAAGAGGAAATAAGAGAAAAATAGAGGGCACGATACATTGCCCTTGGCCATAAGATTTATGTTTGTTTGTGTTCGTCTAAATTGATGTGATCGATCCGTTGAAAGAATTCCAATAGCGACATGCCAGTGGCGTTCTTTTGATACGGGTCTCATTTATGCAAAATGCCATAGGCATGTGCCATACCGGTGTCGTGTCTGTGACAAGAGAGGCCTGTCTATGTCAAGCTATTGGTTTTAGTGTAGCTAGCGCCCTAACACCACTAAGTTCCTCTAGGGTAGAAAATCCCTCCGGCCTTCCAAAAAATGAACTTTCTCATATATATATGTTCAATGGTAGTATAATTTTTTTTTTTGAAAAAGAGCATATATTAATATCAAAAGATACCAATTACGTCCATCCTATGCATTAACGCATTGCCCTAGCGGCCATACGAATGCACACAACCAAAAAACAAAGAAGAATTACAAAAGATAAAATCCCCGATACATTGACCCATGCATTGGAACAACGGTACTACCACCACCAAGACAACACCAGAAGTCCAGCTTCTCCAAAAACGATTCCTCCAAGAAGAGAACCGTGCACAAACACCGTCATCGCCCGATCAAAGATCTTAGGTTTTCACCCTGAATAAAGTTCACACTCTCAAAACAATGCCTACAACAAAGGCCATTGCCAGACACAACCAATTAAGGCTAGACCCTAGATTTTCACCCAGAAAGATAGAACCGTGAACCTCTCATGTGCATCCATCCCCACTTGCATGCCACTGCTCCAAGTCACGAATCACCAAGCCAATTCATCATTACCATCCAGACTCGAACCACCATTATCAGTCCACAGATATTGGTCTCCATGACATTCTTCGTTAGCACCATGGAACAAGAACATGCCCCATGATCTTAACAACCAACAAAGCTTCGAAGCACCCTCTAAAACCAAATGGTCAGAGTAAAACATGGATGCACACAACCGAGTCCCATCCGATCCAGCAATCCCTTGGCATGATCGTACTTATGGAGTACGCCGGCGGAGCCTTCCGGAACACAACACATTAACCAGATCAATGTAGAGAAACATCAGGCGGATCTTCGTCTTGGCTTGAGCGGGATCAAGGATCGCCACCTTTATTAGGCAGATCATCGGCTCCCGCGCCGCCGCCTGCCGGCTACCCATGGGACCGGCCGCCCAATTCCCCACCAGCTAGGCCGGCAGAGGAGTAGACAACCTGGGCCGCCACGACACCAACCTGGCGCCAAGAGACCTGTGGAGATCCTCCAAAATCCGAAGATCGGATGCAGATCTGGGCTAAGGGCCAGGAGACCACACCCACCAGAGCTCCACCAGTCATCGCATCACCGTCGCCCGCCATGGTGCCCACCACCAGCCTCCACCTACGCCTGCCACACCGGCGGCAGCCCGCACTCCCAGCGACAACGGCTCGTGCCACACCACCATCCAGGGGAGAGGGATCCCCTCCGCCACCCTCATTGGGGCACCTGGGCTTTGCCCACCGGCCCCTCCGGCAGCGGCGAGGAAGGGAAAGAGGCGGTGGTGGCTCCTAGGGCTAGGTCGGGGAGAAGGGAGAGGGGAATAGGGAAATAAGAATGAATGACTACTTGAATAGGGAGAGGGGAATAGGGAAAGAATCAATGGTAGTATATAACTATTTGAAAATAGAGATGTATAAGTGGTAGATGAAACATAAATCTTGCATTGAACTAAATGTGTGGCATAGTAAAGTTTCTGTTGCACGGTACAACATGCTATACATATATACTTGCTCACGATATAAGGGGACGTGGTCTGCTTTCTTTTTTCCGATCACTTACTTTACAGATCCATAACTGACTGTAACTAGTAGAAATACAAGAGAAAGAGCAAGCTACGAGTAGGCAATGCGAGTTTGGAGTTGTGTTTGATGGGAATGGGAGCAATCGAGAAAAAATGCTGATTATGTAGGACAGTAGGATGCGCTGCAACCGTCAAGACTCGGCTATGTGCTGCTTGATTTGTATCAATGCGCCCTTGTAATGCGTCGGTCTCTGGCAGTGCTACAACGACGTTGCATTGTTCCTTTTACATGGATTAGCCAATTAGGAGCGGGATCTTAGATATATGCGTACTTTCTTGGCAACTAAACCCATGTATTGGTTATTTTTGGTTCAAGGGCGGTCTCTCAGGATATATAGCAACAAAGAAATAAAAAATGGACCGTTCTTTCTAGATTCCTATGTTGATCATATAGGGTCTTTTTGGAGGCCCTTCGTCCACTAATTTGTTCTAAGTATCCTTTTTTTTCAAAATGGGGACAAAACGCCCCGGCCTCTGCATCAATAGAATGCATGCAGCCTTTATGTTCTCAGCATCTTTTGTTTTGCTGCTCTATTGATTCCAACCATATAGCTGCAAGGTTCTATACAAGGCTTCAAATGGCCTTGCAAGAAGATGCATAAGATTTGAAGGAATTTCCATTGTAATATTGAAGATGATGGCCATACCCTGCAGGTAGCAAATGCCTTATGAGTTTGAAACCGATAGGCGCCCCTATGAGGCTGGGAGTTAAAGACTTAATATGTCATAGCAGATCTATTAGATTGTCCGCATATCAGAGATGGAGACACTGGTGAAGAAATTCTGGCCTGCACGCTTGACGCGTTGCTGCGTGGTTGGCTCGGCAACGGCGATGTCGGGTTGCAGCCGTCAGGAGCCAAATTCCCAGCCGCAGCAGCTCAGCTGCAGGAAGTGGCGGAGCCAGCTGGGTGGAAGGGTGGTGCCAAGACCCCAAATTGCCAATAAATCTCATGTCATATCTCATGGTACCCCAGAGATCAGCACCAAGACCTCTGGAAGCATGAGAGGATCCTCGACTGCTCAGGAACCTGGTACACATGATAATTTAACACTAACACCACCAGAACAACACCAAAAGTCCATCCTCTACAATAGTGATGCCTTCACGAAGGAAACAGTGAACAAGCGCCCCTCGTCGCCCGATCACCCTAGAGAAAATCATCACTCACAAAACAATGCCTTCAACAAAGAAATTGCCAGGCACAACCAATTAACGTCAGGCCTTGGGTTGTCACCCTGCAAAATAAGAATGTGAACTTCTCATGTGCTGCCGACCCCACTTTTCGATGCTGCTTATACAAGTCGCGAATCACCAAGCCAATTCCACATCGCTACTAGGACTCGAACCACCATTGGTATTCCTTTGATCTTGGTTTCCATGGCATTCACCGCACACTGACTTCACCATGGAACTAAATATATGTTCCACGATTGCAACAAGCTGCAGAGCTTCGCCTTGCTCACTCTGAAACCAAACTGTCAGAAAAATATGGTTGTACGCGACCGAATCCTTCCAATCCGGCAATCTCTAGGAATTATTCGTCCATGGGAGTTCGTCGGTGAACCCTTCCGGAACTCACCACTCCGATCAGATCAAAGAGAGCAAACAACAAGTAGATCCTCGTCTTTGCGCGAGAGGAATCCTAGGACCGCCGCATTTATTCAGAAAAGCGGACGAGAAGGCCCCCATGCCGCCATCTGCCATCCAATGACGACGAAGGAGGAAGAACCTCCACCGTAGTAGAAAATTGGCGCACGAGGTCGCAACAGCCACGACCTCGCGCAGATCAGGCCCGTGCTGCCTAGATCGAGCTGGCGCAAGGCCGGCCGGTTAGCTGCAAACACTGCGCCACCGTGTTGCCGTGGACCAGACCGCCACATCCCGCTGCCCATCTCCCGCGTCGTCCATCGAGGGCGCAGCCACCGCGCATCCATCTGGTCTCACCTCCTGCGTGGGGAGAGTTCACCCAATGTGCCTCCTTGCCATCCTAGGACCGCCGCAATTATTCAACAAAGCGGACGAGAAGGCCCCCATGCCGCCATCTGCCATCCAACGACGAAGAACCTCCACCGCAGCAGAAAATCAGCGCACGAGGTTGCAACAGCCATGACCCGCATAGATCACACTCGTGCTGCCTAGATCGATCTGGCGCAAGGCCGGCCGGTTAGCTACGAACGCTGCGCTACCATGCTGCCGCGGACCAGACCTCCACATCCCGCCGCCTATCTCCCGCGTCTTCCATCGAGGGAGCAGCCATCGCGCATCCATCTGGCTTCGCCTCCTGCGTGGGGAGAGTTCACCCGATGTGCCTCCTTGCCGCCAACATCACCGACGCCATCGATGGCAGCGGCTGGGGGCGGGCTGGTCCTTGGGCGGGGGATGCCGCCGCGCGAGCGACCCGGGATGGTGATCCGCAGTAACATGCTATAGAGAGTCACAATTGTCACTAATGGGTATCATACAGCCATCAATAACATGCCCATGTCTCTTGCATTGAAAACAATTCTGCTTCTCTACCTTTGTGGCCTTCTTTGTTTCTAGCTATAGTCAAAACTATAGTCAAAACGACGGGCATGAAGGTTTCTAGATAGGGGATGAGCCTCGCTAAACTTGCATTGGATCTCTCATAAAATAGCATATTGTAAGTCTAAAAATGTTTTTTGCGAAAAATTATGAGCATCAGATTGTTAGATGTATATATTTCTATATTGTATTTCCCCCATATGTTAGGGGGCTTCCTGCATATTTGCCCTGTACATGTACTATATATTGTGGCCTTTGGCCCCTAGAGGAATACAAGTTGTCTATTCCTAACATGGTATCAGAGCCTCGTTAGTCCCATCCTCTTTCTAGCAACTTCGTCGGTCGCCACCGTCCCTGTCGTCGCCGGTCTTGCCGTCGTCGCCGCCGACGGTCGCCGCCTGTCCCCGCCTAGTTCCTATCGTCTACTGTCGTTGCTCGTTCTGTCGTCTCCGGTTCTAGTTTGGTTCTAGATCGATCTCCGTTTCTTCTTCAGATCTGTCTCCAAAGATCTCCTCCAGATCGATCGGAGGCGTAGGTGCACCTGCACCTTGGTATCGCTGCAGATCGAAGCCAGACCCCCTGCCTGGTCCTCCTGCAAGCCGTACGCACGCCAGCTTCTGCTCCCGACGGGCCATCTCCTGCTCGTCTCTGCCCAGGTCCCGTCCCCGATAGCGGGACCCGTCTCGATTCCCTCAGGCCACGCGGACGCCAACTCCAGCGCCTCGACACACCGCCCGACACCCTGCACCTACTTGGTCGGCGGGCCACCTCCACGCACGAGGCCTCCACCTGCTCCTCGCGACGACCGAGGCCTCCACGTGCGGGCCCTTCCACGCGACCTGCTTCCACACGCGGTCTACTCCACCCGCCGCCTCTCGCCTTCTGCATCTACTCGGTGCCTACTGGTTGACCTGCCGGCCTCGGTCTACTAGCCGGCTCGCCAGACGGCCGTCATCGTTGCCGGGAATCGATCCCCGGCGGCCGGAATTGTCCTTCCCCGGCCCTTAGGCCCCGCCCCTCGTCCCGGTTTGCCGGAATTTGGCCGGATTTCGGCCAGAATCTGCCTGTAGCGAGTTGACCAGATCTGTTCCAAAAAAAAGAGAAATATGTCTTCTTCATCGGGTTATGTTGCGATTCCTCACTGTCCGGTGATTTTCAATGGCGCGAATTACCCTGATTTTGCTGCCTTCATGCGCGTTCACATGCGCGGTCTCCGTCTTTGGGGTGTGCTCTCCGGCGAGGTCTCCTGTCCGCCGTGCCCCCTGCTCCTGTGGCTCCTCTTCCGCCGGCACCGATTGTTCTCGGCGCTGATGCTTCTCAGGAGGCCAAGGATGCTGCTCAGAGTGCTGATGATAGTCTTTGTGCTTATGATCCAAGTTCAAGTACTCTTCTGATCTCGAGGCCTATCACCACGCTCTGACTGCCTGCACTCAGTGGGTCGATGAGGATGCTCGTGCTCCTGCTGTTCTCACCTCCAGTGTTCTGTCCTAGTATGCTGCTGAGTTCATGAGTCTCCCTACTGTTGCCTCTCAGTGGGCACATCTTCGTCAGCGCTATCAGCCGTCTGGGGATGCTCTTTACCGTGTTCCGCTCTCTGAGGTGTTGTCTGAGCTTCGGGCTGAGGAAACCCGTCTTCGTGGTACTGGTCTTTTTGCGGTTCCATTTGTGCTTGCTACTCGTGGTCCTTCTATGCCGTCTGCTCCCTCGACTCTGCCGTGGTCCTCTGTGCCGCCGCTGATACTATCCACTCCTCCAGGTCAGGATCAGCTTCAAAGATCGATCTTAGGGTCTCGAGTCAATCGCAGTTCGTGGTCGTGGGCTGTGGTTCTCTTCGTCACTGCTCTTACTGCAACAGGGATGGCCACACTTGGGCCACCTGTTATACACGGGATCCCAGTTTACGTCAGCAGCACCAGGCTCGTGGGCAGTCGGCTCCTTCCGGTTCTTCAGTAGTTGCTCTCTCTGATCAGGCCATTATCAGGAGTCTTCGCGGTCTGCTTGCTGCTACAGGCTCTTCTTCGACAGGCACTGCTGGTTCTGTGACTGATTCTCCAGGCACTGCGCGACCACCACCTTCTACACAGTCAGGTACGTCTCCGTGGTATCTGGATTCTGGAGCTTCTTTTCATATGACCTCTGAGTCTTCTTTTTTGTCCCTCTTCGTTCTCTCCCTTCTCCTATCCGTGTTCTCACAGCCGATGGTACCTCTCTTCCTGTTTCTAGTCGGGGCACCCTTTCTACTTTTTTTTTTGTTTCTCATATTTCTCATGTCCCTCTTCTTAAGATGAATCTGTTCTCTGCTAGCCAGCTTACTGACTCTGGTTGTCGCGTCATTCTTGATGCTGATTCTTGTGTTGTCCTGGACCGTCGCACACAGGCCCTGGTTGGAGCTGGCCCTCGCAGTCGTGACTCTTCAGGACTTTGGGAGTTAGATTGGCTTCGTGTTTGTTCCGCTGCCACTTCATCTGCCAGTTCTTCTCCGGTCGTCGCCTCTGCTATCAGCTCCTTTCAGCAGTGGCATCATCGTCTTGGTCACCTTTGTGACTCTCGCCTGTCGTCATTAGTTCATCGTGGCCTTCTGGGGTCTGTCTCAGGAGATGGTTCTTTACATTGTCAGGGCTGTAGGTTGGGTAAACAGATTCAGCTTCCCTATCCTACTAGCGCGTCTGTATCTCAGCGACCTTTTGATTTAGTTTATTCCGATGTTTGGGGTCCGCCTTTCGCTCAAAGGGGCCATCGCTACTATATTTTATTCATCGATGATTTTTCTCGGTACACTTGGTTGTATTTTATGCGCTCTCGTAGTGAAGTACTCTCCATATATCAGCGTTTTGCGGTCATGGTCCTTACTCAATATTCTACACCCATTCGTGTGTTTCGTGCTGATTCTGCTGGTGATTAAGAGTCACAATTGTCACTAATGGGTACCGTACAACCATCAATAACATGCCCATGTCTCTTGCATTGAAAACAATTCTGCTTCTCTACCTTTGTGGCCTTCTTTGTTTCTAGCTATAGTCAAAACGACGGGCATGAAGGTTTCTAGCTAGGGGATGAGCCTCACTAAACTTCCATTGGATCTCTGATAAAATAGCATATTGTAAGTCTAAAAATGTTTTTTGCGAAAAATCATGAGCATCAGATAATATACATGTAGTTCAAATCGAACCCACTTTCTATCGATTTGGCAGGAATTTGTCTTTTTCACCAGGGGTAGATGAAAAGGTTTTAGATCCCCCGGTTAAGAAATTTACATGTAAGATGGTCTAATATTTTTTGAAAAACATGATGATAGCATTTTGAATTAGTTCTTTGATGGTTGCTTCATAAAATGAAAATGGCGGTCAGAAAATGGAAAATGGTCTTTGCCCTGTGACTATCCTGAACATACGACAAAGATTTTGCCTTTTCCGTGTGCCTAACCTGAACACACGGCAAAGACCTTTATCGTGCGTCCTCGGCCACAGACACACAACAAAGCTATTTAAAATTTGACGCGGGATATATTCGCACGCTCAAAAATTTATAGGGCGCGGAAAACTCGCTTAGAGAAGAAATAAAAATTCAAAAATTTACCGTGCGCCTGATGGTTGTACACGGCAAAGGCCTGCCGTCAGGTAGGCACTGTTAGCTGAGCAAATATGTGGGCTCTCCTTGCCTGTTTCCCGTGGGTATTTTCTTTGCCGTGTGCTTTTCTGTTGTTTTGCCTGCGTCGTTCTTTGCCGGGTGTATTTGTCAATCTTTGCGGTGTGTTTTTACTTTGCCGTGTGCCCGATGCAGTTTTGCCGTGCGTGCTCTCTTTGCCGGCTGTTTTTTAGGAAGACGCATGGTAAACGTTTCTTTGCCGTAAGCAGACGCACGACAAAGGCTTGGCGCACAACAACGCCTTGTTTTCCCGGGAATACGTGCTTAATGGTTTCAAATTTAACAGGAGAGACTACTTCAATATTAGCTTGGACATTGTCCCCATCTGCCTTCTTCCCTCCACTTGAAGTAGAAGTGTTTTGAGTGACCTTGTTTGCTAAGTGACTTTCCAGACTAGCTACATTATCTACCTCCCTGGTCGTTGTACTTTTTTTATCTTTGCCATTAGAACCCCTCATCCTTCCTTACCATTTTGCGTTTGCAACATCGGCTCATCTTAGATTACCACAACATGCTCCACTTTGAAGTCAAGCTTGTAGAACCCCTTCTTGAAAAGCACATCCATGGGCTCATGAATAAGAGTATGATTCACACAACCAACTTTAATGCACACAACTTTATTCTTTTTTGTTTATGCCACATCAACTTCTTTAGTTTTCCCCAGAAGAGCGCCAAGACCCCAAATTGCCAATAAATCTCATGTCTTATTTGATGCATGGTACCCCTAAGATCAGCACCAAGACCTCAGGAAGCATAAGAGGCTCCTCGACTGCTGACCATATGTCGAAATGCAAATCAGTAACCTTATCAGGAACCTGGTACACATGATAATTTATCACTCTTTGAACCTTGTTTTTTTTTGGAAATGCAATACTTCCCATTGGAAGTTGTCTAAGGGAACAATCTTCTTGAGACACTCGATAATTTGAGGAATTGTCATTGTGTCCCCCTCCAAAGTGATTTAAAAAAACATGAAAACTCATTTGCATACCCATACATAATCACTAATGGTTTAGGTGCCTGGAGAAGATGGCAATCCATAGTAACATGCCGTGGAGAGTCACAATCGCGCGAAACTCACGTATGACTCAAGAGGCCTATACGTGGACATATAGGGGTCAACAGCAATTTTAAGATAAATTGCGAAAGCCAGGACTCGAACTCGAGACCTTAAGCTCTGATACCATGTCAAGCTTCACGCACTAGCCAACGTAACCAAAAGTCTGAACTGATGGAAAGGACTAGTGCAATTCACCTATACACTTCAACATCTTGCAATGAAAACAATTCTGCTTCTCTACCTTTGTGGCCTTCTTTGCAATGAAAACAATTCTACTTCAGCAACTTCAATGGCATGGGGAGCATCTTGAGACTGTGTACCTTGCACTTGTGGCTGCTGCACTACAGCTGGTGTTAGCTGAACTTGCGTCTGAGGCTGCACAACAATAGCCGAAATGGACAGCTACAGCCTCTTGGATCATTGTTTGATTCAGTGTACTATTACTAGCCACGTATACTCATGGGAACAACTCTACCACCACTTCCATTATTAAAATTCCTATTTTAATTGTATCCAAACGCCCATTAGCATTGTACCCATTATTGTAATTATTTAGGTACCCTCCTCCTCCATTATGCCGCCTATTCTGATAATTGCCATTCACTTTGCCATTACTTCTGTTGTTGAAACCGCGATTGTTGTTGTTTAATCCATAGCCTCTATATGGAACTCGCCAAACAGTCCCCCAGGCCAAAGTTTCGGGAATTCCAATTTACTAGGGATCGGATCATCACCAGCTCCAGCATTTCTGCTTGATTCACCCATCTTAAAAATTATTGCGCTTCCATACCAACCTGAGCCGTGGAACCTGTCTTGGTTATAGTAACCATGACATAGACCAGCTCAGTCAGGCGGAGGTCGACCTCGACCCGGCCTGGCACCACCACGACCAGGATTAGGACTCCCATTCGACAGAGCACGAGCTTTTTTCCCAGGTCAACCTTAGCAGTCTACACTCTGCACTAGGACTGTCCAGCGACGAGATTGGCATAGGACAGCACGATCGGTCGATCGATCGATCAGTGACCGGTTTATTTTTGAAGAACATGAGAAGATTTATTGAATGCTAATGTTCACAGCGATACAAAGGTGATCCAGATGATCGATCAGCCACACATGGCGCCCTACATCAAGAATATATAGTAGCCAACTGGCCATTCTTGCAATTGAACGTGCTTTCCCAATTGATTTTCACCGCCCAATTAGTGAACGATAGTTCTTTTTCAATTAGATGGATTCGTTTCGGCCTGACAAGCGAACATGTCCCGTGCGTCCTTCCCCAACCGGCATTAGCTTACTTTGTGTACCTTTAGATAAACTAGCAAGGTGGCCCTCGCAAATGCGAGGGCATCATTTTTAGCATATTAAATTTGTTTATCAAATTAATTTATGATGTGATTGATGTTGAAAACATGATGTCATTAATTTACATGCCAAAAGATTATATATCTACACCAACAATTACTTTACCCAAAATATCCCTTGTATGGAAATTTTGAATCATATTAATGTGGCGAGAGTAGCTATTATGACATTTGGAAATATACCATGCAATTTTGAATCATATTAATGTGGCGAGAGTAGCTATTTTGAATCATATATTTTTTACTCTATTTCTCCCATTCCTCGCATTTTGACATACATATTGTAATGTCCAACTGATTTATGTTTTTTGGGTCATGTAACTATAAGTACATCCACTTTGATGCAACATAGTTTCATGATATAAGTTGACGCTAAAAATGACTTGGATGGAAACATAGTTTTAGCATTCTAATAGGTCACCAATTTATTGCATGCCTCTCACATTTCAATCCCATTTCACTCCAAAATTATTTCCAGCTGATTATTAACACTCCTTGTTAGCATTGTCCTACTACCCAATCCTTTAGATCAATTATTTAAGTAACATAATCACAAAATAATGAACATTATGCTTGCAATGTGGCATACACTTAAATCTTAGAAATTTTAGAGCCATAGCGTACATAAAAATAACTACGATTACAACATAGGAAATATTGAGCTGGTAATTCATTAGCATAGATATTAGGTAAAAATGTTAGACTATAAAAAGTCATCCTTCCAAATTTATTGTGGTCACATATCATCTTGAAATTATTATAACTAAACTTTCATCAGTCTTCTGTGCCGATAATGAAGGTGGAACCATACATTTGTGGATTCTTCTTGTGAATTTCCACTATATTGGAATTGCTTCTTCTATAATAACTACTTTGTTCTATGGAATGACCGGTCAACAGACGACACCTCTATGCACATCGTGTGATAGTTTTTGGTTGGTAGCAACTATGCCAGTAGGTTACTAACATGTCATTGAGCTCACATGGAATTGGAAAATCCATCGGTGCTCATGTAATCTTGAGTCATGGTGAGCAATATGACGCCTACAAACTCTGTATTCTTACACAATTGTGTAAAAGTGTGATACATCTATTGTCGATTTCAAAACTATTGCCTTATAAAGCAGAATCATATAGCATGTACATAGAACATACCAGATCAAACCATATATCTCCAACATGCTTCTAATTCCAGATATTGGTATGAGCTCTTGAGTGCGCGGCAATTAAAGGTAAATAGTGAACATCATTGCGACATGTGTTGTCAGCGAACATCTTACTTACACTAGGGTATGCATGCCGACATCAAATAAACACATAGGGGCGGGGGTATTTCAAAAATAAAGATAACAATGAATACAACCAAGTAGTACTCATGAATTGGGAGGTAATACATATCGACACCTCATAGTTAATGAATATCTCAATAATTACCCAAAAGAATGCTATCGGGGAATATAATTTGGAATTTAATCCTTAGACAGTGGTTTGGACCCTGCCAACCTCAAAGACCATATGAATATATAATTATTGGACAATACAATAGAAGAATATATATGATACCAAATATGTTTAAATAGCAATAAAGCAATATTAATTTTTGTTTGTGTTGGTGGATATCCTGATAACTATCTGAGACACTACTTGCGACATTCAGTATCAACTACAACTTTGGCTTACTTCAGGATTCTATTTTCCTTACAATTTTGAAAAATATCATGTATGCGTGACATGTGCGATGTCGCTCATGTAATTAGGTACGGTGGCCACCACGAGCTCGCTCGTGTTAAGAACCATGGCTGGATACTTCCCGCATCGCTCAATATGTAAATGTATGCACGCTCTATAGCGTAATACAAATTGTCCATGACACGTCTCGTATAGTCTTTCTATTATATTTCTATTTTATGACTATTCTTTAGTCTTTTTCACATGCCAGAAGATTAAGTGTGCATCGGTGTTCTATGTGGATCCTTCACAATAATAAGAAAAAGAAATATATATTGGTCCGGTAAGGGGAAAAATTGCAGGTGGAGTAATGGACACGGAGCATCATATCCTAGTGGGATCCTGCTGCTATTCATCTCATTAAATCTCAAGCGGTTCTGAATATCTAAACGTGAATTAGCAGTCCTGCCGTGTGGGGTGGATCCAACGTATATGCCTATTACGATGTGTTACCTGTTGGGCCTAATCGGACCCAACGTGTTATATTAGTTGTACACATGCATGTGTCATATTTGTTACATAAATCGAATGGTTGAGATTTAAAATATTAGATAAAAAATAGATCTAACCATTAAAATAATTTAGATGATGTGGCTTAACCTGGTGTCTTCGTTGGACATCCTTATATTGCTTTTAGTATATAATAGATCTTATGTTTACTGATTGTAGACTCCCTAGGAGCCTCCACATTAATCCTAGAGTTAAAGATTGTTTTTAATCGTCTGCTCTTTCCATTAAAGTCTGTAGCCGTTCGATGTAGACTGAAAACTAGGCGTCGCCATCCTCTCTTGCCCGTTGTTTGGATCTCTCACAACCGCTCCCCTCCCCCGTAAAACAAATCTGCAAAATATATCATCTAAAAAGATCTCAGCATCGTAGTCTAGTCGGCTGCCTTCCCATCAAGCGACGGCGCGGTCTCGCCGGAGCTATCCATGGTCATAGGTTTAATCCCGCCATGCTCTGCAGTGCCTGGTTGTAATTTTCTTTTTATGTTTGGGCCTCTATGTAACTATACACCGAACGCCTAAGGAATAAAAACTTCGGTTCCTTCAGGAACTTTCCTGTGCAAAAAAAAAAATACTTTTTGAATCATATGCATAAAAATAAGAGTTTTCCAATGCCCTTGATATTTTTTATTTATCATAAAATTTCTTGTGTTCATGACCAAAGTCTGTATTGAATCATTTATATATTTTATAAATATTTTTCCAATGTTGGACGGAGGGAGGACAACCATTAAAAAAAACACCTACTTGGCGGCAGAACATGTAGAAGAGGATATTATAAGTTGTCCCTCCATTTCATAGAGCCACCCTAGCGGGAATTCAGAAAGAGCGACATGACAGTTGGCAAATTGTGGAACCCTGCTGATGGGAATGAGAGGAATCGAGAATTGGTATAACCTTGTCGTATGGATTCGTTTTCACCGCAATTGAACGTGCTTTCCCAATTGATTTTCACCGCCCAATTAGTGAACGATAGTTCTTTTTCAATTAGATGGATTCGTTTTGGCCTGACAAGCGAACATGTCCCGTGCGTCCTTCCCCAACCGGCATTAGCTTACTTTGTGTACCTTTAGATAAATCTTATGTTTACTGATTGTAGACTCCCTAGGATCCTCCACATTAATCCTAGAGTTAAAGATTGTTTTTAATCGTCTGCTCTTTCCATTAAAGTCTGTAGCCGTTCGATGTAGACTGAAAACTAGGCGTCGCCATCCTCTCTTGCCCGTTGTTTGGATCTCTCACAACCGCTCCCCTCCCCCGTAAAACAAATCTGCAAAATATATCATCTAAAAAGAGCTCAGCATCGTAGTCAAGTCGGCTGCCTTCCCATCAAGCGACGGCGCGGTCTCGCCGGAGCTATCCATGGTCATAGGTTTGATCCCGCCGTGCTCTGCAGTGCCTGGTTGTAATTTTCTTTTTATGTTTGGGCCTCTATGTAACTATACACCGAACGCCTAAGGAATAAAAACTTCGGTTCCTTCAGGAACTTTCCTGTGCAAAAAAAAAAAATACTTTTTGAATCATATGCATAAAAATAAGAGTTTTCCAATGCCCTTGATATTTTTTATTTATCATAAAATTTCTTGTGTTCATGACCAAAGTCTGTATTGAATCATTTATATATTTTATAAATATTTTTCCAATGTTGGACGGAGGGAGGACAACCATTAAAAAAAAACACCTACTTGGCGGCAGAACATGTAGAAGAGGATATTATAAGTTGTCCCTCCATTTCATAGAGCCACCTAGCGGAATTCAGAAGAGCGACATGACAGTTGGCAAATTGTGGAACCCTGCTGATGGGAATGAGAGGAATCGAGAATTGGTATAACCTTGTCGTATGGATTCGTTTTCACCGCAATTGAACGTGCTTTCCCAATTGATTTTCACCGCCCAATTAGTGAACGATAGTTCTTTTTCAATTAGATGGATTCGTTTTGGCCTGACAAGCGAACATGTCCCGTGCGTCCTTCCCCAACCGGCATTAGCTTACTTTGTGTACCTTTAGATAAATCTTATGTTTACTGATTGTAGACTCCCTAGGATCCTCCACATTAATCCTAGAGTTAAAGATTGTTTTTAATCGTCTGCTCTTTCCATTAAAGTCTGTAGCCGTTCGATGTAGACTAAAAACTAGGCGTCGCCATCCTCTCTTGCCCGTTGTTTGGATCTCTCACAACCGCTCCCCTCCCCCGTAAAACAAATCTGCAAAATATATCATCTAAAAAGAGCTCAGCATCGTAGTCAAGTCGGCTGCCTTCCCATCAAGCGACGGCGCGGTCTCGCCGGAGCTATCCATGGTCATAGGTTTAATCCCGCCATGCTCTGCAGTGCCTGGTTGTAATTTTCTTTTTATGTTTGGGCCTCTATGTAACTATACACCGAACGCCTAAGGAATAAAAACTTCGGTTCCTTCAGGAACTTTCCTGTGCAAAAAAAAAAATACTTTTTGAATCATATGCATAAAAATAAGAGTTTTCCAATGCCCTTGATATTTTTTATTTATCATAAAATTTCTTGTGTTCATGACCAAAGTCTGTATTGAATCATTTATATATTTTATAAATATTTTTCCAATGTTGGACGGAGGGAGGACAACCATTAAAAAAACACCTACTTGGCGGCAGAACATGTAGAAGAGGATATTATAAGTTGTCCCTCCATTTCATAGAGCCACCCTAGCGGGAATTCAGAAAGAGCGACATGAAAGTTGGCAAATTGTGGAACCCTGCTGATGGGAATGAGAGGAATCGAGAATTGGTATAACCTTGTCGTATGGATTCGTTTTCACCGCAATTGAGCGTGCTTTCCCAATTGATTTTCACCGCCCAATTAGTGAACGATAGTTCTTTTTCAATTAGATGGATTGGTTTCGGCCTGACAAGCGAACATGTCCCGTGCGTCCTTCCCCAACCGGCATTAGCTTACTTTGTGTACCTTTAGATAAATCTTATGTTTACTGATTGTAGACTCCCTAGGATCCTGCACATTAATCCTAGGGTTAAAGATTTTTTTTAATCGTCTGCTCTTTCCATTAAAGTCTGTAGCCGTTCGATGTAGACTGAAAACTAGGCGTCGCCATCCTCTCTTGCCCGTTGTTTGGATCTCTCACAACCGCTCCCCTCCCCCGTAAAACAAATCTGCAAAATAAGTTGTCAAGTCGGCTGCCTTCCCATCAAGCGGATATTATAAGTTGTCCCTCCATTTCATAGAACCACCCTAGCGGGAATTCAGAAAGAGCGACATGAAAGTTGGCAAATTGTGGAACCCTGCTGATGGGAATGAGAGGAATCGAGAATTGATATAACCTTGTCGTATGGAACACATACGCATTGGTAACAAGAAATGGTCTATAGATGAGGGATGGGACGTCGAAGCATCCAACTTCACTTTCCATCCGTTGGAAGCCTAGTACATGCATGTATTCTGGCCGCACAGGATTTATATATAGTTACTGGCTAGCTAGTACTGTTGTTAGATGACTAATAAATATAATGAGTTTGTTCATATGCTCATGTTGGAAATAATTGTGATCTGTCTTGCTCAGAGAAATATAATGAGTTTCTTCATATGAGCGAAGACTATCCACAATTTCAGAGAAAATGTGTTCCGTCTAACAAGCTTGTAGTTAGGGCCCTAGCACCATAATGTTGCTCCAGGTTATGAAAACCGTGCAGTCTTCCAATGAATTAACCGTTGTCCCATCCGCTCAACAGTAGTAGATAATAACTATTAAAAAATAGCAATACAAGTGGTGAACAAAGCTCTGTCATGAATTAACATCATTGTAAATTTTTGTTTCCATGGTAAAATATGCAGTACATAAGAGGATGTCGCCGTGGAGACACGGACTGTAGTTGAGAAACGAGTTGCAGTTGGAGCAATGAAGTTGAGACGCAAGTTACTGTTAACCTCTGTGTATATGAGACAAGTTTCATATATGATGGTGCAGTTAAGACATGATGCAGTTAGGGCAATGCAGTTATACCTGGACGTTAAACTCGGTCCGGTGGGCTCGGCCCGAGCATTGTGGCCTCGGTGCGAGCCAGGCTCGGCCTGGTCCGGCTTGTTTGGTTTGTGTATATTTTTTTTTTGCAATCTAATGCGCTGAATCTTGGTACACTGCAGAGAAAATAGGCCCATTTTTGCTGGAAACCTTGTTCGGTCGATAGACACAGGGAGTTGGACGTCTTCTTCCTCCCGTGAAGCTAGGGCAGCCGTGCACCGCCATCTTGCTCAAGGTCTTGCGCCACCACAATAGGTCGCCACCGGCGACGCAAGACGGTGCCGCTGCCTACACCCCACTAAATCGCCTCTGCTTAGACCCCTCGTCCTTGCCATGCTAGCCGCGCCGCCCACGCTGCTGCTGCTATAGAAACAATGAAACATCATCCTGCCAATACATTTATGGTCAGAATTAGGTGAAGCGACCATGCATTTAGTTCCAGAAAATATTCATAGTATCTATATATAGCCCGTAAGTGCCTTATGAGTTGTGATTGCTAAGGCCATTGTCCTTGTTTTTCTACCACGTAGCATGGGTCATTGACTCGGAAAGTTCAGAGTTGCCATTCCCTGTCCCTTGTCAACTTCCATATAACAGTTTAAGTTCAGAGTTGATAGACTATAGGTCTATAGCTAGCAGAAATGCAAAACAGAAATTAAGATACGAGAATAGTTTAAGTTCAGAGTTGATAGGAAAGTGAGGTATCAGGATCACATGCTAACTGCCTTAGATGCATATGCTGAGACACAGCGCCAATCGCGGCACTACTTCCTCGCTGCGTACTTGTGTAGATGCATGGCAGTATTGTGTTGAACTTTTGCTACGCTAAACTGGTAATGACATGGGCACTGGCGTATGCGAGTAAATAGCAGCGGAGGTCATAAAACTAGTCTCTCACGTGCAATTAAGTCACACATCTTGTAAAATAGACTAACAGGTCACAAAAGTTGTCAAATGGGTGCACCACAGGTTACAATCTGGTTAACCAGACGGTTTTTAACACAACGCATCACGTGCGTGTCACATTTGGTCAACATGACACTTACAATATTACAAAACCCCACTCATGTTTATCTGGGGGTTCAGTTGAAATTGTATTTTTTGGTTCATATCACGTTAATTACGCGAAGTCAAAAAAAAAAAAGTTCACGTAAGGATTCACGTCGATCGAATAGATCTGGTACTGCTTGTTCGTGTTCGTGTTCTGCGCGTCAATGGAGGACGTGAGCGACGGAACGGCGATATATTAACTTTTAAATGGGGTTTCTACATACATTTCAGTCCATATTAACGTTTTTGTTAGAAGTCCCTATTAACCTTAGGAGGCACGCTCACGTGACGAGTTTTTTTTTTAAACCGGACAGTTAAGCAGTTTGTGACCCATGATGCACGCGTTTGACAAGTTGAATGATCGATTAGTCTATTTTATAAGTTATGTGACTTAAGTACACGTGAGGGACAAGTTCTATGACCTCCGGTGCTATTTACTCGGCGTATGCACTCTAGTAGGCGAGCATATGCTAGAGTATAGTGAAGGATTGGTTTTCATGGTTCATGCAATTTTTATGAGGATTAGCGAAAGGACATTTCTACTTGTTTACCTTTGAGGCGGAGTCATGTTTTGCCTGTTTAGATGCAATCTTTCACCATAGCAAGCAGTATGCGAAGAGATGTCATTTTCATCTTTAGTCTCTTCATCTCAAAAAAGATGCCAATACATATATCTTTAGGTAAGTTACAAATACAATTATGAGGATTGCTAAATACGTATCCAAAAGTATTTTTCTTCTAGAAAACAGTTACCCCTCAGTTAATATGAATTTATAAAAATCTCCGACATCTAATTCGAGACGGTAGACGAGTACTATATATAGAGGTAACAAACATGGTTTTGATTGTCCTCATATTACTCTCACTGTGACTAGTCTTCTGGTAATTAGAAATCATTTTTAATCCCCCCCCTCCCCGCACGACATGCACTAAACATGATAATCGTTGTGATCTACTTCATGACCGCCGTAATTGCGTGCACGGAGGTACCCTGGGTACTACGTAGACAGGTTTTTGTCTGCACCTATATTTTCTCATTTTGAACAACACACCTAGCCTCCTTTGTTGTGGCCAGCAAGAGGAGACAACATTATCTTAGAATCTCCCAACTGGCAGCACATCTGATCGCTTGGCCAGCAAGAGGAGACAACATTGTTTGTCCCCTCCGTCAGCCTGCCCGCCCTAACCCCAAACTTACCAGGCGGCGGGAGGGGAATGATGGAGGGATAAGAATGACAGCGGTAGGGGAACTCGTCGGTGACCTAGACAACCCTAAGATGGCATCTTCCCTAACACTCTTCTCATTGCACGATCTGTTCCTCCCGATGGAGCTGTTCTCAAAATGTTATATTGCCTAATGTGTGATTCATGTGATTTGCAGGTCTAAGGAGAATTTTTAAAAGCTGAGTCCAATTGAAGGTCTCGGGTGGCCGTCCCAAGGATGGCCCTCTTTCCATTCAATTCCTCCCCATATAGCTAGTTGTTCTTGAAATTTTGTGTTCCATATATGGAAATTGATAAGGGCATTTGACAGCCTAGGATGTTAGTGATGTATCTGATGTTGGTGAAATGCAAGTAGTCATGTGTAAATGTTGCATGGTACACAATAGTCAAGTGGAAGACTAGAAGAGCATGATTGTTTCTTTTTTGGGGGTCTTTATTTGAAGCTTGCTGATACCTGAGTTGCCTCGGTCCACCGAGGCTCCACTAGCTACAGTATGACAAGGTTGAAAGTTTGAAACCAACTGAGATTTTGGGCAACACTAGACTAGAGTGCCTGATAGCCAGCCACCTATATGAATGAATAAACCCGATGATGCTTGGCTTACTCTTGTACAATTTTGTTCGGTAGTTGGATTTTGAATTATAATATATTACCATGTGCATTCAATCAATTCAGAGTCCAGGCGTACTAATAAATCAGGTACAAGCTATTCGCATTTCAATCCTACCTATTGCTTAGATCATTTGTGCTATCCAGATATTAATAATCCATGTGAAAACTCTATCCCTCGGATGAATCTAGTGGCTTCAATCCTTCCTATTGGTCATGGATACATCCATAACATGACATTGATATTGTTTAGACAGATTTAGCGCCTCGTCCATAGTGACCACCAGGTAACGTTATGTAAAACCAATGGCTCCTATATAGTTATTTAACATCTAGAAGAGGAAATTACAAAAAACCACCACAATTGGGGTCACTATAACAGAAAACCACCACAATTCAGATTCATGACAAAAAACCACCACAATTGGGGAAAAAACCATCACAATTGGGGCAAAAAACCACCACAAGTGGGTCTATTCTGGTGGTTTTTTTGTCACAAATCTGAATTGTGGTGGTTTTCTATTATAATGACCCCAATTGTGGTGGTTTTTTGTAATTTTCTCCATCTAGAAGGTAGCATTAGAGTGATGATAACAGCTGGCTCTGTCACAATAAAAAAACCTCGTTCACGGTACATAGTTCTTTGATTCTACCAACAACTCAACTTCTTTGATTTAATGTCATGTAAAGTCTTTCTTGGCATTTTATAGCAATCCTCACTTACTAAGAATCTCATCATATAAGTGGAGGTAGCCTTGCAATCTTTTCCGTATTACTTCCCATACACATCCATTCATAAACCGGACTAAAGCTAGTAGGGGTATTACCTCTGCTTCAATTTAATTAACACTGTTTTGTGTAGATACTCCTGTATCTTCATACTAAAA
The DNA here is from genome assembly GCA_030063025.1 of Avena longiglumis. NCBI lineage: Eukaryota > Viridiplantae > Streptophyta > Magnoliopsida > Poales > Poaceae > Avena > Avena longiglumis. The sequence continues at coordinate 46,000,577 of CP125974.1, read as the reverse complement.
CATGTCTAAATATGCATGCTTATCTAGACAAAGCTGCGTCAATAGGATTGAGAGATATCGGGAAGATAGGATGACTGCGTGTAACATATACACTACCATAGTCGAAGAAGATTTGTAGCGGTATTTTGCCACATAGTACTGTAGTGACAGGTCCAGTTCTCTTATGGATCACAGCCTTTTGAAGTATCTCTTTTGGAGCATAGCACTACTCGCTTCTATCATACCGGAGCTCACCTGGCTGTACATTGTACATGATTAGCTCAAGTTAATTTTTGATTTTTCTTCCTGAATCGTGTGCATGTAGGAGTAGAGACTGCGGCAATGCAAGCTAACATTTTTGAGTTTAGATAGTTAAGAACTTGAGATGAGTGGGCATCCATGAGATATGTAGTCAGCGATCGGTATCCTATGCGCTCAAAGAAATGTAATCAGCGAAGTTTACCAGAGAAAGCACAAGTGTGAGGAGTGCCGCAAACTCTGCGTGTTCCTTTGCATCCGGTGTGTGCTCGCGTGAATACTTCTCCAACCTTGTGTTGGTATTTGTTTTGGCCTCGTAGCTGACCAAGACAAACGGTGAGACACTCGGAGGGTTATTAATCATCATCAAAGACACACCATGCATGTTGTGAAGCCAATGAGAATATTCGTTTGCGAGCTCAAAGGCGTCTCATGGGAGAGAAGCCAGTCTCGCATGCCAGGTGGCCATCAGCTGCATCGATGGCACTGCTGCCCCTGGCCTCGACCATGCTTGTGGCGGGACTAGATCCCAACACGTGCAGGGACCTCTGGCAGCTCTTTCTCCGCGGCGTTTGGATCCCGGTGAGGTGACCCTGGATCGACGAGCAATATTAAGAGATTATTATTGCTGCATATCGTTTATGAGATCGAAACTATCTAAATATAATCGATGTTGAATTTCCAACCCTCCGATGATTATAAAGCATTCAATTATGGAGATGGTATTTTGGCTCACAGGTGCATATGGACATATTATGAAACATTCGTTAAAAACAAATTTTTAATTGTCCAAAAATTATGAAAGAAAATTTTGCACTGACATCCAGACATCCTATATTCGTCCACATGTTTTCGAGGGAAAATAACATTTTATGTTGTTTGTGTAAAAAAAGGAAAAGAATGTCTTTGAATAGTCATGTTGGAGCATTGAAACTTGTGCTTTTTACACGGGACACAAAAAAAATGTACGGATGTACGTGTAGATATTTTTTCACAAATTTTCGATATTTTGAAATGTGTTTTCAAATAATATGTTTATTTGCACACGTGATCCGAATTGGATTTCCATATACTCTCACTGATACGTAGATAAAACATGATATTCATACTAAATATAGGGACAACTTTTGTGTGGAGACACCATATATTATCTGAAACCAGCCTTTAAAACAACATCCTTACAAAAGACACAAGTCCTTCAAAAGTTCAGCACCATCTACCTTCTGCATCCTTCGATGGCGCACCGAGCAAAAATCGATGCCTCTATTTGGGCCTCCAGCGTAGCATAGCTCGGGTGGAGGCAGGAACATGAGACGAGGAGCCGCGTGTGGAGGAAAACATGGGTGGCGACTGGCGGCGCTGCAGGGAGGAATCGAGGCTAGAGGGGGTTGGTAGCGATATGGGATGGGGTGCGTGCATTGTCTGGTCTAGCGTGTGTCCATGTACGTGGTGTGCGTGCCTCGTGTGGGTGTGGTTTTTTTTCCTTAGGGCGTGGGTATTATCTGTGTGGTGTACATGTGTGCTTTATTTATCTAGAACAATTCGTGTGTGCTGGTTTAGGTTAGGGTTTGGTATGGTATAGATGGGCTGCGGGTGGGCCTCCGACTGGGTTTAGCTTCGGCCTCACAGGTTGGGAGGTCTGCCACCCTATCAAAAACCCTATCTGTCATTTTTTATTTGTTTTACCAGCACAAAATAAATAACTTCGATTTTTCAAAATACCTTAAGCAATTTAATAACTCCCTCCATCCGTAAATGAATGACTTCGATTTGTCTAAATTCACAACTAAAACATGTCTAAATACATAAAAATTTCGACAAATACAAGTCACTTATTTCCGTACGGATGGAGTAGTAAAGATATATGTGGTGGTAAACTTAACTTCAAGGTCCGTAAAAAAAAGGAGAATTGCCTTTTTTAAACTATTTGTATATTTATCTAAATTAATTCTTTCGTAACCGTTGTAACGCACCGCCATTCAGCTAGTAGACTTCAAAACATACTTCTCATCTAATTAACCTGCATCTTACGTTTGGGATATAAAATTAGGAACCGGAAATTCAATGAAGTTCATGTTCAATACTCCCTTAGTCCGGTTTATTAGGCGTGCATTTAGTTTAAGAAAATCCTTAACCATCAATTTTGATCAATAAAATATGTAATATATGTTTCAAAAAATATACCATTGGAAACTATTTTTAAAGATGAATATAATAGTATAATTTTTGTGATATATTATATAAAATTTATTGACCAAAATTATTGTTCAAAGTTATTCTTAAACTACGTGTGTGCCTAATAAATCGGACCAGAGGGAATACATTTAAGGATGACAGATCCCGCACCCTATACATGTAAATGCAAAGCAATCAACCACGTTCAGCACATGTGAATACCTATGTCCCGAAAACAATTGGGTATAGTGAACAATTAGCAACGACGGGTGGCTACACTAAGTGCATGGCAATAATATTTCTACATGCTATACCTACACAAAATAAACTGGTATCCAGGTAATATATGAATACCTATTTTTTATAAAACATGCACGAAAAAGTCTGCACATACATAATTTCTTTTTGTTACACAAAAACCTTTGAAGTAAGGGAAATCCATGGAGTTTGAAATAGAGGAGAGCTGACATCATCCAACATCTCTTTAAGGTTTCACACTAACATAAAAAAGTCAATATCAATAAAAAAACACCGGATTGTATATCACACGATCTGCTCGGTATAGTCAATTACTCAGTAATCTGAATATTGATTATTCTTTGAGAAAAGTATCTAGAAAATTCTACGTTAATATTATATAATCTACAATTCACATGGTTGAAATAGAAGGATATAGTTGGAATTTTCACAAAAAGCAAAATATCCAATTGAGAATCAATATGCATTATTTTTATTTGTAGGCACAACTAATAGACTTTGGAAACTGTAAAACAATCACAAACAATACTAAATTCTAAGGCATGCCCCGCAAATCTATATAATGCATTATGCCTTTAGAGAGGAATAACTATTTTTCTTAATTGATTCATTAGGAAAAGTTCAGTAAATTATAATGATTGAAATAAAGTTTAGATTATCCTTTTGAATCTTTGGCATTTCTCCATGTCCCCCATGACTATCTCTACTGACGTGATACTACTACGGAACTCAAGAACCAAACAAACAAGGTGTGAGAGGTTAAATATTTGACTCCATACCTCCCGGTGGATGATGGGTTGTCAAATGTGTGGGCAGTCAACAAATATTGAAATAGTGGATGACACGGACTGCCGCTTAATTTCTGGCGAGAGAAAAATCTTGAATGTTTCACGCTGATATGGCATGACCAATGTGCAGTTCTCTATTTTTCCAAATATAAAGCATATGAGCTATATGGTGAGATACATAGTACATTTATCAATCTTAGAAAATAGTAAGAAATCAAAACATTAATGTATCATGACCATAATAAAATCAGTTACAATATAGTAAAAAACAAATGGATATGGTAGAAGTTCTAAAAAGAAATGAGCCAATTCGACATATGCCACTATGAGCTTTGCATACTTAAAAAATGGAACTACATAAAAATGCCACTTCCATCACTTGCATAATTCAATTAATGCCAGTAAGAACGTGTCATCAGTCGAATTAACCCTAAATGTTTTGTTGGCTTACCTGTCAATGAAGATATAATTTTTAATTAAACATTACATTATAAATAAAATATTTTCTACTGATTTCTCAGGATATGATTGGCTGGCAACAATGTATAATTATTTTGTAACTAAGTATCCAAAAGCAACATGATTAGCCTAGCATATTAATGTAAGGTCACTTAAAACTATTGGTAGCTCGTGGTATAATAACATAGATCTATGTATAGGTCTACTACTTATACATATGATATATATTTTCATCAATATGTATGCCATTATTGGAAACTCATACCAAATAGTAGTAGACCATACATTAAATATTAAAATGAATGTCAATCCCATGCACGCAATATTTTTTTAGCACTAATAACATTCGTGGTGGAAATCAAGGTATTATTTTTAAAACCACCAATTTCTCAGTCAGAATCATACGCTAATTAAAGATGATGCCCTCGCATTTTCTGAGGGCCACCCTTCTTTTCCAATAAATGAAACAGGTTATAACATCCATTACATAAACAAAAAGCCTATCATATACGAGGCAAGGACCTTGCTTTCCTCTACCATTTTCCCTGCACATCGTTAGATGGGCCGTTCCGATTAGAAATACATGAAAAATAGATTAAGCTAGCAACACGGGAGGTGAAGATAAATGTGGACGGGGCTGTTGCTAGGCATGGAGATCATGGTGCTATAAGTATAATATTTCGAGATGATCAAGGAAGATTTGTATGGGCCTCTGCTCATACCATAGAGTGTTTATCTGACTCTGGAATTTGGAAGGGATGTCCTGTGTTCAAGCACTTACGTTGGCTCAAGACCTAGGTATCTCAAAGGTGGCCGTTTCTACCAATTATTTGGAGGTGATCAATATGATAAATGTAAAGAACTCTTGCAATTATACTTTGTTTCTAATTGGGGATTTAACGAACAATTAGACTTTGTGGAAGTCAGATTTCAGCATAAATGTAAGGAAACAAATAGGGATGCCCGTTTGATCACTAGAAATGCTATTTCGCAGGAGTTGGGTAGACATGTGCGGTTCGTCGAACCACAAGACTTTGTACTGGTTACTGTTCCTGAGTAATAAATCCCTACCTTCCCATAAAAAAAAGTTATAGGTGAACCATGACAATAACCATCTCCATTGACCACCTAGTCAAACTTACATAATAACGAAGGGTATATGTCTATAATTTGTATTGAAGGACATAATATTTATTCGCTTTTATATGCCCACGTATTTCAAATGGACCGATGGTGGATGCATGTCAAGAACCATGTGATGTGAAGGAATCGTTCGCACAAAATCCCTTTAGGGTACAACTTTTCCAACAATAAAACAGGTCACAGCATTCATCCGTTACTCACTTTTCCGTCGGACATAAGCCCATTATATAAGAGGGGGCAGCCTTGTTCCTCCCTTGTCATTTCCCATACCCATATATTGAAGAGAATGTAGCTAGTGGAAATAGAAAAAAAAAAAGAGAACATAAGATATCTAACGTTTACGTGTAGTGAATTTTCTATGGGAATAAGAGGTATCAGAAGACTTAGGCCGTGTAGGTTGTAATATATGCTAATAGAAGAAAGGTTTTATCCAGGAACGATCTTGCTGGGACGTTTTTAGGGAATGCTGCATCGCCTTCACATCAAGCTGACACGGGGACACCTAGTCTGAGCAGAGCATATGTTAGATTCAGAGTAGCACTAATAGAAAAAAGGGCCTTTGGTCCGAACCATTAGTTCCGGCTGTGATAGACCCAAAACTAATGTGACAATTAGTCCTGTTTCTAACGGCTAGTACGCCGCAAGGGCACGGTCAGCTCTAGTCCCGTGTCAAACAGGACTTTTAGTCCTCATTGGTGATACCAACCGGAAAGTGGTTGCGGCAGGCTAGGTTCAGCGCCCGCCCGTTTAGTCCTGGTTGCTTAGCATCAGGGCTAAGTAATGTTTCTTTCTGTGTATGTATATTGGGGGCAAGTCTTCAACACGAGGGTAGAAAACCAATATAGAGAAATGATTATTGGTCTGTAGAGCTCATTCAAATTAACTTTGCTTAAGAATCTGCAGGCTAAGAGATGTTTGTGGAAGTACGCACACAATATGAACACTGCCATCGAGTTGCCTCACTCAGGAGTTTCTTCAAATATGTACATCCTAATTTTTAGTTACCAGATATTGGGTGTGTGCTGACGTCCACCCCGTAACCAATCCTGCTGACATGTGTCCGTCAAATCCCCCAAATTTCAATTTTTGCTTCTATGTAGCAACAAACCCACTTTTGCTTCTATGCAGCATAAAACAGTTCAACAAAAAATAAAATAAAAAAGACTGACCTTGCATAAGACCTCACATGAGACCTCACAGGAGACATGGTAGCAACAACTTAGGGGACTTTTATGGTACCCCCAATTACATACAGGCCATTCATTTTCATAGATCTAATGGTTTGTATCGATTCATACTTGTGCCCAAAACAGGAGTAGTATGCATGATTCGTACTGGTAATGACTACAGTGTCATAATCGGGACAGTTTCAACAAAAATCCCGTATAAAAAATGGAAGGCCACACAAATGACCGCAACAAATCCCGTAAAAGATGGAGATCGTCCATATTTTTTTCTGTTTTATCTCTTCAATTTTCCAAATCATGTTGCCGACCCGAAGAGCAACAGATTGTGACTTTTTTTTGACTTTGTACGCCCATAGACATACATTACTTGTATTTATAACCGTAACAATACAAAGAAGATACCAATACAAGCAAAAGAAAACAAGGAGAAAACAAACGGTTGGAAAACTACAAACCGTCCTCGCCGCAACTACTAAGAACCCAAATCCTTCGCCATCGCCGGATAAGAAGAAGATCAACAGCAGCTGGTCCACACTTTGGCACTGAAGAAACCCCTAGCCATGAGGCTTTAAAGAGCCGCAATAACCACCAGCCCCATAAGACTGGATCTAGCCTGCTGCTAAGAAACATCGGTCGGAGAAGCCCTCCAAGCATCTTCAACGCCGGATCTAGGGCCAACGCCACCCCGCCTATCAAGCGGCCGGATCCTCCACCATCCACCACAAACCAGCAGCAATCCGCACCGCCGCACTCCAAGGCCGCCAGGACCAGATCGGCGGCAAGATCAACACCACACAAAGCCGGAGCACACGCCCGGCGAAGACCAAATCCCACAGGCTTCTCGACGCCGCAAACGTCGCCGAGATGGGGTTGAAGCCGGGGTACCTTTATTCGATGTAGCGCATCCACCACCATCTGAGTTGCGCCACCACGACACCACAGAAACACTAACTTTAGGGACCTTGTTGAACGCCGAGCGTAGGTCCTGGGTCCCCACCCCTTCCCGCCCGCGCGAGGGGAAGCGGAGGAGGCGAGGACCCGTCGATCACCGGCGGGGAGGAGGCGGCGGCTAGGGTTTTTTTAGGGAGGAGGAAGAGTCGCCTATTCCGTTTCACCTTTGAGTTGTATAACCGGTTTTGCTTTCCTTACAGATTGTGACTTGATACTGCGATTGATTGATAAGGCAGCCTGACTGGTTTCGGTGTCATGTCTTTTGGCGTCTACAGGTCCGCCATCGTGCGCGCAAGAACTCCGGCGATATAGAGCTCCTCTTATGGCCATAGTTCGGTAGCACGATACTAGTTAGCAAGGATCAATATCAAGATTTAAGGCACGATACTAGTTAGCAAGAGTCATATCAAGATTTAAGACACCTGAAGATTCTGTAAATCGTAATCTGAGAATTAGTTAACGGGATTTAAGCATAATTGATAGGATAATTAGCGGAGTTATTGTTACCATAATTTGTTTGCTATTAAAAAGTCTATAATACCCCTCTAAATCAGTGGCTAGATTTTAAATCATACTTCTCACCTCCAATGGGAAGTAAAAGGTACCGTAAAAAAACCTTCATCGCTGGAGACATCATAGAAAAAAAAATTGTGGGCCGACCATCTTCGTCAGAGACTATCGCCAAAAAAACTTGTAGCACAAACTTTGTTCTGTTGTAGCAAAATCACAAAATGGTTGTACCAAAAGATTTGTGATAATGTAGCATCAAAGCAAAAAAAAATTACGGCGACCTGGGACCTCGTAGCAGAATTTTCATAATATAGTAGCAAAACCATGAAACAAATGTAGCTAAAAGTTTATAATATAGTAGCAAACCACAAAAATAGTTGTTACACACAATTTATTCATACAAAGCAAATACACATAACAATTGTAGGAAACAACCATCTCCGCTAGTAGCACTGCAACCCAACGAGGGTAGCATCACTGATTCCCTCCGGTTGCACCACCGTGATACCTTTGTAGCAGAGGAGGCTAGCGCTTGGAGCAATGACATCCTATTGTTGTAGCACAGGAGGCCCGGCCTCAAAGAAGGTGGGGTTTCCCATGTATACATCGTGTGGTCGTTGTAGGACTCCCAGGGAGGCAGGGCGACATGGCTCACACTTCTGCCATGACGCTATCCGATGTACGGACTATCCTTGCAACACTAACATCACGAGGGAGGAGATCTACGTTGGAGTGGCTTGATTGGGACAACGGCATGGCAATTTGGTGGTGTGGTAGGGGTGGGGCAGGTAATTGGGGGCGCTTTCCTGGGCAATCCATGGCCGATGGAAGCTCGTGAACAAGATGAATGATAGGAAGGGAAAAGGAAACTAGTGGGGAAGAAGGACCGCATGGAGATAAGGCTTGTGGTGCACCCCACCCCAATATCTCTCCATCTCCTCATACCCAGCGACGTGTGGCACAAACAGGAGTAGGATGATGCATGAATGTCGAACCCTTGGTGGTTCTGAAGCGTTTCCTTGGATTTTTACAAAGGAAATATATTAATATCACGAAGATATCAATTACACCCAGTCCTTGCACCAACACGATGTCCGAAACATCCAGGAGGCGCACAACCAGAAAGACAATAAATTAGAGAGAAATATGAAACAAATCCCCCATCGCGATGATGAAACACTCACAATAGCACCGCTGACAATATATACTTATATCTGGACGACCCGCACAAATAGCATGGTAGAAGTACGAGAGAAAGAGAGAAATGGGCAAGTCTGGATCCTTTCTGGTGGATAGAAGAGGAGACAAGTCAGTCTAGAAAAATTACTTTAGGTCGGTTACATTGTGAAGAGAGATTGAGCAATCCACCTTGGGGGCTTGTCATCGTATTGATCAGTTTATATAGCAGTACGCACAGAACCGTGTGGACAGTTGAACGTGAGAGAGAGACAAGTGGATGACCGAGTCATGAGATCGTCAGTCAACACCCCACCGCAGCTGTTGTCTCCGGGGACCGGACACACAGGCTGGACCTAAACTCCTGAAACGCTGCTGTTGGCATCACGTCAGCGAATTGCTGAGAGGTTGGGGCATGCAGAACGCGGAGATTCCTGAGCGCGACCTTCTCCAGAACAAAATGGATGTCGAGCTCGATGTGTTTGGTGCGGCGATGGTGCACCGGTTGTTGAGGTCAAAGACATACTGAAGCAGCTTTCTTCTATTCGCATATATTACAACCTACACGGCCTATGTCTTCTGATACCTCTTATTCCTACAGAAAAGTCACCACACGTAAACGTTAGATATCTTATTTTCTCTTTTTTTTTCTTTCTATTTTCCACTAGCTACATTCTCTTCAATATATGTGTATGGGAAATGAACGCGGGGCAAGGCTGCCGCCTCTTATATAATGGGCTTATGTCCGACGGAAAAGTGAGTAACGGATGAATTAATGCTATGGCCTGTTTTATTGTTGGAAAAGTTGTACCCTGAAGGGATTATGTGCGAACTATTCCTTCACATCACATGGTTCTTGACATGCATCCGCCATCGGTCCATTTGAAATACGTGGGCATATAAAAGCGAATAAATATTATGTCCTTCAATACAAATTATAGACATGTACCCTTCATTATTATGTAAGTTTGACTAGGTGGTGAATGGAGATGGTTATTGTGATGGTTCGCCTATAACCTTTTTTTTATGGGAAGGTAGGGATTTATTACTCAGTAATGCTACACCTACGGACTGCACTTACGGACACAACGTGGTATCATTTGATTGGCACGTACTCAGGCAGTTGCTCCGAAAATGTCTCCTCCGACGCACCACTGCGTGCCAAGTAAGTCCGTAAGTCACTTTCCGTAGCAATTCATCCGTAGACATAGCATTATTGTTTATTACTCAGGAACCGTAACCAGTACAAAGTCTTGTGGTTCGACGAACCGCACATGTCTACCCAACTCCTGCGAAATAGCATTTCTGGCGATCAAATGGGCATCCCTATTTGTTTCCTTACATTCATGCTGAAATCTGGCTTCCACAAAGTCTAATTGTTCGTTAAATCCCCAATTAGAAACAAAGTATAATTGCAAGGGTTCTTTACATTTATCATATTGATCACCTCCAAATAATTGGTAGAAACGACCACCTTTAAGATACCTAGGTCTTGAACCAATCGTAAGTGCTTGAACACAGGCTATCCCTTCCACATTGCAGAGTCAGATAAACATTCTATGGTACGAGCAGAGGCCCGTACAAATCTTCCTTGACCATCTCGAAATATTATACTTATAGCACCATGATCTCCATGCCCAGCAACAGACCTGTCCACATTTATCTTCACCTCACCCGTTCCTATCTTAGTCCATCTCATCTGACGCTCAACTCCGCTCGTGCAGATGCCCTTGAAGAAATGCGTTGTTGATGTCCATCTGATGCACAGGACAGTCGCGGGCGGCAACGATGGCCAGCACGGCGCGCACAGTGGCGGACTTGACCACGGGACTAAACGTCTCTGAGAAGTCGACGCCAGAGGGCTGCGAGAAGCCACATACGACCCAACATTCCTTATAGCGCTCCAATGTGCCATCGGCGTGGAATTTGTGGCGGAACAACCACTTGCCGCTGACGATGTTCGCGTCTGGTGGCCAAGGCACCAACTCCCATGTCATGTTGCTCATCGGTGCCATGTACTCCTCCTGCATAACTGGTAGCCATGACGGATCATGCAACGCAGTCCGCACTTATTTGGGAAGTGGGGAGATGGGTGGAGTGTCAATGGCGACAACATTGGCAAACTTTGGGATGGGTTTGAACGTGCCGCGTTGAGCACACGTGATCATGGGATGCGTGGGTACGAGCGCGGGTCTGCGTTGAGCAGGAGCTAGAGGCGTGGGCGTGGGCGTGGGCTGCGGTGTGGGTGATGCCGCCGGAGGTCGAGGTGAGGCAGTGGTGGGCGCGCAGGAAGATTGATGGGTGCAGCCGGCAAGTGAGGTGCCAGCGTGGGTTGGGAGGGGACAGGGTGCTGTGCAGGCCAGGCCGTGCACCTAAGCGCTGCTGTGGTGGGGAGGAGCGTGGGAGCGGGGAAGAACTCATCCACGGTGGGCTGAGATGGTGTGTGCCATCGGTAGAGGCAAAAGGGAACTGGTCCTCGTCAAAGTACACACGGCGCGAGATGGGGATGCGGCCAGTGGTGCGGTTGAGACAGTGATAGCCTTTATGTAGCAGAGACACCCGAATACGGGGATGACAGTGTAATCTGGGGGCATGCAGTACAGGAGCTGAGGCCTAGCGAACATGACATGGTCGTCGATTTAGAAGGAAGGTTGCCGTGGCGAGAGCTTCAGCCCAGAATGCGGGCGGAATGGAGGCATGAGTGAGCAAGGCTTGCACTGTCTCATTTAGAGTACGGAGCATACGCTTAGCACGACAGTGTTGCGCCGAGGTGTACGTGCAGGACATGCGGTGAGTGTCGAAGAATTCACGGGCACTTTGGTTGTCGAATCCGCGGCTGTTGTCGGCTTGGAGGGCAAGGACAGGGAGGTGGAATTAGTTCTGAATAAGCGCATGGAAGCGGCGAATGGCAGCGAGCTCGTCAGATTTGTATCGCAAAGGGAATGCCCAACAAAAGTGGCTATAATCATCAAGCAACACCAAATAATATTGATATCCTGACGGACTAACAACAGGCGATATGATGTCCAGACATCACAATGAACAAGATGAAAAGAAAAGTAGGAGATGTGCTGCAATTCTGAAAAGGGAAGCCTAACATTTTTTCCTATTTGACATGCGTGACAGGTGCGTCATGGTGCGCCGCGGCACCAGGGGCGATGAAGCGAAGCGCGCTCGTCAGTGTGGTGTGTCCAGGGTGTCCGAGGCGCCGATGCCAAACATCTGGAGGGATGATGGCGTGGGCGAGGAAGCTGCACGGGAGCGGGGACACGCTGACAGGGTACAAATCACTGGTGGAGTTACATCGGAGGATCACCCTCCGGGTTTGGCGTTCCTTGATAGAAAAACCAAAATTTTCGAATTCTACATTAACCGGATTATCATGGCAGAGGGATTTAAGAGAGGTTAGGTTCTTGATTAGTGAAGGAGAAACAAGGACATTGCGGAGGTTAATTGGGGAAGAAGAAGTAGGGATGGCGAGGCGGCTGGAGTGCAGGGCTGACAGCGTGACGCCACTACCAACAACAATGCGGGAAGAAGAAGGGGTGAGATGAGAGAGCATACCAGACGATGAACACATGTTGAGGCGCGATTCCTCAAACGCACGACACCACAGGAAGGAAGGGAATGGGACCTGCATGGTGAGGCTTGGGATCGCGTAGAAGAACCACGGTTTAAGGCCACAGAACATGTTCATCACCTGCGCCTTGTCATCGACGGGGAAACCGAGGTCAGCGAGCTGGTCCGCGTACTCCTTGAGGCGCGCAAAGTAGAGAATCACCGAGGTGACGCCTTGCTCCAGGCTACGGAACGCGGTGCCGACGAAGACCGCCTGGGTCTCGGCGTTGTCAATGGCAAGCCAGACGGCAACGGCCATCGGTCGGCGCTGGTGAACGAGGGAGAGGATCTCCGGCGAACATGCGGTTCAGCAGCCAGGAGGGCGTCGTTATGCACCCATTGCGCATCAAGGGGACATGGGGCGCCGAGGATGTGCTCCAGGCCGCCGAACTTGGCGAAGGCCAGCTCGAACACGGTGCGCTAGGTTGAGTAGTTTGACGGGCTTAGGCTGAGGACGACTGGCACACGTGTTGGTTGATGTAGACCATGCTGAGGGAGATCGAGGCGAGCATGGCCGCGGTCATGAAGGCCGCGAACGGGAGAGCCGGCGTGGGAGGAACGAAGAGCTACGCCGGAGCGGATGCAGGGGCACGACCGACCGACAGAGCGGGCGCAGACACCGGTGGAGGTGCAGAGGTTGTTGGCATGGAGGGCAATCAGGGCATAGAGGTCGTGCTTGTGCCAGGAGCGGTGCTGGCAGATGGCCTGCCGACCTGGTTAAGGGCCCCGGCGAGGTTGCGGACAAAGCCAGGGGGACTCCGGCCTGTCTCTGCGTCCCTTCTCCTCTCCACTCCATCATTTGACATAGGCACTGATGTGTGATATCTATGTGTCCAAATCAGCATTAGCAGCTCATCATGCCTGAAAGCCTCCACCGTCATTAGTTTAGAACCAAGAATATATGCAAACTTCATAAAATAGAGTAAGGTGGGATCGCAAGCGCATGCCAAAATGCTAACCGACACGTTTATTACAGCAAGTTTCTTGTCTATTGAAGGTTCATGCAGTTAAGGTGTATGCATCTGAGATATCCGATAGTTAAGCTTTGTGTTGCGTGCCAACATATCGGATATTTTTGTTAGATAGTTATATGGAAGTGGAAATATGACTGGTAGAGAAAGCAGCAAATCTTGCATTCAATTAATAACGTCAATGTAAATATTTGCTTGCACGCTATACAACATTCAATACATACGAGCTCATGATATAATAGCAGATGGTCTGTTGAGGGGAAGAGCTAGACCATAGTCGCTGGTGTCAGATGACACAAATGAAACCAAGTGATGTTAGAAATATGCAGTGACACCGATGTACTTTTGCTGCTTTTTTCTAGATTCGTTCTCTTCTAAGCTTTCCCCTCTTACTTACCATACCCATCCATAACTGACTGCAACTAGCAGAAATACAAAAGAAAGAGCAAGCTAGGAGAAGGCAGACAATGTTTTTTTTTTCTCTTTTTTAGTTAGGAATGAGAGGAATCGTGAAACCAACTTTGTAGGGGGGCAGGTATTGCTGCCACGACTAGTTCTTTTGATCCTCGTTTTGTATGCAGGGCTACATGAATCTTAGTACTATGTAGAATTTTGGCAATGCTATAACGAAGATGTCAATTGGGGCTGATGGTTCTTTCCGTCGAGTTTTGGCGTAGGACGACAATCTTTCGATCCATCCTGATCATCTAAGCATTTCGTAACTAGACGTTGAACCCATTTCTTATGATGTGACCTGCAAGAATATTATGTGTTTCCATGTTATGCGCTATCCATGGAGGCATCGTAAAAAAAACTAATCTGTTCGAGTATGGTGATGGTGCAAATAGGACATGCTCGTGTTTGTTTTACAAGGATTTGGATACAAGATGGTTTTTCATTAGCGTACTTGCCTTCCCTTTATATACCAGGTAATTGTTTTCCATTTAGGGTTGGTCTGTCGAGACAAAAATTGAGAAAGAAAGAAATGGGTCTTCGTTTCAAGTATTTGTGTTTTACAATTGATAATGTTGGAAGTTTTTGGAGTTATAGCTCGTTCAATAATCAGTGACAACAAATAATGTCCTCAATATCCTATGCTTTCTTCCTTCTATGTTTTTCGAAATGGGGAGTATAACCCCGTCCCGTCCTATGCATCAATATATGCACAAAACCTTTTAAATATGAAGTTCAAAGTACCAAATATACAATCTTGCATCATATATGATTGAAACATGAATCAACCAACAAAAAATAAGAAGCCTAAAGAAGCTACCCATCTTGAATTCTAAAAACATGCCACTTGCCAGCATGGTTTTAGATTAGTTTTTTTGACAACAGGAATATATTAATATCGCAGATATACCAATTACACATAGTCTCTACAACAACACAATGCCTTAATGGACTTATGGATGCACACACCCCAAAAAAGTGAGAAAGAATTATAAAAAAGAAATATCCCACTATAGTGATATGTTCCTTGTAACAGCATTACTGACAACATGAAGACAACACCAAAAGTCTAGCTTCTCCAAAAGAGGCGCCCCCAAGAAGAAAACAGTGCACAAACATCGTTGTCCCCCAATCATAGATCATAGGTTTCATCCTAGAGACAAGTCCTCGCTCAGAAAACAATGTCTTCAACAAGTCAATTGTTAAGAAAAATCCATTAAGTCTAGATCTTGAATTTTGACCCTAAAAGGTAAGAATGTGAACTTGTCCTGTGCTGATGCCCCCACTTTCTAAGTCACTGATATGAGTCACTAATCACCAAGAAAGTTCCTCATTGCCACAAAGAGTCGAACCACCATTGCTAGTCCTCACATCTCGGTTTCATAACATTCTCCGCCTCTAACTTCATATGAACTAAAACATGTGTCCCATATTTTCAATAAAGGGTGATTTTATTACTTAAAGAGTTTTAAGTGTTTACATGCGGCCTCCACATAACTCAAATGCACACAGTAAATAAAAAGGCGAATTACATATCATCAAGAGAAATTGTAAAAACGTCTAAGGTGTTGGAGGGTCTATCCATAGATTATGATGTCATCCATGACGAGTAAATAAGTCCCTAGTCATATCCTCCAGTATCGTGCACACCTGCGTAAATTAGTCACGAACATCCGCACGATGCAGGGATGACCATAAGCAGTGTAGCTATACACTGGTAGATAACCTGTAAAAGTATAGCTAATTTATTATTAAACACTTAATCATTTCTACATACACATAATGACCAAATAACGATGATCGCGTCCACCCTAAGAAGAATGCTATACTTATAATCAATTTCATATAATCAGTTTCGAAAACTATTGGCAACACTACATGGAGGATACGAGCCTAAAGCTGCTTGGGTTACTAACCATATAGAACAGGCAAACTAGCATTCAAAAAATAAATATTTGATTGTCTCATCATGATGACAAAAAATATATTTTGTATCCCCATGCTAGTTACGCCTAATACTATTATCTTTAGCAAGGATCAACCCATGACGAAGATACCATGCAATTTATTTTGTTTTTAATGGTATTTTTAGTCTCCAGATTTTCCTATTATTATGGGCTGGTAAGACTGGCTAAGCCATAGCATTGTACATTGAACTAACCAAGAACTGTCATTCTCAGACAAGTTTCATCGAAATTCATCAGTATCAGGTACCAGCTGGACAGATGCCAAGCGTTGTAGCAAGGTATTCCAAGATATAAGTCTAGTTTCAAATAAATCTCTTCTGAATGACACATTTGGTGAGAAAGCCCCAACACTTTGGCAATTGTATCACCCTTGTGACGAACAATACTATACAATATCGGATACTATTCCTGTAAAGTGGGGTTACCTAGCCACTTATCTTCCCTGAAACATATCTAGGATCTGTCATTTGTCCAAAACGATCCAAATTGGAAGAAGTATTTATTTATTGCCATTAGACCAGCCTAAAAATACAAATCACCCAGTTTTTATAGAACCTGGGTTAACGCTTTTGATCCAACATATTTTCGTTTTATAAGGTTTTGCCAAACCCCGTCTTCAGTTAGCAACTTGAAGAACCACTTGCCCAAGGAGAGCCCGATTCTTGATCTCAAGATCCTAAATCCAAGCCCTTCTTGATCTTTGGGTCAGCAAACCATATACTACTTTGTCATTCAATACTTCTTTTTCTCGTTGTCAGCCCAAGAAGCGCCCAAGGAGAGCCGAAAGAAGGAAATCATATACAGTACCATATTACTGAGTATTGAATTAATGAGGACCAGTCTTCGTCATAGAGACAATAACTTCACTTTCTTCCTACATAATTTTAATTAAAATCTTTCTTCACCGAGTTTCCACTCGGCCCACTCGGCATTCTTAAGTCTATGATAGTGTATCGATATGTCCAAATACCTAATGGGAAATTGTCCTTTACTCCAGCCGAATAGTCCAGCATACGTAGTCACCTCTTATTGAGCCTCGCCAAAAAAAATTCACTTTTATGGAAATTCATTTTTAGACCTGATAGTTGTTTGAATCTGACAGTATCAATTTCAGATTTTTCGCTTCTTCAATGTCACTCTCCATAAAAAGAATTTTATTATCAGCATATTAAAGAATAGATAGACCATCATTAATCAGATGAGAAATCAGACCTTCAATTTGTCCATCGGCCTTTGCACATTCAATCATGGCAGTTAACATATCAACCACTATATTAAGTAGCATTGGTGATAATGGATCGCCGTGTCTTAAGCCCATCTTTATCTAATAATTGCCAACCTCATTATTTATTTTGATAGCAACACTACCTCCAAACATGAAGTTCTGGAAGAAAACACGCCACTCAGCGGGAAGGTTTGTTGAAGGAAAGACCAATCGAATTTGTCATAAGCCTTCTCGAAATCAATTTTTAAAATAACCCAAATAAACATTTTCCTATGTGGGTTATAAACTGTTTCACGTCAAGGATATTACGACCTTGCATGAAAGTAGTCCGTGAAGGACGAACCACATGACTAGACACCGAAATCAGTCAGATTGTAGCAATTTTAGTGAAGATTTTCAAACTAAAATTAAGAAGGCAGATTGGTCGGTATTGTTGGATCCTTTCTGTCTCATTAACCTTAGGTCATAAAATTATCTGACCAAAATTCAGATGAAACATGTCTAGTTGCCCAGTGTGTAGAACACTGAACAGATCTTGCATGTAAGACTTGATGATGTCCTAGATATTCTTGGTAGAGTTCAGCCGAGAACCCATAAGGACCTAGGGCCTTTTTATGTTCCATTTGAAAAACACCTTGCAGTGAGTAAGTTGTTTTCCTCATCCAAAACATGTGCCCGTGATGGTAACAACAAGCAGACCTTAGCAACACTTACTCTGAAACCAAATGGTCAAAAAAACACTGATACGCATGACCGAAATCCATTTGGTCTAGCAATCTACAGGCATGAGGCACCCATGGGAAAGCACCAGCGGAGCCTTCCGGCACTCGACACTTCGGCCTGATCAACGAGGACAGGCATCAAGCTGACAACCCTTCCACCGTGCCGGTACGGTATATATGTCCTTCCCCTTTACAAAATCACAAATAGTTCTAATTAATAGACCATTCACACATGTTCTTTAAAAACGTGTAGGTGCACATGTTCATGACTAGTGTGTATAATTTGTATTGAAGGACGCGATATTTATTCACTTTTCTATGCCCATGCTTTTTTAGATGGACCGATGGTGGGTGCGCGTCAAGGACCATGTTAGTGGAAAAGTTCGCACAAAATCCCTTCTAGGTACAACCTTTCTGACAGAGGAAACAGGTTCTGGCATTCATCACTTACTCACATAACCCCATTATATAAGAGAGGGCGGCCTTGTTTCCCCCTGTCATTTCCCATTCCCATTATTGAAGAGATCGTAGCTAGTTGAAATACAAGAAAAGGAGAACATATGATAACTAAGGTTTACACTCAGTGTCTTTCTATAGGAATAAGAGGTATCAGAAGACGTAGGCCATGTAGGTTGTACAATATGCTAAGATTCGAAAGCCCGCCCAGTACGTCTTCCACTTGACATGTTTTATCGACGAATGATCTTGCTCGGACATTTCTTGGGAATGCTGCACAACTTTCAGATCCGACTGTATTTGCTGCTGTGGCAAGAATGAAAATTGGCAGTACAGATGTGTATGTCGTTAGCAACACACAACTTCTCTACACAACGACCCGCTCTCATCCCTGCGGCAGTGCCCAATCAAATCGCCCGTTGCCTGCATGTTTGGCAGCCTGGAGAAATTAGCACACTTGAGCACACCCCTTCTTTCTATTGAAGGGTTCATGCAGTTAAGGTGTGTGCAGCTGAGATGTGTATACAAGTAAACCGACCATAGTTAATCTGTATGGCGTGACAACGTATCCGGGAACTATATCTTAAGAGGATGAGAATAAGTTCGAGGACGTCAATATTGATATGTGGGATGTGTTCTGAGTATTCTTGACAATAAACTATTCGATGTGTATATGAACTATCACAGATGGAAAAAAAGCTCTAAGAGGCAGGCAGTGAACTCTTCCTCATGGAGAGCTTCTATAACATCAGGGTAATGAATAAATGTTCTGTAATCGAGCAAGCTCATGAGATACAATGCGTTTCGGATAATATTGAACTTCTTAAGTGTGTCTTACCCGACAAGTTTGTGGCTGGATGTATTATTGCAAAATTGTTCCTTTCTTGGAGAAACTTTGCCACAACTCTCAAAGACAAGAGACGGAAGATATCAGTTGAAAACATGATAGTGTCTCTCTTGATGTGAACATGCGACAACTTGTTGAAGAGTCCATAAAACAAGCCCTCGATATAGATGAAAAACCACACTGCTCTTCCTTATAATAGAAGAAAAACCTTGCACCTGCTTCCAACTACGACGCTGCCACGCTCCGCATTCCCCATACTAAAATGGGACTCAAACCCTAGTTCTCACTAAGCCACCCGCTCACTTATCCTACCAATCCCCACTACGACTTCGTCTTAACGATGGATCTTGCATCTACTTCCGCACTCTCCACTTCACCCTCGAGATTTGTCGCTGGGAACATCATTGTCAAATCTAGCCGCACCGGATTCTCCCACCAACAAACACCTATTTCCGATCTAAGGTAAGGTCGTCATCTAGGCTCGCGCTGGACCAAGGTGAACCGCGCGATTTAGTCGCGCTCGTGTGTGGACAATTCTAAACCGCGTGTGGTCGCCGCGCTCGCGGTGGACGACGGAAGATCCGCTCGTGGACGAAGCACTCGCGGTGGACGAAGAATATCTGCGCGTGGTTGTGCTCGCGTTGGAATAGGAGGTAATCATTGCTCCTTCCTTGGGTGTGCAAGTCTTAGACGCATGGGCGCGGATATGCTTCACACTAGGCCCTCGGCGAGGTGTTTCCTGCTTGGGAGGGGTTCCTATGAAGGAAGGTATTGCCTAGGAGCTTCGCGAAGGTTGCACCTTGGAGTTTGCCGACGATATCTCGTCGAGGCCTAGTGCCCACCTTGCTGCAGAGGTCCTACAGCAGATGGGACACGGCAGGTTGGTCTCCATTGGCCCGACGGTAGCCTCGGCCGCCTGGGATGTGCGTGATCTTTAATTAGGACGCGAAGGGGCAGGGGCCCTAAGAACATTTGGGCATCTGCAGCACGTGGGAGTCGTATGAGAGGCAGCTCATCGTCACTGTGAAGGCCAAACAGTAGGGAGATTGCCACCGTTGGATAAGGGGCATAACGCCAATGGCTCTCCTTGAACTTCTCAGAAGTTCCAAGAAGGGGTTTGTGCTTCCCCAAATGCTTTCGTCTCCGCTGCACGTTCTGCTCTCGACCCTCCTCCTAGGCGCGTCTGCTCTTCTCCGACTCTCTTCCCTCCTTTCTCAAACTTCTTCCTTGACCTCTTGGAGCATTACAATATCCATGCATTCACTTGGAATTACACCACCATCGCCATCTTCGCCTATTTTTGGGAGGCATTCCTTGGAATTAAACCTTAAATGTAGTTGTTTCGTCAAATCTATAGCTTGCGCATCACTGCGGGGAGCCAGTTCTCCGGGCGTGTCTCCCTTTGCACAGAGTATGGGGCTCTCGCCGGCGAGTGGTCGAAGAAAGTTTAGAACTTCCGCTCGTGCTTGGTTTGGATGGATGCCATGGAGGTGAACCCATCGTTCTCAATCCCGACGAGTCTGGCGGTGAAGTCCTATGGGTGGAGCTGAGTGCGCTTCCCTAGCGAGGAATGGGAAATAATCGTCACACGCATCTCGAACCTATGCGCGGTGGTTTGACAGAGTTGATGGTCGCGAAGGACTTTCTAGGTCGGAGGATTTCCCCTCTCGAAGTCCATCCGAATAACATGTGGGCCTACTCTAGAGGGGCTGATCGTATGAAGCCTTAGGAGGATCTTCCTGATGTCGCCAGGGTCGAGGAAGCGATGAAGGTACTGTTTGCCAAGCAAAGCTCCGCAGATCCTCCTGTGGAGGCCCTCCCTCTGTACCACTCCTACAAGGAGGTAAAGTGTGGAGTCCCACTGTTGATGCCTCAATGCGATGTCGAGGGTTTTCTCCTAGCGAGGCGAGAGGAGAAGGGGGCTTAATTTTCATGTCGTCGATCTGAAGGAGGCGGAGGAAGAGGAGGCCCCTGCGAGTTCCTTGGACGAAGCGAAAGCTTTAAGGGGGCGAAGATGCTCTTCCGAGAAAGAGGAGGCTATGCAAGGTGATGCCAGTGTCCTCCAACGAGGAGGACGAAGTAGGGGAGTTCTGTGTAGTCTCGGACCTTGACCTTGATGAAGTTCCGTGTGGCGCCGTCATTACGCCTGCTCGGAGATGACCTTGATGAAGACGTTACGGACTCTTATGGTGATCCCAGTGTGACCCATGAGGTGGAACATCATGGTGAGGAAGATGTTCCCCGCACCGCATAGGAGGCGCCCCTAACCTTGGGAGGCAGAGGATCTCGACGAGGTATCACCCGCCGGGGGAAGGGGTTCGCGTGCTCCCCTAAGGTCGAAGAGGGGGCACTGGGCTCCCGATGAAGAGTAAGTTTTTTCCTTTTCCATGCTTAATTTATTTTTATCGATACCCACCATGTTCAAAGTGAACTTTTGTAAATTGTTAGCCGTGTGTGAAGTGAACTTTCACATATAATGCAAACTTTTTCCAGACAGCAGAGTGAACTTATTTTTACACTTTGTGAACTTTGTTTTTTCTTTGACAGTTTTCTTAGCATGATATTCGAGCAGAGTGAACTTTTTTCGGGCTAAGCGATTTTTTTTCAAAGGGAATAGGCGAGCAGCAAAAGAAGAAATTTAGGCGAGGAGAAAAAGAACGTTCAGGGCACGTGCACATGATGTGGAGGTCGGGAGTTGAACTCTTCCTACACACCACCACTGAAAGTCCTCGTTCACAACACCACACTGCCACCTTCACAACACCATACTCCTGATCGTGGTGGGGGAGGAGGGCAGTCTGCCGGTGGTGTGGCTTGGTAGTGGGGCGCTGGTGTTGTGGAGGTCTAGAGAGGAGGCGTTGGTGGTGCGGCTTGCCCGAGAGGTGGCATCGGTATTACGATAGTGGAGATGATGTGGGTCGACGACGAGGCACGCCGCATCCACGCACCACGTGGGGAAGGGCGGCGTGCTGGCTCGCCGGCATGCGAAGAAGGTGGGGAAGGGCGGCATGGTGGCTCACTAGCATGCGAAGAAGGTGGAGGAGGGCGGCACGATGGACCACCGGCACGCGGAGAAGTTGGGTGAGGGTGGCGTGGTGACCTACTCGTTCATGTAGTAGGTAGGGGGAGGGTGGTGCGGAGGGTTCACACATACATCAGTACTACTTCTTCACGTGATAGTGGTTCACTCACATGAGTTAAAATTCACATCGTACATCACATACACATCCAAAAATAACCTTCAAAAGTAACCTTGGCATGGAAAGAAAATCACACACTAAGCCTTCTTTTGCTTCTTGTGCTCATTGCAGGCCCCGTATGGTTAATTTTTTTGCTTCTTGTGCCCATTGCTGGGCTATCAAGTGACACCTTAGGATTATTTTCAGCAATCTATTTATTTCTTCTCTTGCCTCTTACCTTCACAGAAGCCATTGTTTCATCGCTTGGCATAACAAACTTTATGGAAAGTGGCTCGGTTGATTTGAGCTAGTTTTTGATCTATAGATATATAAGCATAATGTATGGCAGAAATAATATTAAGCAACTAAAACAGAAATAATACATGACATGTGAACTTGAAATAGAAACAATACCTCTTAGATCCAACAGATTCAGACTTGCCCACTTTTTCCATTCTCTTATTTGTAGTTTCCAAGCTTTGGCTATGGTGAAAAGGAAGCTAGTCATATTTCAAACCTTGTTTTTATGTAATCAAATCATCAGCATAAATGTAAAATTACGAATGTTGGGGAAAATACATTCTTGTAGGTGCTCCATCCTCACAAGGCACAATGGATGACTCGGCTATTTTGGTTATCTTTGTTTTCTTCTTTGGTGGCCTTGTACAACAAAGAACGAGTAAATCTATATTATCTCAGGCATAAAAACATGGTGAACACATATAGTTGGAAGAATAATACAAGAATGAGTAAATCTATATTACCTCAGAGCCATCATCGCAGCAATGCCATCTGGGTTGCCCTTATTATAGTTGTGTCAAAGATGCCCATGTTCCTTACAATTAAGGCATAAATGTTTAACACTGTTCCTTTTCTTCTCACCATAGACTTTGTACCTCTCATTTTTAGGCCTACCCGATGTGGCTTTCAATAGTGGTAGATGCGTGAAGAAGCCACGGTTAGAATAGGCCATTGTTGTCTCCATAGCAACCCAATGTTTATCAAATAAATATGGCTTCCATGTGTAAGCAGCAGCCCAACAGTGGTCATAAAACACCAAGTGAAACATGTCTGCCTCTGGATATAGTTCTTTTATGCCAGTCATTACTACCTCACCGACATCTGTGCATATGGCTCAACCTGATGGTGATCCTATGGCTTGTCTAAGAAGTTGCATGAATCAGATCCAATTATCATTAGTTTCAGGAAAAAAACTAACACGGTACATCTAATTAGGGCTATCAACAGCAGTAGCACTAGCCAGCTTCTTTTTGAACATGCCTATCAAGAATGTGCTATCTATTGCCAAATATGGTCTGCAGCCACTAAGGAACCCCTCTATGCAAGGTTTCAAAGTAACAAAATTCTTCTAAACCTGATTTTACCATTTATTGTATGAAGATCAATATGCACTATGCTACCACGGGGAAACTTTCAACTTGTGCCTTAAACATATACAAATTATCAAAGATTCTATCCCAATCACCATATAATTGCTTCAAAGCTAGCAGCTTCACCTTCTCACAAATCTAATGCTTAGTTGCATTCTTCACCTTCTTTTTTCTTCTAGCACGAGAGAAATCATGAGGACAAGGGTTTTTGTCACCTACAAAAGAAGAATATAAGTAATCAGAACTACAGTACACTAATTACAAACTAAAAATGTTCACAAATGAGAAAGATAGACAATTACCACTATAGTACACATATCATCTGTTGTAGAAGCATGTATCTCCATGGACAATTATCTTCTTATATTCTTGGACAATATCCCCTGAAGCTACGTCGTGTACTCTACATTTGGTGCATGATTTGGCTCATGCAACTCCTCCTCTTGTACCTCACTCTCATCCTTCCTACCATCCCCACTCTCATCATGAGCATCATAGTCTTTTTCCTTTTCTCCATCAGAATAAAGAACCACATCTAGAGGCATTGATTCTTTATCCAAATACATATTATCTTCGTCAATACCAACATACTCATTCGCCAGTATTGGGTTGCGAAGATAACTATCCTCATGAAGTTCTGTGTTGTTGCTAGGCTGGATATGCACATCAGTGAAATACTCGGTGATAGGCTCATATGGTTCAGAGGGATCACAATATGCATTGAACATCTGCACAAATTTTGTCTTAGCGTTTTTATCAAGCATAGACATCAACTCTTGGTCTAATTTTATTTCTAGGAATGTTTTTAGAACATCATCATAGTACTGAACACGTGCAACTTCCCAGATAACATGGCGGGTATTTCTCTACGATTGATTCAACCAAATCATTATAATTCGTCAATCAGAATCAATAACCTTCTCAAAACAGGAACTCTTGCTCTCCTCTGTAACTTTTTTGGGTTCCCAAGCAATCTAACCTTCACCAAATAAATTGAAGTTGGATCCATTATGTAAATGCAAGAGGTCGATATGACATTGTCTGTGCTCCTCTACTACTGCTACATTCATATGGGTAGATACTCACCCATGCGTTGAGACCTCAACAGCGTCTTGAGATGTGTCCGACGAGGGCTCCATAGCCGTGTCGTTCCCTCTCACCGTCGTGCACATGCCTTGGTTGCCCTCCTCGGCCCCATCTTGACCGCCTCTGCCGTTCCCGGGTCGTCGTCCGCCACTGAACTTGCTCTGACACCCGCAACCCCCTTGGTTCATGGACCCTCAACGCACGCCTCCTCCGTCACCGGTAGCACGCTACCGCCGCTAGGGTAGCACGTACCACCGCCGCTAGGGTCCAGGTCGGGCCGGGTGGGGTGGGGTGGGATGGGTCGGGACGAGGGTCGGGTCGGGTGGAGTTTTTTGTTTGGTACCTAAAAGGGGCATTTTGTGACGGAACTGGCGGCAGTGTCATGTAATGCACAAAAAATAGACTAGATGTCAAATTGGGAAGAAAAAAATTAGTGTCAAATAAGGAACCTCATTTTAAGCTAGTGACAAATAAGGAATTTTCTCGTGTTGTGTTGCATTTTTAGCAATTTTAATACAAATTTAAAAATTTATTGTACATTTAATTTAGGCTAATTAAGTTTTTGCAAACTTAACACTAATTTACTGATATGTGTCCACATGTTCTAGATGGACCAATGGTACATAGATGTGGGTTAGGAACCACGTTAACAAATAGTACACACAAAATTCATTCAAGGTAGAAGTTTTCTAATAAATTCAATCACTTACTCATATAGTCCCATCATATAAGAGGTGGAAGCATTGCGTTCTCCTATCAATTCCTATACCTATTCATGGAAGACAATGTGGATACTAGATATACAAGAAAAACAAAAGATATATAATGTTTCTAGTCTTGGTTGAAGGAATAAGAGGTATCGGAATCAGAGTTATCAAGAACAGAGGCAAGGGAAGTAGGTTACCTATATGCTGATAAACCGAACCTAATGTAATTAGTATTCATCTTGATTTCTTGAATCAAGGAATCATTTTACAGGGAAGTTTTTGGGTTTATAATCAAGCTGGTACAATCTCACGACTTGAGCCTAGAAACAATGTAATTTTTAGCTTCCTTTTAAATGCAGACTCTTTTAAGTTTCACTGATGTTTAGACAAAGAAGAACAAAAATTTATTGAACCAATGTTCTATTATGAGAGTTGAAGGCGATCCTCTGCAGATGACATTTCCTCACCTATTTTCTTTTCCATGGAATAAAAGAATCACACTTCAGCAGGCTCTTCAGATTATACGTGATAATATCCATGATATATTCAATCTTCCTCTCTCTACATTTTTATTGATTAGTGCAACTCACTACCACATGATTCAATCACAGGTTGACATCTAAAAAAGGCTACTTATCCATTATCAACCCCCTGAAGCCCATGCACCTTTCAAATGGATATGAAAATCTCCATGCCTTCCAAAGCATGAGTTCTTTCTCTAGATTCTAATCACTACACCATGAACCAATTGTGGGCGCTATTTTACTACCGGGAAAGATCATTTAACAGGGCAAACAAACTACCAGGAAAGGTTTTTTGCTGGCAGTTTAGCCTGCCCTCTAAAACCCTGCCGTCAAACGGCAGTTGTTCTGCCCTTCTAGCTCTAGTTTTGACGGCAGTTCAATATTTTTCCTGGCAGGGAGATTTATTTGCCGGCAATAAACTTTCCTGTTGTTTTTACCTTTTCCAGCATCAGGTAGTCTGCACTAAGCGTAATTAGTTTTATTGGAAGTTTGCTTCACTTTTAGCAGCAGTATATCTGCCTGGAAGGCTGAGATTATTCCCGACAGTTGAACAGCCCCAAAACTTTGTTCAAAACTTTCCTGACATTTTTACTATTGAACCCTCCATGCTTCACAATTATTTCACCCTAGGCACATATCTACAACTCAATCCAATACTTCCACAAGTACCACAACACATGCCGTGACACGAGATATTGTAGTTCTTCCACAAGTGAACAGTGACAAGACTTGTTCTATTGTACATGGTACAAAGCTGGTGTCACATTCAAAATGTAATTTTTTGGAAATGTATTTAACTTGCACATATTTTGTCCATGCTACCTCAACCTCGCTCCGTGCAATAATGCCTGCCTTTGGCCGGGTTTGGACGAACGCACCAAGCACAAGTGCTCATGGTGCACCTCTAGGACAGATCCACCAAATTGTTTATGGTGCAGCTTTTGATTTTCTTCATAGTGCACCGGTGGGCACAAGGCAATCGTGGCCATGGGGCAGCTTTTGCTAGCTAGCTGCTGTCCGCACTCTTGTTTATCATGAGAGCTCATATCCTCATTGTGAGCTCATATATATGGACTAAATGTCTGGAAGGCTCTAAATGGGGTAATTTCACATAACAACTATCTAGGGGTAACAAGTGGAATTTACTCTACAAAATTTCTTAAATCTACCACCAACTGAACTTCAGAAAATTCTCGAAAAATAAACCTTCAAAAATCTTGCGTTGAGTTAGTGTCACACCTAACTTTCCTACGCATGCTGTCAGGACATTTACTGTGTATGTTATGACAACGTTTACTATCTAGGCATCTCATTATATAAGAGCGGGTAGCCTTGGTAGCTTTCCGAATCCATACACGATACTGCAACTAGTAGAATTATGGTGCGAAAGAAGATAATCAAAGTTTAGTTTATCATCAGTAGGATTGACAGGTGTCGGAAATAGAGGTTCAATATGCGAAACATGTATTCTATGTTGACTGCCAAAGAGCTGTAGCATTGCATTGCGACGGCGTACGTATTGCCATCACAGGCCGAATTCCCAGTACCTATGTCGTCAATACTTCAGCCAATCCTGTTTTTCTTAGTGGCAACATTGCGCAACTCGCTCTCATCACTTGACCAGGCCGCCGAATTCCGGCCGATGAAGTGTAGATCTTGGTCAGGTCGGCCTCCCAAAGGACCCGACGATGCAAGCCTTGAACGGTGACTATTAGGGCGTGCCATCCAATAGCACCACGACGTGGTACGCCTTGCAACAATGCATAGTAATTTGATGCAAGTTTTACTACCTCTGTTCCACAATATAAGACTTTTTAACAAATTGTTAGTTTGCTAAATAGTCTTATATTGTGGAACAGAGGGAGTATCAATCATCCAAGGAATTCGTTTGTTGCACAGAAACTGATTAATATGGGGTGCGAAGACATGGCATGCTGATTTTAGCAGCGATGCATTTAACGAGATGAATAAACCAGTTCATGTTTTGCTAATTGTGGTTGGTGCTTTGCTTTGCCACCGGCGCACTTGAGTCTCGATACTTGCGTTTAAGTGGTTGAAACACATGGTTTGGCAGAAACATCTAGGAGAACACACGAGCAACAAAGCAGTAGAAATTCACAACGGGAGTACAGAAAATAGCCAAGAAAACATTTCTCTTGGTAGATTTATTCGGTGCGTAACTTATCTTGCTTGTGGTCTTACCGTCAAGGCGTAGTCCGGTGTCTCTCCACTCATCAAGCCGGCCGGCGGCTCTGCACATAGATTAGTGATGCGCCGATGGCCGGTGCCGGCCGGGCCACACTGAAAAGGCAACTGCGTGCGTGCGTGCGTGCCTAAAATACACGATGGCATCGCTGATCAATACAATATATAGGATAGGATCTGATGTTTACTTAATGCATGTCATCTCGGTACAGTTACAATGTAAAATGCCCAGACATATGCGAAATCTTGAGCACCTGTTGTAAACTTGTGATAGGAAATGTATGTTTTACCCAATAAGTATACCTTCTTTTAGAGAAGGTGACTGAAAAGATGGAAATATGGAGATGAACTTAAAGTAATTTGCAGCAAAATAGAAATTCTTGTATTTTCTTCGCCTTCTCTTTTGTTCCTAATAAAAAATTCCGTATTATGAATGTATATGTATGAAGAGGTTAATCGAAAGGTGGAGAGTGTATTCAACTTCCATGCCTTTGATTCAACTACATTTCTTCCTACGGTTGGAAGTGATGCAATTATTATTGAACCAAGTGTACTCGTTCGTTTCAGCTACATTTCCTCCTGCAATTAGCTAACCATGTATTTTACTAGTTTGTAGATTTCCAGCTCCAGGTACTACCTATTTTCGGCTCAGAAAAAAAGACAAAATGGCACAAACGATGGAATTTGCACTTTACTGTACTGTTCAACACTCTTTATCAGCAACAAAAACTCAATTTGTCTTTTTTGCTGGGCCTAAAATACATGATATTTTGAGATGAAAGTTTACACATTGACAGAACATATAATTGGCTACATTTATATATCTTTTGAATATTTTTGGAACATTTGAATCTAACTTTTTGAAACTTCAAAAACCAGGTTTCCTGGAGCCCGGGAGCCATCACGGCACGCTCTATGTTTATTCTCCTTCACGAAAAATGGTTTCAGATAAAAAATTTCGACAATGGCACTACTAGAAATTGTTCATAGCTACGCAAACACTAGTTGTGCTCCGAACGTTATAACACATTGTTTTAGGGATTGTGTCACATATATCATAGATCTAGACTGAGAGGTGCTAACTAGTTAATGCACCTTTAAGACACTACTGAATTGGCGAAGGAATTGATATCATGGTTGTTGCACCAAACGGTATGGCCTAACGCATTACTTCTGCTATTAAAGAAAAGAGAAGTGGAATATGAACTATTCACAAGAAAATTATTTGGTACATGTCGAAGTGAAAACTAGGATCGGAGGTAGAACTAAGTTGCAGCAATATCGTATATTATACATCATGTATGGAAAGTACTATCTAGGATTAGGAAGCACTAGGAATTGCAACCATTAGCTTGAATGCAACACTCCTTCCATGATCATAACTGCTTGCATAGCTCACGGTGGGTTAGCTGATAAGGACTCTACCTAACTAGAATAGGTTCGGAGTCATTCTTAGAGATCCTGCAGCCATCGCTCGACATCTTCCTCAGCTACTGCATCGCCTAAACTAGCAAACTATCTCAGTTATTTCATGGATCCGTATGATGGATTTATTTGATGGTTGGTTCATGCAGGGGAAGTTCTGGATGTGCCTGCTGCTCACCCTAACGGGTTAGACACCTGGCATTATCGACGATGTCTACATCCTGGTTGTTAGTTTGGTTGGTTAGTCGAGACTAGACTAGCATATGTGTTGTGAAAAATCGGTCTTCCGTTAGTTTGCTTTGTAAAAGGATAAGACGCCTTTCCTTGATGCAGTTGGAAGTGATGAAATTGAATCATTTGTACTCTATTCAACATTTACTCTTGCAGTTAGCTAACCATGTACTTTACTAGTTTGTATATTTCCAGCTCCAGATACTGCATATTTTTGGCTCAGCAAAAAATAAAAAATGAAACAAAAAGATGTAAATTGCACTTTAGTGTACTGTTCAACATTGTTCATTAGCAACAAAAACTCAATTTGTCTTTTTTGCTGAGCCTAAAATACATGGTATTTTGAGATGAAAATTTACAATTGATAGAACATATAATTTTCTACATCTATATATTTTTTGAATATTTTTGAAACATTTGAATCTAACTTTTTGAAGCTTCAAAAACGGGTTCCATAGAGCCCGGGAGTCATCACGCCACACTCTAGATTTATTCTCCTTCTCGAAATATGGTTTCAAAAATTTTTTTTGATGATGACAATACTAGGAATTATTCATAACTACGCAAACACTAGGTGTGCTTCCAACATGTGACACATTGTTGGAGGGAGTGTGTCAAATATATCATAGATCTAGATTGAGAGGTGCTGACTAGTTAATGCACCTTAAGACACTACTGAATTGGTGAAAGAACTAATATCAAACTGGATTATGAACAATTCACAACCAAATCATTCGGTACATGCTGAAGCGAAAACTAGGAAGTATCACTAATTTGCAGGCCATATCGTGTATTATACAACATGTATGCAAAGTACTATCTAGGATTAGGAAGCATCAGGATTTGCAACCATTACCTTGAATGCAACACTCATTCCATCGTCAGAACTGCATGCATGGCTCATGGGTTAGCTGATCCGCTCAACTCTGGCCTCCCTAGACCGTAGGTTCTCATTCGTCAGTTGATTTTTGCTTCTCCAAACGATCTCTCACACCACATCGCTCACGAAGGATAAGGAGACTACCTAGTTAGAATAGGTTTGTAGTCATTTCATCACGAAAGATAAGGAGAGATCCTGTAGCCGCCGCTCGACATCTTCCTTGGCTATGGCATCGCCTAAACTTGCAAACTATCTAGGTGATTTCATGGGTCCATATGATGGATTTGTTTGATGGTCGGTTCATGTAGGGGAAATTTCTGGATGTGCATATTTTTGTTATTTGTTTGAAATAAAATCATGAAGAAAATTTCCAATGTGTCATGTTTAGGAATGTATCCATATCGATCTAAAACATTGTGTATTTTTCAATGATAAAGGAGGTAAATGAGATGAAAAGAGTTTGTATAAGATAAAATATAAGTACTTTTTTAAATACTAAAATAAAGGTGATGCCCTGACAATGCGAGGGCCCCTGTGCTAGTATAATGAAATCAAATCAAGCTTTGTTGTGGGTTTGCACACGAGAATCGGCCTAGTAGATTTGTCATAAGCTGATATGAACTAATAGAAAATGGTCACTATATGTTTTCTCCCGGCCCATCGACGACTCATCACAAATCAGATGTGGGCCCCATTTGGTATTTCCCACAGTTACGTGCATGACCATTGGCAAATAGGCCCGTGGGCCTCGCGGAAGATGTTTTCCGTAGGCCCAGAAAGGCTCACAACAAATACACCTAGGTATTTGCCGCAGGTCACAAAAACTCACGGCAAACCGCAAGTTGGGGCCCACAGTACTTAACGTAGGCATGCCTCAGGATTTGCCGGAGCTAACATAAACTCACCGAAAGCCTCGTACGCAGGGCCCACATAACTTAACGGAGGTAGGGCAAAAATCCCGGCAAAACATTTGTCGTGTACTGCCAGACGAACTGCACTCCGCATATGATCTGATTTAACGCTCATAATTTGGCGGAGAGGTTTGTCGTGAGTTTGCTTAGGTGACATAATTCTATGACGTGTGTCTTTCATCCTTTTCCATGAATCCGGATCCTTTTGGCAAACTGCACGATTCCCGTAGTGATGGCACCGATAATATTATGACAAAAGCTGCCCCAAATTTCTTTATATTGCAGCTTTTGATTTTCTTCATAGTGCACCGGTGGGCACAAGGCAATCACGGCCATGGGGCCTTGATCCTCCTTTTGTCGGAGCAGTGCTAACTAGATGCTATTAGCAATCTTGGTTAAATAGGATAGTTAGTGTCACAAAACTACAATTAGGGGGGTAACAAGTGGAATTTACTATACAAACTTCTTGATTCTACCACCAACTGGACTTCAGAAATCTTGCGTTGAATTAGTGTCACCTAACTTTTCAACGCATGTTCAAAAAAAAAAGAACTTTCATACGCATGTTGTGACAATCTTTAATTACTAGTCATGTTATGACAATCTTTACTTTCTCAGCATCTCATGATATAAGGGCATGCAGCCTTGCTATCTTTCCCTTTCACATCCCATACGTATCCATCCATACTTGAGAATGCAGCTAGTAGAAACATCAGTGAGAAAGAAGATAATCGAAGTTTAGAGTATCATCAATAGGATTGAGAGATGTCGGAAATAGATGTTGACTATGTGGAACATGTATTCTAAGATGATCGCTGGAGAATTCTAGCAATTCAATCCCACGGGGTATTGCCATCACATGACAAATTGCTAGCACCAAAGGAAATGCTTCAGCCTTCCTGATTGTCTTTGTGGCAACATTGCACAGCTCGCTTCTTTCTAATAGCACACGCATGAGCTCTCACTTGACTAGGCCTCCCAATTGCAGCAGCTGTAGCGTAGATCTCGCTCAGGTCGGCCTCCCCAACGACCCGGCGAGGCACGCCTCACGGGGTGACTATTACTACGACGTGCGCCATGTGGTACGCCTTGCAACAATGCATCAGATTCAGATGCAAGTTTGATGAATCCTCCAAGTCACGAATTTGCTGATTTTAGAAACTGATTAATTTTGGGGTGTGAACTTCCACGAACACAAGGCTTTGCTGAGTTTAACAATGATGCATTTGACGCTCCAAACTAACAGTTTCCTGTGGATGTTTGTCCATACCAAGTTCGTCAATAATTTACTTGTTGTTTGTGTTGCTTCCCTGTGCTGGGCCTTATGGAAAACACAAAATAAGGCTTGTTTTGACCGTTTTCAACTAACTCGTGTATAGAAGATAGGAAGTTAATTGGTCAAGTTAGAGAATCTAATCATGGATTACTTTTCTTAAATCACGTTATCCTGGATTGAATCTTCTATCTCTTTTGCATTCAATGGCATTAATATATAAGATTTAGAAACGTGTAGTCTTCTCATTGTGCTCAGTTGGTTTGTTGGGAACTCTTTGTTCTGATGACTAAATTGTGTGAATACTTTTTAGTCTGCCCCAATAAAATCATCCATGTGAACATCTTAGTTAGCCTGGAATCATCATACCGATTGAGGGGTTCGCATTGCAGCTTCCTTCTCATTGCTGTAGTGTAGAATCCTTGCTGGCTTCCTCCATGGACTGCTAGCATCTTAGTGATTTTTGTACACTATTTTTTTATATGTGAATTATTAGTTGAATTAATTTTCTTGATATTTCAGTCTGTTGTAAACACATTACCATTTGCTGATGAATGTGGTAACCTCATTTATTTTGAAAGCGATGATAATCCGTGAAAGGTAGCTCGCTGTTACAAACAAGAGGCCAGCTCCGGTTTTGTGAGAGGAAAGAGATCAGAGAGATCGCGACTATTCCCGCTCACTACAGGAATGGGAAGCTACGCCGATAGCCAAACGTTAGGGCCGTTGGCGTAGCCATCGTCCAGGCCAGCCCCGCCAAGCAGCCGTCGGCGTAGAATTGCCCTCGGCATATCCTATGCTACGCCGACAGCTGCCCTCGGCGTAGCAATTTTTATTTTACCTTATTAAACTTTAAAAAATCATAACTAAATCATTCTAATTTGGAAAAATACAAATAATATATCAAAATTTGCAGAAAAATAAGACCTATCTATCTACACTCAAATATTACACATTTGTAAATAAAAATTAAGTAAAACATAAAATATTATACATAGTTTAAAACGGGCATAAAAAATTCAAAAACGATCGAAACAATGCGAAACCTTCGCGTAGTGTTATATTATGTGACATAGTTAGCAGGAAAAATATCAAACTTGGTATATTGATTATGTCTCAAAGACACCTTCACAAAATGACATATCTCATTCGAGGTTTCTTGGCTTTCGGGTCAAATGACCAATGTTATGGCTAGAATCAAGGCATAGTTTGTGATAATATGTTCATATTGTGCATACATGTGCATCATGGGATGGCAAACAATGTTGCGGGAGGAAGTTTTCCTTTTTGTCGCACCAAAAAGCCATTTTCATTTTTCGAGCATAAAAAACGGACGGTTTTGTGGAGCAACCACCAAATGGCTAATTCAAAATACTACCACCACATTTTACAAAAAATATTAGACCACCTTATATGAATAATGTCCCAACAGGGGGATCTGAAACCTATCCGTCCACCTTTGGTGAAAAAGACAAATTCCTGCCGAATCGGTAGGAAGTGGGTCAGATATGAACTATAGGTACATGATTCAATGTTTATGTTTTTTTACAAAAATCATTTTTAGGTTCACAATATGCTATTTTATTAAATATCTAATGCAAGTTTAGCGAGGCTCGGCCGCGAGCTAAGAATCTTCATGCCCAATGTTCGATAAAGTTTGACGATAGTTTAAAACGGGCATAAAAATTTCAAAAATGATCGAAACAATACGAAACCTCCGCGTGGTATCATATGATGTGACATAGTTATAAGGAAAAATATCAAACTTGGTATATTGATTATGTCTCAAAAAAACCTTCACAAAATGACCTATCTCATTCGAGGTTTCATGGCTTTCGGGTCAAATGACCAATGTTATGGCTAGAATCAAGACATAGTTTATGATAATGTGCCCATATTGTGCATACACATGCATCATGGGATGGCGAACAATGTTGCAGGAGGAAATTTTCCTTTTTGTCGCACCAAAAAGCCATTTTCTATTTTCCGAGCATAAAAACGGACTGTTTTGTGAAGCAACCACCAAATGGCTAATTCAAAATGCTACCAACACATTTTACAAAAATACTATACCACCTTATATGGACAATGTACCAATAGGGGTATCCGAAACCTTTCCGTCCACATTTGGTGAAAAAGACAAATTCCTGCCAAATCGGTAGGAAGTGGGTCAGATATGAACTACAGGTACATGATCCGATGCTTATGTTTTTTACAAAAATCATTTTTAGGTTCACAATATGCTATTTTATCAAAGATATCTAATGCAAATTTAGCGACGCTCGGCCCCGAGCTAAGAATCTTCATGCCTGTCGTTCGACAAAGTTTAACGATAGTTTAAAACAGGCATAAAAAATTCAAAAACGATAGAAACAATGCGAAACCTTCGCGTGGTGTCATATTATGTGACATAGTTATAAGGAAAAATATCAAATTTGGTATATTGATTATGTCTCAAAAAAAACCTTCATAAAATGACCTATCTCATTCGAGGTTTCTTGGCTTTCGGATCAAATGACCAATGTTATGGCTAGAATCAAGGCATAGTTTGTGATAATGTTTCCATATTGTGCATACACATGCATCATGGGATGGCGAACAATGTTGCAGGAGGAAGTTTTCCTTTTTTTCGCACCAAAAAGCCATTTTTCATTTTTCGAGCACAAAAAACGAACGGTTTTGTGAAACAACCACCAAATGGCTAATTCAAAATGCTACTACCATATTTTACAAAAAAATACTATACCACCTTATATGGACAATGTCCCAACAGGGGGATCCGAAACCTTTCTGTCCACTTCTGGTGAAAAAGATAAATTCCTGCCGAATCGGTAGGAACTGGGTCAGATATGAACTACAGGTACATGATACGATGTTTATGTTTTTTATAAAAATCATTTTTAGGTTTACAATATGCTATTTTATCAAAGATCCAATGCAAGTTTTCCTTTTTATCGCACCAAAAAGCCATTTTTCATTATCCGAGCGCAAAAAGGGGATTTTCTGAAGCAGCCACCAAATAGTTAATTCAAAAACGAAGGCTTTGTGATTAGTTGATATGGATATCATATTTGGATTCCTCTCATTTTTCTGATCAATTTATACATATTATTTATCGAATTCCGATTTACGGATTTAAAGATATTAATTATTTCATATTAAATAGAAAAATACAAAAAAGTAAAATTATTATATTTTTACTTGAATTCAATAATATTTTTACTTATTCATTAATGTTTACTTAAATAATTGTTTGTAATTTTAAAAAATACAAATATGTGACATGATGATATAAGAGTTAATAAGATTGATATCATAGTATTGACAACAATGTATGAATTACTTTGCGAAAACGGATTCTGCTAGAGCTGGAGTAGTATTAGGATTCGATACGCCGACGGCTTGTGTGTGCTCCGCCGAGGGAGACCTTTGCCGAGGAGGCTACGCCGAGGGTAGCCGTCGGTGTACCATACGCCGAGGGCATTTTGGCCTACGCCGACGGCTTTTTGCCCTCGGCATAGCGCGCGCGTCCTGTAGTGGTTGTCTTGTTGATCTCCCTTGTGATCAAAATGGCGAATTAGTCGAATGCGGAGGAGAGGACTCGTCGGCAACGGAGGCCATCCGCAACGCTTGTGAGAACTTGGGCTTCTTGGATCTGCCACTTCCCGACACACAGACATGTTGAATTACAGAATGATTTGTGATCAATTTGTTCTAGCAAATAGGCAATTAGAATCATCATTCACGTGATTAGTTACAGGCGTATGTGTGCGTGACTATGAAGCTAATTCTGAACAATGGCAGCACGTACGAGCTCATGGGCGTATGTGTGTGTGACTATGAAGACATATTGGCTTCCATTTCAAACTTCACGTTTCTCTAGCCTTGAACATATGTTTGATTTTAGGCAGACTTTTCCAAAACTACTCGACCCCTCATGGTCCGATCCAGAGAATGGATCATCGGCATCCATGTATTTGGCCCAACTAATTGTAGTCCAGATGATGTCTTCCAGCCGGTAGATTTTCAAAATTCAAGAAGGGATGTGTTCAATTTACTAAGTGATACTTGTACAAATTATTGGCCAATTTACTAAGTGATACTTGTGTTGATCAGATCGAGCCCCACACTCTTTCAGTATACAAATTATTGGCCAATTTACTAAGTGATACTTGTGCTTCGGGCTTGGACCTTCCTAGTAAAAGCTAGAGCAGTGAGAATCAAATTTGGCATGGATCCCATCCTACAGTAAAAAGAGAATCATGGCAAAGAGCGGAAGCTATCTAGGCAGGTGTTGGACCGAATCACTCTCTCTCTCCCGAGGATAATAAAAGTCTGCTTAGCCATGGTTCGATTTTTTCAGTTAGTTTTCGCACGAGACAAAGCCATTAGTCAATTTTCGTATTCATGTTTGTGATTGGAAGCCCGAGGTACATAAACAAGAAGGGCCCACCTTTGCAATCTAGCATATTAGTGACTCTTCGTTGTTCTGCTATTGGCTATTCCATCACTATCATATATAGTGCTCTTATGGTAGTTGATTTTTGTACCTAACATATCTTCATAACCCATCAACTGAATCTTCAAATTTCCAATATCCTTGTCATTATTTTTATGAGGATTAATGTGTTCTACGCATACCGTAGGTGGGAGATTTTCAATGGAACTAATTGTGGCGCCAGACCATGGAGAGGACGACGGAGAGCGCCTCCCTAGTGAAGCTGAACAAAAAGGGGAGAGTGGACCCGTTGACGCAAACTATGCTTAGTTTTAAAGAACGTCCCGATCTCACCATTTTATAGAGAATGTAGTCTGGCCTCCCGAGACCAGCTCATCGAAGCCATTCCATGGCAATACACACTAGTACAGATCGGGTCTATTAAGACACCCCTACCCCCACTCCCGTCGCACACGGAAGACCCTTTCTATGTGGCGCGGAAGATCATTGACCCTACAAAATTTTGGCCTTTTGCCTGCAGTCCAGGAAGTATCCTTCACAGTACATCGCACACAGATAGTTATCTGGGAACATAACAAATACAACACACATGGATGTCCAATGGAAAAACATTTTTTAGTGGAAAACCGTTCCACGATTCTTTTCCAAGGAACCGTGTGTTTGTGTCTTGTGACATTTTGTCCATATTGCACTTTTTTCCCTTCCTCAAACGTCCAGTCATAAATCATAATGTGTATAGTGAGTTCTTGAGTTCGCGTCTCCTATGCATTGGGGACGATGCAGCTTCCCGTACGTGTGTCATACATGATTCCGTACGTCCTCTTGGTACACACCAGCTCTACGGTAGACATACTTTGATATGGCTCGTAGCAAAAAGACCACTTGCATTTCTTGCATCTGGCAGTGCCCGCTGGCGTAGTGTCGCCGTGTTGAGCAGACATCTCTTGTGGTCGAGGTGAAATAAGCATCTCCGATTGGTGAGGAGGAGCACCCATCCCACCACCGGACATCGAGGGCATCTCGTCCCCTTCATACTCGGCCGGCTGGTCCTCCTCGTACGATGACTGCGAAATGAATTTGGAGGATGATGGGACGTGTTGACTGCGACGCCGGAATAGGATTGACCGCAGCTCGAATGGTCCGAGGAGACTAAGCGACAGGTGGAGGAGGAGCAGAACGAGATGCTCGAGCAACAGGCGATGCTGCTAGAGTACTACGTGAGGAAGACAGAGAGCGCGCGGTGGAGGAGCAGGATGCTAGCAATGTTGCCGCTGTCAACGGGGAGATCTTCTACATCTGCAATGGAGATAATTAGTAGGAACTATATTAGCTGCAGATATTTTGATCTATATTAGTAGAAACTATATTGGTTACATATATTTGGAACTCGAAACACATCACACATGTTTTATTATATATAAACTATCTACAATAATGTTATCCTACGTACCCAACACAAACATAATGTTGTGCATCAATTGTGTGCGACTTCCGACACCAGCCACACATTGTACACACAATTATTCCTAATAGAACCATTTTCCATGACTTGACTTCCCACAAAGAGGAATGATCTAAAAAATACCCACGTGCTTCATGTGTCCTATTTACACTCTCCTCATCTTCTCTTCTCTTCTCTGGTCAATGGAAGACAAACAGAAGAAGCCACATCATCTCTGTGCCTACACATCGGATAGACTATGAAACCATATGCAGATTGGTAGCACACGGTTAATATTATTGCTTCCTTTTCTGCTAGTAGTAGATTGTCTTTCATGGGATTCGAGGGGATTGTATCCATATGTAGAAGCTAGATTTGCCTATTGGTGGTGGGTGGATTTTGGCATGTACGACCTCGGCATAGAAGAATCAAAGTCATGTGCCTAGAAGCTCTCAAGACCTGACATGTTGTGCCGCAAGATGGCTCTCTAGTGATTCTTGAAGACTAGACGTGCATCCAAGAAAGTTCAAGGATCAACTTAACGTGCAAGGCAATATGAAGACTTATCGTGACTGAGGGAGACTCTAACACTATCGATGGCTATATACACTTGAACATATTCACCTAAAAAGGACACGTCATAATCAATCATGTCGTGGTTATTAGCCTTAGTCATAAACCCTAGATTCATATATATTTTTTCGTCGGATACTGTTATAAACCCATTGAGATCATCTTGTAGACGCATTCTATTATCCATTAATCACCTTATGAATAAGGTCTGAGGAAATCCTTCCTGATATACACTTATCTTTGTCTCTGATATCCAAACTTCCCCACATGAGTCGACTACCCTAAAAATAAAACTCTCCTTCAATCTTTGGAAGTGAGGCTGCTGTGGGATTGTGAAAATAATCCTTCGTCAGTTGACGTGCCAGGAAGGGGGTACCCACGTCATGTAGATCAGATCCGCTATGAGAATGCGTAATGGTGGCAACAACTAGATCAGCGAAGCTTCACTCCTCACAGACTACAGAGTGCAAAGCCACGGAAACTCGCACAAGAGCACGGGGGTTGGACGGCCGGTCTACATGTACTACCCAGAAGCAATGGTTAGCTTTGGACGTCGCTCGGATAGGTTCATCCGGCCCGACGACAGGAAGATGGATCACTGCCTGAAGAGCTTCAACGGTGGCATAGGAAGCCACGAGGGCTGAAGATCACCCTGGCCCCTCATGGCAAGACACCGCGAAGACGAAAGGCAACACGGGAGAAGGAAGGAGTACCGCTCTCCTCGGTGCTACCCACGTGTCTCTAGCCACGTCCGCAATGGCCACCATGCTTGTGAGCTTGTTGTCCGCCCCACTGGCCACAACCGAGTCACACACGCTTGCGTCTCCTCTCCCCTATATATACTCATGGATTGTATAGAAACATGCACATCACCAATTGGTTATAAAGATCATGTCCACTATTTTTCTGTGTCTCATTTACATTTTGCATCTGCCATTGTCTCTTGTGTACGACTACTTCGTCTACGCTCCCCCTCTGCACCCTTGGACTGGACTTGTCGGCAAATATGGCGGAGTAATATAGGGTACAAGATGAGAGGGAGCGAGGGGCGTGATGATGGTTGGGTAGAACCTACATGGAGTGCAAGTGTGGATTATAGAGTGCACGATGAAAAAAGGAGTTTACTGACATAACACGAAATGTTACATTCTGGTTGGGTAGTAGAGATATATAAATATAAATGGATCATATATTTAGATAGATTATAGATATAGATATGATATGGATATAACTAGATTTAGAGATAGAGATTACCTAATTTACATAGTTAAATAGCTTACATAGTGAAATATATCCATGATGTAAAGTAATCCAAGCGAAAAGTATTCATGCTCTCGATTTGGTACATGTTTAATGCGTATAAAGTATTCTTACTCTCAATTTGGCATGTGTTAAATACTCCCTTAATAATTTAACTTTTTTCGTCCTTTCCTACACTATAAATAAAACTGCAGAACCGGTCCTCACTACCTATTCACCAAAATAAGGAGGAGAAGCAAGATAGGTGCTACCGATTTACGAGACGATGGACAAGAAAGGGCTGTTCCTTACCATCCTTCTCATCTCTTCGTCCCGTAAGCGTTCTTATTTCGTTCAAAGTTGTGTGCAAAATTAATATCGCCATTGGATTTTGCATAGATCTTGTTTGGTCCATACTTCTTTATCCATTTTGACATATTAAATAGGATGCCCTCACAAATATAATTGGTAATAAAGATCATGTACACTATGTTTCTTTCTCTTATTTACATTTCGCATATGTGATTGTCTCACGTGTACAACTACTTCAACTACGCTCCCCCTCCGCGCCCTTGGACAAGACTCGTCAGCAAAGATTGCGAAGTATATATGGTACATGCTGAGAGGGAGCGAGGGCGTGATGATGGACGGGGAATCGGCATGGGGCGCAAGTGTGGATTGCAGAGTGCACGACGAAAAGAGGAGCAAAACTGACGAAACACAAAATGCTACATTCTGGTTAGGTAGTAGAAATATATAAATATAAATGGATCACATATAGATATAGATATGATATGATATAAATATAACTAGATATAGAGATCGAGATATAGTTAAATAGCTTACATAGTGAAATATATCCATGATATAAAGTAATCCAAGCGAAAAGTATCCATGCTCTCGGTTTGGTACATGTTTAATGCGTATAAAGTATTCTTACTCTCAATTTGGCATGTGTTAAATGCTCCCTTAATAATTTAACTTTTTTCGTCCTTTCCTACACTATAAATAAAACCGCAGAACCGGTCCATTACTCGCTCATGTACTCCATCGATCATTCACTACCTATTCACCAAAATAAGGAGGAGAAGCAAGATAGGCGCTGCGAATTTACAAGATGGGCAAGAAAGGGTTGTTCCTAACCATCCTTCTCATCGCTTCCCGTAAGAGTTCTTATATCGTTCAAAGTTTGTGTGCAAAATTAATATCGCCAATTCGCCGTTGGATTTTTATAGATCTTGTTTGGTTCATACATGCAGTAGAGATGACGGCAACGATGGTAAATGGCGGTCTGCTGTGCAACACGCCGTGGCTTGGGTGCTTGCTCAAGTGCTTCAAAGGGACAGGCAGGTGCATGCGGTGTTGCCAGGGAAACGGCTTCGTCCATGGAAGATGTGACCTCATACGAGATGACCTATGCTTCTGTTGTAAGAACGTCGATGACCCACCTGCTGCCATGGCGGTCGGGCGCCATGGCGGACTGCCAGCCGCAGACCAGCATCCCGGCGCCAACTCCTCACTTTCTCTAGAAGATAGAACTGGAAAATTGGATATGCTTACAAGATAGAGCTGGAAATTGAAATAAGATGGCGGCGATATGACGGAGCTAAGATTGTGCCAACATGTTTATGACTGTCAAAGTCTGTTATTTTCTGAAGCTCTGTAATAGGCTTTTCTTCTGTAGTTTGTGGGGGTCCAAGTCTCATTGTAGAGGCCATGCGTCCCTGCAGAGGGACAGATGACATCTGCAAATGGTGTGGCGTCAATAGTCTTTACCATCTTCTCAAAATATCAATATGTGATGTTTTCTTATGATTATTTGACAGCTCTATTTTATAAAGAGATTTTCCGAGGTTTTTTCATGGGTTAATTACTTGGCTTCGACAATTTTTTTGCATTTCAACTAAAGCTAGTATTTAGAAAACAAAGAAACCTTGTATTCCTATGTGACTTTTTTAGGTGTTGAGCACTTTGGGAAAGTTTTTAAAGCCATAAATGAGTTTGATGGCAAAAATTAAGCAATACCATAAATGGAGAAAAGTCAATCTTGCTACATCCATAAATGAGTTTTCCAGCATGTTTAGAGACTCTTGTTAGACGTGTTCGGTGCTTCGGTTGATAGTGCTACGACTTGCCTCTGCCCCTCCATCCCTCTACAGTAGAAATAGAAATCAGGAAAGAGCCTCGCCAGCGGCAACCACGAGTTCTAACTGATGAAGTCATAGTGAGAAACTTCGACGGGTTTAGGCACAACCTTCGTGCTATCTACGCAGGCACGAAGAACAATCAGAACATGTTGATGATGCTTGTAGCCGAGGACAAGGAAATTAAAAGATCCAGAACATGCTGACGACATTCGCCGCCGTGGTCTAGGAAAATCCTTCTATTGCCCCCGACTGCTTTTGGGAGCGGAATATGGATAGTTTTTTTTTTTTTGTTGAAACAAGGCAAAAGCTTTGCCTTTCATCGATATAGTAGAAAATATCTGGCTGTTTATAAGGAAAACTGGCCCAATAATTTATAGCCCACACAAAATTTATAAAAAGTGGCCTAAGGAAAACAATTCTCCTCTCCATCCATAATAAGGATGTGGATAGGAGGCAGTAGCAAATTTGTTTTCTTCTTCATATTATTCCCTTTTTTGTATGTCACGTAAGAGAAAATAATTCTACAAATATTTGTACTCACATACTAAACATCAATATCTGCTTAAATATTTTTACCAAATTTCGTAATCCCTCGATCTCAAACTAGATAAATCTGAGACGAAAAAATGGTATTTTAACCGGGCATCTTGGAGCTCGAGGTTCATTGGAAGCTTCCGCGCTGACTTGCCCTGCCCGTCGCCACCTACCACAGATCTGAGATCCCCTCACAACTCAGTAAAATAGTACTAGTCTCACTAGCCGCTCAACTGCTCCAAGAAGCTCAGCAAGACCACCAGGCAAGCTCACTCGACGGCGCAGAAGCAGCAGCAGCAAGAAAGTCGGGAACCATGGCCGCGGCGGCCGGGAGCGGCGGCGTGGTGAAGCACCTTCTTCTCGCGCGATTCAAGGAGGAGGTGACGCCGGAGCGGCTGGACGGGCTCATCCGCCGCTACGCCGCGCTCGTCGACGCCGTCCCCTCCATGAAGGCCTTCCACTGGTACGTACCACTCACCCCTGCAGTTATACTTGCCTCCCGGCTCCATTGAAGAAGCATACAAAGTTCAGTCTCCAAACGTAGTAGCAGTTCAGGAAATCTAGAGCTCTACCAAACTAATTTGTTTGACCGAGAAACTCCCGTTTCGCTGACTCCCGAGAAACTATTACTGTTGTTGTTGCTCGGCTGGGCACTGCAGGTGCTCGACGAATTGCCCGCCTGATCTGGTTTTGGGCTGTGAATCCAGAATCCTCCTCCGTGTGTGTCCACTAGTTTGGAACAAATGTGATTGATTTAGAAGACTGAAAGAGTAGTAGGCTACTTATTTCTCTTGGATCCACATCGTCTTGAAATAGGCTTTCGCCCCCGCTATATTAATATAGCAACCACACGATACAAACTGCTGGGCAGCAGCACA
Organism: Avena longiglumis; assembly: GCA_030063025.1. Classification (NCBI taxonomy): domain Eukaryota; kingdom Viridiplantae; phylum Streptophyta; class Magnoliopsida; order Poales; family Poaceae; genus Avena; species Avena longiglumis. The sequence goes on along the minus strand of CP125974.1, from coordinate 45,956,351 downwards.
CTCAAGCCCAAAACGGAAAATAAGAGAAATAAAAGCCAACAATGGCAGATCGACTAAACAAGGGTAACCCGTTATCGCTGCGCCCTCCGACGATGTACCACCACGTGCCTAGCATTCCGGAGCGCCGCGTACCAAGTAACACCTTCAAGAAGGGGGGCGACGACGAAGACGCTGTTGCCCGGACTAGTCCTAGGAGTTTCCCCGGGTACTCGGAGGGGAGTGGAAAAGGGGTACACCCGACGCCCTCCAGGAAGGAACGATGACACCCGGAGGCGTCACCGCGTCGGTGCCGGACGAGCCGACATGGATTTCTCCCGACCCCCCAAAAAACCACTCCCCCAAATGCTCCGACGTGCTCCACCACCTTTGCCGTCCACCAACATGCGCCACCACGATCGAGATGCCGCCCTTGTCTGTCTCCCTGAGATCACCAGCACGAGGCCTAGATGAATAGGGCAGCATAGCATGAATCGGAGGTGCCAGCGGCGCCGCCGGCGGGAGAGAACTACCTCCACCGTGTCATGGTAGCCGACGGGGTGGTAATAGGGTCACACCAGCCCCGCCGCCCGCCGACCAGATCGAGCTGCCAGCCCCATCGCCGCAGAGGGGCCAGCACCGCCGCCACCACCCAGATGCCCACGCGAGCTACACCTTCACCTCCGGGAACCACCGCAGCAGCGTGACGTCCGGACCGACAGACGGGGGCCCAAAGGCCATATTCGACAAGCGCTGCCGCCAACCTCCGCGGAGCTCGCCACCAACGGCCGCGCCCCGCGCCATCGAGCTCCTAGCCGACGTCGAGCAACCCCGCTGCCATGCCGAACCACCGCACCGAGGAGCACCGCCGGCCGACCTCCCGAGCCGAGGCCGCGCGCTGGAAGAAGCGCCGCCGCTGCACTGGCGGGCAACGCCCGACGGCGATGCCGGCGACGGGAAGGAGCTGTCGGGAGGCGCTGGCGAGAGGCGCTGGTGCGCCGATCGCCAGCGGGGAGCGACGCGGAGCGGTCCTGTTTTTTCCCTCACCTAATTAACTCTCTAATCTGGATCCACATGGTGACCTGGGTAACAAGTGTAGTCAACTCAGTAAAATTAATCTTACATGTATGTAAGCAAGTGGATCCTGACTTCCTGAGAGAAAACTAGGAGTAATATTTTGACAGTCTCAGATCTTCTTAAGTACGAACTAGCATGCATAGATGTTTCAGCAAGTGGATCTAGAGGAGAAAATTACTATGTTTTACCCATGTGGGTTTTGCTCAGGTAACTTCGTTAACCTTCCCTAAGATAAACTTCTTTAACCTATTTTACCTTTGGTGTGCAAGTGTTCCATGTAAACTTCATTTTTTGTAATGATATTATAAATACCATATCATCTTGAACTTTTATCTTAACGTTTGATAACTTTTTTCGCGAAAACACAAAAGCCTTGCGTTTCGATTCATTGATAGGTAAAAGAGAGTTTTGTACAAACATATATACAAGCTCATGAGAGCTAACACCCACACAACTCAACCCACTAGGACTATGGGGCCGCCGGGATCAAGGCACGAAGGCTAGACACACCGGCAGCAGCCCACGAGCGAGCATTGGATCGAATTGTGTTGAGAAGGCTACCCATGCTAGGTGACACATTGTCAAAAACGACTGCATTACGCTGCTTCCAAATCCACCATGCCGTTAACATGATCAGCGAGGACGTCCTCTTGCGCGTAGGCCCCCGGGGTAGAGCGCGAAGCCTGCAGGCACCAGTCATAAATTATGAATGTTGTTTTCTTTCATTCATAATGGGAAGTCTACATGGCAATATTTTTTCGTTCCCCATTAAGATCAAATCAAAACTTTCGTTGATACAAGTATCTGTCCGTTTACACTATGCCTTCAAATGTATCCATTGTCATACCATATCAACCTTGAAAACAAGTTATTATCACTCGTTGAATTTCCAGATCTGTTTCCATATTGGCAGAGTCTCTATATCAAATTTTTCATTGTTTCTTTTGTATGCAGGGGAACTGATGTGAGCATAGAAAACTTGCATCAGGGATTTACACACGTCTTCGAGTCCACCTTCGAAAGTACAGAGGGAGTCAAGGAGTACATTGAACACCCTGTACACGTGGAGTATGCAAATGAACTCTTGCCTTTATTGGAGAAAGTCCTCATAATTGATTACAAGCCAGCAGCTAGCAAAGCCTAGTTAGTCCGGGAGCTTACTTGGTCCGACTAAGTAATACTTGAGTGTGCTTGTGTTGGAATTTCATTTGGGATTTACCAGTTCTATGTGAACTTGTGCTAAATAAAGTATGTTTCTAGTTCAAATACTTTTTATCTACATGCTTGAAATAAGTTTGGACTTTTTGTAGCACTTAATTATCAGACTTGCGAGAGGAGGTAGCATGATCCACCGAAACACTACAGTGGAAGTGTGTTGTGTGAACTATTCCTATTTACTGCTACTACTGTTTACTTCCATTGTTATCCGGATGTATTTTATGATGAAAGTTGTTTTTGTGAATCCCTAGTATCAATCATTGGTAAAAGCCCAACTATAAAAGCTTTTAAATTTCGCTAGCACCATCAACATGTGCAAACAGCCAATTGGTGTCACCACTTTATGTGACTCAACTTTAGGACGTAATTCAGCAAAAGCACGTTCTAGTGTTTCCTTGCAATCTATCATTGATCTGCCTTCGGAATCAAATTTGTGTTCTCAAGTGAATTCTAGTCTTATATTCTAGCCTTGACTACTATCTGCTATGCCTTGACTATTTTTTTCAGCATAAGCACGTTCTAGTGTTTCCTTGCAATCTATCATTGATCTGCCTTCGGAATCAAATTTGTGTTCTCAAGTGAATTCTAGTCTTATCTGCTATGCCTTGACTATTAATTTCTATATACCGAACAAACTATGACATCTATCTATTATATACTAAAAGCAATATAAAGATGTTTTTCGAGGCATCAGGTTGATCCACATGGACTTAATTTATATTTTCCTTTGATCCTAAATTTAAAGGCTGAGATTAAAAATTAAGTAGTGTTACGTAGAAATAAACATGTACAAAAGAAGTTCTATCTCACGGTTAATTTATCACACGTAGGTAGGCACATTTGCTTTTTTAGTGGAACTAGGCATATTTGCTAAGAATAAAGGTACATCTCCGGACCCAACAAATGATTCCTACGCACTCCCTCTGTTAGGGATTATAAGACCTAAGAGCTTTTTTAAAATGTTAAGAATTACAAGTCCTTTCTTATTTATTACCATCTCTCATTCAATGCATGGTCTTCATTTTCTTTCTCTTCTCTCATGCATATATAACTATTGATCACGTAGTAATCAAGAGGATGAGTTATTAATTTTCTTAATCCTATCAAAGTGGTCCATAGGCCTTATAATCCCTAACAGAGGGAGTACTATATTCTGGCCCAATATATTTAAACCAATATGGTCCACCATTAATTTTTCTTTTATAGGACTCCATAAAACGATTTTTCTGTGTATATGCCAGTTTCCATACAAATTGCTGAGTCCACCCAAAAAATCAATTGCTGATGATTTACACTGGCTAGCGATCTACAAAGTTTTGTTATAAGACAGCTTGCTGCGTCTGCAGAAAAATTATAAAGCCAAGATGTTAACGTGTTATCAATAGGACTCTAGCTGCCTCCCTTAAATTTAGAAATTAAATATAGTGGCTTATATTGGATCAAAGATCCATATAGCAGCAACAAACTAGGTCTCTAGCCCCAACTGTCAACAAAATAGGAATTTCCCACACTGCATGCGTTTGGAAAAAATTACAAAGCTAAGCGCGTTATAATGCGGTAGCAAATTAACAATACAAATGTTTGGAGATAGATAATAAACTGGCATATGTGTGTATGTAGTTTAGCATACCAATACATAAGTATTTTTATTCAGTATACAAAACATAACCAATTTTAAATTTGAAATCTAAGTACAACATAAAACAGATACACATGTTTTGCAATTTAGGTAAAAATTATAAACACATATATACATGTGGTTTGTCAAGTAGTAGTATCTATACATACACATGGTTGAGTATACAAAATAATTAAGAGTAATCTATATGTCTAAATGAGTAAAGGAATATAAAAATATGACATTTTCATGCAGTTAATTTACTAAAGATATCTCTTTGAAGGTTGCACGTCTTTCTCTCGACAGAGTAAAAGGTTGAACAAAAACAATCAAGAGAAAGAATATATTTCTAACTTTCACCACAAGATACAGTAAGGTATAGATGTTCAAAAATAACTTACTAAAACATTTCTCTCAAGGGTGCATGTCTTATTATGATCAGAGTAAAAGCTTGAGAGTTCCAGATTGATATAAGAAATAAAATTCACAAATTTCAACATTAATTAAAAACATTAACCTCCAACTGTAGTTTCTCTATTAAGCATCTTCAGAAATAGTAGAAGCTTTGGTGCAAGAAGAAGGGACGACTCATATCATCTTTACTTGGTTGTTATGCTTCCTCCTTTTTAAGAATCTGAGTAGGGTCGGATATCCAATACATTGATTATTTTTAAGATACATAAAACTAGCACATGAATGTACCCTGAGATATTGTGTAAAAAAACTAATCTACAAATTCTCAACTTGATATATGTAAATTCAAATACGAAGGAGAGTGAAAATATGGGATAAACAAGAAATTAGTACAAAACATTTAAGTATGATTTGGTCCATCGGATGGATTTCTTTTGATACTAGAGCCTATCTAAATATCCCCATAAGTAACACAAGCAATATGTTATCCCATTTGTAGTTAACGAGGGATGGTGTCGCTAATCTTGTATGTCCTTCCACAAAAGAAGCATGCCACTTATTTCCGAGTGGATCACCACTTATACTTCCTTTTGAAGTCCATTATTTTCTTGAAGAATTTGTAAAAAGTGGTAGAGTTAAAATTTTAGGTTTATTCCATATACAAATTGCTTAATTTCTAGGACTCTATATCTTGGGAATTATTCTATAGATCACATATTATTAAAAAATCACTGCAGTTTATTAAATATAGTGATCATGGATGTCACAAACTACACTTTTTGCTTGATAATAATTATTTGCAGTCTTTAAAAATTATGTGTTATTGTGATCCCTTAGTAAATTGCGTGATTGCTTAATTTTTAGAAATACCATTTGCGCCAACATAATCTTTTGACAAGATACTACATATGGATGTAAGTGATAGGGAAGAATGGCTTTATTTGAGACTGAGGATATCGAGGATCGAGTCGATGAAAATTTAAAACAATTTACATGTGCTCCAAAATTGATGTCCTACAAAACTAGAAGTAAAAGGTGCTTTCTTGAACGGGGAAATGTCCGAGCAAGAACTGCCAAGAGTGAGATAAGATGGTATCTGGAAGTACCTACCTACAACCTTTTGATAAATATCTATGAAATAAATTTTGTACTTTTCGATACTTTTAAATACTTCATAGTACTACCTATTTCTCCTCCGTTGGATGATCCTGGTTGGACGGTTCCAAAAATCCCTAAAAAATTATCAATAGGCCATTATTTATTGGCATTTTCAACATATTCATGGAAAGAATAGTAAAATCTAAATCTTGGAGACATTAGTTTTAAAATGGAGGAATTAAAAGAGAAGACAAAAAACTTATGAGTCAACAAGTATAAAATATCATATGTAGATTATCTAGCCATTTCTTAGATAGATGTGATTATTTTTTACATCACAAGATATTGACTTTGCATATTCATGTTACATCACAATAACTATAAATCAACTCCAAGTCATAAATTTATTTATAACTCACTTAATGCCCTCGCATTTTGCGAGGGCCACCTTGCTAGTTTCTTTGAACACCACAATGGTGAAGAACTCACAGGATCTATGTTACCTAAAACCAATGGTCAATATACAGTCAATTATCATTTAAAAGGTATCGTTTCAAATTTGGATAAATATGGTAGGGACCTGTCACCATAAAGCTTCTTCACGGTACAAAAGTCTTAATTCCTTCAACAAACGAACTTCTGATGTATCTATTAACATGTAAAGCAGAAACCGAGGTCCCAATTGATGTTATATAGAAAATTCTCCTTTGCATTTTATTGCCTGCTTCACTTACTCAGATATAAGAGTTGGATTTGCTAGCTTTCCTTGTCACATTTCATACATATGCATCCTTACAAAGCGACTATGGCTCGTAGAAATACTAGAGAAACAAATGAATTGAAGTCTAAAGTCCGAAGTCTTGTCGATTGGAGTGAGAATATCAGAAACCGAGGTTGGGAGCATTATATGTGATGCGCGATATCTTTACAAATATTCGGTATTGCACTCCTTTCAAGATCCCTGAGGTTTTTGAAGAGTATTTTGTGATCCCCAAGGAGGCAAAGACATCAAAGACAACGTAGTAGAGAGGACTAGCTTAACATGTGAGCTTACCTGATAAGGCCTTGTTTACTTCTCTCGTATTTTTGTCCCTAATGGGTCTTGGGATGGCAGAGGATTTGGTGTTTTGTACCGTGAAGAAGCTTTGTGGGTTTTTTCATAAAAACTCTCAACATCCCCAATGGGTATTTTACTTGCTTAATATTCTTTGCCAAAAAATACACTAGTATGGTTGAGAGTTTTTAGTCTAAGCAAAAATAAGAAGATTTGTGGGTATTTTTGAATTATCCCGTCCAAAGCAGGCTTGGTAAGCGGACTACACAGATTTTGCTCGATTTGCGTTAATCCTCTCCGATCCCTGTAAAATACTCACAAATACGAGAGAAGTAAAGAAGGCCTACGGCAATAACGCAAAGCCAAATCATGAACTATGCATAACCTATCACAGCTAGGTTCCTCCCGAAGTATTACTCGTACTACTATGCACTACTACATCTACAGTATGCAAATGAACTACATGTACGCAAATGAGTTCTTGACATTATTAGAGAAAGTCCGTAAATGAGTTGCTTGTTCAATGCCGGATTCTCACTACGCACACAAGCCCATGTTGCGTGTATAGCCAGTCAGCACCATCTGTTCTTTGAGTGGCACTGAGTTGCAAGACATGAATCATTTGATTCTGAATTGCAGCTTCACAAAGAAAGTCTCGAGGTTGGCTGCCGCCTGGTCTTATTTCCACCATCTAAGACCAACAACATGTCTTCTTGTCAATGTTTCTTGCATGGGATCGTGGAGACCGGCTCCATGTTGATAAAGAAAAATGCAGGGAATTTGAAGGTGTGCTTGCACATATACGGCATGGCGTATTTGGCGTGAGAGGATCCGTTGAAAAGAACTACTACAATGATGTTCCCTTTGTGGCTGCTGGCTGGATAAGCGGTTGAGGCAAGTAAAACTGTAAAATGGCGTCAGGGCCGGCTCTAAGGCGGCCAGGGGGGCCAAAAATTTGTACTACTTACATACTCCCTCTATCTCAAATTAGGTTGCATATAAGATTTTACCAAAGTCAGACTGTACAATATTTGATCAAGTAGTTTGATATAATTATAAACTTATACTGTGCAAAATTAATATTATTAGAATTGTCTTGAAATATATTTTTATAATATATACATTTTATATCACATACATTCATATTATTTTGTATATTCATGGTCAAACTTTACAAAGTTTGATTTGCACGAAAAATTATGCGCAACCTAATATGGGATGGAGGGAGTATAATACCGGTGTATACATCGAGTAGACAGGGCCTGGAGCGAGAAACCGCTTGGCTGCTGCCCACGTGTCCGGAGTCCACAACGCGAGAAACCAGCCACACGAGTCCTGACTAACGAGTCCGACGCGAGTAGGAAACCCATAAGATGAGAAGGCTCTACGGCACGACGCATCGAAATCGGCAAGTCGCGATCTCCCTTCTCTAATTCTCTTTGAAATCGGCCGGCAGGGACGATCTCTAGGGCCCGCTGCGCCCCTGCCGCTGCTCGGCTGCTGTTGGTGCGTGTGAGCGTGAGACTGGTTGTTGATCTGAAACTCCATCTCTAGCCTCTAGATCCGCTGGTACTGGTATATTAAATCTCAGCCCTGATTGTTCTATTTCTTTTTTTAATTCTTTACATGATCATAATGTAGTCGATTTCTACGCAATTTTAGGTGATATATATGGCGCCAAGACAGATGTCTGGAGCTGCAAAAAGGAATAAACGAAAATGAGAAATTGAACTTATTCAATCACAAAAAGATGCTTTAAAAAAGTATTTTCCGGCAGCAAGTAATGGTAATGTCAATGACGATAATCAAAGTCAAGAATTTGAACTCGGACAAGATGATAATCATAATTCAAATGGTGATGACCCGATCAACGAACTGTCCTCAGATGTGGGTAAGTAACTAAATAGCTTTGACATATGTATAAACAAATAACTAACTAACTATAGTTTCTTGAATTTAAATGTAGATCTTGCGGATGCGGCGGGTGATCTCCTCCTCGAGCCCCTTGCCCTCCTTGGGCGCGGGTGGCACCTGCACCCGCTCCCGGTTGAGGTGCCTACCCGTAGGAAGGGAGACATCATGGTGGGCGATGCCTCTCCCCTCCCTCCACCGCCGCTTGCACTCTGACTCGCTCACGGTTGCCTCTGACTTGCTCCCGTGTCCAGGGCTGACACATCAGTCACACAAATTTCGTGCACCGATTGGTCGATCCAAATTGGTCATGCCGCTATAGAGACCGCGCACGTCAAGCACGATGCACCCAGGAGGGTTGGGTCTGCCCGGTGAAGATGGCCTTAATACTATATAGTAGCTAAGTCGCAGTCGGTGTGACAATACAGTCCGAGAAACAAATCACAACACATCCTGCAACTGAAATTTTTGGCCTATACCCGCAAACAAAGCATCATGCCACGTTACAAAAACTAATAATCATTAAATATTTCCTTATGTTCAGAAACAGAGCATGGCCCACCCAACTCTAAATAAATTTTATTTTACATTGGGACACAGCCATAACATAGTCCATAAAAAAAAAAGGCAAAGGTTGGCTTCAAATTTATTACTACTGGAAATGGAATTGCACGACCACGATGATATCAGCAGTCTTGCTCTAGTATCCTATAGCGTGGCAACGATAGCAAGGCTCCAGAACAGTTAATTCGACCGTAGATGGAACTTCCTTCTCGACGAATGTTCGGATAGCCAAGAGCCCTCTCTGTGCTTCCATCAGAAGCTCTTTCTTCATTATGGGAGCACAATGTTCATACTTACCATGGTAACACCTATCCCCATAAATGGGGTCCAATGTAAGATGCTCAAGCGACACAGCATTCTTGAGAATATAACATATTAGTTCAACCAAACTCTTCTCACTGTTAAAACGACTGATCTTCACACTCTTGAGGCTCCCATGGCGGCGCCCAGGCATGTGCCTCAGTTGTGGATCCACAAAAATCGATTCGTTGCACGTGCGTAGCAGAAGTGTCTGACAATAAAAAGATAATATGATTCAATTAAATGGAACTAGACAGATGGTGTTGTTTTGCAGGATGAAATGAATGAAAAGCACCAGCGCCTTACTTGTAATATCAAAGTCTCCAATGCAGGAGCCGCATCAAGGAAAGAAACAAGAGATAAATAGTCATATTGAGGGGTAGAGAATCCGAATGCCGTTTCAATGCTCAGGTGCTTAAGGTAGAGGAATGTGGTAGGCAACATTGGCACATCAACCACCTGCACAAAAAATGTCATGTACCAGAGATAGTGTACACCAGGTACGACAAATGTAATCCATATAAATGGCTATCGATCCTACAACACCCTATCTTGTAGAGAAGACATACCTCGCATCTTGATTCTATAACAAGAGTTTCAAGATTTGGCATAATGGATGGGAGCTTGGCACGAGCATCACGGACCAAGTTTGTTTGCCCCACGTCTAGTTTCCTCATTTGCAATGTTTCCACGTCTAGTTTCCTCATTTGCAATGTTTCCACTCGCGTCTAGTGCCCTCTCACGTAAAAACTAGAGAGGTTTGGAGCTTTGCTCTCTATCACTTTCAGGCTCAAGCAGTCTATAACAACAAGACTGCTGAGCCGCTGCAGGGTAGAAGGTAGCTTCATGGATCTAATCTCTATGCAATGATTTAGATATAATTGCTCCAAAGCAAGAGAGTTGGAAAGAAGGCACTCTAGCTCATCCCATGTAATGCTCACTAACCACAGATCCAGACTTGTTAGGCTTCTCAAGGGGCCAAGTTCAACTGTGGGATGGAGGGCACAATGACGAAGTTTAAGGTACCGAAGCGAGCTCCGAACACTATCAGATAAGTGCGAGCACGGGAAGTTGTATATTCTCTTTGTTTCAGCCAGCACGAGGGTGAGTTCTTCAATCCCTGGTTTAAGAGCAAACTGAAGCCATCTGTCAAGATAACTAGTTCCATCAAACCCGCACATGCCACCATAGTCAAGCTTGAATGTTTTCAAGCTAATGCGTACGTGGTTCCTAAGAATGCGGTCAATTTTCTGGTGGAAATTCTCCCCACGCGAAGTTCTCTTCAAGCCAATTGTATCCTTATTAAAGATGAGATTGGAATGACATCTCCAGGAATTTAAGAAAAAGCGAGATAGGCAAGCAGCACGAGCAGCTTCACGCATTGGCATTAGGGAATGTATACGAAACAGTATGTCCTGCACACACAAGCATTGGACAAAAGATCAACATTGAGATTGTAAAACCATTACTTCAACTGGAGAAAGAAAGAGTAGGACCATACGGAGTAACATTGTACCCAAGGTAACTCTGCACATGATTGCACAGCGTGTGCTGCATTACATAGGTAGATAGTCAAGAAACATAACCATGCATGCTATGTAAACCCAGTAATGCACAGATAAACTTATCCTATCAATGTTATCAGTAAGGTCTGGGCCTTGAGCCTACTGCGGGCCGGCTGCACACATGGTAGAAATAGCACATGCACAGATAAACTTATCCATATCTGATTTCACGTTATCAGTTATCAGTTATCTCCTTAGAGTCTGCTAGATTGGTATTACATTAAATAACGTTAATTACCCTGTTTTCGGTACATGGCACATTCCACGGGAAAAGAGACAGTTGCTAACAGCTAACACCAATTAACTACAGCATGAAATATATTTTTGTTGCATTAGAAGCCAACAATGATTTTTCTATGCATTATGCAGTAACAAGTTATAAATAAGTTAAAACAGTGAAGAAACAGAAATGATTATGTAGCTTCTATGTTGGGTAAAACATAAATATTTAAACTTATTCAAGCCCACGAAATAGTATCTGACTGTTTTGGAAGTTACATTGCATCATAAAAATCATCTTGGTTAACTTCCAAAATGATTAACGCAGCACATGCATCTACACAAAACACGTCTAGATAAATGTGCATCTAAACAAAGCTGTGTTAGTTAATTTGGAACGGAGGTAGTACTAGATATGGAAGATCATAAAATTAAAAGAAAAGGCGAGGAACACATAACTCAATTCATTACTTGTTCTGGATTTAGGTAGCAAAAATTGCACAAAAGAAACAGATCAATCCTATAACATTTAGAGCACAACTGCAAAATCTCATTGTGTTTTATGGATTTAGATAGCATACTGGCAGAATTAATACTTTGGAGCAAATTGTGAACAAGGTTAACATTTTCTCGGGTTTCTTATGGAATAAATATTCCAGTCAATGACTGCATCATACTGGTTACATCACAACACTGCAACATAGTGCTAAGTAATGCTCCTTCTGTTCATTATCACAATCCATAGCTGGATTGTACAAAATCGACATTCAAGTGCCTTTTTGCTAGAATAGTTTGTTATAAGTTAAAAAAATATAAGCAAGTGCTTTTAAATATGAATCCAATTGTATCAGTCTTGAGGCACATAACTCGAAAATTATTTAGGGTAATTGTTGGTTGAAGCCTGAATTGGGGCAACGAACCTGCACCTTATAAAAAATGAACCGAGAGAGTAGTTTTGCTAAGTTATCGACATTGTACTAAAGCACCAACTTGTGCATAATATTTTTTAGAGATGTATTGGACTTTTACCAGCATTTGCAGAGAGAACAGTTTAAGTTAGAATAAATTGTCGAATTTCTCATTACTATTAATTCAATAAGATTGTAGGATGTGGCCAATATATCATTTTAATCTGTTTATATATCAATATATATATATATATAGTTAGCATAGCTTAGTCCAAAGGATTATTCCAACAGGAGCAGTCGTGGCGATATAATGATTGCAATCATCAGAATTTAAAGTCTCGGTACCTCGGGAAGGTCTGGAGTAGAACTTGTTAATATTTTGCCAGTTTGCATATCATCATTGTCATCTTCTTGGCAGGTTAAACCCTTTCTTTTAACAGAAAGGTCTGGGATTGAACTTCTCATTGTCTTGCCATCTTCACGACAAGGTAATCCCTTTCTTTTAGGAGGAAGGTCAGGGATGGAACTTATTATTATTATTTTGCCAGCTTGATTATCACCATTGCCATCTTGTTGACAGAATCGCTTTCTTTTACTTGTCGAGGCAATACTCCAACCTGCGACACAAGAAGGATGGTTAAGGTAGCCAGCAATGAATGAATCGAAGAAAGGCAAAAAATCTCTTGAGACCTCCTCTAAGAATGAACTTATCCTTTTTTATTTTCCGAGACATTAACCTATGCGGAACTGAATTCCCCATTGCTCCCTGGTGCCAAAAAGTTAAAACTTTTTCCTCGATTGGAGAAGAAAACGTCGCTGCTAGCAAAAAAGGAAGGAGGGTTAAGCAGGTCTTGGGTTCTCTCACGACGATGTCACTTCCGTTTTACCGTCATTCAGATCTCTACTCCTCTCGAGCTGAAGCCGGCGCCAAACCCTAGGTGCGGAGACAGGATGGCAAAACTCAACCAAACCCTAGGTGCGGGGCTATCTACTTCGTACCAAAAAGTTATAAAACTTTTCACTCGATTGGAGAAGAAAACGTCGAGCAAGAAGGGAGGATGCTTACGCAGGTCTCGGGTTCTCCGGCGACGCCGCTGCAGGGCACCCCCCATGGGCAACGAGTAGACGACGATACCCTCGTACGTCCTTCAGATCTCTACTCCTCGATCGGTATAGCTCTCCTCTCCTCTCCTGTCTATCTTTATTTTCGGATCTTCTTTGGAAACTCGATTTCGAGCCGGCTAGCTATGTACTTCGTGGATATACAGGACGGCAAAATGCGCGTTCAGATCTCTACTCTGTCTGTTTCTAATTACTCCCTGGGTCCCAAATTAACTGACTTTATTTTGTCTAGATACCCAAGTTAATTATTTTAGGACGGAGGAAATACTATATACAAGTACTGTATATATAATTATAAGACGTTTTAGGGATCGCATGTTAGTTTCCGTCACGTGAATATTTATCGATTTCTATTTTTGCCTCCGGCTTTGCGTTGTCTCGGATCTCTCTCGCTGGTCATTATCACCCGCATCTCCTTGACTCCCCCTCACTCCTTCATCACCCGCATCCTAGCCATTATCCCCCTCCCACGCCGCCGTCGTCCTCCCTTCGCACGTGTCGTCGCTGCAATTCCCCTCGTGCATGTCTTCCCCTCACCCCTCCTCCCGCGGCCGAGCGAAAATGGAACTTTTCTTGTTTTCACGAAAACGCAAAAAGGCTTGTGTTTCGATTCATTGATAGAAAAAAATAGTCTGGTACAAATATATACACGCTCATGACAAGAGGACATCCTAGACAACTCAATCCACTAGATCTAAGCGGCGGGTATCAGGCCACACAGGCCCTTCTCCTTAGTATCTGCCCAAGATCGAGTCTCTAATAGAATCGTGTCCAACAGCCCTCCTAGGCTCGGCGGGATGTTGTCGAAGACGACAGTGTTCCATTGCTTCCAAATCCACCAGGTTGTCAGTATGACCAACGACAAAGTACCCCTACGCAGGGCGCGGGGTGGAGTGGCACACCTTCAACCACCAATCAACGAAGTCCACCTCGTCCTCCTTTGGGGGGGCACTAGTGGATAGGATCCATCACATCACCTCGTGCCAAACCGATCATGAGAATGAGCATCCTATAAGGAGGTATTTCATAGTCTCAATCGATTGGTCACACAAGGGGAAGCGGGAGGGGGTGGTCTTGGAGACCCCGCCGTGCCAGCCTCTTACCCGTCCAGCATCCTTCTTGTTGGAGACCCCGTTGTGCCAGCCTCTTGCCCGTCCAACATCGGTCTTGGCAGGATAGCCAGACAAAGAACTTGACCTGTCGCGGGGCCCAAGTGTGCCATTTCATCCTCCAAGAGCTTGATAGGATGCCCCCTGAAAGAGAAAGTCATATCAAGACTTGGAGGTGTATTGGGCATCTGGCGTCCACCTCCAAAGGAGTGTGTTCGTCCCCTCTGATAGGTGGAAGTCCCACACTCTGATCCATAGTTGGACATACTGCCAAAGGGAAAGCGAGCCCAGTGCACCCTGGATGTCCACGATCCAGTGGCGTTGAAGGATCACCTCTCTCACCGTGTGTCTTGTACGGGTGCGTTTTGGGATTAGCGCTAGTCAGATCAAGTTTAGAGCAGGGGAACTGAAGGGGATTCAAAGTGGCGTTGTAGATTGGATTGAATATGTTGGAAACTCACGAAATTAGGTTTTTCTTGAAGGGTTCGCAACATAGAAAACAAAATTTTTCCTACGATGTGAACTATATACCAAGATCTATTTATACTAGATACAAACAACGGGCGGATGTATATCCGTAGAGAACATACCCTTGAAGACCGACAAAGCTTAACGAGTTCAACTCGTGGTTGATGTAGACGATCTCTTGCCGATCTCAAGATCGAGAGGAAGTCCTAGCGCCGCAAATCAGGAGCGCATCCGTGCTCGCACACACGTTCGAGGCACCGAGCAACCTCCGCCTCCTCGCTCCAGCGATGCAGCGGAAGCACAACTCTTTCTTGCCGAATAGCCACCGGGAACATGTATATCGCTAGTCCGAGACCATGGGGAATAAATACTAGAGGGGGAGATCCTTCACGAGGAGGTGTGAGTGAGAAGTGAGGAGGGGGATCCTTTTATAGGAGGAGGGGGAACCCAAGGGGGTGGCGCATGGGGGCTGCCCTTGCCTCCTCCCTCTTCATGTGGGTGGACACTCCACTCACAAAACTCCTCCAAATTCCCTCCACTCAAAGTCCACTCAAAAACCCATTAAATTTCCACCAAATTTAATGCAAACTCTCATTAAATAAAACTCTTTTATTTTATTCAGAATTTTGTCAATTACTTTAATGACAAACATTCACAAATAACCTTGCTAGAATTCTATTTCACATGCATAACCACTTTATGCAATTTCACCCGAAAACTTTCGGTATCTAGTGAAATAAATTCCTGCTTGTTTATTCTTTCGGCATGAAACATTTGCTCCAATTGGATGTCTGTTTCTTGTAAGTGTGTCACCCTACGGTTCGTGAATAATGCGGACATGATCGAGACCCCTCTCGGATCAATAATCAAGCGGGATCCGGAGACCCATACCGACTCCACACATTCAACGATGACTTTCTTGTGATCGTCGGAACCTTTTACGCTAGTATCTTAATCCCTTTGTCTCACGATATATTACATGTCCGAGATTCGATCATCGGTATCTCCATACCTAGTTTGATCTCGTTACGACATGCACTCTTTTCTCGTCCCGTGATATAACATTCTATTGATCAAATCACTTGCTTGCAAGCTAATCAATGTGATATCACCGGAGGGCCTGAGTATATCTACCGTCATCGGGATGAACAAATTCACTCTCGATCCATGAGCCTCAACATAACACTTTATTAGTTCTGAATCCATCTTTATAATCACCTCATACGGTGTGACGTTTGATGTTATCAAGAAACTCTTCCGTGTTAGTGATTGACATGATCTCATGGTCTAAGGATTAGGATCACTTGTAAGTTGTTATAGCAATATAAACTCAATGACTTTGATCGTAATGCTATACTTGGATGAATGTTCATCACATCATTACACTAATGTTGTGATCCGTTATTAACAACATCCAATGTCCATGATTAGAAACCTTGATCATCTTGTTAATCAACGAGCTAGTTTATGAGAGAGGCTTAACTAGGAACTTTCTTTGTTTATTAAACACACATGTATTAACGCTTCCGTATTAATACAATTATAGCATGCAAAATAAACATCTATCATATACTTGGAATACACATAATAAACAATTTATTATTGCCTCTCGTGGCATATTCCTTCGCCTCCCACTTGCACTAGAGACAATAATCTAGTTACATAGTGATATATCTAACACCCATTGAGTTCTGGTGTTGATCATGTTTTGCTCTAGGAGAGTTTTAGTCAACGGATCTGCTACATTGAGATCCGTATGTACTTTCTAAATCTTTATATCTCCATCCTTGACATGCTCATGGATGGAGTGAAACCGCGCTTAATATGCTTGGAATGCTTGTGAGACCTTGGCTCTTTGGCATTGGCAATGGCACCATTGTTGTCACAATAGATCACCATTGGGTCCAACGCGTTTGCCACAACTCCTAGTTCGGATATGAACTCCTTCATCCAAATCGCTTCTCGAGCCGCTCAAGCAAAGAACATATTCGGCCTCCGTTGTTGATCCCGCTACCACAGTTGTTTGGAGCTCCTCCAACTAACCGCTCCGCCATTCATGAGAAATACGATCCGGATTGAGACTTAGAGTCATCCGGATCGGTGTCAAAGCTAGCGTCGACATAACACTTAGCGACGAGCTCTTCTTCACCAGATACAAGAAACATATCCTTAGTTCTTCTTAAGTACTTAAGGATATTCTTGACCGCTATCCAAAGGTTCAACTCGATCCGATTGGTACCTACTAGTCAAACTAATAGCGTGTGCCACATCCGTCTTGTACATAGCATGGCGACATTATAGAGCCTATGGTCAAGCATAGGGACTTTGTCCATTATCTCTTTCTTCCGCCGAAGCCGGACTTTGAGTCTTACTCAATGTCTTGCCTTGCAACATAGGTAAGAACCCCTTCTTACTTCCGTCCATTTTAAACTTCTTTAAAATCTTATCAAGGTATGTACTTTGCGATGGCCCTATTAGGCGCCTAGATCTATCTCTATAGATCTTTATGCCTAATATGTATGACGCTTCACCTAGGTCCTTCATTGAAAATTTGCTGTTTAGATAACTTTTAACACTGTTTAAAAGTTCTATATCATTTCCGATCAATAATATGTCATCCACATATAATATCAGAAATGCCACATTGCTTCCACTCACTTTCTTGTAAATACAAGCTTCTCCATAAGTTTGGACAAACCCAAACTCTTTGATCACCTCATCAAAGCGGAGATTCCAACTTCGCGATGCTTGCTTCAATCCATAGATGGATCGCTGAAGCTTGCACACCTTGTTAGCATCCTTAGGATCGACAAAACCCTTTGGTTGTATCGTATACAACTCTTCTTCAATATTACCATTGAGAAACGCGGTTTTGACATCCATCTGCCATATTTCATAGTCGAAATATGCAGCAATTGCTAACATAATCCTAACTGACTTTAGCATCGCTACGGGAGAGAAAGTCTCATCGTAGTCAACTCCTTGAATTTGTCGAAACCCCTTTGCGACAAGTCGAGCTTTATAGATGGTCACATTACCATCATCAGTTTTCCTTTTGAAAATCCATTTGTTCTCCACGGCCTTTCGGTCGTGAGGTAATTCCACCAAGTTCCAAACTTGATTTTCATACATGGATTCCATCTCGGATTTCATGGCTTCTAACCATTTGTTGGAACTGCTCATCATCGCTTCTTCATACGTCGCAGGTCATTATTTTCATCAACCATGAAATTTATGACAGATTTCCGTGACAGTCGGGACGCCGTCTGTTTGACTGCGAGGTTCGGTAGTACTCTCTTCGAGTTTCATGATCATTATCATTAGTTCCTCTTCAACAGTGGAGCCAACTCCGAACAACTTCCGCGCCAAGCGCTACTCGCCATACTTTGAAGAGAAGGTTCCACAACCTCTTCGAGTTCTACCTTCCGACTACTCACACCTTTCATGAGAAACTCTTTCTCTAGAAAGGATCCATTCTTGGCAACAAAAACCTTGCCCTCGGATTCGTGATAGAAGGAATACCCAATAGTTTCTTTAGGGTATCCTATGAAGACGATTTTTCCGCTTTGGGTTCGAGTTTATCCGTTGAAGTTTCTTCACATAAACATCGCATCCCCAAACTTTAAGAAATGACTTAGGTTTGTTTCAAACCACAATTCATACGGTGTCTTTTCAACGGATTTAGATGGTGCCCGATTTAAAGTGAATGCAGCAGCTTTAGTGCATAACCCCAAAATGACAATGGCAAGTCCGTCAGAGACATCATAGATCGAACCATATCTAATAAAGTACGACACGACGTTCCGACACACCATTTCGTTGTGGTGTTCCGCAGTGTGAGTTGTGAAACAATTCCACACTCTTTCATGTGAGTGCTAAACTCGTAACTTAGATACTCACCTCCACGGTCGCATCAGAAATTTGATCTTTCTATTACGATGATTTTCCACTTCATTCTGAAATTCCTTGAACTGTGCAAAGGTTTCAGACTTGTGTTTCATCAAGTAGATATAACCATATCTACTCAAATCATCCGTGAAAGTAACAAAATAACGATATCCACTTCGCGCCGACACACTCATTGGACCACATACATCGAATGTATGATTTCCAATAAACTGTCGCCTGCTCCATTGAACCGAAAACGGCGTTCTAGTCATCTTGCCCATAAGGCATGGCTCACATGTATCAAATGATTCATAATCAAGTGATTCCAAAAGTCCATCCGAATGGAGTTTCTTCATGCTTAATGCCAATATGACCTAGACGGCAAAGGCCACATATATGCGGATATATCATCATTAAGTTTAATCCTTTTAGCATCAACATTATGAATATGTGTAACATTATCATTGAGATCTAATGTAAATAAACCATTCATCATCGGTGCATGACCATAAAAGATTTCATTCATATAAATGGAACAACCATTGTTCTCGATTTAAATGAATAACCACTTTGCATCAAACATGATCCATACAATGTTCATGCTCAAGGCAGTGCACCGATAACATTTATTTAAGTTTATGACTAATCCCGATGGTAAGTGGAGAGGCAGCGTTCCGACGGCGATCACATCAACGTTTGATCCATTGCCGACATGCATCTTGACCTCACCCCTTGCTAGCGGTCGCCTGTTCCGCAGCCCCTGATTCGAGTTACAAATATTAGCAACTAAACCGGTATCAAATACCGGTGCTACTGAGCACTAGTCAAGTACACATCAATAACATGTATATCATATATACCTTTGTTTGCCTTTGGCCTTCTTGTCCGCCAGATACTTGGGGCGCTTGCGCCAAAGGCTGGCCCCTTACAATAGTAGCACTTTTCGGTATCGGACTTAGGTCCAACTCGGGGTTTTTTTCAGCGGCAACAGGCTTGCCGCCTTACTTCCTTCCGCTTTCCCTTCTTGTCTTTCTTGAAACCAGTGTTCCTATTGATCATCAACACTTGATGTTCCTTTTGATCTCCACTTCAGCTTTAAGCATTGATGTAAGCTCGGGAGAGACTTCTTCATGCCTTGCATATTATAGTTCATCACGAAGCTCTTATAGCTAGGTGGCGAGACCGAACACGATGGATGCCTAAGTCAATGGGAATCGTTATTCCCAAGGACACAAGCTTATCGGCGTAATCGACATCTTGAGTACATGCTCACTAACGGAGTGTGCTCTTCCATCATGCAGCTAAAGAACTTTTCAAGCATTGTAGCTCTTCACAGCAGCATGTGTGTCGAAAATCATTTTCAACTCACCCATTGTATCAAATGCATTGCCGTTTAAACGCTTTCAAGTTCGCTCTAGCCCATACAATATGCCGCAATGAACTGTTGTGGTCCTCCGACGAGTCCGATAGACATTCTTCTCCTCGTCAGGCATCATCAAAGGTGGGGGCCTAACGGCGCTTCTAGCACATATTTCTTTTGTGCAGCAGAGAGGAGAATCCTCAAATTCATGGCCCATTCAATAAAGTTGCTACCGTTCGTTGCTAGTTTCTCTTTCTCCATGAACGCATTGAAATTAAAAGGTGTGGTGCCATCTACAACAGAATTTGTAAAGTTTAGACTAAGTGTATGATAGATTGAGTTCAACTAATCTATATTACGAATGAACTCCCACTCAAAAGCGACATCCCTCGTGTCCTTTTGGTGATTACATGAACCAAATCCACTACACCAAGTCCGATCATCACGTGAGTCGGTATAGCTTCAAAGGCGAGCATCAAATGGGCATCATATCAACTATATGACTCATGCTTAACCTTTCGGTCTGTGTTCCGAGGCCATGTCTATACATGCTAGGCTCGCCAAGTTAGAACCTTAGTATTTGCGTGTGTAACTGTTTTACACCCGAAGTATGGTCGTGGATCCAAGAACACCCGATCATCACGTGATGTCTTGGAGCGACGAAAACATAATCGGTGCATACTAAAGGAAGAACACATTCTTATCTTGATATTTAAATGAGGGATCATCTTATTATGCTTAACAAAGCGCTAAACAAGCAATATAAGATGTAATCAAACATCATATGTTTATTAGTGAAATTATATGGTTCCCGCAGATGATCTCTATCATGTGCATCGTGGTATGATCACTATCATACCTATATGTGTAAATCCAAAGTCTATGGATTTTACACGCTATGTGTGTTGTAAGAGTATCATCTCATACTTCTACTTACAACACTACCATATCATAACACTAGCCCAACAACAATCTAAACTAGACGCCTCTAATTTATCCATTGCAAGTTTTACGTGGCTTAGGGCTTTCGAGATAGAACCGTTCTTACCTACGAACATGACCCACAACGAGGATAATCAAATTGTTGACAACTCGCTTGCAAAATAGATATTGACTATAGTAGGAGACAGACACCCGCTAGCCACTTATGCAAACTAGTTGCATGTCAAGCGTGGAACAGGTCTCATGTGCGAGGACATGTAAAGTTTGTCCGGGCCGCTTCATCCCACTATGCCACCAATATCCAAAATCACAAGAAAGGAGCAACAACATGATCATCATCGCCACATACTCATATGTGTTCTACCTGTAAAGTATCTACGCATAGATCCGGCTCGATACATCAAGGGTTCGCAACATAGAAAACAAAAATTTTCCGATGTGAACTATATACCAAGATCTATTTATACTAGATACAAACAACGGGCGGATTTATATCCGTAGAGAACATACCCTTGAAGACCGACAAAGCTTAACGAGTTCAACTCGTGGTTGATGTAGACGATCTCTTGCCGATCTCAAGATCGAGAGGAAGTCCTAGCGCCAAAATCAGCAGCATCCGTGCTCACACACACGTTCGAGGCACCGAGCAACCTCCGCCTCCTCGCTCCAGCGATGCAGCGGAAGCACAATCTCTTTCTTGCCGAATAGCCACCGGGAACATGTATCTCGCTAGTCCAAGACCATGGGGGATAAATTCTAGAGGGGAGAGAGATCCTTCACGAGGAGGTGTGAGTGAGAAGTGAGAGGAGGGGCTCCTTATATAGGGGAGGGGGGCAGCCCAAGGGGTGGCTCGCATGGGGGCTGCCTTGCCTCCCCCTCTTCATGTGGGTGGACACTCCACTCACAAAACTCCTCCAAATTCCTCCACTCAAAAGTCCACTAAAAACCCATTAAATTTCCACCAAATTTAATGCAAACTCTCATTAAATAAAACTCTTTTATTTTATTCAGAATTTTGTCAATTACTTTAATGACAAACATTCACAATAACCCCTTGCTAGAATTCTATTTCACATGCATAACCACTTTATGCAATTTCACCCAAAACCGTTTGGTATCTAGTGAAATAAATTCGCGCTTGTTTATTCTTTCGCATGAAACATTTGCTCCAATTGGATGTCGTGTCTCTTAAGTGTGTCACCCTACGGAGTGAATAATGCGGACATGATCGAGACCCTCTCGGATCAATAATAAGCGGGATCCGAGACCCATACCGACTCCACACATTCAACGATGACTTTCTTGTGATCGTCGGAACCTTTACGCTAGTATCTTAATCCCTTTGTCTCACGATATATTACATGTCCGAGATTCGATCATCGGTATCTCCATACCTAGTTTGATCTGCTATCGACATGCACTCTTTTCTCGCTCCATGATATAACATTCTAGTGATCAAATCACTTGCTTGCAAGCTAATCAATGTGATATCACCGAGAGGGCCCAGAGTATATCTATCCGTCATCGGGATGAACAAATTCCACTCGATCCATGAGCCTCAACATAACACTTTATTAGTTCTCAATCCATCTTTATAATCACCTGTTACGGTGTGACGTTTGATGTTATCAAGAAACTCTTCCTGTTAGTGATTGACATGATCTCATGGTCTAAGGATTAGGATCACTTCGTAAGTTGTTATAGCAATATAAACTCAATGACTTTGATCGTAATGCTATACTTCGGATGAATGTTCATCACATCATTACACTAATGTTGTGATCCCGTTATTAACAACATCCAATGTCCATGATCAGGAAACCTTGATCATCTTGTTAATCAACGAGCTAGTTTATGAGAGAGGCTTAACTAGGAACTTTCTGTTTGTTTATTAAACACACATGTATTAACGTTTCCGTATTAATACAATTATAGCATGCAAAATCAACATCTATCATATACTTGGAATACACATAATAAACAATTTATTATTGCCTCTCAGGGCATATTCCCTTCATTTCTCCATGTTAAAAACCTGATGAGCAGGACAAAGAAGGAAGGTCCACAGAAAGGACAAGGAAAGGGATTTCCCCTCCCATTACTTTTGTGCGTGACTGCTTGTTGGGATGTAACTGTGCTAAGCTCCCTACCTGGGTGGGCCCCTTCACTGCCAGGGGACTATGCAGCCGCACACCGGTTGCACCTTCTCAGGGCTCATATGCCCCCATAGCCAATTTGACAAATAAATTAAAATTTCACAAATAATAAACTATAATTTTGATGAAGCGTTCAACATAAATAAATAAAAATTTAATTCAACAAAACAAGCTCAAAATTTTATAAGTCCTAAACCACAATTTGAAACAAACAAAATTGTCGGTGGATGGCGAGACGGGACAATGCGGGAGGGGTCAGTGCGGCGCCGCCTGGCTATCGCTGTGGGAACAACGGAGGGGAGAGGGGTGGTGCCGGTTGCAGTCTGGTGGGGGTTGAGTGTGTGATAATTTGGCTTAAAGTGTCTTACCCTGTTGAGGGCACACCTTGCATGTTTATATAGAGGTTTAACCAAAAACCTCAAAGGGTTTACATCTGTTGGAGATATGCCCAAGAGACAATAGTAAATTGATTATTATCATACTTTATATTTATGATAAATATTTACATCCCATCCTATAATTGTATTAATCGGAAACATTAATACTTGTGTGTTTTGTAAACATAAAAGAGTCCTTAGTAAGCCTCTTGTAAAACTATCTTGTTGATTAATATATGATCTTGGTTTCCTGATCATGGACATTGGATGTTATTAATAACAAGATCATGTCATTAGGAGAATGATGTGATGGAAATACTCCTATAGTTAGCATAGCATAAGATCAAGTCATTTAGAGTTCGTTTGCTACAAGCTTTCAAATATATAGTAACCTAATTCTTTGACCATAAGATCATGTTAATCATCATCACCGGATGGATGCTTTGATAACATCAAACACCACTTGCGTAACTGGGTGGTTATAAAGGTGGAATTAGGTATTCTGAAAGTATGGATTGAAGCGCATGGATCAAGAGTGGGATTTGTTCATACATATGACGGATAGATAAACTCCGAGCCCTCTTGGTGGAATGTCATCCAATTGGCTTGGAAGCATGTGACTAGGTAAAAGGGGATGTCATATCACGGAACGAGTAAAGAGTACTTATCAGTAACGAGGTTGAACTGGGTATAGAGATACCGATGATCAAACCTCAGATAAGTAAAGTATCACGCGACAAAGGAAATCGGTATCGTATGTAAATGGTTCATTCAATCACGAAGTCATCATAGAAATATGTGCGAGCCATTATGGATTTTCAGATCCCACTATTGGTTATTGATCAAAGAGGTGTCTCGATCATGTCTGCATAGTTCACGAACCATAGAGAGACACACTTAAGGATTCGATGTTGCGTTGAAATAGATATGGAATGTGAGTTGGAGACCTAATGTTGTTCAGAGTCTTGGATTGGATCCAGGACATCATGAGGAGATCTGGAATTGTCCGGAGAATGAGATTCATATAAGGAAAGTCAATTTCCGGGGTTTGGAAATGTTTTTGGTGTTTTGACCGAAAGTTTCTACAATGTTCTGGAAGGTCCACCGCCCCGGGAGGGGTCACTTGGGATGTGGCATGCCTTAGGGGCTGGCCGCACCAAACCCTAAAGGGCAAATTCGGTCAAGACTAGTAAAAGGGTCAAACCCTAGTTTGAATAGTCAAATCCTAGTTTGAAAAGTCAAACTCTAGTTTTTGGTAAGAAGAAAGACTTGTTGGAAAAGGTTTCAAGCTCTTCCCTTGGTGGCCGAGTTGGGGAGAGACTCGACTAGGGATGGGAACACCCTTGGTCGCCCCTACCTATATAAGGAGGGGCAGGGGCACTCCCCTTGTCCCTGGCACCGAAACCTTAGCCGCCAGCGCCTCCCCTCTCTCCTCCATACACTGCTCTGGCTTAGGCGAAGCCCTACAGTAATCTCTTCTCCTTCACCACCACCACACCATCGTGATGTTGGGATTCCGAGGAGATCTACAACCTCCGCTGCCCCGCTGGAACAAGGGAGAGGAAGGTCCTCATCGACTACCGTACGTGTGATCGACTGCGGAAGCGCTGCCGGAATGTGGCGCCGGAAGGATCGTCTACGCGATCTTGAGATCGGCAAGTGATCGACTACATCAAACACGAGATCCGAATCTTTTTAAATGATTTGGATCTTCGAGGATTAGTTCTCTACAATCTCGTTGCACCGATCTCGTAGAATAGATCTTGGTTTTGTGTATCCCGCGATAGAATTTTTTTGTTTTCCATGCTGCGAACCCTATAGTGGTATTATAGCCAGGTTCTATGTGTAGATTTGTTGCACGAGTAGAACAAAATGGTTTTGTGGGTGTTGATGCTTTTTTTGTCGTTTACTTTTAGTGTTCTTTGCATCTTGCGGGATGGTGGGATGAAGCGGCCCGGGCTAACCTTATATGTCATCGTACATGAGACTTGCTCCACGCTCAACGTGCAACTTGCATTGTACAGGTGGCTTTGCGGGTGTTTGTCTCTCCCAACATAGTGAAGATTCAATTTACAATGAGCACTTGACAATACTTGTATGAACATTGTGGTTTCTGTTCGTAAGTTAGAACGATTCCTATTCGAAAGCTCCAGCCACGTAAAACATGTAAAGAAAATTAGAGGCGTCTAACTTATTTTTGCAGGGCTTGTGTTGTGATGTGATATGGCCATGATGTAATTGTAATTATATTTGATGTATGCAATGATCCTTATTGTAAGTAAGCAACCGGCAGGATCCTTATGGTTGTCTTTAAATTTTGTTACAACCTGCGTGTCTATTGATCAAGTAGTTGTAATAGTTACTGTTGGTGGAGGTAACCATAAAGCGGCACCATTGAACTTGACGCCACGCCGGTGATGAGGAAGATCATGTTCGTGCTTTGGAGATGGAGATCATGTTCATGCTATTTACCATCGCATGGTACAAAAGATTTTTTCATGAACTAGAACTGGACAAATAGAATGCGAATGAACTACATGTATGCAGATGAGTTCTTGACATTGTTGGAAAATTTCTGCATAATTGACTAGAAGCTAGCAGTCAATAATGTAATGTCATACTAACTTGTATATGTCGGTTTTCCAACCTTGAAAATGAGGTATAAGCCGTGGGACAACCGGATCGTTTTATTCTATGTAAAGTGGTTACATGAATTTTGTGTTTTTTTTTTTGGTATGCAGGTGAATTGATGTGAGTTCAACCGATATCTTCCATTTTATTGCCCGCATTACCTTAACTCCAGTGGCCCTACCTCAGGAAGAAATTCGGCACACACATTTTCTAGTGTTCGCTTATCATAGAGCTGCTTTGTGAGAATCAGTTTGTCTTGTGGGATGAGGTTATAGCATCCTCACCTATGTTTGGAGCCCTGAGCACCTTTGCAATATATATATATATATATATATATATATATATATATATATATATATATATATATATATATATATGTTTCTCAAGTAAAATTCAACCTTAACTGCAAACTGTTACATTTTGACCGTGTAATGGCAAACCAGAGCTAGTATTACTTATCATTTGAGGAAATCCATACGTACTAGAAGATGTGTCCTACAAACTATCACATTTCTCTGAACATCACAATGGTAAACCAATACTATAAGACCAATGGCCAATACTATAAGACGTTTTAGCTTTGTGATAGTTTGAAGGCATTGTTTGCATAGTTAAAATAGGTGGTAGGGCCATGTAACCATAAAGCAGCCTCCGGGTACAGAAGTCTTGATTCCTCCAACAAATGAACTTGATATATCTTCAGTAATAGTAAGACCAAAAGCAGAATCCTACTAGCTTTCAATTGACATTACAAAAAACCTGCTTTGCATTTTATAGCCTGCTGCACTTGCTCGGATATAAGAGGAGTCGTTGGCTTTGCTACCTTTCCCTTGTCACCTATCATACATACCCATCCATAAAAATAGACCGTAGCCCATAGAAATGCAAGAGAAAGCAGTGAATTGAAGCCCAATGTCTTGTTGATAGGAGTGAGAGGTATCGAAAATAGAGGCTGAATGAATAGCATGTGGTGCGCAATATCCATACAGATATACCGTACTGTACTTGTTTCAGGATCTCTAAGGTGTTCAAGAATAATTCTGTGATACGGGAGGTGGCAAAGGAAATGGAGAGGACGTAGAGAGACATAGCTTAGCATGTGAGCTTATCTGATACGAAACTGCTTCATGTACGAACTTTAATGTCCGATCCATGTACGACACCCAATCGTGTGGCTGTGCGGCTTGAGCGTGAGCGAGCGCGACTGTGCTACGAGTTGGCATATCGTATGTAAGTCATACAATTTATATCGTATATGTATAGCAACGTTGTGTCTGATAAGGCAATAAAGCAAAGCCAAATGGATAATTATGCATAATTTATTACTGCTACGTTCTACCTGAATTATACATGCTATTAATGTGTAATATTACATTTTGGAGTAGTTCATCATGTTTTATTTTCATCTCATTTATCAGTTGCATCTGGTTGTCGACTAAGTTCTAGCAGTAGCTAAGCGATATGCATGCATGGTATTATAATCTGCAGAGAGCGCTTGCACCAAAGAGAGAGCGTGTGTGCAGAGCAAGTGAACATATTGGTAGCCATCAGTTGAGTATGTTCATATACACACGTAGCTAGAATTAGTCAAGTGAAGTAGTATATGGACGAGTTGCTAGGAATAGGATAAGGCTAGCTCGGTCGTGTGGCCGTTGAAGAGAGAAGCCGCACTAGCAAAACGTGTGTGCATTGAACTACTGGCCAGTGAAATACGGATCAGCTGCTGTGTGGCTTCACCGTGAGTGTGTTGTGTGTTTCATTTAAAAGTTTGTGTTAAGTTGAGATATCAGAAGTGGTGCCACAAAAGCTCTCTGTGTATTTTTTTCCCACTATATACGTGTGTTGATCCTTGGACAAAACTATCATACATGTGGTGTATGGAAATGAACGATATGTATGCAAATGAATTCTTGCCATTAGCGGAGGATGTCTGCATAATTGACTAGAAGCTGGCGTATGCCAATTAATGGTTTTCTACAAGAGTGCGGGAGCTTGTTTTTGGAGAGCAGTGGTGGCGCGGCAATTTGTCGCGGCGGTATCGGAGGTATGGGCGGTGGAGCTTGACAGTCATCGGCACGTGGTCGGGCTTTGTCATGGCGTACGACATTGGACTAAGGCGAGTGGTGGCTCGCGGGCTCCATGTTTGTGAATAAAAAACTTTGGGAAATCGAAGATGTAACTGCATATCCGGGCGTGACATATTTGGGGAGGGAGGAACAGTCAGATTTTCAGAACTCATATAGTGATGTGAGAAAGATCACCTCCAAATTTTGTGGCACAAGGGGTTGAGGCAAGTAAAATGGCCTTCTCAGCGGTGGAGAACGACGTTTGTAGCTAGTTGTTTTTGGAGGGTTTTGAATGCTAAATACCTAGATGTAAATAATTAAATATCCCTTTCCTTTTAGGTTTGTTTCTTTTGAACATTTCTCATATATTCGAAAAGATGGCAGTGATCCTTCCATTATTTCGAGGATCTGTAGAGTTTATTCGATCTAGAGGGTAGCATTTACATAGTGATGAAAACTGGTGGGGCCTTCACAGCAGCAACAAAACTGCATCATTGTACAGAAATCTTAATTTATCCAACAAATTTTCTTTTGCATGTTAGAGCCTGATGCACTTACTAGGATATAAGAGCGGTTGGCTATATGCTAGCTTTCTTCCGTCAACACTCATACGTACCCATCCATACAACGATACTATAGTTTGTAGAGATACAAGAGAAAGAATGTCTTGTGATAGGAGTGAGATGCATCAGAAATAAAGGGTGAGTGTGGGACATATGAAGCTTCAGAAATACAAAGGAGCTCACGAGGGCCTCTAGGCCCAGTCGCTAATTGGCAAAGCTAGGATGTTCGGAATTGTGCCTCGGTATTTCTGGCCCGTATTTTCCTATTCGCATATCCTCCTCAAGATGTATTTAGATAGCGACCACCGTAATCGGGCGTTTGATCCGTTCGTGATGCTGTACAACTTGTCTCCAAAATTTCGTGACACGCCCGGATGAACATGTAGTAGTACAAGTTGTCTCAAAACAAAGATACCTTATCTACTTCAAACAAAGCCAGAGAAATGCCCACGGTGCTCTTGAAATAAGTTGTTTGGGCCAAATTCTCTATGTATAATCCTAATATTTGAAATAAGTTTGGCGTTCTAACTTAATTGTCATATGTATTTTCTTACGTGTTATTTTAGATTTATTGTTTGATGAAAGTTGTTTATGTGAGTGTGTAATATGAATCTTTGCTATACAAACAAAGCTCTTATTTATTGTTTGATGGATTGCTTTACATTTGTTCAATCATAGTGGCTGAACTTCAAGGAAGAAATTATGCATATTTTGCATTGTTTCTATTGTTTCTTAAAATTGAGCACTGTGCTGCCTGGTGAGAATTTAACTAGCTTTTCGAAATAGGTCGTCTTGATCATTAGTATCACATCCTCAACTATGTTTGGAGTCTAGAGTACCTTTGCAAATCAAAGGTGTGTTTTCAATTAATTCCTTCTCATGACTAGTAACTTTGTATTGACTGTGTAATGACAAAGCAGAGCAAATACAACTTATGCGTGTAATGACAAAGCAGAGAGCCAATACAAGGTTTTATACCGTACCAATTATCAAATTTCTTTAACATAGATGGTAAAGCACTCAAGGCTTCATGTTACCTGAAACCAATGGCTAATATAAGGTTATTAAGATACCAAAAAATATTTTTATTAAGATCTGGTTGGTATGTTGGTTGTTTGTTCAATTAGGGAATCTCACTGCCGACAAGGTCATGCTGCGTGTATAGCTCGTCAACACCATTTGATTCTTTTTCCTAACACATGTGAATCATTTGATTCTGAATTGCAGTTTCACAAAGCAGGTGTGGAGGTTGGTTGCTGCCTGGTCTTATTTCCACATGGGAATTCAAATGTGTGCTTGCATATACAGCATGGAATATTTGGGGCGAGAGCAGCAGTTGGATTTTTAGAACTCAGACAGTGAGGAAGGTCCCCTTCCTGGTTCAGCAAGCGGTTGAGGCAAGTAAAATGGCCTTCTCGAGGGTAATGAATGACGATTGTAGCTGGTTTTTTTTGGATAGTTTTGAATGCTATGGCAAAAGGCCTGTCTATAAATCTATTTCCTTTTCGAGTTTATTTTGTAAAATTTCGTCGATCTATTAATAATTATCAACAATAGTAGCGCCAAAAGTAATACAAATTACAAATAGGATTTTATATCACCTAGTGATGTCTACAAACATTTGCACGAGCCGAAGGCACACCGCCGTCCTTATCCCTCCATCATCGAACACGGGAAAACATGTCGTAGTACACCTTGTTGTAGTACACAGAAGATAACTCGTTATGCTAAGGCCCAAAGGGGCCGACACACCACAGAAGCAACCATCATCAATGATGAAAACCATAGATCAGAAGAGACTGACCTAAAAACATGCTAGCGAACATAAAAACGGCAAGATCCGAGGAGATGCGTCGAAAACACGACTCCATGCGCCCTCCGCCGGTGCTATATGCACTACCAGAGAGACATTAGGACAGGAAGGACGTTATTCTGACTGCAGGATATAGCCATCGCCTCACCACCCTGAACAAGACACTGAATAACAATGTAAACAGAAAAACAGGAACCTTCCCGCCGGTGAGGGATCATGTCCATCAGAACTCCAAGGCCCCAAGACCACCAGAGGAGGAGTGGACCTGCGACATCGTCGGCGAGGGTGATGAAACCCTAGATGGGTTTTAGAGTAGCATCTAGAAGGTAGCATTACATTGCTATTAAAACTGGTAGGTCCTTGTCACCATAAAACTGCCTCATGGTACATGAATCTTAATTTATCCAACAAATTTCCTTTTTCCTGTTACAGCCTGCTGCACCTACTAGGATATAAGAGCGGTTGGCTATGCTAGCTTTCTTCCGTCAACACTCATACATACCCATCCATACAACAAGACTATAGTTTGTAGAGATACAAGACAAAGAAAGTCTTATGATAGGAATGAGATACATCAGAAATAAACGGTGAGTGTGCGACATATATGAAGCTTCAGAAATACAAAGAAGCTCACGAGGGCCTCTAGGCCCGGTCGCTAATTGGTATTTCTGGCCCGTATTTTCCTATTCGCAAATTCGATTCAATGTGTATTTAGATAGCTACCATTGGGACTGGGCGTTCGATCCGTTCATGATGCAGTAGAACAAATATACCTTATCTATACTTAAAACAAAGCCAGAGAAATGTCCACGATGCTCTAGAAAACTGAATTATGTAATGGTGTGTTTGGATGCTGTGAATTGGGCAATGGATTTGGAAATCGCACAACAGCCCCCAGGGCTGCGCCTCTGCCCATAGCCATGCCCGTGCCACCGTCGCCTACTCATCGGCACTCTCGACCGGCCGATTCGCACCTGACCCCTCCTCCTCCTAGCTTCCTCCTCCATGAGCCTGCAGGATGGTATCGACAACGATGTGGGCTTTGCGCGCCGTGCCTGTTGCGGGATAGTGTCAAGGACAACAAGGGCTCGCCCACCGTACAAGCTGCCAAATGTGAGCTCAGGTCGGGACGCGAGAACCCTGACATTTGGCCGTCGGCTTAGGAACTTGGCTCTTGGTGCCTAGCAGTTTTTTGTAATGAAAGGCCTGGTTGTAGTCTATATCTATACCTAATAATAAAGGAATGGGTATTTCTCCTGGTTCCTATATTTTCTAGACGAATTTGCCCATAGCTGACTCAAATTTACAGGTTTGTTGGTTGCCTAACTGTGTTAGCTATATTTAAACAAGAAAAATTGTGGGTGGCTGCTACGCGTAATATGTGCATGATCAAAGGATCTGAAATTAAATGGATTGTGGGCATTGCAAAAAGGGCAATGCTAGGCGTCCCCCGGGGGATGGAAACTTTCCATCCCCCGGGTCCCCAGCCGTTAGATCAGCGCAGATCGATGGTCCAAATCTTCACGCTCCGTCCTTTACTCATTTTTGCTACATTGGTCCCGCTTTTGCTACATTGGTCCCGTTTTTGCTTCATTGTAGCAAAAAACGGTTCGCCCAGAAAATAGAACAAAAAAGACCGTTCTCGCCGGAGACCTCGCCGGGGACTTTGTAGCAGAAGTTTCGTTCTAATGTAGCAAAACCGATGTCGCCGGAGACTCGCCGGAGACTTTCGCCGGAATATCTCGCCGGAGAACTTGTAGCAAAAAATTTACTATATTGTAACCATTAAACAGATTTAGCAAAAGAAATTAACACATGTAGCAAAAAAGAGACTTCATCAGAGACATTAACACATGGTAGCAAGCGCTGTCACTGCTGGTAGCAAAGCATCGCCACTGTGGTAGCAAGCGCTGGCGCTGCTTGTAGCAAAGCACCATCGTTGTGGTAGCAAGCCCCGCCGCCGCCGTGGTAGCAAGCATCGTCGCCGCGCCGCTGTGGTAGCAAGCCCTACCGCAGCTTGTAGCAAAGCGTCGCCATAGTGGTAGCAAGCTTCGCTGCTACTTGTAGCGACCTCTCGTCGGAGCTCTCGGCCATGACGATCTCCTCCTCCACGAACACCTCGGGGACGCACGGCGGCGGATGCGGATGCTGCTGGACATCGAACGGGAGCGCGGAGGTGGACCTGCGGCCGGGCGCGGCGGGCGCGACGTCGGAGGCCTCGAGGCCGGCGAGGCGCTCGCGGAGGCAGGCGGTGCAGAAGCCGGTGAAGGCCTCGTCCGGGTGCAGGTCGCAGCTGGTCGACACGGGCCGCCGCCGCGGCGGCGCCGGCGGCTCCATCTGCAGCGTCGCCATTGCGTTCGTCGACCACGGCTCTGTAGTCCGTCCGTCCGTACTAGTAGCCAGGGAAGAGATAAGGCTGGGTCTTGCTGTACGTGCGCGGGTAGTGAGCGGTGGTGCGACCCGGGGGATGAAACGCTCGTATCCCCCGGGGGATATGTATCCTTTTCCTTGCAAAAATATGCATGAGCATACCTAATGGAAAGAGTTTGCTATAGTGCTGGGCACTCGAAATGTCGAGGTAGAAGAAGCTAACGACTTCTTGCAGGTGGACGGTCGGAGCAGAGGGAGGCCAGGATGGAGAGGATGCAGCTTGGCTTGGTTGGCCTCCTGGTGAGGACGCGCGAGAGAGAGAGAGAGTGGAGGAGCGCCTCGAGGTGGCCATGGCGAGTGAGGGCCCCACACCGGCGATACCGTGGTGCGCTAGAACTACACGGCAGTCAGGATGCTATTTATTTATTTTTCTTTAATAAAAAACCTTTTATAAATAGTTGTTGGATAATTAATTTAAACAAGAAATATATTTGAATTTGGGAGAAAAAAAGGAAAAGAATAATTTAGAAACAAAATATGGTTTTCCTTTTCCGTTTCTTGCTTGTGAACATTTCCATCTCTCCTAATAGACGTCGTCAGCGATCCTTCCAAGCTTTCAAAGATATGTAGAGTTTGTTGATACCATCTAGAGGGTACGTAGCGATGAAAGCTGGTAGGATCTTGTCACCATAGAACTGATCACTAGTGGAAACGCGGGCTTTTGTTGATCCCGAAAATGGGCTTTAACACCGGTTCTTCTACGAACCGGTGTTAAAGAACCGTATCAGTGGCCTCTGCGGCATTAAGGAGCCCTTTAACACGGTTCGTGCACGAACCGGTGTTAAAGGTCCTCCACCAGTGGCGCACCCCCTTTAACACCGGTTCGTGGCACGAACCGTGTTAAAGTGGCCTATAAGACACCACCCCAGCCCACTCTTCCATTTTTCACATTTGGAGCCTAGCAAGAGGGTGTGAAGAGTGCTAGTTTGTGTTTTTTTCATATGCACTAGAGGTGTTCGGTGAAATGCCCGAGAAGCGTGGAGCAGTATTCTCATTTTGAATTTGATCTCCTTTTACGAGTAAGCACACAACCACACTAGATTTTCGTTGTTGCAGTTAAAAAAACTTTCCGGATCTAAAGTAGACAAGCGGCTCACCGCTCATCATCTCACACGGAGGAAAAAAAAAAGAAAAAAAAATCGACTACACTAGAGTAGTCCTTCTATCCTTCGGATCAGAGACCACCGCTCCGTTCTCCTTCCTCCCTCCTGCTATTTATAAACACCGTGCTGCAGCTTCTTCTTCAGTAGAGCGCCTGCCCCAGTATTCCTAGTCCTCAAGCGAGAAAGAGAGCACACCCACCAATGGCCGCCTTCTCGCCTCAACCCCATAGCTTCGCCTGTTCCAACAGCGCCTCCCGCAGGATGCTACCTCTCCCTGCTCTCCCAACCGCTGATTTCGCCGCAGTTCTTGTACAGCCTGCACACCCGCTCCCGCCAGCGTACGGGTGGCCTGTTGCTTGCGGCGGCAGCTGGTGCCCCAGTGGAGGGTTTACGGTGGGGGTGCCCGCGTTCATGATCAGCTTTAGTGGTGTGCATATCTCCACGCATGGTCGCCACACGGCCGTAGTGGTGTCCCTGCTCTCGAAAACGATCTTGCAGCTTTGTAACTTGTCTAACTAGATCAATACACCAGGGAGCTAACTAATTTCACATATTAGGGAGTGCCTCTATGACCAGTTTCGGAGATGCCGAGGACTGGGCTCCGGCATCTCCCCAAAACTGGCCGTAGTGGTGTCCTGCTCTCGAAAACCATCTTGCAGCTTTGTAACTTGTCTAACTAGATCAATACACCAGGAGCTAACTAATTTCACATATTAGAGTGCCTCTATGACCAGTTTCTGAGATGCCGAGGACCTGGCTCAAGATCTCCAAAACTGGCCGTAGGTGTCCTGCTCTCGAAAACCATCTTGCAGCTTTGTAACTTCTCTAACTAGATCAATACACCAGGGAGCTAACTAATTTCACATATTAGGGAGTGCCTCTATGACCAGTTTCTCGGAGATGCCGGAGGACTGGGCTCCGTCGGCATCTCCCTGAAACTGGCCGTAGTGGTGTCCCTGCCTCAAACTGGCTGGAGGACTGGACTCACAAGGATGCCTATTTATAGTACAAGCAGCTCGACATAGTGTTGACACTTACAAAATAATGTCGACACTCACCCCTATTATTAGTCCCGGTTGGTGTCTCTAACCGGGACTAAAGGTTCATCTTTAGTCCCGGTTGGTGACACCATCCGGGACAAGGTACACGCCGCACGACATAATGTCGACATGCACTCACCTCTATTATTAGTGCTGACTCGTGTTTTGTCCCGGTTGGTGTCTCCAACCGGGACTACCGGTTCATCTTTAGTCCCGGTTGCAACCGGGACTAAAGGTTCATCCCGCCATTTTTTCCCGCCATTTTTCTTCCCGATAGTTCTTCCCGCCATTTTTCTTCCCGCCATTTTTCTTCCCGCCAGTTCTTCCCGCTAGTTCACTATATATATATATGTAGGGGGTTGGCCTCCATTGTCATTGCACATCTCTAGACTCATATCTGCAACCTCATCACTCTTTCCCATGGCTTCCACCGTAGCACTAACCCCCAGGGAGGCGGAGGCGCTTTGCGCCTCGAACTACCCTCGCCCGGGCCACTGTGTCCCCGTCCGGATGCCGAAGGCCGGAGGTGTGCCGTTCCTCCTGTCCCTCTAGGTGTGGCGCCGGATGGCCATCACGAACCACTACTACTTGAGCTCACGCCGAGCGGAGAGGAATCCCAGATGGCATCCCGACTATTTCCCTACTTGGGAAGCCTTCTTCGTGGATCGGCATGAGGCGCCGCCAGCACGAGGAGGACGGCCCACCTCCTCCGAAATTCAACGAGGCCATCCGTCGGCTATG
This sequence comes from Avena longiglumis, assembly GCA_030063025.1. Classification (NCBI taxonomy): domain Eukaryota; kingdom Viridiplantae; phylum Streptophyta; class Magnoliopsida; order Poales; family Poaceae; genus Avena; species Avena longiglumis. The sequence continues at coordinate 45,920,620 of CP125974.1, read as the reverse complement.
GTGGCGCGGTCGGACTCTCCAGAGCGTCATGGCCTATGACACTGCCGCCGACTCTAACCCCCGTCCGCGCTACCCTCAAGTCCAGCCCACGCGCTACCCTCAAGTCCAGCCCACGCGTACTCTCCAGAGGTTCAATTACGGCGACCCCGACGACGACAAATGATGACGGCGGCACGACGATTACAAAGGCGAGTATTACAGGTGTAGGCAGAGCATGACTAAATCACTCCAACATTCGAAACAAGTTCGCCGATTGTTACTTAATCGGCCATGTATCTTAATTTTCAGTTCTTTTATGTATCTTAATTTTCAGTTCCGATTAGCCGATTGTTACTTAATCGCCATGTATCTTAATTTTCGCTTAACGATTGTTATTTATTTTAAAAATTTCATGTAAAGTAAATATAAAAATCATTTACATGAATGGATAGATATTATTTTTCTGAAAATTATGATATATTATTCATATTTTCTGAGTTGAAATGAAAAAGATATGAATTTTCTAAATTCATATCATATTTTTGAATTAAAAGCCCCTTTAATGCATGAAATAAGTGTTTATTTATTTTAAAAATTTCATGTAAAGTAAATATAAAAATCATTAACATGAATGGATAGATATTATTTTCTGAAAATTATGATATATTATTCATATTTTTCTCGAGTTGAAATGAAAAAGATATGAATTTTCTAAATTCATATCATATTTTGAATTAAAAAGCCCCTTTAATGCATGAAATAAGTGTTTATTTATTTTAAAAATTTCATGTAAAGTAAATATAAAATGATTTACATGAATGAATAGATATTATTTTCTGAAAATTATGATATATTATTCATATTTTCGAGTTGACATGAAAAGATATGAATTTTCTAAATTTCATATCATATTTTTGAATTAAAAAGCCCTTTATTGCATGAAATAAGTGTTTATTTATTTTAAAAATTTCATGTAAAGTAAATATAAAATGATTTACATGAATGAATAGATATTATTTTTCAAAATTATGATATATTATTCATATTTTCGAGTTGAAATGAAAAGATATGAATTTTCTAAATTTCATATCATATTTTTGAATTAAAAGCCCCTTTAACACCCCTTTAACTCGTGGCTCGAACTGTGTTAAAGAAAGCATTCAAGATTATTACCCCCTTTAACACCGGTTCGTGGCGAACCGTGTTAAAGGTAATAAATGTTGTGAAGCTTCTTTAACACCGGTTCCAGACGAACCGTGTTAAAGGGGGTATTTATTTCACCTTCCTCCCTTCCTTTCTTCCCCAGCCACGATCGATAGAAGCGCCCCGACCCGCCGCCCGCCGCTCAGAGCGACCAGCCGCTCCTGCCCCCCGACGCCGCCGCCGCTGAGGTTCGCTGCCGACCCTCTCTTCCGCTCTAGTCCCTGGTAGCAAGATCACCTCCGACTTGGCGAAAGCACGGAGAGGTCCTCGCGATCGCTGAAGAGCGGCGCCATGGCTTCCCGTGAGGCGTTAAGCAGGAGGCGACGAGGGCATCGAGCGGGCGGAGGAGCCTCAGCCAGGGAGGAGCCCCATGAGACGGCCAGGAGAGCCTGAGCGGCCAGGGAGGAGCCCAGCGGCCAAAGCGGGACGTGGGATGCTGAGGAGCGGAGGAGGCGGCACTAAGCGAGCCAGGGCTTGTTGTCGGGCGGAGAGGGCGGCGTGGAGGCGGCGCGAGCGGCCTTGAGGAGGTCGCGTGGGCGAGGTGGGCGGAGATCGAGGCGGGGCGTCGTCCAAGCCGAGAGGATCACTCGCGCTGCGACGGCGGCAGCAGCCATCGGGATCGAGGCGGTTTAAATGCGGTCGGTCGGTCGTGTCTCGTGTGGCGTGTACTCATTTTTGCAGCTGTGGCCATGTGAAACAGATAGCCTTTTGCAAGTTTCATTTGAAATGTTTGCAAATTTGTCTATTTCTGTATAGTATTTTTTTGTTTGGCCAATCCATTTCATTTACATAGTCTTGGGATGAAAATAAATAATCGCCAATTGACCCTCGGAACGATTCCACGCCTAAACCCTAACTGACCACCTCGCTCTCTTCCCCGTGCAGCAGCTTCGGAGCTCATAGGCCACGCCTAAACGCCGCTAGCACCGCCGCCCGACGAGACCGCCGCATCCGTCCGACGAGCACCGCCGCCCGACGAGACCAACGTCACCCCACCGGTGAGCGCCACGTTCGCCTGCGTCGCCGCCACACCACCCTCGTAAATCGCCCTCGCCGTCGCCATCCCGCGGGATATAAGTAAGGGCATGTTTGATTCAAAGGATTTGTATAGGAAATTTGTAGGATTAAATCCTATAGGAAATTTTCCTATGGTGGTTGTTTGATTTGTAGGATTGATTCCTATAGGATTCCTATAGGAAATATTGTATTGTATGTGTATTGTATATGCATGTGTATATTTTGTGCCACGCCGACGACCACCGCCACCATTATGCCGTTGACCCTGACCTCCTATGTCCTCGCTGAGCCTACACACACGTCGAGGGTGAGTCGCCCATTTTAGGTAGACCATCACGTCGTCTTTGGTTCAACGCACACCCCACGCACCGGCCCGCTCTCGCCTCTAGCGCCGCCACCTCTCGTTGTCAATATAGCATTATAATAACCATGCTATGTTAATCAACTTTGATGACAAGTTAATTAGAAGAAGTAAATGTACCCTCTCATATGAATCAGGTTTCTCGAATTAGGGTTTGAAATGACCAAGCATGTATTAGGGTTACATTTCAATACTTTTAACTGTCATATCATCGTTGCTTGAGCATTTCAATAGATGTATTACTGATATTTGTGTGATAATATTATTGTTTTAGAAACTATGGATCCACTTAGTAGAAACCTTGAAGAAGAAGAAATAATGGAGAACATTATTGATAAGGACACCCCACAAAAACCGAACTTGGAGTGACATGACGGCAGCTCAAGTACTAGTCATGGAGAAGATGAAGACTCCGGTGAACGCAATTTAATGGTAACAAAGTCCGGCGAGGTATATGCATTGATTAAGCCTCAGCTGACTTCCACCAACAATCTTCTTCTACATGTATTAATTAACGCTTCTTTCTTCTTTTAGCCCTCGATCGACCAGCCAGCAACCATCTTCTTCTACGAAAAAGAGCAAGCGAGGCGAGCGGCGGTTGAAAGATCGTGCAAAGTTCACGATCGAAGCGATCCGTGTTGATGGCAGGCCGATGGAGCCCAAGAAGGCCGCAGACAAATTTATCGTCGGTGGAGTTCTTGTTAGGGACCAAATCCCAATCACAATTGAAAATTGGAATAAGCCAAAGAAGGGCGGTACCTTTGTCGATGATGATCCAAAGAAACGCTTTGGAATTCGTTGTTGGTAAATTTCACCCTTCCGCCAGAGGAGGATGAAAACAACCGGTTATAGAGAACAAGGTCAAAGAGTGGACTCTAAAGAAGATGGCTGATGCTTTTTCCAAGAATCGAAGACAAAATTGAACAAATTTGTCAAAGTTGGCGAGACTCCAAATTTCGAAGACGCATATTATGCGAAGATAAGACCTCACTGGCCCGAATTTAAGACATATAAAAAAGTGCTATAGCTAAAAAGAGGTCAAAAACCAATACGCTTAATGCCCTGAAGAAGGAATATCACGAGGACGGGTCGGTGGCTACATATCTCGAGAGGCCTAAGTGGGAGGAAGCAGAGGGCCTCACGAGAGAGGATCACACCCTGACGGATGAGTGGGACCTACGTGCAAAGACTTGGTTCTACGGAATCGGGCAAGGTTGGACCCGAAACAGGATTGTGTATCTTCCCAACCATCCTTGCCAAACCCACATCGAACTCATCACGGCATACGGAAACATCCGCCGGACCTTCCATCCCGACAGAGAATGACCAGCTCACACGCCGCCATCGGTAAAAAAGAACACTGGACATGCACGAGGCACGGGGTATGACATGGAAGGATGGGTTTGCCGGTCGAGCGACTCTACAGATGGCGCGGCAAAAGAAAAAAGAGCGTCTGAGCGGATGACATGATAGAACATGCACTTGCGGCGCTGCGCAAGTGAATGCACAAGAGCCATCAAGCTACCGCCCATCTCAGCGCACGAAGAGCCTGCATTGGAAGCTGCCGCCCAACTCTGTAGCGGAAAAGGTGGCTTCCACGGAGAACGTGCAGCCCACGCTTGAAATGACGGGTCTCGATACCCTGTGGATGAGATCACGGAGAGCGAACACGCTGAGCTGCATGTGAGATTAATGGGCTTATCCATTAAGGTGGCTGTCGGCTATGCCTTACCTCCTGTAGCTGGTGGAACTTACCACTGCCGACCGATTCCAGATGGCTATGCTATTGTCGGGGTGGATGAGGTTGTGAAGGAATATGAGGAAGCACAGCTTGACCATGCTACAGGTGAAGGGGAAACTCAACTCAAATTTGCAGTGAAAACAACCATTCTTTGGAAGAAGGAACACATTGTGCTTCCAAATTGGAGGTCACTGGCACCCCCGCCGTCTCCGCAGCTTCAGCCATCTCCTGCGCGGCAGCCATCTCCGGCCCGTCAGCCATCTCCTGCGCGGCAGCCATCTCCGGCCCGTCAGCCATCTCCGGTGCTTCAGCCATCTCCGCCCGTCGGCCATCTCTGCTTGGCAGCCATCTCCGCCCGTCACCATCTCCGTGCTTCAGCCATCTCCTCAACAGAAGCGGAAGAGCACTGCCACGAGGAGCATCGAGTACTGCCACAAAGAAATCCGCAGAAACCGTGACGCCAAAGAGTTCAAAAACTACGCCCCGCAGCCTTCCGCCAAGCCATTGCCGGTTTTACCGTGGAATCGCAGCGACGAGGAGACCAATAGGATCTCGGGAGAACAGGTCAAGAAATTCTTTGCACCTAGACGGCCGAGCCAAAGGAGAAAATAGATCCGCGGTGGAGAAGTTTTACAAAAATCTTTTGAAACCTGAAACCCCACTTGTGCCGGACTACGAGCCAGATTTTGAAGGCGGATGCAAGGCGCCGGGGAGACTGAAAGTAGCAATGTGAGGCACCCCGAAAACAGTTCCCATGCTCGGAGAGCAGGAAACCAATCATGCGCCCGCTCCAAATGTTTGACAAACGGGACGCCTCCTCCGTAGATGATTACGAGGCAGAGCTACAAAGAAAGGCCAATGAGATGGGGATGACTTACATTGCATACTTGAACGTCATGGGAGACAACTTGCCCAAATGCGATGTCAACCCCATACAGCCATGGAAGTATGGGGAGAATCTCGTCAAGAAAGAGGAGCTCAAGAATCTACCAACAAAGATGCGAAAATTGCACAAGTGGTACCTTCATTTCTGCAAGACGAGAAAAGAAGAATGGATCACAAGATATAAGAGATGAGATTTTCTTGTGCGGAGACGACGCGATCGACTTCAACATTCAAGACTTGCATTTTCTATTCAATCAGAAGGAACTCGACAAATCTGCCATCAGCCTTTATTGTGTGTAAGTACTATTTCTGTAATTTTTATCTCAACTCATTCACTTCATTAATTGCATGTATATATATATGCTCACCATATATGTATATACTATTATGCAGGAAAAAGGTTATGGAATGCATGAAAGGAGGCCCTTTTGACATTGGGTTCGTTGACCCAAATAGAGTTCATGAAGAAGTGGTAAGAGACAAACCCGGGCAAACAGAAGATTACTTGCTAAAGTCTTTACTGAGACAACAAACCAAAAGGGAAATACTATTGCCTTACAACTTCTCGTGAGTACTGTTACCCTCTCTCTTGTACACATTCTGTTTCGGCTTACTCGATGTTAAGTGTAACTGATGATGAGTTATGCGTGCGTAGGTTCCACTTTATTCTGCTAGTCATTCAACCCGACTCAGGAAAAGTCCTTGTCATGGACTCGTTACGAAAAGAAAAAGAGCTATGGGCAGACTTTAGAGAGATGCTCCAGAGGTAATTTCAATCATATTATCGCACTAGATCGGCAACTTTCGTGACAATAAGTAATTAATTACTCCTTTATCCATTTTCTTTGTCGGACAGGGTTTGGAAAATGTTCACGGGCAGGGCCGTGGGTGAATGGTCAGAAGAACTAAAATTTGTAGACCAAAATGTAAGTAATACTAGCTAGCTTCCAATTCCATTATATCATGCTTTATTGATTATTATTTTGATTGAACTCTCTATTCTCGTAAAGTGCATGCATCAAGGACACGACAATAACTTATGTGGGTACTATGTTTGCGAATTCATTCAATAGCAGGATGTGCGACAGGCCAAGCCGCACTAGAACAACTTAGAGTAAGTAAACAAAGTCCACAACATTATTTTATTACCATCAATTGTGTTGAGTTTTATTCTTATATATATATTGACGGCCCATTCTTCATATATATTCAGATCGAACGGATGCGGTACCAACTCCTACCATTTGAACGCATACGAGCCATTCAAGAGGAATTGGCGGGGTTCATACTTGATGAGGTCGTCACGCCTGGCGGAGAACTCTTTAGATATCCACCAAAATGAACGATAACGATGTATGTGCCGATGACGATGTATGTGTCGATGCCGATGTTTGTATAATAATAGTTGCTTAATTATTCATGTACTCGTATGTACCGATGGCGATTCTATAAATATACCGCCCCGATCGATTTCCCGCCTCCCCCTCAGTAAATACGCCTAGCGGGCAGAGAATCTGCCGGCGTAGATTTTGCTGCCGCGTAACTCTGTCATGCAGGAAAACGGCCTAAATCTCTGCCACTAGAAGAACTTTAACACCGGTTCCAGACACGAACCGGTGTTAAAGACCCTGGTCATGCGGCAGCCCCACGTGCGCCACCCTTTAACACCGGTTCGTATAGGAACCGGTGTTAAAGGGCCCCCCCCTCTAACACCGAACCCTCAACAGCGGTTGCGGAACCGCTGTTAGAGGGTCCTCCAAACCGGTGTTAGAGGGGTACGTGTGCACTAGTGGATGCTTCAGGTGCAAAAATCTTTAATTCATGCAATTATATATAGACTGCTGCATGCACCACTTACTCGGAGATATAGGAGGGGTTGGCTCTGCTAGCTTTCCTGCGTCACCTCTCATACATACATACCCATCCATGGAAAGAGACCGTAGTTTGTAGAGATACAAGAGAAAAAAAAAGGGTCCTATCACCTATGATAGGAGTGAGAGGCATCAGAAACAAAGGCTGACTGTGCAGGATATGAAGTTTCGAATATGCAAAGAAGCTCAGTAGTTTCCAAAGGGCAGATCGCTAATAATTAATTGAGCGAGTTAGCACGTACGGAACTATGACTCGGTATTTCCGGCTCGTAGCTTTTTGTACGCCAATTCACCTCAAAGTGTACTTTGGTATCAGGGCCCGCATCAACCGGGAGTTTGATAGGTTTATCTCTCCAAAATTCCGTGTAGCGTTACAGATGAACATCTCGTACAAATGGTCAGCAAACCCTAGCCACACAACTGTCCACCATGCATGCTCTAGGAAACTGAATAATGCAAATCCGCAACGGTCCATCATTCATTACTTCCCTCTCTGCCCTCTGATTATCAAAGATCTGGCGCCACTCGAAATTGCTAAAACAAATGGCCTTCCCGGGGAGAATATGTTTCTGTTAGAACTAATATAGGATACGCCTGATCCGAAAATCTAGGATGGGCGATTTGGCGCTCTCCGCGATCTCGATGCGACCGGGAGCAGCTGGCTCCCTCGTGAGCATGAATTATATATGGAGTTGATCCATCCTCCAAAAAGCATGATGGAGCTGACTACGACACATATACCTGGTTTTGGCAAGCCGCTTCTCCGCGTGATCTAGTGGGCGTACGTGCTGGGTGCTCCAACACATATACCTGGTTTTGGCAGAGTGTGCCACGTCACTAAAATTAAACCACTAGCTAGCAAAACAGCTTACCAGGGCTAGCTTCTTTCACATTTCACCTGTTCGCTGCGCCATTCAGGCATAGCGTGGAGAGTGGTGGCTAACTACTATGGAAGGCTCCACCGACAAGAAGATCCAATTCGAGAACTACTTCATGTTCATAGTGACAATTCTTGCTATGGCTTTGATTGGTCGAGGTGCGACGAACTTGCCATTCTCTTGTTCAGGACGTCATCTACTTGGTGGGCGATTTACACCAACCTTAAGACGCGATACATGTTTGCGAGTTATGATAAAAAAACTCGTCGTTTTTGTGTTTTATTGTCATTTTCATGAGTTATTGCCCACAGTTTTTGGGTTTCAGGAGGATTTGCATGCCTCGTAAGAACCCATACATGTTTGAAAGATATGACCAAAACTCGTCGTTTTCGCGTTTTATGGACATTTTCATGAGCTATTGCCCACAGTTTTAGAGTTCCAGGGCGATTTACAACGACCTTAAGACCCTGTACATCACTAGAGGAAAAAGGGCCATCCGTTCGCGACCCCTCGGAGCATTAGTCCCGGTTGCGCCAGCAACCGGGACTAATGCTGCACGATCCAGTTGGAGCGGGCACGGGCCAGGGCATGGGTCCCGTTGGTGGTAGAGGCATGCCCGGTTGGAGCCACCAACCGGGACTAAAGGTTTGGCCACAGCCACGCAGGCGCACCTTTAGTCCCGGTTGCTTTCAACCGACTAAAGGCCCTGCCCTCTATAAATGCAACGCCCCCTCTGCCCACTCTGTTTTTTCAATGGTGTAAAGGTGTGAGGGTGTGCTAGTTTTTTCATGCATGCATTGAAGGTGTTTGTTGAAATGTTTGAGTGAAAATCCCGTTGAATTTCTCATAGAACAAAAATATAGAAGGTGTTAGACGCACTTGAGCTTTCTCCTCTTTATTTCCCTCGATCGAGGTTAGCAATCTTATCTTTTCTAGGTCATTGATACAATTCATGTGTCGGTGTGAATTGGTTATTTCACTATTTATGATGTCCTGTTTTTGATAAACTTACTTATATGATGCAGATGAGCGGTCGGGAATGGATATGCGGTGACCGGTGTAGCCGGGTATATCAAAGGCGTGGATAAATTTATCGATGTGGCTACGGCAAACAAAGAGAATGGATTTATCGTTGTCCATGTGTTCAATGTCGGAACAACAAGGAGTACTCTTCCTCGAAAATCATTCATGCCACCTGATTATGAAAGGTTTCATGCCCAACTATAATTGCTGGACCAAGCACAGGGAAAGAGGGTTATGATGGAAGATGGTGAAGAAGAAGATGATGATAACAACTATCATCATATGTTTCCTGAATACAGTGATACTGCAATGGAAGACAATGGAGAGGAAAAAGGTGAAGAACGGGCATCAGATGAGGTGATGAACTTGGTAGGGTCATTTCGATGCAAAGCGAGACGAAATGAAAATGAGAAGTTGAAGTTAGAGGGAATGTTAGAAGATCACAAAAATTGTTGTACCCAAATTGTGAAGATGGCAGCACAAAGCTCGATGCGACCATGGAATTATTGCGATGGAAGGCAGTGTAGTCTAACTGACTCCTCATTTGAAAAGATGCTGAAAATAATGAAGTCAAGTTTCCAAAACATAACGAACTTCCCGATAGTACCTACGAAGCAAAGAAGACTCTCTCTCTCCGGGATTAGATGTGCAAAAGATACATGCATGCATTAATGACTGCATCCTCTACATGATAAGGAGTATGAGAATTTAGATAAATGCCCGTATGCAACGCGTTGCGTAAGATCGACGAGATGACCACTGGTGATGTTGAGGAGAGCCTCCTAAGAGGGTTCTGCTAAGGTTATGTGGTATGCTCCTATAATACCAAGGTTGAAACGCATGTTCGTAAACAAAGAGCATGCCCGGTTGTTGCGATGGCACAAAAAAGACCATAAAAAAGACGGGAAGTTGAGACACCCCGCAGTTGGGTCGCAGTGGAGAAAAATCGAGAGAGACTTCCCGGACTTTGCAGGTGACGCAAGGAACTTATGGTTTGGTCTAAGTACGGATGGCATGAATCCTTTTGGGGAGTGAGCTGCAACACACCTGGCCCGTGACTCTATGTATCTACAACCTGCCTCCTTGGTTTGTGCATGAAGCGTAAGTTCATTATGATGCCGGTGCTCATCCAAGGCCCGAAGCAACCGGCAACGACATTGATGTGTACCTTAGGCCATTAGTTGAAGAACTCTTACAGTTTTGGGGCAAACCAGGTGTTAAAGCGTGGGATGAGAACAAGCGGGGAGCCATTTAATCTACGAGGGTTGTTATTCAGAACCATCAATGATTGGCCTGCTCTTAGTAACCTTCGTGACAGACAAACAAAGGATATAAGGCATGCACCCACTGTTTAGATAAGACCGAAGGTACATATTTGCATAAATGCAAGAAGGTTGTGTACCTAGCGAATCGATTTCTTTCTTACCAATCATCCGTAAGAAAGAAAGGCAAGCATTTCAAAGGTGAGGCAGATCACCGGAAGAAGCCCGAACTCCCAGGTGGTGATGATGTATTTGGTATGGTCAAGGACATAGAAGTAATCTTTGGAAATGGTCCTGACGGTCAATCAGTTCAACGACGCCACAGACACGCACCCATGTGGAAGAAGAAATCTATATTTTGGGAGCTGCCATATTGGAAAGTCCTGCGTGTCCGCTCTTCAATCGACGTGATGCACGTGACGAAGAATCTCTGCGTGAACTGCTAGGATTCCTAGGCGGTATGGGAAGACAAAAGATACACCAAGCACGGGAGGACCAACAAATTATGAAAGACCCAAAGAACATGCATACTGATAACAAAGGACGGATAAAGGGCGTCACTTAAGTCGTACCTATGCTCTTACCAAAGGTAGAAGGAAATCTTTTGAAGTCCTTTACGGTATCAAGGTGCCGTCGGCTTCTCATCTAATATAAAGGGATAATAAATATGGCAGAAAAAGTTCCAAAACCTAAAGTCTCATGATCACGTGATTATGACGTTGCTCGATTGCATTGAGGGGCTTCTACCGGAAAATGTTCGAGTACCCATTGTGAAGTGTGTGCATTCCTAAATGCAATATCTCGAAGGTAATCAATCCATATTCTCGCCAAGGTTACGGAAGGATGTGGTACAATGTCTTGTTAGTTTTGAATTGGTGTTCCCACCATCCTTCTTCAATATTATGACGCATCTCCTGGTTCATCTAGTGGAAGAGATTGCCATTCTCGGTCGTATTTCTGCACAATATGTTCCCCTTTGAGAGGTTCATGGGAGTCTTAAAGAAATATGTTCATAACCGCTAGACTGAAGGAAGCATCTCCAAGGGATATGGAAGAGGAGGTCATTGAGTTTTGTGTTGACTTTATTCACCTTAAGCCGATTGGTGTTTCGATCATGCATGAGGGAAGACTAAGTGGAAAAGGCACTGGGAAAGAAAGCACCGATATGTAGGACGGGATTCTTTCACTAAAGCACACTACAGCTTCTACATAATTCCACCTTGGCAGCCCGTATATGGAGGAACACAAGAATATTGTACGCCCAAAAACCCGGGAAGCCTGAATCATGGATTACGAGATGAACACATGAAGTCAGCCGGTGGTTGGATGCGGACACATCTCTTGAATGACACCACTGTTGGAGATCAGCTATACTTGTTGGCGCGTCACCATCTTCTCATATTGAATTTCCAAGGTACGAAATAAATGGGAATACATTCTACACGACGCCCAAGATAAAAAGAGCACCAACCAAAATAGTGGTGTCCGCTTTGATGCAATAGACGAGAATGGACAAAAGGACACATATTATGGTTACATAGAGGAGATATGGAACTAGACTATGGAGTCTCTTTTAAGGTCCCTTTGTTTCACGCAAATGGGTCAACCTGAATGGGGAAGGGTAAAGATAGACCAGTTATGGAATAACAACAGTGGATCTCAACAATCTTGGTTATAGAGATGAACCATTCCCTAGCCAATGATGTGTCTCAGGTTTTCTATGTGAAGGACATGTCCTCCGCATCAAAAAAGAAAAAAATATGCAAACGAATACATCATATGATGATCCAAAGCGTCACATAGTTCTTTCTGTGGAAAAGAAACATCGTGGGAATCGAGGACAAGATGTATATGTCAAGATTATAATAAGTTTGATGAAATTCCGCCTTCACGGTGAAACGGACCCAAGCATTCCGTTAAGTAAAGAAGATGCTCCATGGTTACGTCAAGCGGTCATAAGGAATGACATATGCCAAGAAGTTCATGCTCATATTATGTAACTCTAGTTCATGTCTTTCGCGGTTTGTGGCTTGACCAAGGATATCTTTCGCGGTTTGTGGCCTTTAGTCCCTTTTGTAGTCTCAGTTTTAATATTAATAAATGTCTTGAGTGTTAGTCCCATTTTGTGGCTGGACCGGGAGCCTATGACCAGTTTCTGGAGATGCCGAGGATCGGGCTCAAATCGGATCTCCTCGAACTGGCCGCAGTGGTGTCCCTGCTCGAAAACCATCTTGCAGCTTGTAACTTCACTAACTAGATCAATACGCCTCGAGCTAACTAATTTCACATATTAGGAGTGCCTCTATGACCAGTTTCTCGGAGATGCGGAGGACCGAGCTCACGCATCTCCTCAAACTGGCAAGTGGTGTCCCTGCTCGAAAACCATCTTGCATCTTGTAACTTCACTAACTAGATCAATACGCCGAGCTAACTAATTTCACATATTAGGAGTGCCTCTATGAGTTTTCGGAGATGCCGAGGACTGGGCTCCGCATCTCCTCAAACTGGCCGCAGTGGTGTCCTCGCTCTCAAAACCATCTTGCAGCTTGTAACTTCACTAACTAGATCAATACGGAGCTAACTAATTTCACATATTAGGACTTCTATGACCAGTTTCTGGAGATGCCGAGGACCGGGCTCACGGCATCTCCCTCGAACTGGCCGTAGTGGTGTCCTGCTCTCTAAAACCATCTTGGAGATGCCTCAAACTGGCTGGAGGACTGACTCACAAGGATGCATATTTATAGTACAAGCAGCTCGGCATAATGTCGACACTCACGACATAATGTCGACACTCACCCCTATTATTAGTGCCGATCATCTTTAGTCCCGGTTGGTGTCTCCAACCGACTAAAGGTTCATCTTTAGTCCCGGTTGGTGACACCATCTGGGACAAGGCATGTCGCACGATAATGTCGACACTCACCCCTATTATTAGTGTTGTCTGGCCCACTCTGCCGCAATCCCTTTAGTCCCGGTTTGTGACTACATCCGGGACTAAATGTGTGCCGAACAATGATCATGTGTGTGTTGGAGATATGCCCTAGAGGCAATAATAAATATAGTTATTATTATATCTTTGTGTTTATGATAAATGTTTACATTCATGCTATAATAGTATTAACAAGGAAACATTGATACTTGTGTGTTTTGTAAACTTAATTTGAAGTCCCTAGTATAGCCTCTATACTTCACTAGCTTGTTGGTTGATTAATGATTGTGGTTTCCCTATCATGAACATTGAGATGTTATCAACAACAAGATCATATCGTTAGGAGAATGATATGGTGGACATACTCCTATAGATAAGCGTAGCATAAAGATCAAGTCATTTCATTAGTTCAATTACTATATGCTTTCGATACATAGTAACCTAATTCCTTCGACCATGAGATCATGCATATCACCTTTCTGGATGGATGCTTTGATGACATCAAACACCACACCGTAATCGGGTGGTTATAAAAGTGGCATTGAGTGTTCGGAAGGTATTGGTTGAGACACATGGATCAAGAGGGATTTGTCCATCCACATGACGATAGATATACTCCGCCCTCTCGTGGAATGTCATCCAATTAGCTTGCAAGCATGTGACTTGGTCACAAGGATCACATATCACGGGAACGAGAAAAGAGTACTTATCAGTAACAAGGTTGAACTAGGTATGCAGAGATACCGACGATCATAACCTTGGGTAAGTAACATATCGTGAGACAAAGGGAAATTGGTATCGTATGTAAGTGGTTCATTCGATCGCAAAGTAATCGTTGAAATATGTGGGAGCCATATGAATTTCCAGATTCCTCTATTGGTTATTGTTCAGAGAAGTGTCTCGATCATGTCTGCATAATTCACGAACCGTAGGGAGACACACTTAAGGATTCAACGTTGTTTGAGTAGTTATGGTATTATGAGAAAGAGACCGAATGTTGTTCGGAGTCTCGGATGGGATCCGGGATATCACGAGGTGATCCGGAATGGTCCGGAGAATAAGATTCATATAAGGAAAGTCCCGTTTCGGAGTTCGGGAATGATTCCGGTGTTTTCATCGGGAATGTTCTAGAAGGTTCCGGATTGTCCCAAGACCGGGAAGGGTACATGAATGTGTCATTGCTCATTGAATGATTGCATCATGTACTAAGTGTTCTGCTGTCCCAAATAAAGGATTAAATTGAATCCTAAAACAGAAAAGTCAAATGTCCAGCTTTGAAAGTCAAACTGCCAAAACAAGAAACGTGGGAAACAAGCAAGAGGAGTTGA